>JAPQVY010000089.1:38319417-39519417 GCA_028535165.1 Quercus tomentella
TTACTAAAATACCCCCGAAATCTAAAAGATGACCAAAGTACCCCTAAAACCTAAAAAAAATTACCTAATTACCCTGTAACCTAAAAAATGACCAAAATACCCCCAAAACCTAAAAATTACCAAAATACCCCTAAAATCTACAAAATGACCAAAATACCCCTAAAACCTAAAAAAATTACCTAATTACCCTGTAACCTAAAAAATGACTAAAATACCCCCAAAACCTAAAAATTACCAAAATACCCCTAAAATCTAAAAAATGACCAAAATACCCCCAAAACCAAAAAAATTACCAACCCCATAACCTAAAAAATGACTGAGATACTCCCGAAACTTAGAAAATGACCAAAATACCCTCAAAACCTTTAAAATAACCAAAATACCCCCAAAACCTAAAAAAAGACCGAAATACCTTTGAAACCTAAAAAAATGACCAAATGCCCCCTTAAACCTAAAAAATGACCTAAATACTTTGAAACCTAAAAAAATGACCGAAAGACTCTCGAAACCTAAAAAATGACCGAAATACCTATGAACCCTAAAAAATTACCAAAATACCCCTAAAATCTAAAAGATGACCAAAATACCCCCAGAAACCTAAAAATTTACCAAATTACCCCATAACCTAAAAAATGACCGAAACACCCTCTGAAACCTGTAAAATTTCCAAAATACCCCCTAAACCTAAAAGAAGATTGAAATGCCCTGAAACCTAAAAAATGACTAAAATACTCCTGAAACTTATAAAATGACCAAAATACCTCCAAAACCTTTAAAATAACCAAAAAACCCCCCAAAACCTAAAAAAATGACTGAAATACCCCCAAACCTAAAAATGACCAAAATACCCCCTAAACCTAAAAAATGATTGAGATACCTCTAAAACCTTAAAAAAATGACCAAAATGGCCCCTAAACCTAAAAAAAATACCGAAATATGAAACCTAAAAAATGACCGAAATACCACCTAAAACTGACAGGGGAGCTCTGCGTCCTTAATGTAACCAGAAGATGGTGATCGAGATATTTGGCACAAGGCCCTACTTATGGCATCGCCCCCCACATTCCCCAGAGGAGGTGTTCTATTCCTCCTATGAAGGCGTCTTTAGGAATGGCAACGGGTTGGCTTCGGGCCGGGTTTTTTGATACCCAAACCCGACCCACGGGTCTTTACCCGTTACCCGAACTCGGCCCGTTTAATAAACGGATTTTTTTTTAAAACTCCAAACCCGTCCCGTCGGGCTCCATGGGCCCCGCGGGCCTCTTCCAACCGTTTCTGAACCTAATCAAAAGCTATGGCCCAATACGACCCAATCATAAAAAAAAATATAAAATAAAATAAAAAATCAATTTTACATCCAGAAATCACAAGATTCACAACCACAGATTCAGAAACACAAATCACAAACCGAAACATAAACACAAATCGGCTTGTTTTTTTTTTTTTTTGATCTTCTTTGTTAATATAGACTCCTCACTCATTAAAAAAAAAAAACACAAATCACAAACCCAAACCTAAATAGAAACACAAATCAGCTTTTTTTTTGCTCTTCTTTGTTAGTACAGATTTTTCACTCATAAAAATAAAAACACAAATCATAAACAGAAAATACAAATCTCTCTCCGATCTAACAATCCTATGCTCTGATCTAACAATCTCGTGCTCCTCCGTGAAAAACAACAACCACCACGTGATGAGAGTGAAGGTGAGGGTGGCTTTGTGAGTGAATGAAAATGAGGTGACTAGGTGAGGGGTGACTGAGAGAAAACGAGAGTGAGAGTGAGAGAGATAAGGGGCGGAGTGACGACGTGAGTGGAGCATGAGGCGAAATGAGGCCGTGGGGCCGTGAAGCTGAGTGAGGCCGTGACCGTGAGGGGAGCGTCTGAGGGCGAGGGAGGGTGGCCGGCGATGAGAGCTTGAGAGAGAGAGAGAGAGGGGGCGGCTGAGAGGTGAGTGTTAGGTTTAGTTTTTAGAAAATGAAACCTGAAAGGAAAAGAGAGTATTTATAATCTAGGGTTTTAAACTTTTTTTTAATATATTATGTGTATACGGGTTGTGTTCGGGCCGGGTATGCATAAAACCCGAACCCGACCCGGACCCGCTTCGGGTTTTTTTTTAAAACCCCATACCCGACCCTATAATTTATCGGGCCAGGTAAAATCCGACCCATTAAGGTCGGGCCGGACCGGGTATCTGCGGATCGGATATAAATTGCCATCCCTATGCGTCTTTCTCCCCTTACAGAGAGAGAGCGCTTCCTGTGAACATTGCCTTGCGGGCTTCTAGTTCTCCTTCTATGACTCCATTCATCTCCTGAGCTGGAGTTTGAACTTTGCGTTGGGCTTCTATGCTCCTTCCAATGCACCCTCTAATGAAGCCACTGTCGTAGCTAGTGAACTTGAACTTTAAGGTCATACATTTCTTGGTCCCTCAGGGTGGGCCTAGACGAAACTGAATGGCTTTAGCTTCTATGATCATAATGAACAAGTGAAGCCCTTATACTAGGAGATTGGGCTTGCACTCAGGCCCTTCTAAGCTCAATGTTTACAAAATTTTCTCTATGCCTAGAGTCCATGGACTCATGTCCTTCACTTTGGGCCACAGATTTACTTCTTTCTAGATTTGCCGTTCTTCAATCACTCCAAACTGTAAGCAAGGATTCAAGGTGACCTTTCCCACAGATGGCGCCAATTGTAGGGGGTGGTTTTGAACCCAAGGCCCAACTCACTAAGAATGTGCTAGGATGGGGACCCAATACAACTAATTTGTAGAGATGGGAATGCAAGACAACATTTTGATCCCTTAAGGAAGCGTCTTTATGATTAAAGAAGTAAGATAGACTCCAGAGATGACCCAATACTAGTAAGAAATGGACAAGGAAAGATGAAATTCTTGTTTATTACTCTTCTCGGGTTGGCCGAGGATCAAGGGTTCTTGAATGGAGTTACAACTTGTAGTATGATTCTTCTCTCTTTTCTCTCTCCTATTTTTTGGTCCTTCCTCAAGGATGATCTTCCTTCCTATTTATAGACATTCAAATTGCATCCTAGCCTTCCATTTGGAGGGCTGCTAATCTTTCTTTGGATACTTATCCCATCACTGCCTTAGTGGTGGTTGTGTAAGTTACTAGCTGTGAGGGTACTGTGTAGGGGTCATTCTGCCATTAATGCAGCAGGCTGAGTTGTTGTAGTGCATTTAATGCAGAGGTGATGGATGCTTTATTTGGAAGTTTCCTCCCGCTTTTATTCGTATGTCACCATGGTCCTTCTTGGCTTCCAATCTTATAGCTCTTGTGGCTTACCTCCTATCTACCGAGAAGTATCTATTCCTCGGCCTCCTCAAGCGGATTTCCATCCTTGGTTTTCCTGATCCATCTAGTACTTCGATTGTCTTGATTAGGTTGGGTCTGATTTGATGAACAGTTGGGCCTAATTACACCTCGAGCGGATCCGGTTGATGGCTCCTTCTCTCTGAGCTTCCCCCCCCCCCCCCCTCCATGTATAGGAGTAATTTTAAGAAATAAAAAGGATGTATTAGTCAAATCTAGGGGATCATTATTTAAATTTACATTTTTCATATTTGTACCAGAAATAGAAGAAGGAAGAGCAATTTTTGGAAAGTCAAGGGGGGCCATCCGGCCATGACCCCCTCCCCCCAGGACCTATCGCTAATTAAAATGTAATTTTGAGCCTAGTAACGAGAATATAGTGTTATCATAGTCTCATATAAATATATATATATATATATATATATATATATATATATATATATATATATATATAATTTTTTGTTAGGGTCATATTTTCTATGTAATTAGCTAATCCTTTGATAAAACATACTTTACTTGTAATTGGGTAGATTTAGGTTGGATTTAATATATCAAGAAGTATGTTGTTCAAACATATCAAGTGGTATCATTAAGGACATAAAGGTTGATCCAAGAAACAAGTAAAGAAAAGCTGTTTCATTAAGTCTCGACATAAGCTCGACAAATGCTGCCATCGAAGTTTAATGGAGAAGCTCGAAACAAACTCTATCTATCGAGATCTACAATTTCAGAATTTCTAGATCTGAAATTCGGCCTATGATGACTTGGATGATTAGGGTTTCTTTTCTTGCAACCTTAGTCATATATAAGGCTTATTTTAAAAGTCATCAAGTACGAAAACAGAGACCTGGAACTCATATATTCTGTGTGAAGCTACTGCGTTTGTATGCCTTAAGGTTTTGTAACCAAGTGCTTCTTGATCTTCATCATTTATGAAGTGAAGAACTTTGCAGCCAGCAACAATCATTCAAGTTGCTAGAGTTAATCACGTACTGGGATCTGTGCAAAGGAGTTAGTCACAAATTGGAGATTTGTGCAACAAAGGAAAGAAGGCTACTACAATATCAAGTTCAATTATATATTGAAGCGAAGGTTCAACTGTAGGCTGGTATTTTAGGATAAGTCAGGGTAGTAGTAAGATTCCTCATACTTGTAACCGCTTGATTATTTATTAGTAGATTCTTGGGAGTGGTGACCTTAAATTCACTCGTTAGAATTTTTGCCTTACAAGAGATTTTTCCATTTGTCAATAAATCACCGTGTCAATTTATTTTTCGCTGCATATTAGTTATTTGGTGATTTGTTGGTGCCTCCATGATTTGCATGTAATTTGACCTAATTAATCTATTTAGGTAATTGAATTACCAACATTTTTAAACTTTTGTATTATTTAATTTACTTTCAAAGTCCAGTAATTTTTTTCATGCTTGTCATTTGTCTTCAACCATGTAATTAAAAGTTCTAAATCATCTTAATCATTGTTTATGAATCCACAAAGTTTTTTTTTTTAGAAAGTGAAGCCACAAAATTTATTTACTATGAACAATTATGTTTTTGTTAGTATATGTTTGGTTCAGATAGTTAAGATCAATGGTTACTAAGGTTTTTTTTTTTTTTTTTTTAAGAAGAAAAGTTACTTACTACCACGTTTGGGATTTGAGAAAAAGTTAGCTTATTTTACTTTTAAGCTTATTTTTGCTCCTAAAGTGGGTCTCATTACTCCAAAAGTCAGCTTTTAGCTCTTTTTCTTTTTTTCTTTTTTCTTTTTTTTTTTTCTGCATATTTTCAGCAAAAGTTTTCAGTTTCAATAAAATAAGTAATTCTCAAATAGACCTTAAGTTGCTCATTCCTTCTCTTTTCATATTTTGAGAAAAAGCAAGCATATTGTAATATCGTGGGATGGCGAGACAAGAATTTAAGATTTTGTTTCTAAATGTTAGACATTTGGTGCATTTGTGACCCTCAAAAGTCCAACAATATTGAGTCTTATTTTAGTTCAATTTGGTCTCGTTTGGAGGTTTTCACATTTTGAATTATTTTTGGAGAGTTATTTTTCGGAGAAAAGTTTTTGACTTTTAGTGAGACCATAAGATGAAACTTTATGGGTGTGGAATCGTTACCATGTACCTGGCGTATACAATTGTGTTCAAGGTTGTAGATGCCCCATTTTGCGACCTTTATTATTATTTTAAGTCTGATTTGAGCTCATGAGTAATCACTTTGAAGAAAAATTTAATTATTTTTCATATGAGCTCAAATTTTGTCACAACAATCAAGCTTGCATTGTGTGTGTTTGTTTCTCTCAAAAAAAAAAAAAAAAAATTAACTTGAAGTGTTCTTCTCAAAAAAAATAAAAAACTAACTTGAATTGCCTATATATATAAAATAGAACACAATTGTGTTCATCAAATATGTTATAGTGTGTGGATGATCAATTGAAAGACTAAATTTTATATATTATTTCATCTTCATATTTCTTTTTAGTTCATTTTATTTGGCAAAAAGGCAAACTAGTATCACGAACCAAAATAAATGGGAACTTGTGGAGGAAAATCTATCCCAAAAAAAGAAAAGAAAAGAAAAAATCCTCTTATTATGCCATTACCGCTGGGCTAGTTTTATTCCAGCCCAAACTCAGTGAATGTACTTTGTATAGAAAGAGAAAACCAAGGCCCAAAGACATACTGAGTCAGCTCCCTATCTAAAGTCCTCCGTATGGTATGAGCTATCTAAACTAAAGTACTAGTTTGTAGTTACTAGTCATTAGTTGCATCTGAATATATCTCCAATCTCCATGAACCATGATTATTCCCGTTCCAGTTCCACCCTTGAAGCTTCTTCAACTTCAACCCCATCTTCCATATTTTTCTATTTCCCAAACTACCCCTCTCCCTCCACCTCATTTTCTCTCTCCTTCCCTTCACAAATCCACTCTTTTCCCCAGGTTCAAACCCACCTTCAATTTCTTCAGAGTTTCAAAACCTGAAGCACCAATTGCTGCCAATGAAGGTGGTGAATACTCTTCCAATGTTTTTTCACCGGAACTTGAAGACTTGTCCCCAAACGGTGTCGTTTATAAGAAAACTCTGGCATTGGTTGAGTGCTCCATGTTTGCTGCGCTCACTGGCTTGGTCTACTTCTTGAGCAATTCTCTCTCAATTGAGGTCTCTTGCTCTCAAAACTCTTATTTGCCAAATGGGTCTTAGCCAATTTATTAGTTATTGCTCTCTACACTTTCGATCGCATTATTTATGCTCTGTTCTTTTTCTCTTATAATTTATTTATGCTGCTTTTTGTACCGTCTCCTGTGAACCATTCTTTATGTGTGTGTGTATATATATATATATATATTCCACGGCTTATTTTTTGTTTCCCTGCATTTTCTATTTCTTAGTTTTTTATTTTTTATTTTTTTTTTATTTTTTTTAAGCTTCGCTGGTTTGCCTTTTTGGTTTATACTAACGGCACAAGCCTAATTCTATTTTGTTTGCAAAGCAAGTCTCTTACTTATAGTAGAAGTCTATTAGTCTAGGTTTAGTCTATTATATATACACACATATTATGGTTTATTGTAACACATAATTTGTACGATATTCTAATATATTATTGATGTAGCCTTTAGGATTTTCTCCATAACCCTCGTGTGTTATTGTGTTCTATACTTTATGCTTTCACTTCCGCATCCATACTAACTTTTTTTTTTTTTGAAACACATTCTAACATATTCAACATAGTGTATCAATGCTAATATTTAACAGTTACAAATTGATTTTTATAAAATATAATTGGGTCTTCTTTTTTTTCCTGGTGCATATTGATTATTTTTATTTTGAGAATGTGTTTAAGAAACTTTATTCAAATGGAGAAAATTACTCCCACAAAAGAACTACAGAAATATCTGAGGGTAAAAAATTAAAAATCAGACTAGATTTGAGAACCAGCAATATCCTTGGCTTTTCTATCCAGGGGGTGAACTACTGCGTTACAATGTGTCTTCATTTCCTTGTCCTTAACAAGAGTTCATATAAAGCCATTCAATCTTCTTCAGATTTCAGAGCATTGATGACAAACTCAGAATCGCCTTCAATTATTACCTCTCTGTAGCCCAATATTCCAATGCAAAATCTCCTGCTTTCAACCCTCCAAGGGCCTCCACTTCTGCTACCAGCGAAACCCTTTTCTGTAAAAAATGGCCCCATCAAAGTTGATTTTAATGAGCTATTTTTCTGGAGGGGTCCATTCTGTGCTGCAAATTGCTGGAATTTGGGCGAGCGAGGGGGTGATGAAGGAGCCACAATACCATCACGAGCATGGTTGTCAAAATCGCGATCTGAATCGTAGGATCGCACGATTTTAAGATCCCACCTCACCAAAACATTTAGGATCACACTAAGATCCTAAAAATGGTAGGATTGTACATAGGATCATGTAGGATCGTATAGGATCGTATGAGATCTTACCGATCCTACCAAAAACATAATTTTTTTTTTTTTTTTTTTATGGGATAATTTTTTGGTTTTGATGAAGTTTTGACGTTTTTTATTTCTTCATGTTGTGATGATATGATTTTTTATTTTTTATTTTAAAAATTATGTTAACCTAAGCAAATGTTTTCTAGTTTCTAGTTCACTTGTAATCAAACTGAAGAAATGCTTCATCATTTCTAAATGAAGAATTTGATGTTGACTTTGCTGCCTTTTAAACTATAATCTTGTTAAATTTGTTTGATCAATATACTCATTTGTATTCTAATATTACTAAAATATTGTTTTATATATAATTTTATCAGCTATGCTTGTATTTGTATAATAATTGCTTGATTTTTTTGAGCATGCTCTTTAATTGTTGCTGAGTGGTATAACTTAAATAGTTGATTGTGAAATTGTATCTTGATGTCTTTTGCAGCTCTAGTATACAAATATATAATGTCTACATAGATGGTGAAATGGATGATGATGATTAGGAATTTAGGACAGTGGTTATAAGAACCTTAGAATGGGAATAATTAAATGTTCACTTCACCTTAATATTCATCTTGCTTTTGAATTTCATATTGTAGTTAGCTAGTTTCTATTTGCTAACTTATTTTGTATTTCAAACTTGGAACTTAAAACCTGGAAAATATTTTCCATATGTTTTGATAAATATTTTGGTATTTGGTTGCTAATTAAACATTTATTAAACTTTTTAGATACATTGGATCAAAACTTAAATATATTTGTTTCGTTAGTATAGACTTAGCGATGTATGACATGCAAATTACATCATATGATGCAAATCTTAGTTTTTTTTTTTTTTTTTTTTTTTTATGGATGAATTTATAATTTACGTAATTATTCAACATACAAAGTCATTATCAATGCGTTTTTTGCTTTAAATCTGAAAATATGTAGGATCTTACGATTCACGATTCGATCCTACGATCTACGATCCCACTTACCTTCAACGATCTTACGTAGAATCCTGATTTTGACAACCTTGATCACAAGACATTCCTGAAGCACAGCATCTTGCAAAACCAGAATTTCACTAACAAGATCATCAAAAGAGGCCAACGTTGTAACCCTCCACTAACTCATCCCACACATATTGATTACTTATTTATAGAAATGTGCTGATTGTGTAGGAATTTCCTTTTTTAATAATTCATTTTTGATAGTTGGTATTATTATTCCCAAAAAGAAAAACAAGGAGCAACACTAAGAGCCTTGTTGCTCAGTGGCATTGTCTGCTCTCTTTGATAAGGTTTGAATTCCCCTCCTGCATTGTTGTAAGTACTGAATCATCCAAAAATAAAAATAAAAAGGAGAAAGTGGCAGTACACAAACCTGAAACCTTAACCAAACAGTGTTTTAAACACAAAGGAATGAACAACACAACTCGACCAAGCAAGAACAGAAAAGGGAGATTCCTTTTCTTTTCTTTTTTCCTGCCCTGATATAAATAGCTAATTATAATGTTCTTCAGTCCCATATAAATAGCTATTATGTGTCTCACTTTATTTTTTTTTCCTTATGTATTGTGTCATGCATTTTTTTCTCAATAAGATATGGTTTTGCACAGAATTACTTTGGTTGTGTCTTCTCGTTGCCAATAGTAATCTCCTCAATGAGATGGGGCATTGCAGCAGGAAGGAAGACTATGGTTTGTAACTGATATTTCCACCATATTACAATACAGCATTTTTTGAAGATTTACATTGAGATCATTGTGTTATGTGTCTTAATTATTCTTCATAGGTGGCAACAACTATGCTATTACTTGTCTTGTCTGGTCCAGTGAAAGCCTTAACCTATCTGGTGAGCTTCCTTTTAAATTTTACAGCCCTCTGCATGAAGGATCATCTTGTTTTTATGTTTGTCTCTAGCTTAGTTCCTAGTCTTTTTTGAAATTTTGTAATCAAAACAAGTTTTTTTCTGAGCTCTTAATGATTTGTCTTTTGTGGATCTTTCTCAAGAATTTAGTACATTACATATACAAATACTACATTTAATGAGCTTTCAGTTTCTAGAACTTGTTCTTGGTATTTTTTTCCTTTTGGAGGGAGGGGTGTGTATATCAGGTAGCTGATAATTTGCCAACTTTTTGGATATTTGTTTTCTGCAGCTTAAACATGGAATAGTTGGGTTAACAATGGGCACTTTGTGGAGGTATGTGATGCTCAAGGTCTATTAGTATTGATGATTCTTCTTTTGGAAAAGTGAAAACTTTTTTAGAAATTTTATTATTTTAAACTGTAAATCACTATTTTATTAAACTTTTGTACTCATCTGTCCCCTATGTTTTGTTTCCCATACATTGTCTACTACTTTGCAGAGACGTGTTTCTGGTAAACAGTTCTTGGCGTTTCAAGTTTAATATATATATATATATATATTTTTTTTTTATAACATCTAAACTTTATGGATTCATTGCGAAGTGATAGATTAGTTTGCTTAGTGAATTCTGGTAATTTTGATAAGCAGTGGACCACTTTTTCATAATTCTTATTAGTTTTTGAATAGTGAATTTCCTTTCTCCGAAGCAAAAAGTATTTAGCAGTAACAGCTTGATGTTTTGATTTTGGTGTATTCTTAGGTTGGGAGCAAATTGGACTGTTTCAATTTTGTCGTGCACAACTGTAGTGTTTGTTCCACTTTGACTTGAATTCCTTACAACTTTTGAACATCATCATCCTCCAGTTACTTTCAATTAACGAACTTATATATGCAGGTTCGAGCAATTGGTGCCGTGGGGTATGTTTTGATATCTTCATTTTTACTGAGGGAAAACATACTTTCTTTGGTAATTGATTTTCCTTTTACAATTGAGGTTTTACTTGAGTAATTGCAATTCATTCACAGATTTCTTTTATTTGCTTGTAGATCACCATTAACATTCATGCTTCTCTAACGTTCATGTTCACTGCTTTGGGTGTTCATACAATTCCATCAATGAACATGATATATGCCATTTTTACGACCTTGGTATCCTTAATTACTTACTTGCCCTTCTCCCTTGTGCTTTTAACTTCCTCCCTCTCTCACCTCAATTACCTGTCATGCATGAAAGACTCACGGATTTCCTCTTCTATTTTATTAGGTTTTATTGAATAGTGGATGCTTCATATTCTTGCTCCACCTTTTGTATTCAGTGTTCCTTACCAAGCTTGGGATGAAGGCTTCATTGAGATTACCAAGATGGATAGAGAGGGCCATATAATTGCATCTAAGACATTGACTCATTTTTAGTGTATGTAATACCATGCACTAAATGGTGGATAGCCTTTTAACTCAATTGACACTTCCTGGTGTTTTCAACGAAGATGCCAAATGTTCAAATCCCTCTCCCCATTTGGTTAGAATTGGTATATGTATTGAAGTCCATGGTTCCTTCATATATTCAAGTAATTTGAATTGATAAATATATCTGATATCTCATTGCAATTACTGTCATTGAGACTACGTGCATTCTCTCAAGAATCCAGTTACTTTATTCTTCTTTGTTTTCTTGAGTTTTGTAGATGTAAAAAAAAAAAGTGCAACTACTTGCATCATGGAGCCATGAACTGAGAATGGACATCACCAAAAAAACACGGAAAATGTGGAAAATTCAATGTATAATTACCATGCATGGATAATCTATTTAGCTAGAACTTGAGCTTATACTGAACCAGACAATGAGGAACTAGAGCAACCTTCAGGTTTACATGTTGTCTGTGGTTCCTATCACCCAAGGGCGCATATCACTTGCAATGGGTGAATATGCAATCCCTTTCTTGTAACCAAACTCGGCAATAACCAAAGTAAAATAATGCCAACTCAGCAAAAGTACCATGTCATCACCAATTCAGCAATAACCAAAAAACCCATATATTTATTTCTAGTAGCCAAATTATTCTAACTCTTTTCTTGTAACCAAACAACATCAAACTCCATCACAAAACTACACAAAATCTAATGCCATGGCCACCACCCACCAGTGAAAATTGTTTGTACATAACATTAATGACATGGGCTTGCTTCACATAAAAGAGGAATCTTTTGTTACAATCGAAGTAGAAGTAAAAGTGATGTGGATTATTCAAGAATCAAAGTCGATTTGCTTTATAAAAAGAGATTATCAATGAACTTGTACAAAATGGTTTCGCATAATTCGGCCAATTGACTTTTATATACGCTTATGAGGCTATTATGAAATATTTGCTGATGGGTGAGGCAAGCTCTTTTATTTTAGTTTGTGGTTTCTCTTAGCTATATGGTTCATCCAAGGGAGAGATCAAGATATTTTTGGTCGGTTGTGGGTGAGGCACGTGCTCTAATCCTTTGATTCGCATGAATTGGATCCACTAATGTTAAGATAGACGACCAAGAAAGAGAGACTCCTTGCTCTCCTGGTTGATCGTAGTCTTAGCAAATACCATGCACAAGATCTTAGATGGAAGATTCATAAGGGTAGTAGCTCCCTCCGGCTGAGGCAATTGTAGCAACTCCGACACCCATTGATTTTCTCCTTTTGTTTTTCCTCTCATTGGTACTCATGAGCAAAGAGCTGAACCAAACAACGCCACTACTTTGGCACTTGTTTCAGCAGTGAGTGGCCAACGTCAGACTTTGGGATGAGGGATCATCGATTTAGTCTTTGTAGTGGTTTGGCAATCAGTTGTGGGCATTTTCGCTCTTCATTCCTGTGTGTGTGTGTGTGATGGTTGGGTGGCTTTGGTGAGTTCGGCAAGGGAAAAAGGGAGATGGTGCATGGTGGACATGACTTCAATTGTTTGGGTAGAGGAAAAGGAATTAAATATGTGGGTTTTTTCTTTTTTTTTGGTTATTGCTGAGTTGGTGATGACGTGGTATTTTTATTGAGTTGGCATTATTGTGCTGGACCACCTCTTTTGATTTTAGACTAGAGATTGCATATTCACCAATTGCAGGTGATATGATACCATCACCCAATTACTGTAATTTGATTTAGGTTTTGGTAATCTCTACTAATTTATCTATCAATCATCACAAAATTTCCCTTTTCCATTGTTTTAAGTGCAGTCGTCGATAGGTTATTGGTATAAGACATATTCTTTAAATCTGGACAGAATAAAGAATGGGAAGATGAGGTGCTAGGGTAATTTGAACTTTGGATTATATATATATATATACATAACATAAGAAGATGCCAACCAATGGGACTACAAGGCTTTTTATCCATTCCTCTTCAACATCTTCATTTTTTACTAAAGAGAGAATTTTGTAAGGATTTATTGTTAGTTGTCATGTAAACTACTAATATATGACTTTCCATCTCAAAAATAAAAGATAAAAGGAAAAAGGAAAGAGGTCATTTATAGGTAAAAATATTGCTAACATTTTTTTTAAAAAAAATATAAATGTCTCAATTTTGTTGTGAAGACTTGTTGGATGTCACACTTTGAAAATATATAAAAATGAGGGAAAATATACTTTACAATTTACACCCTATAACATTAATTAATTGTTAACATAGTTAGTAAAACGTAAATCGTATTGTAAATCAATTTTTGATCTTTGGTTTTTTCATATCATATACTACAAGATACCCAAACCCCCGATAAAATTTATGAAAATAATTATAGATATACATATATAAAAGGTATATTCATTCTAAATTTATAAATTTCAACAAATGACTAAATAATTAGTTATGTAATAATATTTTGGTGAAAATACTATTTTGGACCTTATATTTTAGGATTGCAGTTAATTTGTTCCCTACATTTTGGTAGCAGTCAATTTAATCCATATTATTATCAACTTGTAATTAATTTGATCTATAATGTTAACTCATTAACGGAAAATCGCCTATGTGACAAACAATATGCATGGTTGGCATACTTCAACCTAGCATAACTACTATTTTTGTTCTATAACTTCCATATCTTTATCAGCCCAATCATCGTACTGTTTGAATTTCTTTAAAACAATATACGAAAAAGTTATAGAATGAAGAAGGTACTCTGAGAGAATGAGAGAAAATTTTATAGAAGGGATGCACTTAACCTAATCTTGTTGGATCGATTAAGTAGGTAGTGAAATCCATGGAAGTTGCAGAACAGAAATACAAGAAGCAAATGCAAATTATTAAAATTTATGTATATGTTTAGTCGAAATCGAGAACCACGAGCTCAAAAAAAAAAAAAAAAAAAAAAAAATTTATTGGAAGTTTCAAGACCTTTGGCCCTCACCTTATAAAATTAGGGATTTTAGAAATTTTCCCAAACTTGAACTCACACGTGAACAAAAAATTAGGTTTTTTATTTTTTATTTTTATATATTTTGAGGTGGCAATATAGTTAGTAATTGATGTGACATGGAAAATCATTTTTTTATTATTTCGTTTGACACATTAGATTTTCTATCCAAGAGATCACAGTAATGACCAAATTGACAAAATTGAAATATTAAGGACCAAATTGACACATTGTGTAAGGATAAAGACCAAATATATAAGGGATCAACTATATAATTTACCCTTTTTTTTTATTAAACATTGATGTGGATGGTGGTACTCTTTTCTTTTCTTCTTCTTCTTCTTTTTTTTTTTTTTTTTTCCTGTTAATGTTGATGTCTATGATTTCTTAAATATTGTAAAATGTATGTCTCATTTCCCTTCTTACAAGTCATGATAAAACACTACATGTCAAAGGATGCTTAGTTTCGGAATCGAAAAAATGGCTAGGGACTAGGGTTTAGTTTGAATTTAGTTTTACTAGCAAACTTCATAAATTAATCATGACTAAAAATAATAATATTGATAAAAGGGAAAATTAGTTCATTTTAATATTAAAAATATCGTCAACATTTCTTCCTTTTCTTTAAAAAAAAAATAATAATAATGTTGGATTACTTTTGTTATGAAAAAGACTATGTATGTCACACATTGAAAATATAAAGAAGGGTATTATACTTCTTCCTCTGTAAGATTAGACTCCATCAAGAATTTCGAGTATATTTATGAGTTAGCTTTCATACGAGTTTTAACATTCATTAGTTAAATGTTGGGCTTGATGCTTGGTCCATTTACCTTTTATTGTGTCAGTTTATTTTTTATTGGTAAGGTAAAACGATACCAGTTAAAATAGGCCCAAATCAGTTTGGGTTTTCAGTTAGTAGTTTTAGTGGTTGAATTGTTAGTTTGTTGATTTTAAATAGTAGTTGGCAGGATCCATTTATTTTATTTGTAAGTTGCAATTACAGAGCCATAAGATGAAAGAATTTGATAAGAACTCCTAAAGTCAATTTGTATTGGTAACTTACACATACACCAAATGGGTGTATTAATACGACCTAGGTGAGCCAGCTAATTCCTTCCACCAAGGATGATGTATCCGAAGCATGATGACATTAAGTTCATAAATTGCTAGAAACAATCTTTCATTCAACATCTATGTAAATCTGCATGTCGTAGAAAACCAATAGTTATAGAACAGTGTGAAAATTGTCAACAAAGGATTGCATAATTTCGGGGTCCAACAATAGCGACTCCTAAGGTGAAGAAAAGAGTGACCAAGTACTCGAGAAAATTGATCTGCTTGTTTGACCCTATTGGATGCTTTCGCTTGTTTGCTTGGTCAGAGACGAGTTTCAGAACTACAAACCCAACTGTTTTCAATTGGAGATTGGTTCCTGTTCCTATGAACTTCTTGCACCAGACCCGACCATAGAGTTTGTTGTTTGCCACACCTTATCCATCGTCACCATTTGTCGGGCCTTCCCTCACCCTCAACCTCAACCTCAACCTCACCCTCACCCTCATCCTATGAGAATTTAAAATTCAATACTTTGATAGAAAAAGATTCATATTCAAAGATAACTTTCCTCCAAATCAGTTTGGAAGAAACTTTCTTCAACCTATTATGTGGTAAGTCAAATGTACATTTACATATACATTTTTAATCACGTGACAAAATTAAGATCATGTAACTTGTTCAAATGATTTAATAAATCAAATTATTTATACATGTGTGTGGTCTTATGAGGGAGATTCCACTAACCAAGTTTTGGAGGAAAACTGTCTTATTCAATATTTCATGATTTTGAATAATTAATAAGATTCTAACTAACAGACACAAGTATAAAAGTGCTTTAATGTGTCTCGTGTCTAGTAAAATTTATAAATTTTCACATCAAAAGCAATAAGAAAGCCAATATGGAATATTATTTCCATTGCTACTAAATAGGATTCATTAATTAAAATGTTCCAAAACTTAATATTGTTTCATTTGAAGCAAATAAATTGATACCCAAAATTCCCAATTAAAAATATATATTCAAACAGTATACAAAATAAAAAATAAAAGTAGATAAACGAGAAATATTTCTAAGTCGTCCATTATGAGAAAAAGTAATAGGTCTTGAGATTGTTTGAAGAATGAGTTGGAAACTAGAACCCATCGAAACTTTATCAAAAGTGGGTTTTCACAGGGTTACTTATCATTGCTTATGGACTCAATTCTACAATGTTTGGGTCAAACTGAGTTGGGATCCAAAGGAACTGATGTTGAATCAGCTAAGGAGTTAAGGTACTGATGAGTTTAGGAACAAAAATAGTGTGGATGGTTAGGCCATGCTGTGTTAGACATTGCAGGTATTTCATCATGGACTGTTCTTGCCACTTTGGTTGACTCTTCATGTTGCAAACTTGTGCAAGTCTTTTGCAATCTGCTAATAACAAAACTTGTCTAAAATCAAAGACTCTAGCTTTTATTAAGGCCTCTGCTACTGCTTCTTGAACAATTGCAGGGTAAGATGTTGCTGCAATACTAGCCACTCCAGTGAAGGTTACTGATGAGTTAAGGTTACTGATGAAATGTCAGTGTCACTCAAACCTAGAGATAGCTAGTCCTCTCCAAAATGCATTGAGGAGGCTGCACAACAACTAACTAGACATCTAAGGGCAAAGCATTGTTTTAGTTTGAGCTAACTGTAAATACTAGATATTACCTCAAAGATAGACTATAGGAAATATGCTTCACCATCGCAGGGGAAACAATTTCATTATTTCAATCACCAAGTAAGTTACTACTCAATGATAAGGAGGTAGGGGGTGAAAAGACCACCAACACCAAGGAACATGAGATGAGTAGTTTGGAATGCACAAGAATATTGAATCAAGTGTTGAGTTCAAAGGATATTAACCATCAAATCTCTGTCAATTTGTAAATATTTACATGGCATTTAAAAAGCACATTATCAATTAAATCACACATTATAGAACTTGTATTATATGAAATGAGATAGATTACGAAGATATCAATGCAATTTGACTTCTTTTTTTTAATAATTTGATATTTACAAGGGAGAGAGAATTCAAACCTTAAATGTTTTCATTAAAAATACCAACCATTTGAGCTATAAGACTTTTTGGCAACAATTTTACTTTTTATTGACTTTAAAACCTTAAAATACTGTGTCGCGTAAGGATTTAAGGTCTTACAATATTTCAATGTCATATTTTAATATAAAATTTTTATTGAATTTAAATTTTATTTTATATTTAAACCCTATATTAAAATCTAAGTACATATTTTCTTTATATAGTAGAATACATAGTTCTATATACAGACATAATTATATAAATGCATAATCCTAGAATTTTTTAGTTCAATATACAAATACGATCAAAATAAATACCTATTAATAATTAAAATAATTATAAAATTATATATATATATATATATATATATATATTTTAAAAATAATAAGAGAGGATTAATTATATTAGGACAAAACTTAAGTATAGTACTTGGATGTTTCAAAAAAAAAAAAAAAGTATAGTACTTGGATGTTGTAAGGTCACAATTTGGCTCCCAAACCCAAATGATGGATGAACTTAGACCCAAAGAACCTAATACAATGAATTTGTAAAGAGTGGGTTGAAAAACTGGACTTTAATGAGTCAGTCAACAATTAAAGTGGATCCAGATGACAAGAAAATGAAGATAGACTGGTTTAAACTAAAGGAAATCGTCCTCGGCACAATCCAAGGAGATCAGTTCTTATATATTTCTTCTCAAGTTTGATTACAAGTTCAATTCTTGATTGCTATAGTGTTTCTCTCTCAATTTCTCGATCCCCTCTCTTCAGGGTCGTTTTTCTGTTTTATACTCTCTTCCTTCTTTCCTCTTTGTGCTCCACGTGTAGGGCAGATTGCTGGTATTGACTTTTGTCCCATCAACAACTTCTTGAAGTTTCTAGTAGTAACTGTAAAACTGAAAATTACTGTTCAGGTATCACCTCTACATTAATGCGACTAGTTGGTTAGGTATAGAGCATTAAATGCGGCGGTAGCAACTTTCTTTTTAGATATTTTAGGACTTTCCTCTATTTTGTGCTTCTATGATGCTTATCCATATCAATAGAATCTCCTGAAATGTTGCCCTAGATGGTAGACCACCACCTCGAACCTCAGTTCTGATTAGCCGAGGAGACATTCATCCTCAGACCGCTCTTATGGACCCTTATGATCAAAATTAACCTACTCACTTACTAGCACGGACTCCTCTAATAATGTTCACCCTTTCTCGAACTACTTCATGTCCTCAAATTGGGCCCTAGGCCCAATATATTCTACTAGACCTAACATCCCTACAGATGTTATTCTTTAAATTCCTCTCTTTAAATTTTAAAAAGAGAATCTAAGAAACAACACTTAAATACTGTACCTAAGTTTTGCCCATTACATTATATTAAGTTTTTTCATGCACTACATGGGTTACTAACTATATATAAAAATGAAAAGCGCATGACTTACGATTGACCTCATAAATTTTTGTCACATTAACTAAGACCTCACAATTTTTCATTTCATTTATTTCATGTATCTAATTGAGTTTAAATTATATAAAGATTCCTTATAAAACCTCATATATCTACATCATTTGTTAGAATTTTATCAAACACAATCTTAGAGTCTGCTTGGGATCCATTTATTTTGCTGAAATTGAAAACTTTTTGCAAAAAGTACTGTAGATAAAGGTAAAAATTAGCTGAAATAGTATAATGAAACACATGAATAGTACCAAAAAATGCAGTAGAACCCATGAATAGTAGCAAAAATAAGCTGAATAATAAAATAAGTTGGCAAAAATAATTTTGCCAAACAGATACTTAATAAATACCTATTAATAATTATCATAATTTTAAAATTACATATTTAGAATATCATATATTGAACTCTCCTGTGTATTGCACAGGTTACTAACTAGTGTTAAATTTCTAATGCTTGTATTACACAAAATGAGTTTACAAATCTATATTGACCTACTCTATGCTGAAAAAGAAAATTCTAATGCAAAGGTATGGATAACCAAAATGGACCTCAAACACTGAACCCAGTGAGTCAGTGACAACTATGTCATAAATGTCTTTAAAAAGAACCACCAAAATCTTGGCATAGCTGCATCATTCTGGAATTGACAACTTGAAGGCAAGAGGAAGATCAAAACGATCAGAAGAGAACATGCAGGTACAAAACCAGCAAACATAATCGGCACTACAAAATCTTTGGTAAAGATACAAGAAAGCATAGGAAAAAAAAGTCTCAAGAATGATGGGTTAACCTGGGAAGAATAAGCCCAAAAGAAACACTCGCAAAGTTCAAGCTTCTTTCCTAGTTATCCTGTAATTGACAAAGAAAAACATATACAAAGGTCATACTCATGTAAAGAAACTACAGGGGAAAATCCGAAATTTTAATACTGCAGTATACATTAAATTGTGCTACAATAAAGATTCAACGTAGTTGAACATACTTTGGGTTCATTTACAAGAAACCAAAGGAATATTGGAGGTAACAACTACTAGGGTCTGAGTTAGTAATGACTAGCAAGCAAGTATATTACATCCTAAATAAAATAGGCAGCTGGAGTTCACTAAAACCTTTTTTTGGACTAATAGATGTGTCATAGCCACCAAATAAAAATGTAGACAACAAAAATTATACAAACATTTCATATCACAGTAGTGAAGGTTACATAAATTTCAATATAATTTGAACAAGTAGGTTTAAATATGCTCAATTTGGTAAAGTCAGAACTGACTTTAAAACCAAAAAACCCACATCCAATCTAAACCTGATTTGAACCAAGATGTGAAATTTTACAGATTTTTGAATGACAGTCTCACCTGAAGCAATAAATTCCCAACGCAGTTGTGATTTCATGAACGACAGATGTTGCGAAGTGCAAATACAGTACCACTGAGTTCAGTAAAAGAGGATGTCAGGCACAGGAGAAAGATCACAAAATCACAGTATTACATCTCTAATCAATAGTAAAAGCTAGACCAATATTTTGCCAAGTAGACACTGCAGCAGCAAATGCCTAAATATGCCCCCACACCCCCCACCCCCCCAAAAAAAAAAACAAAGCTCAACAAGGAGGCCTATTTCAAAAAAATTATTGAAAATAAGAGTTTGTAAGTAATTTACCACAAATGACCATTTGCATTAAAAAAAAAAAAAAAAAAACAAAAAGGTGAGAGTCACCATACCTGAGAACGCACAGTAAAGAAGAAGGACCAACCTCTCATCAACTAAAGGAACTCTGCCACAAAAGATCAAAAGAGGTTCATGAGTGAAATAGAACCAGAAGCATTGAGAATAGAATGGTAAGTCCATTTTTAGCACACAAAAATCAAATTACAACATACCCATCATTCAGTCTGGCTGTGAGTGCATTTGCAATGGCAAAAGGTAGATACAGTAGTGACTGCACAAAATAATAAAGATTGTGAATTACTTTCTTTTTTCTTTTTTTTTGGGGGGGGTGGGGGGGGGTTGAGTGGTGGTAGTAATTCACAATGGAGTTTAGACACACATCACCCACCATCCCATACCTAAGAAGGGAAATAGCAACAGCATGACATGAGACACAGCAACAGCAATTCTTAAAAAATTAGGACACAACTTGAAGGGAAACGACAATTAATTAATTAATTATATTTTATATACTTTTGGGCATATATTACGTTTATTATAGGTTTTACAATATATAACAACCATTAAAATGCTAACAAATGATATGACTAACTAAACCTTAAACAATAGTCTTAATAATAAATAATAATCGCATAACTATATAAGTTTATAGCCACTAAACAGCAAATGTATACAATAAACATACTAAATAATAACCAAAAATTTTACCTATCAAAAAATTAATAACCACCAAAAATTTAAATTTTTATAAACATTAAAAAAAGAAAAGTGTTCAAAACCCATTGCCATTGCAATACAACTCTAGATTTTATTATTATTTTTTTTTTAAAGAGCAGCTGACCGTTGTGGCAAAGCTTATAGAAATCAGATCGATGTGCCAGATGCATTGCCAATCTGATAGTGAGGATTATTGAAGAGGTGCAAACGGGCTGTTTGGTCGCCAATCTGATCATGAGAAAGCATATCGATGGCCAATGGTGCAACGCATAGTGAGAGAGAGAAATTTGTTTCAAAGTCATGTAGTCTATGACTCAATGAATCTACTGTCGTTATTGTGCCAAGAAAGCAAATCAATGACTTTTTTCTTTTTCTTTTTTTAAATTCTTTTAGGTTCAGCCGTGTCGTGATTGTGTCCCCTCCATGAACTAAACAAAAAATAATAACTTTTTGGGCTGGTCGCCCCACAGACATGCATGCAGCCATATTTGAGGTGTGCCTATGTACATGCAGCCCTTTTTGCTGTGTCCACGCTTTCTAACCCCATACTCATGCGAGATGCCCCATGCCACTAGCATATAACTCAGTGGCTATATAAATCACAACATCATTAACTAGTTCAAAAGAAACTTCAAATAACATGACAGAAACTGACAAGCCCTTTTAATTTCTCAAATTTCTAGTTTCCAGCAGTTCACACTGGACAAAGTAGCCACACTTCTTTTTTTTTTTTATTACCAAGGAACCTTTCTACATAAGAGACCTTTGGACTCGCCTTTAGCTAATAAAACTTACGGGAACTAACCCCTCTCACTAGAACCAATTGTCAGGTATCCAGGGGCATTCTAAGAAGCCACACTTATCTCATGTCAAGTTCTCAAGCAATAAAGCTGACTGATAGAATAACAATTACACAAATTTAATAACCAGTAGAGCCATACAAATTTCCCTGTTTTGATTTTCCATAAAAATGGGACCTTATGTGTAACACTGAAATGTAAAGGTAATCCAACCTTAGCTTTGAATCAAATATCTAGCAAACAAGCAAACTATTTTGATAAGCATCATGTTATTAAGAGGGAATTACTCCAGTACACAGAATAATACAGCTCTAGCAAACTAGGTAAACCATAGACCAAGAAAATCAGGTTTTCACTTAATGGGCTAGCAAACAAGCAAACATTATGGTGAAGCCATTTTTTTTTTTTTTTTTGTGTGGCTAATAAGGGTATCCAGAGCTCTTTAAACACTTGACTATTCCCCCAATGTTTATAGTCCCCCTATCACACACACCACATAATTACAAGGATGAGTCTATTAAGGTGACCCCAAAATGCTAGGTAGAGTTTTCAAACACGATCTCATGAGACCTTAGAAACTGGTAGGCCAACCCTTTGGGGTTGGTGAAGCCATCAATAAAATCAATTAGAAATTAATCTATTAATTACTACCTGAACACACAGATATTCTCACTTAAGTATTCAAACATATGACCAAAATCACTTGCAGTCCCATTCTGTCCATAGTACCCCCTGAGATCTTGTTGTTTGTTTCGTTTACCCAAAGCCCCCTCCACACACACCCCCCCCCCCCCCCCCCCCCCACCCCCACACAAAAAAAAAAATCACTATAACCGAATTTCATGAAGACCTTTTTGCTTTCAATGTATTGAATGACCAGTCAAATAAATTATTTTCATTTTTTAATAAATATGGTGCAATGCCAAGTTCCTTCCATCATAAGTGAAAGTTTAAGATCACGGGTTTGAGTACAAAAATCAACCTCTTCAATAAAAATCTAAAGTTTCCTACCAATCACCTCTCCTAGACACAAAAGTGAGAGTTTTGTGCACTGAGTATGACCTTTTATTATTATTATTATTAGGCGTAAATGCACTTTTAGTCCCTACATTTTGCATTTTTTCCATTTTGGTCCCTACATTTTATTTTTACCACTTTTAGTCCCTAAACCAATTAACGCCTGACATTTAGGTTCTTTCCGTCATTCAACTAACGACAAAAGCTGACGTGACTGATGGTGGAATAAAAAAACAATATAATCATACACATTAATTAATTAAATTAAAAACAAACATTAAAATAAATAAAAAATTTATTTATCAATTAAAAAAAACAACAGAATTAAAATTCAAAAAATATATAAATTTAGATCTGAGTTCATCTTCAACAATAACACAGTGAACACAAACCCATATTTAAATATAACAACACACACCCAAATTTTCTAGCATTTTCTTGCCATTTCTTGTCAACCAAATACAAAAACATAAACACAAAAACACACACAAACCATAGCAACCAATGGACTCGAGGTAGTTAGGAACTCCATCCTTGAACTTAGATTGGTTTTAAGGAAAATTAAGATACTCTTATACATTTTCTTGGCAACCAAACAAATTTTTCAGTTTCACAAAAAAAAAATTCCAGATCTGACAACCAACCAAATTTTTGATGTCAATCCTAAGATCTAAACATTTTTCACAAACTCATCAAATCCCCTTATACACAAACCCAACAAATTCTCTATCACAAACCCAAAAACTTCCTTTCACAAACCCATATTATCCCTTTTCAAATTTATCAAAAATCCAAAAAAAATACAACAAACTCAACCCAGATAAAGAGAGAGAGATGAGAAAGTGAGGAGGAAAGGGGTTTCCGATCTAACTGGAAACCCATACGATGGCGCTGGCGCTGGCGACCTACCACCTCACCACACTCATCAACCTCACCCTCACACTCATGCCCGCTCTCACCACCAACACTAGCAAATGATTCTCGGCGATAATAGTGTCGGAGACGAGGACCATGAAGTCGAAGTCAAAGTCAAGGCGAGCCAAGATGTGGGTCCAAGACGAGAGCTAAGACGTGGGTTCAAGCCAAAGTCGAACAAGCACTTGTGGGAGTAGATTTTGTCGGAGATGAGAGAAGTGGAGGAACTTGCTTAAAGAGAAAGAAGAAAAAGAGGAAGAAAGAAAGAAGACTAAAGAAAGAAAGGAAGGCGGAGAAACTGAGAGAAAGATCTAGGGAAGAAGAAGAAAAATAAAGAAGAAAAAGAAATTAGACACAAACATAACAGATCTAAGTTCCACCATTTTTTTGTTTTTAATTATGTTTTTTAAAATTTTTAAAATTGATAAATTTATTTTTTAAGGTTAGCTACTGATGTGAAAGCTGACGTAGATGCTGATGTAGCATTTTTTAATATTATTTTAATGGACACGTCAGCATTTATTGTGCCAACAGTGCACTCCATTTGCCAAGTCAGCTTTTGCAGTTAGTTGAGTGACTAAAAGGACCTAAATGTCAGGCGTTAATTGGTTTAGAGACTAAAAGTGGTAAAAATAAAATGTAGGGACCAAAATGGAAAAAGTGCAAAATGTAGAGACTAAAAGTGCATTTACACATTATTATTATTATTATTATTATTATTATTATTATTTAATAACCCTTCCAATTTTCCATGTACTCTTCAAGTGACCAGACTCAATTGCTTTTAATTGTTTTCATTTTAGGCTTACTCTCAAATTTTGAGTGGTTCTCAAACCAGTTATGGTGGAAAGAAACAGATAGGCAAGATATACAAACAACACAGCCAAAAAAATAAGCCATAACGATAACCAAATTCTAAATTACCAACTAAATTCAAAGTCGTTTGGTATGAGATAGCAACATACCATGCACATATTGGTTTTCAAGCCCTTTGGTTCATCGCACAAGTGAGCGAGGATCATCCTTCCCTGCCAAAACAGATGTAATTCAAAAAATAAGAAATTTTACCCAGCAAAAAGTAGCTATAAAGAAGGATAAAGCAAACACTAAGCAGACATTAGAACAATGTTAGAAAATAAATGAACATGTTGTGTGAATTATTTATTTATCCTATTTTTTTTACAAGACATCGCATGCTGGGACTTCTAGAGGAAAATCTACAAGACAGCCCAAAACACAAGCCAGAGAAACATCTTACCAGGTTAACAACCATGATCTTTGTTAAAGGTATTAAGTTTATGTTGATGTAAAGCTGGGAAGCACGGACACGAAAAAATGCCTACCGTGTCCGTGTGATATGGGTAGTCAGGTACGGGATACGGAATACTCCTGGGACACGGCTGCACGTGTGTCCCAGCCGTTTTTAAAAAAAATATTCGGATACGGCAAGGACACGGCTCAGATACGTTTGGGATACAGGAGGGATATAGTCGGGACACGGGCTCGGAAAATGAGAAGAAAAAAGAAAAATCATGCCTGAAACTGTTCGTTTTGAAGGCAGAACCGCATAACTTAAAAACAAAACCTAAAATCTCTCTCTCGATCCCTCTCCTGTGCTTTCGCCATGGTGCTTCGACGCCGTTGCCTTTGCTTTCGCCGTTGGACTTCTCTCACTCTCTGTCCAACGGCTAAAGTGGCAGAAGAAGAGAAGCCCCACGGCGAAAGCAAAGGCAACAGCAGTGAAGCCCCACTGCGACGGCCGACAGTAGTCACGGTACTTTTCTCATTTCCATTGCTCTCTCTATCCCTCTTTCTAATTTTATTGCTCGATCCAATCTCTGTCTCTGGCTCACTCTCTCTTTGGCTAATTTAGTTGATGCTTGATCACGATTGGAAAAAAAAAAAGAAAGTTGGATGGTTAGTTACTGTATTTCACTTTATTGTCTACTATTACTCTTAAATTGATATATGTTTACCATTATATGAAAAAAAAAAATGCTTAACAATATATAGAAAATATCAATAAAAATATATTTAAAAATTACATATCCCCACTGTTTGTGTCCTACTTTTTCAAAAATTTCTGTGTTGTCGTACCGTATCCATACCTGTACCCATATTTGTGCATGTGCTTCCTAGATGTAAATACCTAAGAGGCCTGGTTATGTTGTAAGCCCATGTACGGTTAACCCTAGCTTCTAGTCTCTATATATACCCTGTTAAGCGTTCACGGTAATAATTGACTTGATTATACAAAAAGAAATAGCCACTGGGACTTTATCTTGTGGACATAGGCCGTTAGGCTAAACTATGTAATTCCTTGTGTTCTTCTCTCTTTCTTACTTCCACTTCTCTATATTATTTTATTCTTGTCTTGAACATGGTATTAGAGCCATTTTCCTGAGGCTGATTGCTTTTCCTCTTTCACAATTTCTATCATCTTGTTTCACCCACCAAACAGATCTACACAACACCTATCTCATTTTTTTAGTTCTCAATTGTTAGTGGTTGTTTGCTTGTGCAACCTTCAAATCTAACTTTGTAGGTTGTTCATAGTGGATGCTATTGTTATTGGTTGTTCTCGATGGTTGCTGTTGTTGTTGTTGTTGTTGTCTTGTTGTCTCGTTGTCGTTTTGGTGATTGTCACAGTGGCTGTCATTGTTAGGGGTGTCCACCCACATGCCGGACCCGACCCACCCGCAACTGATCAGAGAGCTTCGATGGTTGACAGCGGGTTTTAGACTTCATAAACCAACTCCAGCAGGTAGGCTGCCGAGTTCTCTTCTCTAATCGATTCACCCGACCCAACTATAAAACCCAGAAAAATCCGGCAACTCCAATAATTTTCTGGTGATTATTTGGTGAAATTCATTAGATCCACCTAGATTTCTGCCAGATCTAGCAAGATCTCACCGAATCAAGTGAGATCTCCAACAGATCTGGCGAGATTTCGCCAAATCTGGAATGTTTTGGGCAATTTCTCCATTGTTGACAGTTTTGACCGAACCGACCACCACCCAACGCGTATCCAACCACTCTGATCCGATTCCTTAATGGTCAGCGGCGAGTCTAAAAGTCCTCCACTGATTTGGTTGGGTAGGTCATGGGTTAGGCACAAACCCGACCCGGACCGACCTGTGGACTCCCCTAGTCATTGTTGTTGCGGATCCAACCTGAATTCATATTCAACCCGAGATCTAGATCTAACCCGCAACCTATCTTGCCAAATCTCAACAGTTGGCCTTTATTTTTTGTTGTTCTCAGTGGAAGATCAATGGTGGTTTCCAACCATCATCCACCAATTATTGTTTGTTTTTGTTGTTCTTGGCATTTATCGGTGGCTTTTTGTTGTTGGGTGGTTTTCAGAATATTCTGGCGAGTCTTGGCAGATCTAGTACTTCTCAGTCGGTTTCGGCTTACCCCGGTGGTTTTCAGATCATGGAGGTTGCTTGCCGAAGCTTGCAATGGCTTCTCCTCGATCTCTTGGTAGTTTCCAGTGGTCCTAGGGTATTTTTTTTCTCAATGGTTCTTGGTTTTTATCGCCAGAGTTGTTGGTTACTAGCGCAGTGGTCACCAGCATGTTCTAGAGCCTCTAGTGTTGGTTGTTGGTTAAAGTAGACAAGGAAGTCCCATGTTTGCCTATTTGATTAATTTTGATTGTTTAGGTACAGATTTTGGTTGTCCTTTATCCATGATAAGGATAACCTAACAACCTATAAACCTCTGTTTGGTTACCTATTTGGTATTGAAGAACTTCAACTGGCTCATGCAAGTATCTTGGTCGGTTCAGCTTCAATTTCGGCCGGTTCCATCAAGTTTTGGCTGGTTCACATCGTTTTTCAGCCTCTTCAAGCAAGTTGGCACTATATAGAAGTTGTTTAGAGTTTATGTGTTACAAGCTGGAACTATATGACTATATATGCTCTAGCTTGAGGAGGAGTGTTAAAGGTATTGAGTTTATGTTAACGAAATGGCCCAAGAGGCCCTAGTTATGTTGTAAGCCCATGTAGGGCTAACCCAAACTTCTAGTCTGTATATATAACCTGTTAAGGGTTCACGGTAATATTTGACTTGATTAGCCGCTTGGGCTTTAGTTGAACCACATTATCCCTTGTGTTCTTCTCTCTTTTTTGCTTCCGCTTCTCTATATTGTTTTTATTCTCATCTTTAACAACTGTAAACTGCAACTAATTACGGCACCTTGCAGAGTTATTTATGCACCATTAGGGTTCTACAAATTTTTTGACAAAAGACAAGCTCTTTCTACAGTTTATTACCAAAAATTTAGCATGAAATAGGTAAAAGGTTAACCGTCACATATCATGCTACCAGAGCAGTTCTGTAAGGAATTTATTTCACACCAATAATAAAACACCATATATCTTGAGCAAGTCAACCCGTAGACCTTTGGGGATCTATACAACTGATTATTGAATGTCATGTAGTGACTACCAAAGCAACTAAAGAAATAAATGCAATTACATGGACAACAAACTATCAATTTGCAAATTAAGCAGTATCAGCAGCCAGCCTGGAAAATATTAATCTAGAAAGTTGCACTAAAACTAAAAACTAATATTGGCATGTAAAGGCAAACAAAATTATCTATTGCCCTACTAAGAAACTTAAATCATTATATTTCTAGCAAAATACTGCACAAGATGGAACATGTTCTTGATGCAGCATCAGTTCTTAGTTGTTTTGGAATCTAAATTGCTGCTTTCATATGATCATGTGCCACCCATAGCCTACACAAATATGATTAACATGGCAAATACAGAAATCAAGTTGCACCATGATTTAGCTACTACCATAACCACAAAACCTCAACCACCATATATCAAAGCAGGATTATCTTAGATCCACTGAGCTTTCAAAAGGCAATCAACAAGAATTGTTAAATTTACAAAAAGCTCAAATCTGCCACTTCTTTGATTGGAGGCCTACGCCCTATGGTAAATGGTTTAAACACAAGTCATAGTAAGAGACAAATCCTTTGGTTCACCTGATAACTTGAGACAAATTCATTCATTCATCTAGTTTCAAATTCACTTCACCTGATAACTTGAGATTTTGGATCTAGTTTCAAATTCATTCATCTATTCTCATTTATTCGGCTATTCCCCTCTCTTTCTCAGTCTCATTTCTTTCATTCTTTGTCACTGTGTGGGTGTCACCTTGAAAAGCAGGCTGAGCTGGGTCGAAAGCTTGAAGAGTCAAAGCTTAAAAACTTGTATCGAAAATAAATAAATAAATAAATCGTGTGGGACGTGTGTGCAACTGCATCAATCGTGTTCAATGCAGGTGCGGCTACCATTTAGCCACACTCGTGCTTCCCAGCTAGAAAGGTTGCAGAGGAATTTTCTTTGGGGAGGGTTATGGGAAACATTCAAATTTCATTTGGTGGAATAAAATAAGATTATTATTTTTTTTTTAATGATGACTAGTGGTTTGGGTATTAGTAAGCTAGTTATACTAAGTACTTTAAATCAAGTTCCACTAGGAACATGGCTTTAAAGGTATGGTGTAGAAGGTGATTTGAGTGTGAAGACATATTATAGGTGCAAATATGGAGAAACCTGAGGTTATTAGATGTCTCTAGTGTTGTTAAAGAGGGATGTGCCTGTCAAGGTTTTTTTCTTAAGGGATTATGGAGCTTGATGGGTCATACGTTTGATTATGGTATGATGCATATGTGGAGCTTCTTTACAAGATTAGTTTTTGGTTTTGTTTGCCTTAGCTAGAGATAAGGAAGCCCCTATTGCTTCATGTTTGAGTAGATTGGAGGGAGGGCTGCATTGTCAGAATCATACTTTCATATAATATTTTCAGGATTGAGAGTTAAGAGTCGGCAGAAGAGTTTTATGAACTTCTATTCTAATTTTCCATCAGATAAGGGAGGATAAGGTATGTTGGTGGTATTGAAAACTTCAACATTCAATCCTACTATGAAGCTTTAGAGGAACTTGGGAGCTTGGGTTCCCATCGAAGATTATATGGAGGACAAGGGTTCCACATGAGGTTGCATTTCAATCCCACTATAAAGCTTCATTAGAAAATTGGGAGCTTGGGTTCCCATGGAAAATATATAGAGGACGAGGGTTCCATGTAAGGTTGCAGTTTTTGTTTGAACAGTTGCATTGAGGTAGATTCTGATAGTGGAAAATCTTCTCAAGAGGATAATTATTGTGAAAAATTGATGCTATATTTGCAAGGAAAATGGAGAAATAGTAAAACATCTTTTGCTTCACTAATTGGTCGCAATTGAACTATGGGCACTTGCTTTTTGTATGGGGCTAGATGGGTGATGCCTAAGGCAGTTATAAATTTGCTGGTTTGTTGGCAAAGGAAATGCAATATGGGTACTAAGAGTGAAATCTGGAAAGCTATTGCATTCTTTAGGTGTTTCTTTTTTTGATAATTGAATAGCTGGGGGTGAGTGGATTTGTACCTTAGATGTCTCTATTGAAAACATCAAGAGGTGCCAACCAGTTAAGCTATAAGGCTCTTGGCATTTTAGGTGTTTCTCTAGTATACTTCATGCATTAATGTTCTAGTCTCAATAAACTAATCATCTAATTATTTTCTAAAAAAAAAAAATCCAATTCATCAAACTGTCACAAATAAGTAAAATATATTTGTTAGTGACCACAGAACAGTAAAAGCAGAAAATCAAGAAAATTAAAAGAATACATAGTAACAACAATTTTAATAAAGTGAATAATTTCAAAGAAAGAAAAATAGAAAAATCCATTGAATGGAGTAGTCACACTAAAACACAAATATCTTACCACAAGAAATCCAAACGCAAGTCCAGTTCCCAATATAACTAAATAAGGATAGTTCCCAATTAAGTCAGATGGAGACAAATGGTCCCTACATTTGAAAAAATAACAGTATGTAAACCCATCTACAAATTTTAAAGAAAAACATGTAAAAAACATATAACAGATTTGGGTCATACCAAACTACCACTCCTCCCAAGAGTACAGCAAAAGGGTAAAGCTGACAAGAAACAAGAAGAAAACATTATTACATATCCTATAAGCAATGAAAAGAGATAGGTATCCAAAAAGGTAGCAGTAGTACCATTGCTAACGCCAGCAGCATGCTTCCATTTCTTGCCTGAACTACCTTATAAACATTCTGTACACTGCAAATAAACACAAAACAAGGGAGATCTAAGCTGCCTTTATCAAACAACAACATTAAGTCAGACATGTAGGCTGGCTGTAATAGTGTAGGCAAACACATCAAATGCAATTAAAAAGCATAGAGCCATATACTTCCTGGAGCCTGGCCCAGAGCACATACAATTGCCAACTGCTTTACTTAAGTACAGCGCAGGTTTTTCAAATATAATGTATAATAACCTCTAGTAGAAAGATTTATAACATATAATAAATAATAAATAAATAAATAAAAGTTAATAAACTCAAAATAATAATATAGTTTGCCCATAAGCTCATTAGAATAGTGCATTTGCACAAAGATTGTAAGTTCAAATTTTAAATAAGTAAATTCAAATTCTTAAAATTTTAATATAGTAAATTCAAAAACAATTATCAATAGATAATACTGAAATAATCTATAATCTATTCATATAAAGTTTACACAGCATTTTTCTTTATATAAGTATAAGAGAATTGGTCCCTTGAAGTTTACCAACAGGCAAAAATACATTGTTGATCCTTGAAATTTACCAAGTGAGTGCTTTTGATCCCTAAAGTTTCAAACAAGTGCTTTTAAACATAATTCCAAAAAGAAATCGTTTTCTGGAAGCCATTTTAGTAAAAATAAAACACCTTTTCCACTTTATGCCATCAACACTAATTGATACACACAATTAATTGATACACAAGTCATAGTAAGAGACAAATCCTTTTAACTCTATGCCATCAACACTAATTGCTACACACAATTAATTTATTTAAATATGTGTAAATTCACACTTGGTTACAAAATATGTCTAGAAGGCCTTACACAGAAACACATATACATACACATCCCATTGTGCAACAATAACACAGCAACGTGATATCATGGAAATGCCATTCCAATGTCCATAGGTCAACATTACAGGAAACAAAAACAAAACAAAACAAACAAATAAATAGTGCTGAAACTTCAATCTATTTAAGCTTCCCATCCGAGTTGTGACCACTAAGTCAAAAGCTTGGGCGTATTTTGAACAAAATCTCATTTAGGCTCAAATAGGTTTACCGAGTAATATTGACTTCACTCAAGTCACTAGCCCTGCCTTTGACACCCCAGCCTTGTGGTTAAGGTAACAACTTCAGGCATGGCTAGCTCCGATAGTATGACGAGCAGTGTGTGTAGCTGTTTAGATGGTAAAAATAATGATCTCTGCCATTGCACATCTAATCAGTTCGTCCCTGGAACTTTAACCTTTAGTCATTTGCTGACTTAAGATCCGCACCATTTCCATTTCTGCCCTCTTTTTTAGCAGTGGAACTATGGACCACTCTCCTTACCATGGAATTACACACTTGCCGTGATCTCTAAAATATTTCTTTTTATGTTCAACTTACCCCGTTTAAACATAATTTTCCCTTGTCTTCATTTATATTATTTTCTCTCTTTTTTTCCAAAAAATATAAGTCAAGGTCAAATTAATATGATGTGCCTTCTTGTTTCTTTGTTATTCCTATCATATCATAGAATGGGGAAAGCACCTGAAGGTTGCATGTGAAACAGTCCATCTAAAACAGTTTACAATACATTGAAGAATTCATAAAAGATGCATCATGGTCAGAAAATCACGTATGATGTCAAAAGTCACATGCCAGAACAGAAAAGGCTTTAAAACCCAATAATTTAGGGTATGGAGAAGTACATACTTGAAAATGATTGTTGGTATTACAGCAAAAGCAATCATCAGAAACAACACTGCTCTGTTTGTAGGAATTTCTGAAGAAAATAAATAAATAAAAATGAAATCATTACATTTCAAACAATTGCAAAAGGATTTCAGGAGTTTATTGACAATCATCAAGCAGGTAAGAAAAAATGGAGATGAATTATCAACTGAAATTATGAAATGCCTAGTACAAACTCTTCCTGCAGAAGTACAACTTATTTTCTGGCATCTTAAACAGAGAAAAGAAATTGTGACTTAGCAGCAAACAGCAGCCATATCAAAGAAGGAATATATGAAAGAAAATGCAGGATGGAAACAGTGCACAATTGGTAAGGACAACAAGAAAAGGAATGAAATGAAAAAAAAAAAAAAAAATGTAGAATTCATGTGTATATAATACCAAATTAGGATCCATAGAAGAAATGCTCAAATCCTAAAAGCATTGAAATAAATGCCTTAATGAAAGGTAGAATGTGACCTGCCAACAAAGATGACACTTAACTACACAGAACCAAAGTCAGCAGAAGAGGAAAAAATGGAATGTAGTGCATTTTCACAACAATTTCCAGTGAAGGCCACATGAGAAGAAATAAAATAAAAACCTTTAGGCCAACATTCACTGAATACAACACTTAACAAGATAAAACTACCTAAATGACATTGGCTTACAGAAATAGGGTAACTCCGCACAAAAACTTCAAATAATACCACTGAATCACATTCCTCTATGACCTCACCAAAAATTTTAAGAACACTGATGTAATCTAAAATTGTTGCAGATCATTTAGAACAGAATCTATAAAAATGAGATAGCCAAAGGAGGACAAACAATCAAATGCAAACAGAAACAACATACTGAGAAAAATCCCCAAATAACACATCTCATAATAAAAACATTATGGTGGGTCTGAATCTTGTTAAACCATTAAAGTATAATATGCAAGATATTAAGCAGAGATTCCATAAGGTTTTTCCAGATCCAAAAATGATGTGTTGTAGGTCGTTGGCTTTATAAAGAATAATCTTACCATGAAGAAAAGGAACCCAATTTAAGAAGGGCAAAGACTTTCCTAATTGTTGAACCCACCACTCAGCACCTGGAGAAGTTAAGAATTTGAGTATGAGGATCAAATGATTCACAGGGTATATTTCTTAGCAAAGAAATGTGAATTCTTCCAAAATTTCATGGAGCTCAAAAGCTTAGTGTAGAACAAAGTAAAGGCAACCCAAGAAAATTACAGTGTCTTGGATTTTAAATTAAGTTTTAGAATACTGATTGAAAGTGCACAAAAGCACATTACTTAAAGAGGGGTAAGGAAAAGGGTGTGGAGGGGTTGAAGGCACATTGATAGCAGGAGCATACCTACAATAGCTGTGAAGAAATGAGCCACATATATCAACATAAGACCCTCAGTAGGCCCATTGATAGCAGGAAGAATAAGGGTATTGGTGAAATAGCTGTACCAAGAAAATCAAATATCAATACTGCTAATAAAAAAATCCAACAGTCAATGGAATTTACATATATCAACAATGACAAAACCAGTTTTGAAAAGCATAATTTTAAACAATAATTAAAATAGTGCAAGGATACATTGAAGTTAAAACGCACAAACAGATCTGTAATCATCACCCAGGGTCAAAGAGTAAACAACAAGGGTTTTAATATATCCCCCACAAAAACCAGAAACCCCCAGCTATGACCCCCAGTAGACAGGAGAATCAAAGAAAATTTTTCATTTATAATATTCAAATGTATACAGCAATCCCTTTTTCTTATTGATGGAAAGTATAAATAAAATATTATTATAGTTTACAGATCCATAAAGGTAGGAAATAATGCAATGAATAAAATGCATAAATAATATGGGCATCAATTAAACTTACTGTTCCCATGTTGCACCATAAAATGGAATAGCTGAAATTACCCAGAACCAGAAAGTACTTCTTGCACACAAAGCAGTGTTCCCAAAAGCCAATGCTTCTAGCTATATTTAAGAAAGAAAATGATAAAGGTGATGAATTTCCAAGGGCTACAAAATGACAACCAAATATGATGATACATACCGCACAAGCAAGAGCATCGCATCCTACAATATATTGGGAAAAGCAAGAATATTATTTATCAATATTAACACTTAACCTATGGAAGAAAAGGAAATACAATATACATGACAAGGGTATATTACCATGGTCAAAAAGCTCCCCTAATGGACTTGAGGAATTTGTCCGTCTAGCTTGCTTCCCATCAACAGCATCAAAGGTCTAAATGGAACTAGTGAAAGGTTAGAAAGAAAAGTGGTAAAAAGAATAGTTAATTAAAAAGGAAAGAAAGGGAAAGAGAAGGGCATGCCAATACGAGAATATTGATGAATAATCAAGTATGAAATACATTACTAAGGGCACTGCAGAAATTCTGTCTACGAATCAGGGAATGAGATTTAGAATAAGGAAAAAAAATTAAAATGCAATAAAAATTTCAATTTACAGAGACCAAGGAAGTGTGGATATGGGACATCATGTCCAGATCTGAATTTTGACCTATGAAGCACGGGTGTGAATTCGGATTCGGGTGCAGGTGCGGATGCAGATGCGGGTGCGGGTGCGGGACTCAGCAATTTTTTAAAAAGTAGGGAGCGAGTGCGACAGGGTGCGTCAATTAAAAAATTATTAAAAATATTTTTATTTATATTTTCTATATATTGCTAAGCATTTTTTTTATATAATGATAAAAATATACCAATTTAAGAGTAATGGTAAATATATATTAATAAATTTAAAAGCATATTTATATATATTATTATAATGTTTACACAACTCCAATTTTAGCCCAATAACATATTTATAATATTAAATTATTTTCCTTCAAAAAAAAAAGTAATGAGGTGATAAAATCAAGGTATTAAGAATAATAAAAACTTATGGGTAAAGGTGATAAAATCAAAGAATCAAAACCTATATTTTTACTGTTTTCACAAGTTCTAACCTTTTCTATCTTTTTGACTTTTCAAGTCCTTATCTCTTATACCAATACACCTATTCAAAAATCTATCCACAGTCCACAACTTTCTCCCTTGCTCTCTCTGTAACAGTTTCAGGAGCTCAATTTATCTCTTCTTCCTTATCTCAGTGGCGTCCTTATCTCTTCTTCCTTCTCTCTCTATCTTTTTTTTTTTTTTTTTTTTTTCTCTCAAGGCCACATGAAGCAGAAGAATGGAGGCCAGCGACATGGTGGCAGACCGTTTTGGCGTCTGTTTCAGCCGGAATCAGGCCGTATCGGCCGTTTCGGCGCCCGTTTCTGCCGAAATCAGCCTGAATGGGCGCGAATCCCAAAAAAAAAAAAAAAACTGACACAGCACAGACGCGCAGTCAGCAGCGTCGCGCACCGCATGCCATGTTGGTGCACGTCAGGTGCGGGTGCAGCAGCCCTGGAGCTGCACCCGTGCTTTCTAGGATCTGACACTTATTGGACACGGTAACTCCAGGGGTACAGTTGCATGCATGTCCATGACATTTCAGGGGAAAAAAAATGTAATGATTTCAAAGACAGGACATACATACCAGGGACAATCTGAACACAGGAGGTTATAAAATTTGGGGGGTGGGGGGAGAACTTTATCTAGTGAAACCTTAGGAAATTCCACCTCTCTCTCTCTCTCTCTCATTGTCATCTTTCACTTATGCATCGTCCTAGTCTTTGATACCTCTCTTCTCTCTATTCTTTTCTCAGATGTTGCTTCTAATAACAGTTTGCTCCTACACCAGCGCTTAAGACTGCAGTGGGCCTTCGGCAATCATTATCAAATACACCAACTTAAATAATTTATTAATTCAAGCCAAAATACTTGAAAATAGGTATATCACAGCAATGTTAGAAGCCACATACAGCTTGAAAATATCTGTATTTTAGAAGCCCAAAACAGATTGAAGATAATTTCTCAAAATTATTAGTTGTTTTTTTAAAATCTAAAACTAACATCAAATATACTTTAAAATTATACTAATTAATTAATTGCCATCTCTCCACTGTATCATATCCTTGTGTTTCAAAAATTGCCTGTCACTCTTGTCCATATTAAGGTTAGCAGCAGCATACTAAAGTTTCCACAACTACTATGCATTCCAAACCATTCAATATATGATTAAATCTAGTGGAGACTAAAGCCTTACAACACAATCCCCATCATTCAACTTGTTTAAAAAACTAGGGATGTTCAAAACCCCAATTCTCTTGACTTCAATAAAGAAAATAAGAACAACATAACAATAAACAAGCCTTCATCCCAAATTTTTGGGATCAGCTATGGATCTTAACAGATGAGTCAAGGTCGGCCACAAATATTCTTTTCTGCCATTCCATTCTATCCGAGGTCAAACTCTCTAGTACTCCTAAATGTAAGTTGATTCAACTTACATTCGATGTACTCTATTTTAGTCCAACTTAATCAAAAGCCTTTAGATTCTAAAGTGCCTCACCAAAATAAGAACAGCATAACAATCAATATAAATTGTAAAGGCAAAATAGCAAACTATAAAACTAAAATTATACATGAAAGTGAAAGAAATAGGAATCAGGAAATATTGTATAAGTAACTTAACTTTATTAATCTATCAGCTGTCACGAAGCATGCCTAATATACATAAAATACAATAACATGATTGGACAAAACAACATTACAAAAAGCTTGAATAAAATCCAAACAAACCTGATAGAGAAAAAGAAGCAATCCGTGGGCAAAATGAACCCATCTTGGAGGAGACGAATCCAAGCGAGGTGAATATATCTAAAACAAAAATTATGAAGGATTCAGAGAAGTCAGAAGGCACACAGAACAGCATCACTTCTCTTTATAAATTTGGAAGCATGTGAAAGAACAATCTGTGTTTGTAAACAAAATGTTTCATGCAACTCATTATGTAACAAATTATATACCAATTTTTCTGTCCAATTACAAAACAACCAATCTAGGGCACAGAGCACACAAATGGAGGCTGCCACATGACTATTTAAGACAATTGGGCAATGAATGCTTTACAAAGTATTTGGTGCAGGACAAACCAAAACAATGTAACAGTAAATCAAAGAGTATGAAAAATAAAAATAGAGGACATAGGAGCCAGCAGCACCTAGGCCTGCTTGGAGTCAGCAACATGCATGGGAAAACCTATAGGAGTAAGCATCTAGTGACACAGAATGGAAATTGTGAAAGGACTAGATCTCATTCTAGCTAGACACAAACCTTTAAATTCATAAGGGTCTCCTTGAATCCACAAGGAAGAACTCTGGAATCCACCATAAATAAAGAAAACTTCAATTTTATAGTAAGTGAATTGAATTCTGTTTTATAAGTTGCAAGCTTATTTAAAGTCTCAAACTTATTTTACAAGGAAATAAAAATCTATCTAAGAACCAACAAATGATAAAAATAAACTCCATATGTTGTCCTACATTGTACCAATTAAAGTAGAACAGAAAGCATGAAAGGGCTGGATATCGTTCTAGCTAGTTAGATACAAATCCTTGCATCCATAAGGCCTTGAATCCACAAGGAAAAACTCTGGAATCCACCAGAACTAAAGAAAACCTCAATTTTATTGAAATCAAATTCCTATTTTCGTTTTACAAGATGCAAGCCTATTTTAAGGCCCAAAAAAACATTATTTCGCAAGTAAAAATATTCCTAAACATATCCTAATTGATAGAGTACCATAATATGACTATACTTTGACTAAGAAATCCTTAAAAACACCTAAAATCAAGGAAATAAAACCAATGTTGGTAAAAGTGCGCTTAAGCTCAAAGCGGGAAGCCCCAAGACTCCAGCACTTGTTACCTCAAAAGCTAGGCTCATTCAAGCACACTTTTCCCAAAAGCTCAAAGCGCGCTTTTTGGCACTTTTTTATATTTTTCAAAAAAAAAAACCTAAAACTGAATTAAAACCAAAGGATCTTGACATTATCGATATAAACCATTGATTTGGCATATTTTTAGTGTAACATACTTATCAAAAAAAAATATTTTAAGTGTAACTTGTCATGAAACCCATAACCTCCCAGTTCTTCTCTATTTTTATTTTTATTTTTTCTTGATTTTTTCTCCTTGAAACAATAACCCACCCAGCTTCTTATTCTATTTTGTCCCTTTTGGATTACTTCTTGGTACCAATTACCATATTGCCATGTCCTCATATTCTTATCCACGAAAAAAAACAAAGATATGATATAATAAATTTGTGGTAATTGTTTAGTTACTTTAGTGGTTGATGTTGAACATAGCAAACTAATTCTTATAGAGTTATAGTCATTATGTGATTAAATTATTAACTAATATTACTAATTAGTCATAGGGCATTATGGATATTTGAGATTTAAGAAAGGATATTACATGGAAGTACTTATATCTAGTTGATCCAAAAAAAATAAAATGACTTCACTTGTAATTTTGTGTTAAAATTGCAAAAGTAGGGCTTATCCAAATGTTAGATGAATTATATAAAAAAACTTATTTCAATTTATATGATAATTTGATCATTTGATTGTTGCATTTATCATTAATAATTATCTTTTAAAAATGTGTGCTTCACTTCAATTAGGCGTGCGCTTGGCTTTGCACTTTGCGCCTAGGCTCCAAGATGCCTTTGCGCTTAAGTGCGCCCCTTGCTTTTACCAACATTAAATAAAACTCTCCCCAAAAAACAAAAATTACATAAAAACCAAAATATCACTCTTCCGATGCTTTTGAGCGAGTCGGTGACCTTACCGATACTGTCTCAAAGGTCGTTCCACCAAGGGAAGGTACTCCTTTAGCTTTTTCACTCTCCGAAGACTCCGAGTTGTTTCGGCAGCACCATTTGCTGGGTTATAACCACTTTTCCCCTTTATCCGAGATGGGTCTTGATATGAACGAGTGTGACTCCTAGGCTGATATGGGATGTTTCTTTGGCCTAGGGTAAGGGTGGGGAGGACTACAATTTTATGGATGTTGCTCCTTTGGCACTGTGGGATCCTAATGGTGGCCTCAATCTTGCCACAAAGGATTGCGAAACAGATGGATTTTTTTCAAAGGATGAACTGGAGCCTTCGGAACGGGTGAGCACGATGATCAAAGGTTTGGCTACTTTTGTGGAATTCCCGATTGCTTGTTGTGAGAGGCAATGTATTGATTTTTTTTTAAAATTGGAGAAAGTGTGGGAGAAACAAGCTACTGTTGTCAACACTCATCGGGCAGGTATCTCAAGCCAAAAAGGTATGAGGGAGTTAAAAAAATTGATTTCCACTATCAATTATGAGAGGCAGATTAAAAGCCTCTGGGTTGGGTTTGTCTGTTTATCCATGAATTTGAAGCTTCTGTCTTGGAATGTGAGGGGATTGAATAATTCTCATAAAAGACTAGTTGTGACAAATCTTCTAAAGAAGTGGAAATGTGATATTGTTTGTTGCCTTCAAGAAACTAAACTAGACAGTACTAGCTCTAACATGGTAAAAAGTATTTGCAGCAGCCCCTTTATAGACTGGGTGGCTTTAGAGGCCATCTGTATAGCTAGGGGTATACTTCTGATGTGGGATAAGAGGGTATTTGAGAAAGTTGATTTTATGGCTAGAAGGCTTTCAGTTTCAGTCATTTTGAAGGGTGTGGCAGATGGTTTTGAATGGATCTGTTCGGGGATTTATGGACCGACCAATGGAAGCCTTAGGGATGTATTATGGGCAGAGCTAGACATTGTGAGATGATGGTAGCTTTTGGCTTGGTGTTTGTTTGAAGATTTCAATATTATTAGATATCCGTCTAAGAGACTTGGATGTTCTTTGTTCAGTCCAGCTATGTTTAAATTCTCGGATTTTATTGCGAAACACTCTTTGGTTGATTTTCCTTTGGAGGGAGGTGAGTGCACGTGGTTTCGTGACTCTGACAAACCCTCCATGTCCAGAATTGATAAAATGTTGGTGTTTGCGGATTGGGAGGATCATTTCTTAGATGTGACCCAAAGAATTCTTCCTAAGGTGGTGTCTGATCATTGTCATCTACTCTTGGAGGCAGGAGGGATGTCTAGGGGGAGGAGTCCTTTCAAATTTGAAAATATGTGGTTTAAGGTAGAGGGCTTTGTGGATATGGTGCGTCAATGGTGGAGTAGTTATCATCTTTTGGGACCTCCTAATTATATTCTAGCATGTAAATTGAAGGCTCTCAAAGGGGACTTGAAACACTAGAACAAGCATGTTTTTGGGGATGTTTCTTTTAGGAAAAAAATGCTTGATGACTGAGCTCTTAGACATTGATATGAAAGAGGGGATGCAAATCTGACCCAAGTGGACAGAGACAAGAGTGGTGGTTAAATTTGATATAGATTTTTTGGCTTCTTTGGAAGAGATTTCCTGGAGGCAAAAATCTAAGGCACTGTTTATTAAAGAAGGTGATAATAACACTCGCTTTTTTCATAGACTTGCTAACTCTCATAGGCGAACCAATCAGATTGGGGGGGTGGAGGTTGAGGGGGTTCCCTATGAGGATGAGTCTGAAGTTACGAATCCGGTAGTGGATTTTTATAAGAAATTATATCAGGAGCCGGAATCTTAGAGGCCTACTATTGATGGTTTAGACTTTGCACGTCTAGACAAAGCTAAGAGGTACTCTTTGGAGAGGGAGTTTGAGAAGGAGGAGGTTCTAGAGACTCTTACGGAGGTGGAAGATGATAAGGCACCTGGGCCAGATGGTTTTACTATGGCATTTTTCCAAAAATGTTGGAGTGTACTAGAACAAGATGTTATGGCTTTTTTCACGGATTTTTACAATCAGTGTATTTTTGAGAAGTCTCTCAATGCCACTTTTCTATGTTTGATCCCCAAGAAAGTCAATGCAATCAATATAAAAGACTTTTGTCCTATAAGTCTTATGGGTAACCTTTATAAACTTTTGGCTAAGGTGTTGGCACATAGACTTCGTGGGGTTTGGATAAGTTGATATCTGCTTCTCAGAATTCTTTTGTTGGAGGGAGACAAATCCTAGATTTGGTTCTAATTGCTAATGAATGCTTGGATAGTAGATTGAAGAGTGGCATCTTTGGGGTTATTGTTAAGATAGACATTGAGAAGGCATATGACCATGTGAATTGGAATGCCTTATTTTATCTTATAGAGAGGATGGGTTTTGGGGTGAGGTGGGGGAGAGGTATTAAGGCCTGTATTTCTACAGTTAGATTCTCAATTCTAGCGAACAGGTCTCCTGCGGGTTTTTTGGGTAGTTCTCGTGGTATCCGCCAAGGGGATCCCCTGTCTCCACTGTTATTTCTCTTGATTATGGAGATGTTGATCAGGTTGTTGAAGAGAACGGAAGATGGTGGTTTTTTTTGTGGTTTTTAGGCAGGGTCTCATAGACAAGGAGGTTTAAAAATTTGTCATCTTCTTTTTGCGGATGACACTATTTTGTTTTATTATGCTTCCAGAGAACAATTATTATACATTCGGATGGTATTGATTTTTTTTGAAGCTATTACGGGCTTGAGAGTCAATGGTGGTAAGAGTGAGATTGTGCCGGTGGGTGATGTTGGGAATTTGAATGTCTTGGCCCGTGTTTTATGTTGCAAGGTGGGTAGTTTGCCCATGACTTATTTGGGCATGCCACTTGGGACTCATTATAAGGACTCATCGATATGGAACCCTATTATAGAAAAGATGGAGAGGCAGCTCTCTGGCTGGAAACGCCTATATCTGTTGAAAGGTGGCAAGCTTACTTTATTAAAGAGTACCATCTCTAGTCTTCCCACCTATTTTTTATCCTTGTTTACTATTCCCCAAGCGATGGCAGCTAGACTAGAAAGGAAAGGATTTAGAGGGATTTCCTTTGGGAAGCCTCCGAGGATGTTTTTAAATATTCTTTGATTGCTTGGGAGAAGGTTTGTTTGCCTGTTTAGGATGGTGGTTTGGGAATCCGGAGGGTTGGGTTGTTTAACCAAGCTTTGCTTGGTAAGTGGTTATGGCATCAAGTTATTGCAACCAAGTATGGTGAGGCTAGAGGAGGCTAGTGCACTAGAATTGTAAGAGGTACTCATGGGTGTGGGATGTGGAAGAGCATTAGAGAAGGAGCAGAGAAGTTCTTTGGACAGGTAGTGTATAATGTGGGGAGGGTCACTGTATTAGTTTCTGGCATGATCCTTGGTGTGGGATTACTCCTTTAAAGGACCTTTTTCTTGATCTGTTTACCCGTTCTCTGTCTAAATAGGCTTGGATTTCTAACCTCATTGTATTTGCCTGAGAAGGGGGAAGTAGGAGCTAGAATTTTCAATTCCGTCGAGCTCCAAAGGATTGGGAGCAAGAAAATGTTTGTTCTTTCATTGAGTTTTTGTATTCCTCTATGCCAAGGGGTGAGGGGGATGATACTTTGACTTGGAAGTTGACTAAGAAGTTGGTGTTTGATGTGTGCTTTTACTATAAGTTGTTGTTTGGTCATCTCAATGAGGTTTTCCTTGGAAGTGTATTTGGTGTGCAAAGGTGCCTAAATAGGTGTCTTTCTTTTTATGGACAGCCGCTAGGGATGGGATACTCACTATTGACAATCTAGTTAAGAGAGGTCAATCTGATAATCTAGTTAAGAGAGGTCAATCCTTGATTAACAGGTGTTGTTTATGTTGTTGTGATGAGGAAACTGTGGATCATCTTCTACTCCACTGTAAGTTTTCTCATGCATTATGGAGTGCAATTTTTGAGGTATTCGGGATCCTTTGGGTATTGCTGAAGACAGTTAGCTCTCTCCTCTCTGCTTGGAGAAATTGGTTTTGAAAGTATTTGTCAACCATATGGAATATGGTCCCGGCATGTTTAATGTAGCTGGTTTGGACAGAACGTAATACATGCACCTTTGAAGAAAATGAGAGAACCTTAGATCTTTTAAAAGCTCTTCTCTTCGGTACTTTGTTTAAGTGGGCGCATGTTTGGATTGTATTTCCATTTCTGAATTCTTACACTCTATTAGATTAATTTTTTGAACCTGCTGTATTTTTTCTTGATCAAAATGTTCACCATCGTGAACATGATGCTCAACATTTTTGAATAAAAGTTTTATTACCTATCAAAAAAAATTAACATATGATAAAAGTAAAACCTCATATGTTGACCTACATCATCTAGGGTTGGCTGGAGTCAACACCAAACCATTGGGACAATTTCAATGGAAATTTATTACGTCATTGTGTTTATATAGACTACCAAACCCTAATTCTAATTCACATAGGAAAACCTAATCCAAAATGACTTGGAAAATCCCAATTATTGAATTTAAAAAATAATCTTTTCTATAGGACATTAAATAAAAATACTAATAAACCTAATTACCTATTGGTAAAATACAAATTACTAGTAAAAATACATTTGACTCCAAAATTAAATATTACTAAATTAAAAAGTGATTTCTCTCCAAGCCACCTACATCAGTATTTCAACAAGAAATTCATACCAAGTAACATAGAGTTTCAATTATTATAGAAAATGTTACAAACATTTAAGGCACAAAGCACACTAAAACTTGAATGTACATTATATCTTGTCCATATCCCACATAACGTTCAAGCTTCATGGGTTTAAGATACTTATAACCTTGTGAAAGATTCTAAAACAAATAATTAAATATTATATGAATAAACACAAATCACAATAAAACCCAAACACAAGAGTGATTACTAAGGAAAAAACCCTCGACCAAAAAAAAAAAATTGCTATATAATACACTTACAAACCCTCCTACTCTATAGATGTACTTGTATCCAAGCTCCCTGCTCCTTTTAGCAACCAGCAGTACCAGCCCTTTCTCTTCAGTAGTACCAATTCCACAAGTTGAGGGTCCGTTTGGTTGGGTAGAAAACAAGATGGATAGAAAATGGAAGAGAAAATAGGAGAGAAAATGGGAGAGAAGTGTGTTTGGTTGAGAGTGGAAATGGGAGGAGAAAATGGTGGGGCCCAGAAATTTTCTCTCCAGGCCCACCAAAACCCAATCTCCCCAAATTGGGAAGAAAATAGGAAGGAAAACAAGGCTTGCATTTTCGGACAAAATACCCCAGCACCAACGTTCAATTCTTTGAACTTATCTTTCTTTTTTATCTTTTTCTGATGCTGTCTCATTCTCTCTCTTTTTTTATTTTTTGGGTGTTCATCTGTTTCTTCTCCTATCAGGTTTGTTTTTCTGTTTATTTTTTATTTTTTATAAAACAGTCTTGGATTCTTGAATTTTTTGTGCTTTTTAAAAAAAAAAAAAAAAAACTAAATAAATAAAATGTCCATTCATACACAATATTTTAATAAAATATAATGTGTTACTTCGTTTTATCTTATAGGGACATGATGATAAATTTTACAAACTATATTTTATATCCTCTCATTTTTCTTCTCAACCAAACAAAAGAGTTTTTCATCCCTCCATTTTTCCACACCCCAACCAAGCACATAAAAAAAAAAATTAAAATCTCTTCCATCCTCCCACTTTTCCATCTCCCCAACCAAACGGACCCTTAAGCTAATGGATAGTCCAAGGCCACTTGAATGTTTTGGGATGATCTCTGTAATTTCCAACACCAAACACTCAATCCATAGTCCAAAAGGATAAATGGGAGTGTTGGATTTGATCTCCTCTCAAAGTGTATGGCAATTTGGAGAGGGTGAAGTTCTAGAGGCTTTAATAGGTTTTATATCTAAGGGAATGGGTAGACTCTCCTTCTCACTTCATTGAGTTAGGGTGTGATTTCGTGGATTTACGAGACACTAAAGAGGGGTGGTTGGATAGGACAGAAAGGTAATGAATTCCTCTTAGGTGCAAACTCGCTCAACCAAAATTCATGCTGATTTCAGGCGCAACTCTTTGCCAAAATGATTTTCTAAAAATTGTCATTTCGCTCAAAATTTGCCGGATAACGAAATTTCATTTGAGCAAAATTCTGGCTTCTGCAGTTCCAACTTCAGCTTCTGATCCTCGTCTCAAATGCAAATACAACTCAAATGAAATTTAATACATGGAAAAACTTACAATTTACACACAGACTTTGTCACAGAATTAGCCAACACTACAAATTCCTAACAATATATTTACCCGCTCAAGAGAGAAAAAAAGGTACTAGGAAAGGAGTGCAAGAAAGATGGGCTTGATAGCTAAGTTGTCCAAAAAGCTCATAGGAGGACACTACAAATTTATGACCAACAATACCAAAGATGTAGGCACAACTAACCAGAAATGCAGCATATGTTTTCCTGCAAAAATTTTAGGGAAAATTACAATTTATTATTTACTCTGCGTCCCTCACTTTTAAATATTAACTGGTTTGGATTAAACTATATATTTTGGTGAATCAATCAATTATCTACTTGAAATCATGTTACGCAAAATCTTTCTTCATTCTTTCCTTCAAACCTTGCATCCAAAATGTATTAATGAATCCACTCCACAAGAACACCATGATAATTGAGGAAAATAATGGGAAAAAGGTTGTTCACAACTAGGGTGTCAATTAGAGGATGTTGATGTGATATCACTTGAGGGTTCATCAAAACGTACCAATTTAATCCAAATTGTAAGGAGGTTTGCTTTGTTTATCTAAGAGTAAAGTAAAGTGTAATAGACCTAACCTCAGGGAGGTGAATTTTAATTTGCACAAATTTTTAACTTCTCATGCTATCAAACATGAAATATTTAAAGGAAGTATACAGCACTAATTACAAAAATAATAATAGCTTTTTCTTCTCAAAAAACTAGTATTATAAACAGGAGAGCCTAACAAGTAAGAAATTAAAAACATGATAATTGAGAAACTCCCACTCACATAGCTAAGCAGTGCTGAAACGACTAAGAACATGAATCCCATAAGTGTTATCTGACAAAATATAAAGATTACTGTCAGTGAATAGGCATGAGTATATTACATCAAAGCAAAAGTTACAAATGAATGCAACGATACAAAGAAGGAGCCAAGATTACAATACCATGTTTGGACTGATAAAAGATCCCGAATGCAACACCAAAAATCAAAGAAAAAGATAAAAGTCAGCATATCTCAGTAAAATAAAATACTAAAACTTGCTTGGAGAAAAATCATTAACAAAACGTACATAGTCAGACTGATAGAAGTTCCCAATAAGGTGAAACTTTAAAATATTAAAGCCAGGGATATCATATAGGACATAACATAATTGAAGGTAACCCATCCATATAAATAGATAGTTGATATGCTAACAATAATAAAATAAGTGACTCATCCAAAAATCAACAACTACAGATCTAGTGCACAATTATTTAAAATAAGTGCGGGTCCAATGAAAGAATATCTTAAGAAACTATATATCTTCCATCACGCACAAAATCCATAATTCTCAAACTAGTACGCAATTATTTAAAATTCGTGTTCAAAATCTGTTTAAGATTTAGTTACAAGAATTCTATGCTATCAAACAAATTCTCAAGTTACTAGGAAAGCATTTAAAGACAAAAGACCAGTTTCAGTGCAAATTTGAGCCTTCTGATCTGTAAGAACTTTGTCCTAAAATCAGAAAATTCCAACCTGAAACATTTGAAATTCATGATTTTTGATGTTTTTTTATTAGACACCCAAAAAGATTAGGAAGCAAAAATGAACTTTCAAGTATAAAAAGATCAAGAATTGGAGAAACTGACACCACTGCACATATGAAACTAAAGGTACATACTCCAACACCAATAATAAGATTATGATATTCATGTAATTCTACAACTCCTCCATCCATGCCTTTCACAATTTGGCATACAATCAGATTAGATACATTAAAATTAAAGCAAAAATAGGCATGAGTGAAGCACTTACGGCATCCAAAGAGGAAAGATCTTAACAAAGCGAGTCCAAAAGGGCTGGAGCACATATTTGGCAAGGTAGGAATGATCCACACCACTGTACTTGTACCTATGAAGAGCCGCTACACCATGTGCCCCTATATACCCCATTCTTCCAAATTTGTCTCAGAAAAAACCCGCTAAACAATGGATTTCAAATTAATCACTGCAATAAGCATGAGCATTTTGGATTTAGATGAAGATGAAGATGATGCCAATTATGTCAAAGAAAATCCAAGAAAACAAAGGTAGAGATCACGCACGGAACAGATCTAGAGAAAAACGAGGAGATAAGAGTAGATCAGACAAACAGAGAAGAGAGAACATTGGAAAAGTGAGAAAAGGGAAAAAAAAGAAAAAAGAAACTTAGCCTTTTGGAAATTGGAATCACTGAAATATTAGTTAAATACACAGAAATTTACAATCCCCCATCATTTATAAATTTACAAGTTTGGCTGTAATATTTGTAAATTTTGAAGTTTGGACATAATTAGAATTTGTGAAATCCTTAACTATAAAAGTAGTTTCCGATTGGAATATTCCAGTGACAAGTGCATTCATTAATACAAGTTCATTTTATTTATCTTTGCTTGAGATAATACAATATATACTTACAAAACAGCACACAGTAGAATTCAAACTTTAAGAAGTGATCTCTCTAGTTGTTAAAAACTGCAGCTGTTAAAGTTTACAATATAAGTGCAGCATAAAGTAATATTTATAAATGGCAGGGCAAAACAACACAAGAACAAACATAGCCTTGACTTTCCTCACAAATTAAGTTCTGTACAACCATACATTTAAGCAGAATTAAAAGCATCTGATCTGAAATGTTAGTACAAAGGATTTTGTTCAACTTTCGAGATAATAAGAAAAAACGCATCCAGTTGATAAAAACAAAGTTTTTTTCAAATCTCTTTAAATATTTTCAAACCTGACCAAATCAGAGCAGTGGAGAATGGTATGGAATGTCAGAAATTTTGAATTATCGGAAAATACTTTACTGAAACGAAGGGTTTACTTCTCCAAATTCCACCACTTCCCCAAACACCACGGAAACAGCAGAATTTTTTTTTTTTTTTTTTTTTTTTAGTAAGGAAAGAGAAAGAGATGTGAAAGAGAAGTTTTTGTAAGGAAAGATGGCGAGGGGGGAGGGGGGCGGGGGGGAGGCGTTAAGTAATACTGGAAACTCCAGATCTTTTTGGTCTCCCGCCCTAATGAAAAAAAAAAAAAAAAACTATTATTACTGCCTGCTTCTCTCTTTCATTATTTCCTTCTGTTTTTTTTCTTTCCTTTTCTTTTTTAAATAAAGTTAGGGGGAGAATAAAAATCAGAGCGGTGACAATTATACCGTGTATTAGAGACACGATTTCATTTGAAATTGTAAAATTTCATCATGTCATAAACTCATCGTTATATGAAACCGTATTTTAAAAACACAACTTCACAAGCTATGTATAGAGCACTTTTATAACTAGTTGTATGCAACAATGTTACTAAATTTTTTTAATAAATTGTAAACGAGGTGGAATTGTTTCTTTATTATATATAGAATGTTAGAAATATATTATTAATAATAATGTTACAAGATACATCATAATTGTAATAGAGGTGGTATGCTAATTTGAAAATATTGTGAAATTATTGTCCTTCGAATGACTCTAATTTGGAAATGTTATGAAAGTGTCATTTTCTTAGAATGACTTTATTATGGTATATAAGAAAGTGGTGTGTCTTGCCTTTCGCTAGACTATTCCGCTCCTTATAATGGAGAATAAAATAGCTCAAAAACCCTATGAACCAATAGTATGGTAAATAGAACTTGACACCAAGATTTACAACACGTCTTTCAAATCTATTAAACTCACCATCTAGATTTTGGAAGCATGCCTTTCTTTCATTACTAGTGAAGGATTAGTTGTTGCAAGGTCAAGAGGATCTGAACGAACTCAACCATGCTAGCCTAAGGATCCTCCAACACTTAAGTTAGAGATTCAACCTCTCAATCTTTAGTGTATGGAGATTTAAGGTTTTTCTCATACCTAGAGATCAAATATGGTTGGATCCTCAAATTATGGGGCTAGATGAGTTTTGACCTTGGAGATTTTTGCCCTTGATTGTAACTAATCATATTCATTTTAGGGCAGTGATAGATTTGCATGATCTCCTCGTAGGAGATATGCTCTTTCCTTATGTGGTTAACCATTTAAAAATTGAATTAGATATTGGTGCTTGATGATGCATAAAAATCGTCAGTGAACTGATTGTCGTCGATCACTCCAAAGGGTACCTGAAGAACAAGAAACCAAGAACCTAACAAAGAGCACCGATGGGGTACCGCCCAAAGACCCTCTGAAAGGTTAAGTCAATGAGTGAGAAATCTCTAGGAACTCTAAAGTGAGAGAACTAGGGAGTTTCTGCGTACCTGGGAGAAGAGGAGATCTTATGCTTATATAGTGGTGAGTAGTGAATCGAGATCCCTTGGATGTAGGGGTCTTTCCTTGTAGGGAAGATCTAGAATTAGGGTTTCCGAGATTTTAGGGTGTCTCTCCATACGAGGAAGATATGGGCGTATAGTTGGGTCTTTGGATGTGATGCGTAAGATATTTCCATATGGGGGACCGTGCATGGAGACTATGTAAAGAATGGTGGGGCCCATTACCTCTGTTCGTCGACTTAGTCATATGTTCGTCAGTTATGCAAATGAGGAGACAAGGACTTATCCATTCGTCGGGCCTTCTCCCGTCCATTACCGTGACGGATCCAAAGGACATCGTGTGGCGAAGGATGCATGGTTAGGGGACAGCGTGGATGGGACCGTCGGCTCCTAAGATTACTTGGCTAGACGGACAGAGAGAGGGTTTTGGGTCCGTCGGGATTGCCTAGGACGGATGAGTAACGAAATTTCCTTTGACAAAAATATCCTTATCAACGCTTATTTTCCCACCTCAAGTTGTCTTATAGGGTAGAAGGTCTTTGAGTTGTAGATGAATTTATGCATCATCAACTAGTATTTTAGTTCTAAATAGGGATATGCTAATTATTAAGGGTGGTGGAAAATGTATCTTATAAGATGGTCTCATAAGGCCTCTCTTTCTCAACATATATGATTTATAAGTGTAAAACTCATATAATTACACTTTACCCACCTGTGGTTTGCCCACTTGTGGTTTGCCTCAAATTTAACTTACCTACCTATGGTTTTATTTTTAACACTTTACCCACCCGTGATTCAATCTATTACTGCTCTGTAACCCAACTCCCTATCTACCGTTACTCTAACATGTTTTCTTTCAAAATCAAAACATAAAACAAATCAAACACTCCTCTCCCCCAAAACACACACTCTTTCTCTCCTCGATGTTTAGCGCCTGTAGGTGATCATCCATCTCTAGCATAGCTATGTAGCATTCGCGAGCCACTATCTGGTCTCCGTGTACTTCTCCTATTCCATACTTTATTAGGAATTTTACCAATAAGTGGTACGTAGAGTTGGCTGCTCTCCATGCATTGAGCATAGGTCGCTCGATGATGGCATTGTAGTTAGAGGTGCAATTAACGACTAGGAAACTGACCTCCTTAGTGAGCTATTGAGGATATGTCCCAATGGTCACTAGTAGGGTGATGGTTCCAACGGGGAAGACCTTGGTACCACTAAATCTGACTAGCGGTGTGTCTGAGGGTAGGAGACGCTCTTTGTTGATCCTCATCTGCTAGAATGTAAGGTAATAAAGGATGTTTGCCGAACTCCCATTATCCACTAGCACCTATCGGGTATTGAAGCCCGCTATTGACAGGTTGATGACCAAGGCATCGTCATAAGGGTGGTGGAGTCGTTGGGCATTTTATTCTGTGAAGCTGATGACTGGGTTGTCGACCCTAGTTATTTTAGCTAGTTGGCCAGAAATCTGGACACTTTGCACCATTCGTAAATATGTATTTCTCGCCTTCTTGGAGGAGCCAACCAATGTATTTCCTCCTACGATCACCCTTATTTCTCCTAATGGGGCCCTTGGTCTCTCTTCAACTCGTCGGTTAGGTTCGAGGTCCCGTGGTGGGTTCTATCAGCTCCTGACGAATTGTTGTAACTTGCCTTGCTTGATAAGGGCTTCAATCTGCTGTTTTAGATCATAACACTCTGAAGTATTAGGCCAATGGTCTCGATGAAAGTGGCAGTACTTGTTTCTAGGCCTTTTGTTCGGGTCGCCTTTCAGCTTATCTGGCCAAATTAGCTTCGCGTCGTCCCTTATCTGCATGAGGACTTGGTCAAGTAGGGTGTTCAATGGCATGAAGTTGACCGTCCTACTGAGCAGAGTTTTTGATCTCCTATCATCATTTCGGTCACTCGTTCGAGCTGACTTCCTTCTTCTGTCCTAACAATGATCCTCTTGTCTTTCCTTCTTTTTCAGCTTGCCCCCTTGGGCAATCATGGCGTCCTCTGTGTTCATGTACTTAGTAGTTTTGTACAACATGTCAGCAATCGTCTTCAAGTCATTCTTGTAGATGGAGAAAAGGAATTCTCTTGATTGGAGCCCGTTGGTGAACGTGGTGACTAAGACTTTGTCGTCGGCCTTATCGATTAGAAGGGCCTCCTTGTTGAAACGAATCACGTACGATCTCAAGCTTTCATCGTCCTGTTGCTTGATGTTCAACAAGCTTGCAGAGGACTTCTTGTACCTTTGGCCTCCGATAAAGTGGGTGATAAAGTGTCCGCTCAATTCCTTGAAGGAAGAGACAGTGTTAGGGGTTAGCTTGCTGAACCATACCCTTACTGGTCCTTTAAGCGTAGTGGGGAAGGCCCTGCACATGATCTCATCCGGAACTCCTTGTAGATGCATAAGAGTTTTGAATGACTCTAGATGATCGAAAGGATCCCTCGAGCCATCATATGCTTCCACCTGTGGCATCCGAAATTTGGCTTAAAGGGGGAAAGAAGTTACCTACACTATGAAGGGTGAGCCAGTCTGCGCAGACCAACTTGTCTTGGTTGGTGGATACCCGTCCCCTCAGGGCGTTCAGGGCGTTCAGGGCGTTCATCATCATGTCCATCTTCTCCTTCATCATCTGCATATGTAGCGTCATGCACATTGCACTGCTCTCTAGTTCTGATGGACGGTTGGTGTCGTTCGGCCCGTCTCGTCTACTGGGGATATTGCTTTCTTCCTGGTTTTTCCTCTCCCACCGATCTCTCGTCAGGAGATGACTGCCGTTCTATTCTTCATTATCCTACTCATCATGCTGATCCTCAGGATGTCGTTCGTTCTTGTGGTTTAGCTGCTACTCTAGCGCTTGGTTGTGTTGGGTGAGCCATTCAATTGCTGCCAAGGGTTTGCACCTGTCTCTCCAATGTGTTGAAGGAGTTTCTTGTCTCCTGGTTAATGATAGCCATTGATCGCGTCTGGTCTATGCAACTCTTTTGTCTTAGAAGCAGTGATATGGCAATCACTTAATCCCCACAAACGGCGCCAACTGATGATGCACAAAAATTGTCAGTGAGCCGATTGTCCTCGATCTCTCTAACGGGTACTTAAAGAACAAGAAACCAAGAACCTAACAGAGAGCACTGGTGGGGTGCTAGCCAAAAACCCTCCGAAGGTTAAGTCAGTGAGTGAGAAATCTCTAATAACTTTATAGTGAGAGAATTAAGGATTTTCTGCATACCTGGGAGAAGAGGAGATCTGATGCTTATATAGTGGTGAGTAGTGAATTGAGATCCCTTGGATGTAGGGGTCTTTCCTTGTAGGGAAGATCTGGAATTAGGGTTTTTGAAATTTTAGAGTGTCTTTCCATACGAGGAAGATATGGGCATGTAGTTGGGTCTTTGGACATGATGCGCAAGATATTTTCATATGGGGGACCGTGAGTGGAGAATACGTAAAGAATGGTGGGGCCCATTACCTCTGTTCGTCAACTTAGTCATCCGTTCGTCAGTTATGCAGATGAGGAGAAAAGGACTCATCCATTCGTCGGGCCTTCTCCAGTCCATTACCATGACGGATCCAAGGGACACTGCGTGGCGAAGGATGCATGGTTAGGGGACAGCGTGGATGGGACCGTCAGCTCCTAAGATTACTTGGCTAGACGGATAGAGAGAGGGTCTTGGATCCATCAGGATTGCCTAGGATAGATGAGTAACGAAATTTCCTTTGGCGAAAATATCCTTATCAGCGCTTATTTTCCCACCTCAGGTTGTCTTATAGGGTAGAAGGTCTTTGAGTTGTAGATGAATTTATGCATCATCAACTAGTATTTTAGTTCTAAATAGGGGTATGCTAATTATTAAGGGTGGTGGAAAACGTATCTTATAAGATGGTCTCATAAGGCCTCTCTTTCTCAACATATATGATTTATAAGTGTAAAACTCATATAATTACACTTTACCTACCTGTGGTTTGCCCACTTGTGGTTTGCCTTAAATTTAACTTACCCACCTGTGGTTTCATTTTTGACACTTTACTCACCCGTGGTTCAGTCTATTACTGCTCCGTAACCCAACTCCCTATCTACCGTTACTCTAACATGTTTTCTTTCAAAATCAAAACATAAAACAAATCAAAAACTCCTCTCCCCCAAAACACACACTCTTTCTCTCTCTCTCTCTCTCACGCTTGCTTATCCACTAAGGATGCTACCCACCTAAGTTCTTAGACCCGTTTATGCTTGGGATCCCCGGGGTGATTTCAACCAAGGAAACCGTGGAGTTACTAATCTATTGATTTAGGGTTTTGATCGTTACCAACCCATGATTTTTTGTTAACAAATTGGATCTTGATCCGTTCGTGTTTCTCTCTATTGGGTGAGAACCTAACTTTCTGAGCTTGAAGTTTTATTTTTTATTTTTCTTTCATTTGCAATTTTTCGCTTATTCTAGGTAGATTTAAAAATCTGCACAAAGTGTTTTGGTTGAAGTTGGGTTTAATTTTGAAGTTGGGTTTAAAAATCTGCATAAATTGTTTCTAGGTAGATTTATTTATTTATTTATTTTTGAAATTGGGTTTCTGCAAAGTGGTGTTTTGTTTGAAGTATTATGGATTTGATAGATCTATATGCAAAGTTTTTATGCTATCTTTAAGCTTTTGGATTGAAGTATCATGGTCTTTTGTTTGATATGCTATTTGTAGGCTTAAGGGTTTGTTTTATCTATAATTTGACATGCATATCTGAAAGCTGATATGCATGAGTAGATAAAAAGAAAGCATGATTAGTTATACACTTTATGCAAATTTTTGAATGGCTTAGGGGTTTGTTTTAGGGGATTGAGTCACATCTTTTAAGACTAATTTTCAGCCCATTGTTAAGGAACATAGTAGATTACTTCAGCAGATAAAAAGAAAGCATGATTAGTTATACACTTTATGCAGATTTTTTAATGGAGTAGAAAACCCACATGCTAATCTTAAATCTTTTGTACTTGAAAATTTATGATTTTTTCTCTCCTTATTTGTGACTGGTATTCTTATTAACATTTTTACAATTTTTTCGTTGTTAGATTTTCTCAAGCTCTCTGATGGCTTTGGCAAGAACAAATATATTACTCTTGTTTTAACTATTTGAATAGTGGTATATAATTTCAGTTGACATTAATAGGTAGAGCAAGATCTGGCATTATAATGCTACCTTGTGGTGCTGGAAAGTCTCTAGTTGGTGTCTCTGCAACTTGCCAAATAGAAAAAAGCTACCTTTGCTTAGCAACAAATGCTGTTTCTGTGGATCAATGAGCTTTCCAATTCGGGCTATGGTCAACCATCTGAGAAGATCAAATTATTAGTTATGAATTGTGAAATTAGGGAGAAAGTTATATGGGTTAAAGAGAATGAGAAATTGTACAAGTTGGCACTAATTGTGTCATGGTTATTTTTCATTTTTGCCTCAATGTTGTTGTTGTGTTTTGCCTCAAGGAATGCTATGAACCTTTGCATAAAAGAATAATACAAAGAATGCTAGAAAAGTTGCCAAGTTTTGAATTCTTGGAATCTTCTTGCAAATTTATGCTCCAAACTTATGTTTGAAAACCAATTTTCCTTGTAGTTGTTAGTGGCTCTTGAAAACAATTCAAAGATGAAATCATTGCATTATTTACCAAACCATGAACATGTGTCATTTATAAGTCCTCAATATAACATGGAATTGATGGTCAAAACTACCATATTTTACTGAAGTTTATGTTTAGCTTTTGTCAGTTACTTTGCTTGTATTTGCGAAACAAAATAAGCATGAGAACCCAGTAGAAAAGCTTAATGCAGAGAAATCATTCATGACAGAATACGCTAAATCAAATATCAGAAAAATGAGGGGAAGAAGGAATGCAATTCAGCAAAACACTTTAAACTTCCCTCTTTCTTACAATAGTAAAAGTTTGATTAAATGCAACAAGTCACTCCTTAACAAGGTAGGAACAATATTACCAAGCCTTGTAAATCTACAAGGTAATATTACTAAATTAGAAGAATAGTAAATCTACAAATTTCAATTTTTGAAACAATAGGTAAGAATACAAAATCTGTTGGGTCAAGCACCAAATGAAAAAATGAGCATGTTAGGTCAAGCATACAAAATCTAACTACTAGTCTACCAAACATCAGAATACAAAATTTAATAAGAATACAAAATATGTTGGGTCAAGCATACAAAATCTAATAAGAATACAAAATCTGTTGGGTCAAGCACCAAATTTTTGGAGTAGCTCACTTAGTACTAGTTTACATACTTTCTCTTGCTGCTTTGACAGCAAAACTCAATAATATAAAATCTGCCAATATACATTAATTAAAAAACAAGTAGTATTTGTCCAAATGAAAACCTGTTATTTTCCCTAATTAACACAAGTATCAAAGAATGAAAGTTTCTATAAAAAAAAAAAAAAAAAAAAAAAAAAAAAAAAAAAAAACTAGTGAAAAGGCAGTCATCTTTTGGGTCAAGCATATTTTCTCTTGCTATTTTGACAGCAAAACTCAGTCATACAAAATCTGCCAATACACATTAATTAAACAACAATATCCACCAAAAGCAAATGCAAGCACAAGTCATTTTGTCTTTAAGCCACATGCATATAGGTTTACAACCAAAACCTCTCTACTAGTCCACCACACATTAGATATACACATCTTCCAACCAAAACAGCCAATATTGTTTTTGGCACTTGACTAGTTACATTAAGTGTGGGAACCAGGACAAAAACAAAAAAAAAAAAAAATTGATGTCCAACTTCATTTACTGCTTTTGGTTCCCTTGCTGGCCTTCTTGCCCTTTCCACCAAGAAATTGAAACTTTGGTGGCCTTGATATACCAAAATTTTTGCCTTTGAACCCCATAGTAGTACCACCACCACTTCTTTGACCAGGATCACTAGTAGTGCTCCCAGAGGGACTTGTTGGCTACATAATGAAATGCAATAGTTAGCATGATGCTCCAACAATATCAAGTAAGAGAAAAAAAGAAAAAAAAGAAAAAAAAACAAGAAATTAGAGTTTGATAAGATGCAATAAGTACTGCATCTTATCAAACTCTACTTTCTTGAGAAAATCATAAATTGTAACAACAACAAAATTGTAAAAATGTTAATAAGAATACCAATCACAAATAAGGGGAGAAAAAGTCATAAATTTTCAAGTACAGAAGATTTAACATTAGCATGTGGGGTTTCTACACCATTCATGCTTTCTTTTTATCTGCTGAAGTAATCTACTATGTTCCTTAACAATGGGCTGAAAATCAGTCTTAAAAGATGTGACTCAATCCCCTAAAACAAACCCCTAAGCCATTCAAAAATATGCATAAAGTGTATAACTAATCATGCTTTCTTTTTATTTGCTCATGCATATTAGCTTTCAGATATGCATGTCAAATTATAGATAAAACAATCCCCTAAGCCTACAAATAGCATATGAAACAAAAGACCATGACACTTCAATCCAAAAGCTTACAGATAGCATAAAAACTTTGCATATAGATCTATCAAATTCATAATACTTCAAACAAAACACCCTTTTGTAGAAACCCAACTTCAAGAAAAAAAAAATTAAGTCTACCTAGAAACACTTTATGCAGATTTTTAAATCTACCTAGAATAAAAGGAAAAGAGCAGATGAAAGTAAAAGAAAAAAAAAATTTCAAGCTCAAAAAGTCAGGAACTCACCCAATAGGGAGAAACATGAACAGATCAATACCCAATTTGTTAACTCAACAATCACAGGTTGTAACGCTCAAAACCCAAAATCTGTGGGTCTCATTCTTCCTTAGTTTCCTTGCACGATTAAAACCCAGATGATTTTCGGTCTAATAGATTAGGTGGGTAGCATTGTAGCATCTAAGCTCTTAGGTGGGTAAGCAAACATGGATGAGAGTGTGTTTTGGGGTAGATGACTGTTTGATCTATTTTGTGTTTTGATTTTGAAAGAAAACGTGTTAGAGTAACGGCAGATAGGGAGGTGAGTTACGGAGTAGTAACGGATTGAACTACGGGTGGGTAAAGTGTCAAAAATAAAACCACATGTGGGTAAAGTGTAATTACCCCTTTATATATATGATGCAAAAAATCACCAAGTTGAGGACCTTGTCTTACCGGATGGACAATCCCGCGGTGTGTCGTGTCTATGGTCCAAGCTTGCAAGAAAACTTGAGAAAGAAGTGTAATACACCAATGTGATGTTTGGCAAAAAAACTTCAATGCTTAAGTTAGAAAGGAAGAAAAATGGTTCAGAGAAAAAAATGACCCAAAGTGGTTTTTGGGTGAGTATTTGTGTATACCTTTGGATTATGTTGTCCTCTTCTTTTATAGTTGTTTTCCCGTCTTTATGGATAATGAATTTTGGCATTTATGGGCAATGGCTAGTGTGTCATGAATAGGAGCTCTGAAGTACACAGCTCATTCATTACCGTTGCTTCGTCAGTTACTTTTTGTCATCAACGCAAGCAATAAATGTGTAATGCTTGTTTGGATCATCATAGACACGGAATGAATATCCCGTATTATTTTCGACTCATCAATTGCCCCTCTGTTCGTGTTCTACGTCTTTGAGACGAGGCAAGAACATATTCATCCGTTGCTTCGTGTTCCATATTTATTGCAAATCAACATCTTATTTGCTGCATGCCACGTGTTCGGTCAGGATGTCTCTTGTGTGTTAGCGAATCTCGGCCTTCCCGCGCACATTCATCCATTTATTTCACCTTTTTCCCTCCTTTTCTCTTTTTCCATTTTTTGCTTTGGTTTTTTTTTTTTTTAATGACGTTTCAGCTGCTCTTGGAGCCTCCTTTCTCATTGAGCCTCCTTCATTTCCTCCTCATCTTCTGGTAAGTCTTTCACGTTCCTCTCTCTATTTTCATTTTTTAATGGTAGACTATTTTGTGGATTGTCCCTCAATCTCTTTTCTCTTTGCTCGTTTGTGCGGCTTGCTTAAGATTGTAGGTAAGCAAGGCCCCAAGGTCAGGCTTTTTGTGGGTAGGGATTGTTCTCTTAGGTTTGCCTTGCGTTTCCTCCTTCCTTTGGTTCATTGTTCTATGGGGATTGCCCGACCTTTGATTATGTCTGGGGGAGGTGAGGTTAGGTCTAGTGGACTTGAAACAGGTTTGTCCTCGTTCGAGGACCGTAGGGCTCTTGAGGTCACTTCTCCCTCGACTTTCTATAAGGCTTAGGACATCTGCTGTGTTTTGAGGGGGAAAGATGAGGGTAGGATTAGGTGCAGGTTTCAATTCCCTTCGTCAGTCAGGGCTAGGATTCCTAGTGGCGATGATAGGGCTTGTCGTTCTTATGCTGACCAGGTGTGCTTCTATGAGGCTAACTTCGTCAGTGGTTTTCGTTTTCCCATCCAGCACTTTCTTAGGGAGCTATTTAGCCATTTGTCGCTTGCTCTCACCCAATTAGTCCCTAACTCGTGGAGGATAGTTATCTACTGCATGGTGGTATGGATGTTAGCTAATGACGGAGACACCATTAGAATGGATGAATTTTTGAACCTGTATTGCCTGAGACGCTCTAGGGATTTCGGTTACTAGGAGTTCAAACCCTAGGATAAGAGTTCAAGGCTGATTCTTGAATCCCCGTCTTCTCTCCGAAATTAGAAGACGAACTTTTTCTTCGTCTCTGGTGAAGGTTGGGAGACTGTTACTGGTGAGGATTTGAGTGAAGCTCCCAAGCTGCTTCGTAGTTGGGGGACCCTTATGTCTGGTGTATCCTTTATTCATTCTCATGCTTGTGTGTTTCTATGCTTGTGTTGTTATCTGAATCCGCTGTGTCTTTTTGTAGGTAAAGTTCGTCCTAAGCTGAAGAGGCAATATCACGCTCGTCTAGAGAATGTTAGGGAGTATTTGGAGACTGTTAAGAATTTTGACGAGCTTATCTCCCCCCAATCTTTATCTTTTCATTTCCTTAGTCCAGAACCCTCCAGCAAGGTTCGAAAGGATATAGAGACCGTCTGGAAAAGTGAGTGCACCAATTTTCTTCTTCTTTATTTTTATTTTTATTTTTATTTTTAATTTTTTACACATCTCTTCCATTTTTTCAAGTAGGAATGACAACCATATTTAGCAAAGCAAAACTCGCCGAGGTTTAGGAGAAAAAGGCCAGGACTAGTCTGTTTGGTGGCCTTCTATCAAGGAAACACCAGAAAGAGGGCGAGCCATCCAAGGACGATGTTATGGTGACTTCCCCTGTGGCTAAGTTTCAAGACTGCTGCCCTGCCTCACCTACTTCTTCCTTGAAGCTAATCGTCTCACCTGGGGGCGGGGGGGGGGGGGGGGGGGGGGGCTTTAAGACCACAGCCATGAGTAAGGTCTTGATTACTTCTTTTTGGGAAGACGCAGGGACTGCTACGCAGAAGGCTTATGACGCGATCTCCGTGGAGGATCTGGAGCCTTTGATGGGAAAGCCTTCTTCTGAGTTGATGTCATCACACGTTCATAAGATCATGCATGTATGTGTTCTTCTTACGCGCATTTTTTTTTTTTTTTTTTTTTTTTTTTTTTTTTTTTTTATCTATCACCTGTTTGTCGTTGCAGGTGTTAAAAGAGTCCTTGTACATCTCTGGAAAGTACTTGGACTATGATAAGAAGTTAAATGAGGCTCAATCTAGGATTGCTTCTCTTTCTGCCGAGAATGAGTAGCTGACGATCCAGATCTCCACTTTTACTGACGTGGTCAAGAAGGGCAAGGATCGTCTAAAGACTTTGGAGGAGAACATCGACACTGAGAAGGCATCTTCAAAATTGAAGGATAAACAAATTGACGAGGCCCTCATGAAGGTCGACAAGGCAAGTTTTGAAGCGGTGGAGAAGTTTAAAGCTTCTGATGAGTTTTCGGATAAGCTCTGTGACTACTATGTGGATGGTTTCGAGCTCTTTTGTAAGTATCTGGTGAAGCATCATCTTGAGATGGACTTATCTCAACTCGACATGGAAGAGATAGAGAAGGAAGTTTTGGAGGATCGTCCTTCTGAGGCTGCCACGGAAGAACTTCTAGAGGATCGTCCTTCTGGAGTGGCGACGGAGGGTGAGGTTATACTAGATGTAGTTGAGGGCATCCCTACAGATCCTTCCCTCCCTAGTCTTCCTTGAGGATTTTCCTTATTTTTGCAAGGCAAAGACATTATATCCCCCTTCTCTTGGCGCTCATTGTTTTGAGCATATCTGCTTGCCTTTTCCATTCTTTTGAACAACCTCTTGAGCTTGTCTATTTTGAGCGCATAATTTATAAATTTATGAATTTGTTTGGCAATTGTTTTTGCGACGATCCTATCGAATGTTACTGAAGCCATTTCCAAATCGCATGAAGAGGTCATATATTTTCATCTTCTCTTTTAGGTCACGTATGAGTGATGATGTTGTTATGTTCTAACAACATTCTTCTGAGTCATGTATGAATGACATTTTAACAATATTGTTTGTAGGTCATGTATGAATGATGCTTTTTGTTATGTATTGATAAAATTATTTTTGGCCACAAATGAATGATGATCTTGTTATGTATTAATAACATTATTTAAAGTCATGTATGAATGACGATCTTGTTATGTATTAATAACTTTACTTTAAGTTAAGTATGAATGACGATTTTGTTAAGTATTAATAACATTATTTTAAGTCATATATGAATGGTAGTTTTGTTATGCATTAATAACTTTATTTTAAGTCATGTATGAATGACGATCTTGTTATGTATTAATAACTTTTCTTGAGTCATGTATGAATGACGACTTAGTTATGTATCAATAACTTTTATTAAGTCGTGTATGAATGACGGTTTCGCTATGTATTAATAACTTTATATTAAGTCATGTATGAATGACGATCTTATTATGTATTAATAACTTTTCTAAAGTCATGTATGAATGACGACTTAGTTATGTATCAATAACTTTTCTCTTGCATGAATGGTGTTTTGTTAATACATATTAATACTTTTTCTTAAGTCATGTATCAATGATGATTTGGCCAATAGTTCGTAATGGGAGAATCAACTACGCATAATTCCTGAATAGTACTTCTGAGTATGTTTTATTGATAGGGAGGCAAAACATTCCTTTGTCTATGTAAAGCAGATAATAATAAAAAAGAGGAAAATAAAAGTAAACATTGTAAATATTTTGGAATACTTGGGGATTGTTCTTACTAGTAGTATCTCTTTAAGTGTTCTTTGTTCCATGGGCAAGGTAGTTCTTGTGTCCAAGGTCTTCAAGTAGTATGATCCTTCTTTGGAGTAGCGAATGACTTGTTAGGGTCCTTCCTATGCTGGGCCTAGCTTCCCTTGGGATGAGTCCTTTGTTGCCTGTGAGACTTTCCTAAGGACAAGATCACCTATGTTGAATCTTCTCACCTTCACCTTCTTGTTGTAGTATTTGGCCATTGCTCCCCTGTATTTTTCCATCTGCTTCAAAGCTTCATCTCTCACCTCATCTATCAGATCCAAATTATTGTCGAGTTCCTGGTGGTTCCTTTACTCTTCGTACGCTTTGACCCGGATGTTTGTCAGTCCTACTTCCATTGGTATGACAGCTTTAGTTCCAAATGTTAGTCTGAATGGTGTTTCTCCCGTTGGTACTCTTGTGGTAGTCCTGTACACCCATAGAACGTTAGGCAGCTCTTCTGGCCATGCACCCTTTGCCCCTTTAAGCCAAGTTTTGATAATTTTGAGCAAGCTTTTGTTCGTCACTTCTGTTTGACCATTAGCTTGAGGGTGTCTTGGAGAAGAGTAATGGTTTTTTATGCCTAATTCTTGGCAAATTTTTTGAAACTTAGGGTTGTCAAACTGCTTCCCATTGTCTGATATGATTATGTTTGGAATGCCGGATCTATAGACTATGTTCTTCCATACAAAGTTGGTGATCTTGGCTTCTGTGATCATTGCTGTTGGCTCAGCTTCCACCTACTTTGTGAAGTAATCGATTACGACGATGAGAAAATTGTATTGCTTCTTTCCTATGGGGAGTTGTCCCATTATGTTGATCCCCTATTGAGCGAAAGGCCATGGAACGGTTATAGCATCATTGGCTCACCTGGTCTCGTTTGGACATTCGTGAAGCGTTGGCATTGGTCACATGCTTTGATAAGGTCATATGCATTCTTTTGTAGCGTTGGCTAGTAATACCCTACTCTAAGTGCTTTTCCCGCTAAAGATCTTGCTCTTGTGTGGCTACCATAGACGCCTTCGTGTATCTATCGAAGTACGTAGTTGGCTTCTTCTTTGTTGACACAACAGAGATAGGGGAGAGAGTATCCTCGTCTGTAGAGGGCATCGTCAATAAGGACAAAGTGAGCAGCACTAATCTGTACCTTTCGTGCTTCGTTCCTGTCTTCTGGGAGTTGACCTTCCTTCAAGTAATGAATGATGAGAGTCATCCATTCGTCCTATTCTTGTATCTTCATCACCTGCTCTCCCTCTGTGTTGGGCTACCCCCTTGTTTCCATGCACAACTCTGGAGATATGCCGTGTTCGTCTGATAAGGCTAGACGTGCTAAGAAATTAGCTTCAATATTTTTTGCACGAGGGATTTGCTAGAACTCGACATTGTTGAAGTATTGTAGGAGTTCTTTGACGACCTTCAGATACTTCTGCATTTTTTCCTCCTTCGCTTCATAATCTCCTTTTACCTGGCCAACTACAAGCTGAGAATCGACTTGGACGATGAGGGTCTTGGCTTCGAGGACTCTTGCAAGACTTAATCCTGTTAGGAGTGCTTCATACTCGGCTTCATTGTTGGTTGCTGGGAACTATAATTTGACCATGTACTTCAGAATTTCTCCTTCAGGTGATATGAGGACCACACCTGCTCCTCTGGCTTTCTTTGTGGCGGACCCATCAGTCTGGACCATCCATGTCTTCTTTTGGGGCTGTTCTTCTTCTTGAGGATAAGTGAATTCTACAATAAAATCAGCAAAGACCTGGGCTTTGATTTCTACTTGAGGCTGATATTCTATGTTGAATTGGCCAAGCTTTATAGCCCATTGGACGAGGCACCCTACTGCGTCTATCTTATTCATCGTCTTCTTTATCGGTTGGTCTGTCATAATGACGATGGGATGTGCTTGAAAGTAATGGCACAGTTTTTTAGAAGCGACCACTAAGGCGAAAGCGATCTTTTCTAACCTTGGGTAATTTGCTTCAGCTCCCTAAAATGCTTGGCTGGGGTAGTATACCGGCCTCTGCATGTCTTCCTCTTCTCTGATCAGTGTCGAGCTTATTGCTGTGTTAGTGTCGACGCTTAGCCTTGACCGGTTAAGCGGAAAAACTGCCGCCGCTGTGCCTTCGTTTGACCCGCCATGGTGACAACTCCCACACTCGGGGCCTTATTGGAGGGCCCCTTTCGATGTGTATGCGTGTGTGTTTCACATGGAGCTTCGGGTGCTCTCTCTCTCGATGGAGGAAGGTAGGTCTACTTTTGGCGTTATGGCAGGAATCTAGGCCAAATGTTAAGGGATTACCAAAGGTAAATGGAGTCGCCACCAATCATTGGGTTTTTCTAAGGTGTGATTGGTCACCCGTATCTAGTTGATTTTATTACCAATCCTAGGCTAAGAAAAAGGTCATTTTTCCTAATCTAATATGGATGGCAAAAAAATTCTTGATTCTTAGGTTCGGAAGTTTGGTTATGTGTGGGGAAGGTGTTAGGCACCCCATAACGCCTGTCTAGGGACAGTCCTTTGTTTTGATAAAACCTTAATTTTTGGAGATTGGTAGTAAAAACATGATTTTGGCATTGGTTTTCGGGGCTTTGCATACATGAGGGCTTTGAGGTTTGGCTTTTGAAAGGGCATGGTCCCAATTTATGCTTTCCTATGGCATTCGAGCCAAGTACCAGATTTCCACGGCGAAAATCCGGCGACACATCACCTTACTTTCACAGCGGAAATTAGGCATCGCTTTGCCTTAGGTGACATGGACTATGACGATCACACCGGAAGGGGGGAGCAAGTATATATACATACATCATGCACAATGCAAGCACACAGAGCAAGAAAGTAAATGCCTACATCCTTAGAGCATGGCCCAAAATATAAGTGCAAGAAAATAAACAAGGGTAGCCATACTTTAAAGATGAGGACGAATGGTACAAGACATGATATACCTAATACAAACCATTTAAGGGAGAAAGGGAGGAGGAAGGAGGGGGTTTAAAAGAGTACATAACCAAAGGGAAAAGCTAAACTCCTAAACCTATTGACTGCAGCCACTTGGCTCATATCCGTGTGCTCACATTCTCGCCCCTTTTGCTTGCACTCGGGAGACCGTGCCCTAGCTCCATGCATCCTCGCTCCATGTGCGTACATGCAAAGGCAAAGACAAGAAACCATCAGACAAGCCATGGAAGGAAAAGATGCACAGAGCACAATAAAGAGGCATAAAGTAGATAAACATGATAGACATGGCAAACATAGAAACTAGGATACGAGCGAAAAGGGAAACAAAGCAAGATAGCAAATAAACAAGGGTGGTGTCCGCGAGGGACAAATGTAGGTTTGGATCAAATGTCCATAGCTTCATTGTGTTGAAGCATGGACGACACACTAGGAAGCAAGACTTATGCATGGACATGTAAGCAAGCATGTAAAGATGCGTAGAAAGCCAATGGGTGGCGCAAACAAGCATGGCAAGCATATCATCGCGCGGAACGGAAAAGCAAAGGGTTAACACGGAGCAACCCGACATCCGGAGATACCTCCCAAGTGGTTATATCCAGACATGGCCTTTTGGGCGTCGAATACAACCACACAACCGCATACCCGCTAAGGGCATCAAACGTGGCAAAGCCTAGAACAAGAGAGGCTAACACAAGCATGAAGCATAGAAGCAAGCAAGCATAGACATGCAAATAGGGGTGATCCAAACCCTTTGATATGGGCCAAGGTGTATGGACGATGACAAAGACCATAGGGTCTAAATCGAGTTCGAACCAATAGGCCAAAACACAAGAAAGAAAGGTAAAGCGACAAAAGGGCTACAATAGCACATGGAAAGACAAACATAACCTAGGTCTAAGCACACAAACATGGCATGGAGCGCACAAGCACATGGAAGATGGCATAAAGCAAGCAGAGCATAGATCCAAGCACATAAGCATGTGGAAACATAGATCTAGACATATAAGCATAACAATGTGTGAGCAAACATGTAGAAAGCTAGTACATAGACATGGTAGAATATGGATCCAAGCATATAGCCATGTACGGATGTAGATCTAAGCATAAAATATGGCATAAAAGAACACGGATCTAAGCTAAAAACATGCTAGAAACAAGATAAAGCAAGAAACATGTCAAAGAAAGCAATAAAACATATTATTCTAGTAAAAAGAAAGATAAATGCTAGAAAAGAGATCTAGAAGGTTAAGGGGTGTGGATGATAGCTAAAAAGGCTATATCCACACCCCTAAACCCCAAATCCCAAGTGTAGAACCAAGGAAAAGAAGATTGGGTGCAAAAGCAATACCTTGTGTTCTTGGTGAAGAGGGAAAAATCAAGAGACTTTGATGTGTTTTTTTGGAGTGTTTTTGGGCTTTTTTCGGTGTTTGGAATAGAGAAAAAACGTAGAGAGAAACTAGGCAGAGAGAAAATTTCAGAAAAATGTGTGACCCACCTAGTTTGATGGGGCCTAGGGCTATTTATAGCCCCAGGCGCGTTTTTCGAGGTGGCGGCCATTGTAGGGCCGCCGGCAGCCATTCAAGGGCCGCCAACCTCAAAAAACCTCTGATCGGGCTGATATTGACACCTTTAATTGATCTTCATTTTTAGTTTCTAAAAAGGTATGGAACTCAAAAATCCAACGGTCGGATCAAAAGTTATGACTCCCGGAAGTTTGTGGTGCAGCAATCGGTGCGTTAACCCAGTTTTCGTGATATCTCGGCCGTTCTAACTCCGATTTTGACCCATGAAAAGTCATTGGAATGAGAATTTGATAATCTTCACAATGACATTATTTTCAACCTGTTCCGACGGCTAGATCAAAATTAGGGTTTTTGGGCCCACTCGAAGTCAACTTTGGGTCAAACTTGGTTAAAGTGGTTAAAAATCTCCGAAAAGCTCAAGTTTGATGAAAAATTATGAAAGGTGTTTTTTTTGTGGATTTTGACATTGTTTAACCTTCGGTCAACCCTAGGTTAACTAAGGGCATTTTGTTCATTTTGGTTGAAAAAGGTACTTTGAGCGCTCTAGTGTCTGAACGGGTTGCGCCACATCATTATATATGTTCTCTTGACCCCATGGAGAGAAAATGATTTTTTTGGATTTTTCGGGGTCAGGCATGCAAATCGAGGGCGAACAAAATACGGTATCAACAATTGGATATTGTGTTTCTCAAAAAAAAAAAAAAAAACAATTGGATATTGCCAAATAGAGTTGCAGCTTCTCTCCTGTTATTAAAGGGCTTAACAATGGTGGCTATGTTAGGTATTCTTTTAGCTTCGTCAAAGCTTCCTCACACTCGTTTGTCCATGAAAAGGCCTTCTTCTAGACCTTGAAGAAGAGTAGGCACTTGTCTGTCGCTTGAGAGACGAATCTGTTCAATGCTGCAACTTTTCCTGTTAAGCTATGTACTTCCTTTATTGTTCTAGGGGACTTTACCTCCGTTACGGCCTTTATTTTGTCTGGATTAGCCTCTATGCCCTGTTGAGATACCGTGACTCCCAAAAATTTCCATGATGAGACGACAAAGATGCACTTTGTAGGGTTTCGTTTCATCTTATACTTACACAGTGTGTCAGAGGTTTCCTTCAGGTCATCTAGGTGGTCCGCTTCATCATTGCTCTTCACTAACATATCATCTATGTACACTTCCGCATTTCTTCCTATCTGATGAGAGAACATGCGATTCACCCACCTTTGGTATGTGGCCCCCTCATTCTTCAGTCCGAAAGGCATCACTTTGTAGCAGTATAACCCTTGGCTAGTGATGAATGAGGTCTTCACTTGATTTTCCTTGTCCATCATGATCTGGTTGTAGCTTGAAAAGGCGTCCATGAAGCTTAAAAGCTTGAGTCCAACAGTTGAGTCCACCAATTGGTCGATCCTGGGTAGGGAGAAGCTATCCTTTGGGCATGCTTTGTTGAGATTTGTGAAGTCGACATACATTCTCCACTTGCCTTGTTCTTCTTTACCATCACTACGTCGGCTAACCATTCAGGGTAAAACACTTCCCTTATGAAGCCTGCCTCCAAGAATTTTTCAACCTCCTCTACTACTGCCTTATTGCGTTCAGGTGTGAATATTCTTCGTTTTTGCTGCACTGGTCTACACTCCGGATTAACATTGAGACGATGCTGGATGACTCCTTTGTTGATTCCTGGCACATCTTCGTGCTTTCAAGCAAAAATGTCTTGGTTCTCTCTCAAGAAGTTTGTTATCTTCGTCTTCTCTGAGGCTGAGAGTGCTGAACTTATTTTCAAGACTTTGGATGGATCTTCAGGGACGACCTCAATTTCCTGTGGAACTTTTGATGGTTCGGGGACTGGTTCAGGTTCGTCTATCATCCATGTGTGGTTTTCCCCTGATGCTAGGGCAACTTGATAGCATTCTCTTGCTAGGACTTGGTCTCCTTTGATTCCCCTATGCCATGGATTATAGGGAATTTAACCTTCAGGTAGTCGGTCGATGTTGCCGTTTTCAACTTGTTGAGCGTTGGTCATTTAAGGATGACGTTGTATATCAATGGGCAATCTACCACGAGGAAGTCAATCTCCTTGGAGACTTGTGCTGGATAAGTGCCTGCAATTATGGTTAGCTTAACAACACCTTTGGGAATAACCCTGTCCTCGGTGAAACTCACCAGTGGGGAAGTGAATGGTTGTAACCTTTCCTTGTTCAGCTTCATTTGTTGGAAGATTGGTAGATAAATGATGTCATCTGAGCTTCCATTATCTATCAGTACCCGATGCATGTTGAACTTTTCCATCTTGAGCATTATAACTAGCGGATCATCATGGGGCTGTCTAACGCCACAAGCGTCCTTCTCAGAAAAGACGATGTCTGGTTCGTTATATCTAGGCGTTTTTTAAGGTGGGAACTGTGAGTGTACGTTGTTTACCTCTCTGGCATACGCCTTCTTCAGTGATCGGGAGGATCCTCCTATAACCAATCCTCTTGAGATCATCCTTATTTCTCCTATGGGGGCTTTATTGCCCCCCCCCCCCCCCCCCCGTCTCTAGTTTCTTTTCCTTCTCATCCCTTTGTTGTCTTCTATATAGCTCCATTCTTCGTACGAACTTCTGCAATTTTCCCTGACGGATTAATGTTTCTACTTGGTCCTTTAGGTGCCTACATTCGTCAATGCAATGCTCGTGGTCCTAGTGGAATCTGCAGTACTTTCTTTTGTCTCATACTTCTGCTGGGGCGTGAATGGGTCTAGTCCATTGCAAAGCTGGTTCATCCTTTATCTGCATCAATACTTGCTCGATAGGCATCACCAGAGGAGTGAAACTAGTAAACTTAGGTCTTCGATTAGGGAAGTTTTTCTTTTTATCCAATGCATGCCCAGTACCCCGTGTTTCCTTCTTCCTATCAAGGTTGTGACTAGTTCCTTCGTCTCTTTTCCTTTTAGTCGTCACTCCTTTGGCTATTACTGCGTCTTCTGCATTCATATATTTCTAGGCCTTATGAAGTAATTCTGCTATTGTTTTCGGCAGACTCTTGATGATTGAGAAGAAGAAATCTCATGGTAGCAATCCTGCTTGGAAGGTTTTTAGGATTACTTGGTCTTACGCTTCGTCCACCTGTAGTAACTCTTTGTTTAAGCACGTCACATATTATCTCAGTGATTCTCCCTCTGCCTGGCGTATGTTGAGAAGATGCCCAGTTGGCTTCTTGTGTCGTTGTTCACCAATGAAGTGACGAACAAAACCCTTGCTGAGCTAATCGAAGTTCGCAATGGTGCTTGAAGGTAGTTTGCCAAACCATACCCTGGCTACGCCCTTCAGTGTTGTTGGGAAGGCCCTACACATTCCTTCGTATGGGGTCATCTGTAAGAGCATCAAAGTCTTGAACGACTCAATGTGATCCAAGGGATTTCTTGAGCCGTCAAAGGACTCCAATTGGGGAAGATGAAACTTTGGTGGGAGTGGACGGTTCAACACTTCTGTGGTGAATGGTGAGTTCGTCCTCCGGATCACTCCGTCCAAGTTCTCCATGGCTCTATCTTTTACCGCATTCCTGAGTTCGTCCATCTCCCACCTCATGTTGCAAAGCTCGCTCTCCATCCTTAACGAGTTTTCTTTTGGCGTTCTTGTCCTTCTGTTCGCCTGGCTATTCGATCCTTCCTCATTGTGGTTTCCTTCAATCTTCCGAAGCTCTTCTTTATTCTGGTTCTCTAGGATCTGTTGTCGTTCCTCATTCTGGGATTCAACGACTCTCCTCAATTCTTCATTCTGGTGAGTCACTTCTTCCAAGGTGGCTATTAGGGCTTAGATTTGTTGTGCAGCTTGTTCAGCATCCATCTCATGCTACGAGGTTCTCTTTGTCACTTAGGGAAGACAACTTTGAATGATTAGCGTTCCCTACATACGGCGCCAAACTGATGATGCAAAACCTTACCGAGTTGAGGACCACATCTCACCAGATGGACGATCCCGCGGTGTGTCGTGTCTATGGTCCAAGCCTGCAAGAAAATTTGAGAAAGAAGTGTAATACACTGTTGTGGTTTTTGCCAAAAACACTCTGATGCTTAAGTTAGAAAGGAAGAAAAATGGTTTAGAGAAAAAAATGACTCAGAGTGGTTTTTGGGTGAGTATTTGTGTGTACTTTTGGATTATGTTGTCCCCTTCTTTTATAGTTGTTTTCCTGTCTTTATGGATAATGAATTCTGGCATTTATGGGCAACGGCTAGTGTGTCATGAATGGGAGCTTTGAAGTACACCGCTCACTCGTTATCGTTGCTCCGTCCGTTACTTTTTGTCATCAAAGCACGCAATATATGTGTAATGTTTGTTTGGATTGTCATAGATACGGAATGACGATCCCGTGTTATTTTCGGCTCATCAATATATATATTAGGAGGGATGTCTTATAAAACCGTCTCATAAGATAATTTCCTGAAATGAGGGGTAAAAAATGACATGCCTTTTGTTAGTGTTAAACAATGCTGCTACAGTGCAGACTGTGCAAGAGAACCGGCGTGTGATGGTGATTTGTGACGATATTGGTTTCTTGATTTCTTCGAATTTCGAAATACATCACACATGCTAGGTATATTATATTGCTTTGCATTTTAACCTTTTCTATTTGCAAACTTCGCATTTTGCAACTCGCTACTACACTCAGACGTGACGTTACTACCAATAAAAACTCTAAACTACCCAAGCTCCAAAGTGCAAACCTTACCTCAATGTTTTGTTTTATAAGTTTGTAATCTCTAAACAATTGATGAAGACTGCAATTTCATTCTTAAAAAATTTGCATTTCAACTCGTGTTGCGTAACAGATTCGTGTGTTAGATTCTCGTCCTCTACTTTTTAAGAAAGGGGCACTTTTTACATGGCTTCGCTCTCTGCTTTTTGCACCACTTGTAGCACAAGGCATCCCGCATTCAGATTTTTTAAAGAAGATAAAACCTACGATCACCTTTCAATTTATATTCAATAAGTATTGGACTTTATAAAAAAAAAAGTGGGCAAATCTATGGCATCTTTTCTCAACAATAGCTGCGTATATCCTAAAAATGATTCTCCTTGTGGAATAGGTAAACGAATGCTTTAGGACAAAAGAGGTGGTTGGTGATTTATGCCTGCTTCGAATTTTTCCCCTGTAAATGTAATAAAGAGGTGGTGACTTTTTTTTTTTTTTTCACTTTTACTTAATTGTCATTTTTTAATTAAAAAAAAAAAAATATATATATATATATATATATATATATATACACACACATATGTATAACACCTTTAATAAAGAGAGTAAAAATAAATATCAATTTGCACTAATTACAAGTAAAAAATTTAATGGAGTAAACAGTATTTCAAACTTTTTAAAATTTTTGGCAATGAAATTTTTAAGTAAGAGCAAATTGTTAATTATTTAAACGGTTACAATTTTTTTAATGGAAGAAATATGACAAACAAAATTTTCCCATAGAAAGTTGCACGCAATATTTATTTTGGAGGAAAACTTTTTTGTTTTCCTTTTACAAAATGATTCATTTTCTAAAAAAATATATTTACTTCTTGTGTTTGGTTGCAACCCTAAAAATATATTTTGTTATTTGCACATAAATTATCAATTTTTGTGTAATAACTTACCCTTATTTAAAAGGGTGCAGTATTAATTTGATGAAGTCTCTATTTTGTCCAAAAATTTACTAAAATTTAATAAATTTTTTAATGAGTTGGTTTTTTTTTTTTTTTTTTTTGTTGCGGGGGGGGGGGGGGGGGGGGTGGGGGGGAACTTTCTCAATGTCTTGCCCCCAAAGGAAACTACAGGTACGATTATATAACCAAGGTATGATTATAAAATCAGAGCCTAGAGTATAACTACAAAAAGGTCTAACCTTTGTAGTTGTACACTGAGGTTATAAATTGCGAATGCTAGACACATACAACCAATGTAGGATAAACATCCATATTTTTTTTTGAATAAATAGTAATACTTATTAGAACACATATGAAAATAGTAATCGGAGAGAAGTAGCACTGCCAATTACTATTTATTTTCGTGAGTGGTCCTAAAAAAAGCCAGCCTTGACCGTGTAACACGCTCCGTGTTATTAAATTCATCACTGCTAGTTCTTACTTCTTAGCACAGGTGAGGTGACTCACCCATTGAATCTCGTTCTCGTTCTTGTTGACGTGTGTGGTTTTAATTAAACTACAAAGCAATTTTTATAATTTATTTTTTATTATCTGATGTATCAAATTGGCTTCATCACTTATAAATGGATTCAATTTTTTTGTTTTTTCACTTTCACAGTTTTTTTGAATTTTTTTTTTTCATAATTCTAACGTAATAAACTATAAATTATTTATCACTTACAAATAGATATATAAAATTCTCCTCAAAAAAGAAAAAAAAAACTATAATTTTCTTTCCGCTAATAAATAAACCTATTATTATTATTATTATTTTCATCATTCACGTTGTACCAAATTACAAAAATACTAAAATAGCATGTGGTCCTAGATTTTTTAGGTTGACAATGACTAGAGCCATTAGACTAACAACTACTTAAGAACTAAGACTTTGAGTAACAACTACTTGAGGCTAAGAGCCTGTTTGGGTAACCTTTTTTCATTACTCAATTTCTGTCACTCAATTTCCATCACTCATCATTCATCACTCATAACTCATCACTCATTTTTTCACACTCATTTGGCAACATCACTTTTATTTTCATCACTCAATTTTTTCACACTATTCATGGGTCCCACACTTGTCAGCCAGTACAGTTTTTTTTTTTTTAGTACCCAACTCACCGAAGCTAACATATATAAAAAAAAAAAAAAAAAAAAACCGAACAGCCAACCCAGGAAAAGAAAAAGAAAAAGAAAAAGAAAAAAAAAGAACAACGCCAACCCAGAAGAAGAAAAAAAAAAAAAAAAAAAACTGAACGGCCAACCCAGGAAAAGAAAAAAAAAAAAAAACAAACAAACAGCCAACGCCAACCCAGAAAAAAAAAAAAAAAAAAGAACGGCCAACCCAGGAAAAGAAAAAAAAAAAAAAAAAAAAACAAACAGCCAACGCCAACCTAGAAGAAAAAAAAAAAAAAAAAGTCAAAAGGTGGTCAAAAGTTGCGGCTGTGGGTCCCCTATGTGTGTTTAATTACAATATTGCCATTGAGTTATGAGTTATGGAAACTGAAAACAGCCAAAAGTTGTTTTCAGTTTCCATAACTCATAACTCAAAAATCAGAGAATTGAGTGATGGAAACAGAGTTATTGTTTGCCAAACAAACTTTTTACTATGGGTCCCACCATTTTTGAGTTATGAGTTATAGAAACAGAGAATTGAGTTATCAAAAAACTCAATCCAAACGGGCTCTAAGACTTTGACCATGCTCACTCGGAAAAATTAACAGTACTTTTTCTTTTTTGGGTGCAGTTTGACCAAATTACCAAATATTATATACATAAGCATTTTTTTGCCGTAGTTCTAACGTAATAGACTGATATTTAACGCTTATGAATAATTCCTTAATTTTTTCTCTATTAATACAAAAAATTACTATTTTTCTTTATCACTCACATTGTACTCGACAAATGTGTTCCTAGATTTTTTTAGGTTGACATTGACTAGAGCCACTAGACTAACAACTACTTAAGAACTAAGACTTTGACTAACAACCACCCCCTTTTTTTTGGCTGAATAACAACTACTTGAAAGCTAAAAAGACTTTGATCATGCCGACTCGAAAAAATTAACAGGGCTTCTTGGTGCAGTTTGACCAAATTACCAAATATTATATACATAAGAATTTTATAACTTCATTTATAATTTGTGGATTTTGTTAATGCCCTAAAGGTAGCGGTTAAGATGCATTTAATATTTTAATACATTTTTAAAAAAATAACGTAAAATTATACAAATATATACAAAAAATCACAATAACCACAATAAATTTGTGCAAGTAAGCCAAGGAATCATTAACATGTGTATTATATTCTTTTTAAAGTGTGTATTGTGTTTTTTTAAAAGTGTGCATTATGGTTCATAATTGATTATTTATTAATCTTTAACATGTGCCCTTAAGACACTCGTTAGCGGAACCTTATTATATATATACATAAAAATCTTAGAACTTCAGTTATAGATGAAACATGACCAAATTTTAAATGGTGATTCCATTGGGAAACAAATTTAAATAGTTGTTACTAATGAGTGTAGCTCCACGATGCATGAGTGTTTTCAAGTGTTTGCACTGTATGTATACATTCCTAACATTAAACATGGTCTTAAAAATGTTCCAAGCTTATTTGTGCGGTTTTGGGTGGGCTCAAGTTGATGCAAAATATGGCCCTTTTGCACTCCAATCTACTGCTCCTATTTTTCCTTTGCTGACTCATTCTCAATTGTGTAGGCTTGGTCCACATAATGAAGAATGAATATATTTAATCTTGCTTTTTGTCTAGTCAAACCTTAGGGATTTGTGTGAGCCCAATTCAACCCAATTTCCGATGTTCTCATTCTCACAGGTAATTGGCTGTAGCTATGGGCATTGGACTGATTGATCAAGTACCATGATGCTTGTTGGAAACTGGTTGATCAAGTACCATGATGCTTGCTAACCATTTTTTGTGATGTAAAAATTCCTTGAGGGATATGCATTTTGTGATGTAAAAAATCTTTTGCTGGGAACTTGTTTGGTTTTGGCAATGAAATTATCTGTTTATGTAAATTATTTGGGCAATGAAATCTTTTGGCAATGAACTTGTATTGTTTTGTTTGCTGGCAATTGGTTGGGAACTTGTTGGGTTTTTGTTGAGTGCTTGCAAAATTATTGGTTGGGAACATAGTGTAAATTATTTGGGCAGGAATTGTATTTAGCAAGAAAAAAAAAGAAAAGAAAAAGCACCTATAGCCGCGTTTTTTGAAAACGCGGCTATAGACAAACCCAATGTGGGGGGGCTTTAGTCGCATTTCTAAACGCAACCCAAAGCTGGTCTATAGTTACGTTTCAAAAAACGCAGCCCAAAGCGGGTCTATAGCCGCGTTTTGTAAAAATGCAACTATAGGTCTTAGCCTATAGCTGAGGGTGGAAAAATGCAGTTATAGGCTTAGACCTGTAGTTGTGGTTAAAAAAATGTGGCTATAGACCCGTAAGGGGCTATTGTTGCGCAATATAATTCGCGTTTGTAAATGCAGCTATAGAAAACGCGGCTATAGCCTATAGTTGTGTTTTTAGGGTCTATAGCTGCGTTTTTGAAACGCGGCTATAGCTCGCGTTTTTTGTGGTGGAATACAAATTTTAAAGTATGATGTGAATACAGGTATTAAAGTAGTGAGTTATATGACTTGTGGGCGAACTTGTAATTGGAACCTTAGATATTAAATTTTGAACATTAACCCGGACTAAGAGTTTGGTCATTGGGTCACCTGTTAGGGTGTAGTTTAGTGGTTGGAGACTTGGAATAAGCTGTAATGGTTGACAATTGAATCCAATTTTTTTTTCCCATTATTTTCGTTTTTGTAGATCGTAATAGTACAAAAATAAAGTCGTATGCTTTGGAAGAAGCTTGTACAGTTTGGAAAGAGGTCCTAGATATCCCAAGTTTAATCCCCTACTAAGAGTTTCCTTAAATTACCTGATATATGATTTTAGCGGCTAGGGTCATGTATATGTGGTTTGCTCCCTATGATTGGGTCTAAAGGGCCCTGCTTTGGTGAGATTCCACGTCATAAAAAAAAAAAAAAAGGCCAAGCCATTGGGTCATTGATCAAACCGCAAGGTCAAATAAACAGTTTAAATCAATTAAAAATAAATAAATTTGAGAAATCATAACATAAATAATTAAATATGTGGTTAAAAAAATAGACATGCTTGAATTACTAATTAAAATTAAATAATTTTCAACTAATATTATTCAAAATCAAGGTTTCACAAGTAATAGCGAAGTTAAGATTTGAGTTTGGTGGGGGGGGGGGGGAGATCAAAAGATAAAATTGAAAGCAATAATTCAAGAGAGATTAATATAAGTACATTAAGTTTAAACATGTACTTTAATTAATTGAAAAAATTAATCTATGTAAAAAGTGTTAAAGACTAGACAATAGCAATACATCTTGAAAGTTCTATATACCACTTCACTACCTTGATTGCTTTTAGAAAAATTACATAAAATTCCTTTTTTTTTTCCATATTTTTTCTAATATTTAAAATTTGAGTTTAGGGGGTGAAAAAACCTAGAGTTTAAAAATTTGAAAGGGTCGAAGGATTGAGGGGGAAAATATTAGTAGAGGGATTAAGGCATTATTATCGATTAGTGTTGTGTTTTGTTTTTAATAATTATTTTAAGTTTAAAATATGTGATCCACTACTTTGAGTTGAATTGTAATGAGAGAGGACTTTTATTTAAACTTTAAACTGTTGTGATATGAAAAAATTGAATTTCAATTATTGTAAAAAATTACAAGCATTGCATTAGTCAATTAGTTTTTATGTTCTCATGTTATACTTGTCTCTCTATCTCTTTTTTGCTAGTATGGGAAATGGGAATTGGCAACCAAGATGTGAATTGAGTAAAAGTAACTTATACGTTCGAGATACGTTGTAAAAACTATACTCGATACTTAATTTATTAGCTTACAAAAAGTCCTGCTAGTTCCTCCCTCCCCCCATAAAAAAGTTAAAATGACAAGAGTGTTCTAACTTCTGACCTTTTATAAAGAAATAAATAAATAACATGAAACTAGATTATGTATGGTAAAATTTATTTAGTAGTCCCTATGAGGTTACATCTATCAAGACGTTAGATTTATCTCTAGATAGGAAGGTGGGGTTACACTTATCTTTTGGAGGCAAGCTCATCTAAAGGTTCCCTAAAGTGCAAAATAACCTAAATTTATTCCAATTTAAAGCTAAAGTTTTCGTTAGAGCAAACTAATCTAAATTTACTCCTAATTTATAGCTTAAGTTTCATGTCACTAGAAAATATAACATAAAAGAATGCCATAGAATTATATCTTAAATTATATTAATTTAAAAAAAAAAAAAAAGCATATTTCAAACTCCAAAATAACATCTATACATATTGCATATCTCCACCTGCTCCAATCCCATGGATAACAATTTGAGCCGAAACTCGAAACTTTATTTTCATTGAAAATTCCAACATCAACTTAATTATAAGATCCTTGGTTACCGGTATCTCCATCTTCATTGTCACCAACTCATCATCTTCAACTAGCTCTTCAAAGTTTAAGTTATCCACATACATTTAAACTCTTGTATAAGGCAACAACCACAAATGAAATAAAAGGAAACTATGTGCACTAACACAAGTAAATTTTGCAATTAATGCAACAAATTAAGCACTATCATGGGTAAGAGTTGCTAATTCATGTTGGAATGACTCCAGTTCCTCCACTTACAAATTTGGTGGCACATTCTCTAATACCTAATTGGCATTCTCATATAAATCCTCGAAATTAATAGGATCATAGTTTCGACGCTTGAAGTAATTTCTACATGAATTTATTAAACATATATGAAAGTTTTACATTGTTTTGTTTAGTGGGGATGAGAGATGATAGAAAATAGGGTGGGTGGAGTTTTCCACCCATGGCCACCAAAGTCCATCCTCTCAAAATTGGGAGGAAAAGTGGGAGAAAAAAAATGTTTATTACATTTACTTTACTATTTTGCCTCTTTTAATAATAATATTTTCTTTTAAAAAAATTTACAACATTTTCTATTATTTCTTGATGTAATAAGGGTATAAAAGCAAATTTATTCAAATAACATTTTTTATTGTTTCACTTTTTTTTAAAATTTTTTTTATCATCTTTACCAAACATGAGGAAATACAAAATATATATATATATATATATATATATATATTTTTTTTTTATCTTTGTTACATTTTCAATCATCTTACTTTTTCATTTTCTCAACCAAATGGACCATGAAAAGACAAGCAATTAAAAAATATAACTAAGTCAAAAATTAAAATAGTCTTCTTACTAGGAAACGTAACTACACAGTCATTAATAATAGATTTTTGTCCAAAATTATTGTATACATTTCTAAATAATTTAATCTCACTTGTCAGCTTGCTTTATAAAGTAGGATTTCCATAGGAATACTTCTCAATGACATCCAAGAGCTTGAATGAAGTTTGCCTATAATTTTCCATTTCAATGATATTGCATTGGATATTTAAATTTTAGTATTTTACCAATAACCAGTAGAATGAAGATTTTTGGGTAGTTAGTTATCCAATCGAGAATCTAAAGTAAGGTTCATTTCTTTTCTTCTTCCTCTTAAAGCTCTTGGTCATCTCTCTCTCTAGCTTCATGGATAACCGAATACAAATAGACCATAATAGGTCTACAAACACTATCAACAATACAAAAGACACGAACGAGTGGCTCAATGATTTTTAAGATTATTGCACATTCTCTCTAAAAAATGGAATCCGGAACATTATCCACAAATATTTCCTGTTACTTTCTCTATCATAGGCTGAAATATTCCATTTTCTAGATATAACCATAGCCCTTAATGCATAATTTTGGGCCAAGATACTCTGCAATACAATTAAATTGGTTGCAAAAGTGTTGATACTGTATTTTATCTACTATAGTTTTACATGTAAAACACCAATTTTCACATAAAAAATGTCAAGATTCACATTTTTCACATAATAGTCAATGTGTTTTACCGTGAGAATTGAGCCAGATAGTATCTCCATGTGCCTTAAGTGCATGGGGGGAACACAGGGGCCTTGAGCCTCAGGAGAGAGTGGTGGGGTATTTACACAGTATTCTAACTAATTCAAAAAAAAAAAAAAAAAATCAATGTTTTTCATCCACTCTTTTCTCCCCTTATGAAATATAACTTATGCGTTCAAGTAAAATCAAAACGGTGACCCCTCCTACTATTAAGAGGGTTTGAATGCTACTTGGCCTAAAGCCTATAGCCAATCATTCCCCTTTACTCAACAAAATACAAGGCGACATTATAATTCTTATAACATCCCTTACATTTTTTGGTTTATAACAATTTTCACATTTAATGTGCACTTAGACGTCATTTCTTATATGTTGAAAACAGGGTAGAAAAGGTTTTTTTTTTGGTTGTGTGTGGGGAGGGGGAGGGGGGGGGGGGAAGGTAAAGATGGTATACAACTTGTAAATCATTGAACATTAATATTCCAATATCAATCATCTTTATTCTTTAATTTTATTAATGTAGCATTTGGTTTGTGGAGAGTGTTAGGGTTTATGCCCTAAAATCCAATTTATTGGCATGTTGTAAATAATTAAATTGTTTGATTATATGAGACTATTTGTAAATGAACTAAATAGACATTATCATAGTCCTTGAGATGCATTGTATGTGATTTGTGTGATTTAGTTACAGAAAATATAAATCACAAGTTTCTTGTAAACTCAAAATGTAGTTCGTAGTCGGTGATGATTTTCATCTGTGAAGACTATAATACATCAACTAAGATGGTTTGTCTTGGTTATGGAAGTGGAGACTTCTAGTTGATGTGTTGATGTGTCTTAAGTGTGTAAGATATATTAAATTGGACCGCTGTGAGATTAATTATTCAATTAACAACTGTCACCTAAATAATTAATCTTACGATTTCTAATTTCATAGACTCTCAATCCTAAGAGGATTGTGAACCCGATCATGAAATGTAGAATAATTTGATATATCAGGAATTAGATCTAATTTAACGGTCAAAACCCCAGTATGTTGGGTAACCACATGTAGTGTTAAGGGAACACATATTCTCAAGATGGAATCTATAATCTCTTTCATAGAGACACGAAATATCCTCTTGAGATAAATTTAATGGAAACTGGTTATTCAGGGTCGACCATTTTAGTAAAGAGTTATTAAAGTGTATATTTATTGAAATTAGATTTCATAAATATGAATAACTAAAAGATTAAACCGGGGACTCAAGGAATAAAATAATTGTTTACAAAGTGACAGTTCATTATGACTTTGTTCACTATGGATATTTCATAGAGGGGTTAAATGATATTATATTAGAGTCTTGGGATATAATTTATTAATAAGGCCTAGAGTGCAATTATATTTCCATAATGGTACTTGTTATATAATTAATGATAACTTTGGACTTGTCAAGAGTTGACAGATAAGTCTGAAACCCATTGGAGCTAGAGCCTTATTAATCCCTTTGGTCCCATTCCAATCCACACACTTAAGCCTAATTGGGTTGGCCCAAAAGGCTAATCCAATTAAATAATCAGTTATTTATTTAATATAAGTTATTAAATAAAGTAACTGCCCAGACAGTTAAAATGAACTATGATTAAAAGAAGAGAAAACAGTTTTTCTCTACAGTATCTTTGGAATACACTTCTACAAAGGAAAATCAACGTACGTAAGAACTGATTGAGAAACTACTTATCTTGGGCACCATGTGGAATTGGGATGAAGATTGAAAATATTCTCAAGTCTGGTTTTTGAATTTTACTGCATCAAGGTATTCTTTCTCTTCTTTGTTCTAGAATTCAAGGTTATATATTACCTCTCATGAATGAAGTAGATCCTTGTGTTGTTTTTGCTGTGGGTTTTGTATGAGATGCAAAACCAATTTTTCTAACAGAGAGTTCTTTAATTATCTAGCTTTCTGGAAAAGTTATGCCTATAAATCTAAATTCTTAGGAATTTAATTATGTTAATTTTTTATTAACTAGTAATTTGATAAGATTTCCAATAATATGAACTATGTATATTTTGTACTTGAGAGTTCAATAGAAATGATTTATTATTTCCAAAATATTCCTGTACAATGCAAACGTTGGATACCTCCTATATTTTAATTATGATTATAAAAAATCAATAATAGCAATATGTGGGAAAAAATTTTGATTGAAGGAAAAAAAATAACAATAGCATCATGTAAAAATAAATGAAAAAGTTAAGACATTGGATAAATACCTTACAATATTCTTGATTATATTACCATAACAATAGCATTAGAAAAAAAAAAAAGTCTGTCAACAAGAGACCAGTCTCGCCTATTACGTATATAAGAATTTTATATGGGCATTACTCATGTAATCAATATATCATATAATATATAATAAATATATATATATATATATAAAATAAAAGTTGGGCTTAGACGCCGTAGTTGCGCCAAGTGGCTTTACCATATTGCAGACTTTTTTTTAGATTTTTAGATTTAAAAATAAATAAATAAAAAAGTCTAATGCATTTTAAATTGTAGCAACGTATGGCTTCAAAAAAAAAAAAAAAAAAAAAAATTGTAGCAACGTATACTACACTAAAAAAAAAGAGGTCTACTGCATTATTTTAGATAAAGTAATTTTTTAGATAAAAATAACCGCTTATTTGTTTTTATCACTTTTTTTTTTATTGGATGTATTTGATTCTTACATAAACTACAATTTTATCTCTTACATTGTTCAGCCTTTTTTTTCGAGTTTATGAATTATCAATAATTTTTACTCTCCTTTCCGTCTCCAAGTTTAGATTAGATCATAAAGAATTATTTGATTGAGGCTTATCAATCTGAAATGCTAAAATCATATTTATCTCTAAGAACAATTCAATGGAGGCTAATCAATCCGAAATGTTAAAATCATAAATATCTCCAAATATATTTATAACTCTACTATTGCTAGAATTATTCTGAAACTAGAAAACCAAGTTATCTATTTCTATTTAGAAAATGAACGGAGGCTTTTGTAGTAGAAGTTGAAATCTATTTCGCCTAAGAGCAAGGAGCACATTGCTTTTTCAAGCGGTCAAACCAACGAATCAACGGACACATGATACAGAACATCTTTCATGGCTTGCCATGGTTTCAATCTTAGAAAACAATCAGGTGGCACATGAACTTACTTAGATTCAGTCATCTATTATATGTATTTTGTTGCAGTTTTTTCATAGCCTTTTATACTCTGCCTAATCTTTTGATGTTTATGCATATATTGTTGATTTTTTTTCCTTGGTCACTTCTTTTGTACTCTTTATATGGATCCCATGCAAGCATGCATAAAATTAAAGTTTAATTTTGTGGTTAGAAGCTTTAGACTTATTTTCTTTATGTGGTGCTCATTACGGAATTTTTTTTTTTTTAATTCCAGCCATTAAATCAATTCAAAAACTTTACCCTAATGCTTTGACAATGTTTTAGACAGACACAAATTTTAATTGTTATTATCAACATTTTTTATATATGCACTGCGAGGTCCAAGAACACATATCACAGATGGGGCACATCAGTGAAGATGCAAAGATGGTTGTAACAAGTTTGATAGATTGGAGTTTTCAGCACACATTCTTGCATGGTATTCACAACACTGGGATTGTTTTAGAGCTTAATTAAAAGACATAGTAGATTGTATTGCCCATATTGTTAACTAGGAAGCTACTGCGTTTGTTTTAACGGTCTACTATTCTCTTTGTAGTTTAAGTTTTATTCTCTATTGCTTGGCATATTGTATCTCTTCGTAGTTAAAGCTTTATCCTCGCTTTGAAAAAACTTATTTAGGTGAACTAGATAGCAAATAACATACTAAGCAGTTTTTTTTTTTTTTTTGTTTTGCTACTTATTTTGTTTTGCTAATAATTACAGAGAGAAGTTGAGATCAAATAATAGAGATTATTGTTCACAAGGTCTCAATTCTCATCATATCTCAATGCTATTTTTTCAATTATGGATGAAAACTTATTCCCAATGTCTTAACTCTTGGTTTTTCTCAACTAAAAAAAAAGCTTGAAGTTTATATATATATATATATATATATATCCTCTTTGTTAATTATATTTTTTCGGTAGGGTGGCGCCCTGCTCGGGGGTGTAATATAGCCATAAAGGCCCCCATTTTTGTTTCTCAAAAAAAAAAAAATTCAAGATTTTTCCATTTAAATATTACTTGAGCCTTAAATCTCAATATATTATGTAAAATCATTTTATATTTTTTTAGGTATCTCCCTTTATATTAGTTACGATCTACATAGCTATCTACCATCTTCCGTTCAATTATTTTATATACATATATATACATACACATATATATGGCTTTTATAATACATTAGTGTCACACAATTTGCATTCATTATATAATGTAAAAGTAAAATATTCATTTATTTTTATTATCTATTTTATTATTTAATTTTAATTAAATTAATATAAAAAATAGTTTACATATGAATTTTGATTAAACCGTGCATCGCACGGGCATAATACTAGTATATATAAAACCAAAGCCTCTAAAGCTCCCACAATTTTTCACATTAGCACAGTATTAAAAAAAAAAATGTAAACCCAACAAAAAAAAAAAACCTATTCTAAAACCCGATAAACGCAAATATATATTTGAAAACCCTAACCCACGCTCTGCCTTATCCTTCCTCCAAAATGTAGACCTACGCTCTGCCGTTCCTCTCTCTTCTCTATTCTCTACCTTCTCCTTCCGCAAAACCCAACACTGAAAATCAATCCTACCAAGAAGCCATCCCCACACTGTCAGGTCTGAGATAGAAAGAAGGCATCACCGAACAAACCACTGTCCCAGCTGTGGCAGAGGGTATGGCTACTGTGTATAACTCCCTTGGTTCTTAATTTCGCTTCATAATTGTAAGTCTACTTTTTCCTTTTGCTGATTGGTTTCTCACAATCCTAAAAAACCACAAACTAAGCAAAGAAGCCATGAGTCGTGGAGTATTGTTGTAGATTCAAGATTGGTCATAAAGGTTGGGCTTTTAGGGTCGTTTATGAGAAACCCAAATAGATTTTTTGAGGGGTTTTGTTTGATTCTTTGTTTGGTTGCAGACCTAAGCTTCTTCTCCAATGTCCTGCCCTGTTATTATTTACTTTTGGTGTTTTGGGTTGCTATGGCTGAATGATTGGCCTTTAGTTTGCCAGGCTTTATATCTTATTGTGGTAGAAGTCGAACACTTTAGTGAGTTTTCAAACTTGGGCTTCTTCCTCTAGAGGTGGAAGATTCTCTCTTTAATTTTTGGTTACTTTGCTAGTATTATTATTTTCATATGTGATGCATAGAATTGCATCATGGGTGAATTATAATTGAATTCATAGATTGACGGGTTTAGATGTAGAGGATTTAGATAATTCAAATTATTGGACGCATTGAATTTTCATGTTCCTACTTGTGTTGTGATTTGTTATTTAAAAATATTGTATAGTTTATATCATCATTTGCCCTTTTTAGTTGGTAGATTTTGGATCAAGCTGAATTGCATGGTGTCCTTTCTTCAAAATTGTAGACCTTTACATAAGACTCATTGAGACAAAAGATTTTTGAAGATTGGCCAACCCTATCATAGCATCACCCAATGTGCTCGACAATTGTCTGAGTGAAGTCAAAATAAAAAAAATAGCTTGGAAATTTTTTTATGTTTATTTTATGGAAATCCTCTATTTTCGTTTGGATTATTTATTGTTTTTCTTTTTTAATGCCAATACAACATGATATTTGTTTTGTTTACTACAAGGATTTTCGTAATTATTAGAATATGATGAGTCTTATACCTTGATGTTTTTTTGCTGATTCTTCCCATTGTAGCGGTAATACTGTTCAATATCCCAACCAAAGCACCTAGGTTGTCCACCTATTTTAGACCTTTGTACAGCCCCTTTTAATTTTCAGTTCAAGCCATTGATATCTACACTACCTGCAAGGTCTCTATCTTTGTATATGTGTATGTGTTGAAGCCTCCAGTGAACTAGGTGATGATGAAGTCTCGGGTAGCAGGAACAAAAAATGTCAAGAATTACAGGGAGATGAAAACGACATTGTTTTGATCAAAAGGAAAAGAACTAGATCGAAGAAATAGAGCTGTTAGATTAAATGTACAGCCGTCAAGTTTTAGGTTTGCTTTGATGTAAAGCTAATAGGTGTTGATCTGTGTTTTGTTAGCTTTGCTAGTTTGTTAGTTTTTCTTCCCTCTCTCTCTGCTGCGTGTATATAAAGAAGAGTAGGGCTTGTAAATCATTTAAGAGCTTCTAGATATTTCTGTGATCAATAAAAGTCCTTTTTCTATTTAGAATTGCTCTCAATTTTACATGGTATCAGAGCTTCCAAACTCATCAATGGCTTCCAACGTAGCTGTAGATTCTAAAACACTACCAATAGATGCTTTGCCTTTAACGAATTCTTCAACAGATCCTTCGATGACTGCAGATCGCAGATCGAATTCTAATTCTTCAATGGATGATCAAAATTCCAATCCATCAAGTCCTTACTTTCTTCCACCATCTGATAACTCTGTGATTCTTGTTTCGCAACCACTCACTGGTCCTGAGAATTACCTGAGTTGGTCGAGAGCAGTGTTTCTCTCCTTGAGTGGTAGAAACAAATTTGGTTTTGTCAATGGCCAAATCTCCATGCCTGATCCATCTTCATCTTTGTACAATGCTTGGCACAGATCAAACACCACCATTCTTTCTTAGTTGGTGAATTCCTTGAGCAAAGAGCTTCAATTTAGTGTGATGTACATTCACACTGCTAGGGATTTATGGATCGACATGCATGATAGGTTTTCTCAGCCAAATGCTCCAAGATTCTTTGAAGTTCAGAAAGAAATTTCGAAGCTTTCACAAGGTCAGATCTCAGTGAGTTCTTATTTTACAAGATTCAAGATTTTATGGGATGAACTTGTGAATTATCAAGCATTTCCTACCTGCACTTGCACTTGCACTTGTGGTTCTAAAAAATCTCAGTTAGATGCACAAAAGAAAGATCAAGTTTTTTGTTTTCTCATGGGGCTTAATGATAGCTATGCTAACCTTAGAAGCCAAATTCTGATCACTGAGCCTCTTCTTGGCATCAATAAAGTTTACTCCTTGATTTTGTAAGAAGAGAAACGTAGGTAGATTGGTCAAGATGGTTCTTGAACCAACTACTTTGTATGCTACTAATAACTCAAATCCTAAGGGTTATCAAGGACAAACCTATCACAATGGGAATCAGCAAGGGCATCAAGGTAGCAATCATGGAGGATATGGTGGAAAAGGAGGAAATTCAAAGAAGGAAAGGCCTATCTGTACTTATTGTGGAATTGTTGGTCATATTGCAGACAAATGCTACAAATTGCATGGTTATCCACCAGGTTATAATCCTAAAGGGAAATCTTCTGCTAATTAGGTTTCTAGTCTAGGAAATTTTGGGATTTTCTCTCCCAATCTTGGTAGTTTTGGGAATTTTGCTCCTCAGCCCTTATCTGGTTTTCCTAATCAAGCTGAGATGATGAATTCTCCACCATAGATGATGAATTGCTCACCACAACACTCTGGATCACAGCCTCAGTGTCCAATCACTCAAGCACAATGTGAGCAATTGCTCTCTTTCCTGGCTTCTCAATCTCTTAAGGAAGCTTCTACTCATCAAGTTGCACCTGCTCATCAAGCAGCTTCAGTTCTGTCACCACTTGGAAATGTTGCTGCCAGTTCTAGTGCTTCCTTGCCATCTTACTTCTCTAACAACTTTTTAGGTAATCCTTTTTGGTTTCCACCAAACTTGTCTCATTCTATATTTTCTGCCCAATATGTAGATAGGCAAGCATATAAACCCCAAGATTGGATCATTGACACTGGTGCTACTGATCACATGGTGCACTCAGTCTCTTGTTTAACCACCATTACTTCCATTATAAACACCTATGTTTATTTGCCTAATGGAGAAAGGGGTTTAGTAACACACATTGGGACAATACACATTTCAGAAACTTTAGTGCTTTATGGAGTTTTATGTGTTCCTTCATTTACTTTCAACCTCATTTCAGTTAGTCAGCTCACCAAAACTTTGTTTTGCTGTCTTGTTTTTCTTGGTTCCTTTTGCTTTATCCAGGACCTAGTTCACTGGAACATGATTGGACTGGGTAAAGCAACAAGAGGTCTATACTTGCTGCAACACAATTCTTTTCCATCATCCTCTGTGCTAGCTGTTTGCTCACCTGCTCCTCCTCAACCTTCTGCTGCAGACTTTGCTACTGCAACTTCTGATTTGTGGCATTTTCGTTTAGGACATCCTTCTCATGCAAAATTGTCATTGTTAAATAAAATTGTCTCTGATTTGGCAATAAATAAGCCACATTGTTGTGACATTTGTCATCTTGCTAAACAAAAGAGATTATCTTTTCCTTCTAGTACTCATGTTTCAAATGCTATATTTGATTTGGTTCATTGTGATCTATGGGGTCCTTTTTTTTGTTTTTGCCATTGATGGATATAGATTTTTCCTTACCATTGTGGATGATTACTCTAGATGCACTTCAGTTTATTTGCTTAAATCTAAGGCAGAAACACAAGCCCTAATTCAACAATTTTCAATAATGGTTGAAACTCAATTTGGTGCTAAAATCAAATGCCTTAGAAGTGACAATGGCACATAATTTTTTATGAAAAGATTTTTTCAAAACCAAAGGTGTATACTGCATTAGTTAACTTGTGTTGATACTCCTCAACAAAATTCTATTGTTGAGAGGAAGCATCAACACATTTTAAATGTTGCTCGAGCCTTGAAATTTCAATCTTCTGTTCCTCTAGAGCTATGGGGTGACTGTATTTTGACAGCAACCTACCTCATTAATAGATTGCCTTCAAAGCACTTAGGGAACAAAACCCCTTATGAAATGCTCTTTAAGCAACCTCCTTCCTTCAACCATCTCAAAACTTTTGGTTGCTTGTGCCATATTTCAACTCTTTCTCACAATAGGCATAAATTTGCACCAAGGGCTAAAAGGTGTGTTTTTCTTGGTTATCCCACTGGTATCAAGGGTTACAAGGTTCTAAATTTGGATACTAGAACCATTTCTGTTTCAAGAAACATTGTCTTTTATGAGTCTATTTTTCCCTTTGCTACTCTGCAAAGTTGTGTCAATTCAGATTCATCCTCAACTGTTTTTCTAGATGATTTTGTTGTACCTCATTGTGTACATGATACTTTCCCAGATTCTATTCCATCACTGTCTGTTCCTTTGCAAGATCATATTGAACTTTTGCCTATTTCTAGAGGTGTTTGTGATTCTGCAGATACTCATGATTCTACAGATACTCATGGTTCTGCAGATCTCACACACACTACAAATACTCCTTCTGTAGAGAAGTCATCTGCTCCACAGCCTTCTCATGCACATGATACTCCTATATTACCTGCTATTTCTGAAATGGACACTGCTCCTTTAGTTGTTGCTAGGACTTCTTCACCCTTAGGTATCAGAAAATCCACTAGACCACACAAACCACCTTCCTATCTTCAACACTACTCTTGTAAGGCAGGCAGTAGGTTCAAAACCATTACTTGGGCAACCTCATGATATTTTTGCTTGCCTTACTTACTTTAATCTCAGCAAGTCATATCAGCAATTTGTCATGGCTATTGATTCCAATTCCCCAGACCCTACCTCATTCCTTGAGGCAGTTCAATCTCCTAAGTGGAGAGCTGCCATGGACAAGGAAATTTAGGCGCTTGAGCTAACCAATACTTGGACTTTAACCACTCTCCCACCTGGCAAGGTACCAATTGGTTGCAAATGGGTTTACAGAACAAAGTATAAGTTAGATGGCACAATTGAAAGGCATAAGGTTAGGTTGGTTGCAAAGGGGTACACTTAAAGGGAAGGACTTGATTATACTGACACTTTCTCCCCTGTAGCTAAATCTGTTTTTGTGAGAATGGTGCTGTGTTTGGTTTCATCGATCTCTCTAATTCTTAAGGCAGCTACTAGATTAAACCTTTAGCACTTGTCTTGGATTGTTTAGTAGTAAGTGTTTATTAGATCGCTTGTTTTCTAATTAACTGCAACTAAGGAGAGATAGGAAAATAGTTCCAACGGTGAATATTCAAAGTGTGAATTGATATATACTTGCATCGATGATTAGTTGTAAAATTCCGATGGTGGATGTTGACTTAGACTAAGGTTTGTTCTTTTGATTGAATTCAATACTTTAATTTGAATTGTTCCTTAGTTGTTTTTCTTAAAATTGTTTTCATTATACTCAAAACCCCTCCTCCTTGTTCACGTAGCATAAAACTAGACTAGATACTCTCCGTGGGAATGATCCTTACTCGCACTACTACATATATTTTTAAGTTATAGGTTTTATTTTTGGTTTCTTGCGATAGCACACCAGTGGAGTTTTAAGTAAGTACTCCATATATATGTATTGTATGATGTATAATCATAATCATAATCATAAATCATCCTGTAAAGCAAAGAAATATCTAAAGTTTGACGATACCAAGGTAAGGCTTCACTGAGGACCCTATCCACAGTCTGCCATTAAATTCTTCAACTTCACTTACTGAGTCAAATGCATTACCACCATTTCCATCCAACACATCTATCACCTTTCCATCTTTATCAAATTTGGTTGCCACTGGATCTTTTATCAACCCTAAGGACAAATTTTCATTTTGTAGATTAATTATGTGACGACCCAGATTATTTATGATCTCTCTTCCACTATTCAATCCCACCCAAAACTCTCCCTTCCCGGTTCTCTTAATGTTATCTGGGGATCTTCTAAGTTGAGCAAATACTTCTAAAGAATGACTCTTGGTCTTGGAGCCTCTAAGCCAAAACCTTAGAATTCGGAATTTGCCACTCTCCGCAAGTACAAGGTAGGAGTTGTCCTTGCTTAGAGCCACACCATTTGGAAATGCTAAGCCATTCAGCAACACACTCACTTCTTTGGTACGGGGGTCGTACTTCATCAACCTGCCTGTTTTGTCTCCGCTTAGGATTACAAGTAACCATACCCTTTCACATAAGGAGAGGAGAAAGTTATGGGAAAATTAAAAGAATGAAAGAAAATAATCTCATCTTTTACATTTTCAGCTTAACTAACCGAGTTCAACATTGCTCACTAAATTCTTGTTTAATTATATCTTTTCTCTTTTTAGGATGTTTTTATCAAAAGCCATGATTTTAAAAAGTTAAGTGAATTTGGTAAAAAAGAAATAATTGTATAATGGAGTAGGCAAGGTAGGAATTGAATATCCATCTTTGGCATAGGATCGGTAGCATCCAAATAATGTCTTATTCTTGAAGCTGGGACATTAACTTTGTTTCAAAATAGATCAATCCTGTGTTGTGTATGGGACATTTCCCTAGTTGTCTTTAAATCTACCTCTTCTTAATACTCTTATTCATATTTTGGTTAGGCTGATTGTTTTTCCCTTGTAAATGAGGAAGTTTAGGTGTGTTTATTTGGTGATCCAGAGAAAAAAAGAAGTGAAAAGTTATTATTCATTCCTAAAAGATGTGTTTATTTAGGTGTGTTTATTTGGTTAGTCCTTACATATCTCCTAAAAGATATTATTTATTGCGCCTCTATTTTTATTTGCATCTTCAAAAAAAGAATGAGAACGACAAAAAAAGTGAAAAGTTATATACCTTCTTTGAAAAAAAATGCTACTGTCTGTAAAATAAACAACTCCAGTTTTGGTGTCGATGTCCAAAGCATTTGTGAATCGAAAGGGGACTCCTTCAGCAGAAGTGGCAAGTCGTTTGGCCACACCGCCATGGGGTTCTACCATTAAGAGCCCAAAGTAGGCATCTGCAATATAAAGATCACAAGTTGCAGGGTTGAATTTGAGGCCTAGTGGTCTTCCACACTTTGGTTCATTCTCGAGCTTGGTTGAGCCATCACAAAGCTCCCTATCCCTGATCAAATATAAGAGCAGGTTTGCTCAGTTGAATATTTTGACAAATGTTTTTAGTTAACAACCCATCATGAAGGAAGTATAGAACTCGTTCAATATCCTAATGATGCACGCTTCGTATTTGATTCATGTAAATGTCATGAGAAGCAAACAATTTCCAAGTTATGCTTTCCAATCTTTGTGTACGTTTTTAGACCCCTTAAAACATAACCAGATTAACCTAGTCAATTAGCCAAATGATTACTTAGTCAAATTATTCAAATCTAGGTTAACACAAATATATCATATCATTGTAAAGTGCCAAAAATAAATAACACAACGATATGATAACCCAGGAAAACCAAACCGGTAAAAAACCTGGAGAGGATTTAATCTAGCTATCCTCAAGGTAAAACAGATCCACTATAGAGAATTTAAGTTTACACAATAGCAACTTAGACCACTTACATCCTATTGCTACCTCGAGTAGGAAACTTACTACCACGACTACGTGACAGCTCCGAGTCCACAGACTACTTCTCTCTTAGATTCACAGCAACCACAAGTACTCCCACTTGTGTATCTTTAAGCTCTTTATGCAGCAACCGAACTGATCATCAAGTTCTTGACATAATCTTGATTCTTGATAATCCTAAGTATATATGAAGGCAAGCACTTCTAGATCTCACAAGAGATTCATATACATAGCATAAACAACAACAACAAAACGAGGCTAGGGTTTTTCCTTTTATACTTAAGGCAAAACATAAAACCCTACACGTCAAACGGGCTTGGGCTGAGTTGGAAATTTCTGCAGAAAAACAATCTGCACGAGTTTCAATCGATCGAGTCTAATTCTCAATCAATCGAGCTAGGCAGATTTACACAATAAATCTTGCAGTACACTTGATTCCAACTTTACACATAAACATATTTTGAGCAAGTCTAAAACAAGACTAAATGTTTTGATCATGGTTTCCTAACATTACAAAATGAAGTTATAATACATTTAAACCTAAAGTCTTAGAACCCAACACTTTGAATTAAATAACCAAATTTATGTAAAGTTGCATTTTAAACCTTATAATTTAAGGGGTTTAAACCCTATTCGTGGTTTTAAAAGTAACAAATTAAATTTTGTAATTTGAAAGTAACAAATTAAGTTATGAGTTTTTAAAAATTAATAAATTTAATCTCATCCCCATCTAAGCGAATATCATTCATTGTATTTAAGGTTTAATTATTTTTGAAAAATCTTATAATTTAATTTGTTTATTTTGAAACTATAAAGTTTAATTTGTTACTTTTAAAAAAAATTTAGTTTAAATTGTTAATTTGGAAAATGTATTGTTAAATTCGTTACAACCTAAACTATAAATGAAAATCTACCTAAAAATTAAGAGTGGGTAACCAATAAAAAATATAATTTGGTTATTAAATCATTTTGTATGGACGTTCTAACAAAAATGGACAAACTGTAAATGAAAATCTACCTAAAAATTAAGAGTGGGTAACCAATAAAAAATATAATTTGGTTATTAAATCATTTTGTATGGACGTTCTAACAAAAATGGACAAATTTTTTGGAAAAATTATCCACTTTATTAGAAATGAATTTCGATTGAATATTATAAATTTAAATGTATATTAATTCCAACATTATTTAAACTTTTACATGATTTGACAATATATATATATATATATATATATATATATATATATATATATATATATATATATATATATATATATATATATATATATATATATATATAATGGATTCTCTCTATTCCAATATATATATTGTAAAGTTGTGATTTACAACTATGTTTTATGTTGGCTTTATTCCATGACAAAAAGTGTTGTAATTGCTCTAATTTTGTTTTTTTGTATTTTGTGGGATTTTATTGTATTGGGTTTAGTATTAAGTTGGTGAAAACTCAAGCTTAAATGAAGAATCAATGGATTTCGCGGGAAAGCTCGTGAGAAGTTAAGCCGCGAAAGAGCATGTGAGGAGCACATGACTGGAAGTTGAAGAGTCGTGCCAGGCTGTCGTTTTCGTGAGTGTCTTGCGGGTAAGGCCTTCCCGCGAGACAGTCGCGAAACATTTTGCTTGGAGGATTTTTATGTGTGAATTCCTTACCCTTCACTCATACTATATATACCCTCATTACTCACAAATGTAAGAGAGGCAATTTAGAGAGAAAAACCCTAGAGAGGTTTTCTACAACACACACACCCATCTTTTAGAGAGAGAGCTACTCATCCTTAGTGAGAAATAATTGTAGCCTCTTCTCCTTTCCTCTCCCATTATCATACATTGAGAGGAAATTTGTACCCAAACACAATCTAAACCTTTTCAGAGTGTAGTGAGTGTTTTTGGTGTTGCTAGGAAGCATTGGAAGATGCCAAGGTTGGCGGATGCAACATGGAGCTTGTTGCGGGATCCGGAGAGCTAGACAAGACACGGTTCCGAGAAGCCTTGTTGGAGTAGGAGCTTGGAGGGCTTAGGTATAGAGGGTAGATTAGGCTTGAAGGGTCTCTTGCTTACCCATATAACCCAACTGATTGTCTAGTGGATCGATTACCACTTGGAGGGCGGCGGAGAGGTTTTTCGCCGAGTTCTTCGGTTTCCTCTTTGATAACACGTCTCGGTGTTATCTGTGTTTGCATCTCTCTTCCCTTACTTTTGTACTTTACTTTTATGGTTTATTAGTCTTGTTTATGCACTAGAGTAGTTTCGATTGATTGCGCTTCATTTACTCTTGTTTTCGCATTTAGATAAGTTAAAGTAAAATCAATCTAGCCGTAATTTTAATTGGGGGTCTAAACAGGCTCTTATGTTTTCAACACATTTTCGAGCTTTCATATATATATATATATATATATATATATATATATATATATATATATATATATATATATATATATATATAATGGATTCTCTCCATTCCAAATGAAATAAAGATCATGTCCACGTTTTTCTAGGAATTAATAGAAGCTCAATAATCAAAATTTGACAAAATCTCCCATCCTCCGATTTTATTTATGAAAAAAAAAAAGAATTTGACAAAATGCCATGCTCTTGTCTTACTCGTATTTTTTAAAATGACATGCCTACAAATTCAACAACAACCTGCTTATAACTCTGAGCCCCAGAGAAAGAATTATGGTTTCTAACAAATTTTCAAACGTTGCATGCATACCTCCAACATGAATAAGAAAACATTTAGGTTATGCTTGACTTGAATCGCATTTGTTTCTTGCCTAAAATGACAAAACTTAAAGGTGATAGTCAAAACAAGGCTAAGGTTTGATATGTGTACTCTCGAATTATTGACATTAGAAAACATAGGAGAATGATTTATGACTGATCATTAATGTTATGTATATATATGTATGTTAAATTTTACCTGTTTGCAGAGACGATGGCAAACTCTTTCCAACCTAAATGTATTCCTTGCCACTTGAGGATTCTACCATCTGAGACCCCCACATATGGTCCTTTTCCATGGCAATCAAAGGCTATGCTTTCAGGGCCAACTGCACCAGGGAGCTCCATTTGGTTGTAGTTTTCGAGGTGATGATCAATGGTAACAGACAGGGTGAGAGTAGGAGCTATGAATATTATTACAAGGAAGAACAAAACGGAGGAAGCAAAAAGTGGCTTCATGGCAGCAAACAAATTAAGATATGTGGCTTCATAGCAGTACACTATCGTGCTATATATGTAGTTTGTGGCACTTACAGTTATAGGGACTTGTGCTTGTAAGTTGTAACTACGTCTTATGTCCTAACTACTCACTTTTCACTTCTCACTTGTCAGTTCAAAGTAGTAATTGCTGTTTATCTATATTTTTCTAAACAAAAATAAATAAAGGGTAAAATAAAAAATCTGTCTGGGAGGTTTGAGTTAATGCCCCAAAGTATTTAATTTCCCCCAAAATAAAACACACCTGTTAGAAAATTTTCCGGCTCCAAATCTTTTTCTCCTTTCTTTTCCATCTCTGACTATTATCCATCTATTATTTTCTACCTAAATAATGTCTCGACGCATATAATTTCCATAATATAATTATTGTGGGACTGTATTGTGGTAACTAAAAAAAGTTAGGAAAAGGAATACAAACAGTGTTAGGTGTGGTTTGCACTTTTTTTCTAGAATCCAGACCCAACAGGTCAAGTTTATTTCAAGAAAGAAAAATTACAAAGCGAATTACAAGAAGAGCTATGTCATCAGGACGGGAATCAATCCAAAACTGTAGCTCATTGCTAGAATTAGCCTTTCTAGCTAGAAAATGGGCAACTGAATTGCCTATACGTTTACCATGGGAGAAATTACAACTTTGAAAATCAATAGAGAGAAAGATAATATCTGTAATCACTAGGTGTGGTTTGCACTTAGAAAGGGAAAAATTGAATATTTTTGAAAATCCTAAATAGAGGCTAACACTAACGCAAACCCCAAAATAATAGTTTTTTCCTATAAATAATTTGAGGTCATGAGGTTTTTTTTTTTTTTTTTTTTTTTTTTTGAGGGGGGAAAACATAGACCAATAGATTAAGAAAAGTCAGTTAAATCAACCTGAAGTACAGAAAAAAGTTGTAATGGAACATCCACCATCTATACAACCAAATCTGAAATAGTGGAGAAAATGGGCAAATGCCCCTTTCAAAAAAAAAAAAAATTTAGCATTTTGCCTCATTTCCAAACTAATTAGGGAAATATCTCTTTTTTGAAACTCGATTTTCTCAAAATCGAGTTATAAAAAAAATAAAATTCTGGAGCCCTATAGTAGCGTTTTAAGAAGCCTATAGTGACGTTTTAAGAACCTATAGTGTCGTTTTGTAACTCGATCTCCATGAAGTAGAGTTACATGCAATTTTTTTTTTTTTTTTTTTTTTTTGCCTATAACTCTATTTCAAGGAGCTCGAGTTTCAAAATGTCACTATATGTCCTTAAAACGTCACTATAGGCTCCTTAAAAACGCCATTATAGGGCTTAATTCGATTTTGAGAAAATCGAATTTCAAAAGAGGAGCATTTCCCTAATTAGTTTGGAAAATAGGGCAAAATGCTGGATTGTTTTTTTAAAAATGGCAAAGGCCAATTTTTTCCCTGAAATAGTAATAACATGTCTAGCTAAACAATGAGCAACCTTATTACCTTATTTTTAACTTAATCATGGAAGATATCATATACTGTATAATAAAAGTTAGGTTCTGTAAGTCTTTTTACAACAAGTCTACACTTTCGTTAATTATTAAAATATTTTGTTGTTGATGATATTAAGATAGTTTATCCTAGATCAAAGTCAACTACAAATAGCTTACTTTACATAAAACTCTCTTATCTAAGTTTCAAGAGATATTTTAAAATTCTACAATTGAAATTCTATTAACAATTTTTTTAAAAAAATGAAAACTATACTACAAAAACTTTGTTAAAAATTTATAAGTAATTATAAAAAATTTTAATATTTATTTTGATTATGTATCCTAAGTTTATGGTTTAAAATTTACACATATGCACTACACTATGTACTTGTGCCAAGCGTAATTAATATTGTATTACATGCCTTAAAATTACTGTGATTTTGTTACGAGAATCATTAATTATTAAAATAATTAATTTAATTTAAGTTAAAATTTATTAAAGTATCAAGTAGCTCACTAATTATTAGTATAATTTTAATTATTTACATATAATTTTAAAAACAGTCACGCATTACACGGGGATAATACGAGCATAGAGTGTAAAGAATGTTAACAGCAGAATTAGTATTATGCAACACTAATATATTCTGCTATTATACAACACGAATAAGGTGCCTAAATGCTTCAATTACTTTGTAGAGATTTCATAGGGGTTTATTTATTTTTTAATGTTCTCATCACCTCCTTTCTTGTTGTGATATTTTTTTTTTATTTGATAAATTGGACTTTTTTTTTTTATTTGATAAATTGGACTTTTTTTTTTTTTTTGGAGGAAGATTGGTGGACCTTTAGTACTCCATCTACGTACTTCCTTACACTTAATTGAAAATTATGAGTTTTCTCAAAAAGAAAAAAAAAAAATTGAAAATTATGTTTATGCAAGCCCATATTTAAAACGAAAAAAAAAGAAGAAGTTAAGAACGCATGGCATAGCATATCAAAATAAACTAAAATAAAATCTAAGACAATGCAAAAATATGAAGCCTGTCACTATTTAGAAAGTAGAGATAATGAAAAATAAACTTTTATTATTATTATTATTATCATCATCATCATCATCAGATGTAAACAAATAAATACAAAAATATATATAAAAATAAAGTGCAACAAGAGAGTCAACTTATTTTTAATATATTTTTCTAAAAATGTGTTAATTGAAATACAAAATTGAAAGTTCAAATAGTGTATAAAACACCCTTGAACGTTTAGACCCCCAAATACAAATTAACCAATTCAAGCTTTATGACAAACAACAAGTGTGCGGAAAATGAACACAAGCTATAAACAGAATTGGTAAACAATCTAAGCCAATTAAAATCACATCCACAGCAGAAAATATAAGGCAAAGATTAAGGGAAGAGAGATGCAAACACAAGGACAACACACGATGTGTTATCGAAGAGGAAACCGAAGCCCTCGGCGTAAAACCTCTCCGCCGCCCTCCAAGTGGTCAATAATCCACTAGAAAATGTAGTTGGGATACATGAATAGCAATAGACCCTCTAAGTCTAATCTACCCGATGTACCTAAGCCCTCTAAGCTTCTTGCTCCAACGAGGTTGCGCCGAACCTATTTCTTTTCTAGCTTCCCGGATTCCGCTACTTGACCATAGCATCCGCCATCCTTGGCATCTTCCAATGCTTCCCAAAGCTCCAAAAACACTCAACACTCTAAATGGGTGTGGGTAGTGTTTGGATAGAAATCTCCTCTCAATAGGTATGACAATGAGAGAGGGAATGAGAAGAGACTACAAAGATTTCTCTCTAAGAATGAGTAGCTCTCTCTAATTGGGTGGGTGTTTTGAAGAAACCTCTCTTAGGGTTTTTCTTTCTGAATGGCCACCCATATTTTGTGTGAATGAGGGGTATTTATACTGGTGTGAGAATGGAATGCGAAAAGTCAGTTTTTCCAAAAACAGGGCTGGCTGGCGACTTGACTGAGTCGCGAGTTCAAGCCGCGAGCTAACTGAATGGCCAGTCTGAATTTTTGTCCTATAGTGCTCCAGTTGGCACGACTGTTCAGCTCCCCTGCATGCTTTGCACATGTGCAACTTTTGGCGGCTTGCAAGCCGCGAGCCTCCCGCGAGATCCAGCCGCGAGTCCCTGCTTCACTGCACAATCTTGAGCATTTCTTCACACTCTCTCACACACTACCCTTACATGATTCCCACCTAAATACAAGGTTTCTAAGTGCTGTATTACAAGCAAATTTGTCATGGAATAAAGCCAACACATGGTTGATTAAATTCAACCTTACAAAAATTCTTCAGTCATTAGATTTGAAAATAAGAGGAATCTGATGCAAGATTTTTGGAACAGTCAATGCAAGAAATTAATAAGGGAGCAGGGCAGGCCCAACATATTTGAAAGCCTTAGGCGGTATTTTCAAATGGAGCCTCTTTGTTTTCACTTAAATTATATTTAACTAATATTTATATCATAATATATATATATATACACACACACTAGACTCATCACACGCGCTTTGCAAGTGCAATAATTTTTTTTTTAATTTGTTTTTTTGGTTTAGTGTTATAATGCTTAAAAGTGATATATAAATAACCGAGTGTATTTTTAAAAAGAAAAAAGAAAAAAAGAAGAAGGTAAGGTAACATGGAATAATGTTTAAAAATGAGATAGAGAATTGTAAGAAATTGAAACCCAATAGGACATTTGAATTTATTGATTGGGATAAAAATTGTGATAAGTAAAAATTTTGAGATTTGAATAAAAGAAAGATGATATATGTTAGTGTGGATGGATGAAGATTTGTAATAACTATATAGAATTTGGATAACAAAAATTTTGAAACATTTTAAAGAATGAAAAAAAAAAAAAAAAAAAACCCATAGAAATTTCGGGATAAAAATGAGTAGTTTTTACTTTTTACGTGAGGTAGGTTCTTTTTTTTTTTTTTTTGGAAGAAGTAATTTCGTATTTTTTTTATAAAGATAATTGAAGTATTTGAATTCAAATAGATAACAAATACAAATAGGAATCAGACATTTGAATATAAATGGATAGTGAAAATAACGGGTTTTTTTTTTTTTTTTTTTTTTTTTTTTTGTATGTGAGATAGTATTACTGTTTTAACATTTTTTGCTTTTTTGTAGGAAAAAAAAAAAAAAAAAAAAAACTAAAGGGTATGTTATTTCATTTGTATGAGGATATTTTGATACGCCAAAATTAAAGACGAAACAGATGAATCCTCTTATTTAAAGTATGTGCGTGTGTGTATATATATTAATCTATTCCTTTTACTTTTTAATATGATTTTTTTTTTTTTTTTTGGTTGGGAAAACGCTAAAACTATAACAAATTTTACTATAAAATACTTACAAATTGATGTAACCAATGAATATAATCAGCGACACTTTAAAGAAGATAATAAATAAGTATTTGAATAAATTATCAATCCTAGAAATATCATAAATTTTACAACATGAGGCTCACCAATCACAAAAAGTAATTCAAAAATGCATTTAATAGGTTGTTGACGTCCATCAATTATATTCATTGTCATATCAATTTGTAAATGTTATGTAGTACTCCTATTTGAATTACTTCTTGTGATTAGTGAGTAGTGACACATCTATTTCATTATCGTAGACTTTTGTATTTAAATTTTTCTTATCTCTAGCATTACTATATTCTTTGGACATTTTTTAAAGTTGAGGAAAAATGTAAAACTAATTTTTTTTAATATTTCCAAAAAAAAAAATCCCCCAACCCCCCCCCCCCCCCCTCTCCTTCCAAATTTGGGACCTTTCTCTAATAAGGGGTCCTAGGCAATGGCCTAAGTGGCCTAGGCCTAGGGTTGGCCCTATAATTAAGGGAGCCCCCGCATTGCCCTTTTCCAACCCTACTACACCCCTGAAATCTCGTTGTGACACTTAGGGTTTGTTTGACTACAACTTATTTTGCTGAAAACTGAAAACTGATAACACTGTAGCAAAATAATTTTTAAATGTGTGAAAAATTACTGTTCACTCTTTTTTTATTGTTCATATGCCTTGGTGCACTGTTCATGTCCCATGAACAGGAAACCAGGCGCTGGTCTTAAAAAAAAAAAAAAAAAAAAAAAAAAAAAAGCTAAAAACTTGCATTTCACAACAAACGTGAACATGGACGTGCTATCCAAACTAGGCTTTAAAATAAGGAAGTATTACATTGGTGTTAGTCTGTCAGATAATACAGAACACATAAGTATTCAGAGCAGTACCCAACATGAAAATCAGTTGAGGTTGCCAAAATGTTGGAAACACTAATAAATGCCATTTGAGCTATAAGAATCTTAAATGACATGTGAGTGTGTAGTGGTTGTTGCCATTTGGTCTCATATCAAGACACTCTACATTCATTTAAATGTATTGAACTACAAAACAATGAACTTATTGGTTATTACTTATTGCTGTCTCTAGCTGTATCTTGCAATAAATTTTTATTTCGTTCCTTAAAATTATTATTATTATTATTATTGTTATTATTTTATTTTATTATTTTATTATTATTTTTTCTGCTTGTTATAAGGTTCATGCAATTGATGCGTCTAGTTTCTTGAACAAATCATTCTGTTTTCGTGGAATGGGGTTGCCATGATTCCTTTCCAACCTTGCCAACATAATTCTCTGGCTTAGAAATGTAGATGATTTTAGCTAGATCTAACTTGTTTTCCAATGAAATTTACGTGACTTTATAGAAGTCTTAAGGGCAAAAGCTCCGCATACCCCATAGGACTCCCTTCACTTGTCGTGTAGTAGAATATATTATTGTTCCTATAGCAACTGAGATTCAAGGTGAGTTTAAATTAGTCTATTTCTTTTAGTTTTTTAATTAATTTATTTACGTATATATTTTTAAATTATAATTGTATTTCTTTTTTAATTTCAGTAACAAGTTAATAGAAATTTACTAAACTAATCCAAATGCACACTGAAGGGCAATTAATTATCACATAATTCAGATGGAAACTTGGAATATACTAGGGGTATCAAATTGTTGTAGTGTATGTTTAGCTTATTTCAAAGTTTGATTTTATTTATTTATTTATTTTTTTAAAATTTTCTTGTATGCCTGATCAGAACAAAGCATTAGAGGAAATGGAAAAATCACAAACTAAAAAAACAGCCTTTGGAAATGAAATTTTGGGGAAATACGAAAGTAAGGTGTTAACTGCCGAGTTGGTTTCGTCTTTTGTCATAACTTGAGAGCCTTGATGTTTTGCATGTGCAATTTCGTCAAGGGGACAAGCATTGGTGCTAATGCACGCTTGTTGTGCTCACATATTTTGTGCTTAGTTGGACTAGTTTTGTAACTTTTGTTTACATGCATTAGAAAATTAGTCACCTTTGTTGGGATATAATTGGAAAATTTAGTAATCTGTACTGCAATTTCCCTAATGAATATTTGATATAATTTTTTTTTGGTAATAAAGAGTGTTAAAGATATATTATCCCAATGTAATAGACTCAAGCACAATCATTCTAGTTTAGGAGTTAGCCTACTATATATACACATGTTATAGTTCATTAAGGGTGGTATTTGGAGGAAGGATTGTGTTGGTGGCGTGTGTTCTAAAAGAGCCCCCTTAGGCTAGCTTAGCCGCCCTCTAATACCATGTTAAATATTAGCATTGATATACCATGTTGAATATGCTATAATAGATGTAAAAGTAGAAGCATAAAATAGAACACAAGAACACACGGGGGTTACGTGGTTTTGCCTAATGACCTACGTTCATAGAGGAAATCTTGAGGGTTACATTTTTTTTTTTGTTGCTAAATAAAAGGCTACATCTTTAATATATGAGTGTAGTACGAATTCTATATTACAATGAATTATAACATGTGTATATATAATTGGCTAAACCTTAGATTAGAAGGATTGGGCTTGGGCCTATTTCATTGGGCTAATATATCTTTAACAAGGAGCATCAATAGACTAACACTCTATTTGTTTTTGAAGTAAAGTTTTTTCAAATGGAAAATATTTTAAAATTTTTTTCATATAAGACATTTTCAGTTGTTTGGTATGAAAAGTAAAATTTTTCAAGCAAACACCAAAACCGCTAGCACAGCCATCAAAGCTACTGGTGTCGGAGGTTCGATGATTGGATCGCTAGAATGGTGGCTATGGCGACTGCCCACCAGTGCGGTGTCTCCTGTGACCAAATTGCTAGCACTGGTGGCTGGAACGGTGTCTCCGACCATTGGAATGGTGGCTTCAATTATTGGACCTTCGGCATCGACATTGGAATGGTGTTTTCAATGATCGGACCGCTTGACATTGATTGCCAGAGCGGCAACTCTAACCACTAGATTGCCGATACCAATCCTCAGAATGATGAATCCAGTGACTGGACCCCAAACACCGATTATCAGTGGTTGATCTGACCATCGGACTGTTGACATTAGTTGCCCAACCCATCAAATCGATGACCTAGCCACCAGATTGGGTGAGTGAAACAATTGTGTTTTTGTAAAATGTTTTACCAAAATTTGAAAAGTAAAACATTTTACAACTTTACAGGTTTGACCACATTTTACATTCAAACAAATACTTGAAAATAGGAAAATGTTTTCTAAAAAATATTTACTTTAAAACAAATGGAGTGTAAAAAGAAATTAAAGAGTTAGGATAAAGCCTATCATAGTATTTACCAAAATTATCATAAAACAAAAGCGCGCAAGCGTCCACAAGCAAATTGTCAAAAATAATAATGTCTTCTTATTGATGTGTTCCTTTTCTTACCTTGACAACAATACATAATTGGCTTCCCAAAAGTAGTGTTTTATGTTCACTTGCGTATTTGGTTAAGTAGGTTTTGCAATATATTATATTCGGTTTAATCTATTAATTGTAAGAGTTGCATGATTTAAATTATTGCTAGAGATTCAATCAAAACTAGTTTAGCATTGATGATGCAAAAAATCACCAAGTTGAGGACCTTGTCTCACTGGATGGACGATCCCGTGGTGGGTTGTGTCTCTGGTCCAAACCTGCAAGAAAGCTTGAGAAAGAAGTGTAATACACCGGTGTGGTGTTTGCCAAAAACACTTTGATGCTTAAGTTAGAAAGGGAGAAAGCTGTTTAGAGAGAAAAATGATTTGGAGCAGTTTTTGGGTGAGTATTTGTGTGTACCTTTGGATTAGGCCGTCCCCTTCTTTTATAGTTGTTTTCCTGTCTTTATGGATAATGAATTTTGGCATTTATGGGCAAAGGCTAGTGTGTCATGAATGGGTGCTCTGAAGTGCACAGCTCACCCATTACTGATTTCGGATGAAGAGATCGACATCTGTGCTCATATCTTTCATTTTTTATGCAAAACGGTTCTACGAGCTGATTCAAGGGCATGCATTCCTTTTTGCTGCCTCATTTCAAGGATTTTGAAGCTCAAAGGTGTTCATCCATCTGACAATGAGTCTCCTTACCCGAAGCCAAGTCCAATCAACATCCATACACTCAATGCTAGCATTGGTCATAGTCGGAAGGGAATCAGCACAGAAAGTTCAGCACCTCCTACTGGTTCACACTCTGCCTCATCCTCCTATGATGAGAAATTGGATAACAATATGGCATCCATCCACGACATTAGCACCAAGATGTCCGGGCTTGCTACTTTCCTGCACCATCACCACATCCGTTGTGATACAAAGTTCACTTCTCTCCAAACCCAATTGGACCAAATCCAAAGGAAGTTAGAAGAAAATGAGGATTAGCTATTCCATGACAAAAAGGGGGAGATGATGATGATAGGGGGAGTATAATAATAGGGGGAGTACTGATGTTGAGAAGGAGCTGATGTTGAGCAGGAGCTGCCTATGTTTAGTGCTTTGTTTATTTGCTATCATATGACTATGTTTAATGCTTTGTTTATTTGTTATCATATGACTTAGTTTATATTCAGTTTCTATGTACTTTGGGTTTTGTACCTTTGCTTTGTAGTGTAGTACTTGTTGTTTAATGTTTTGCATTTTCTTTAAGTACATCACTCTTGTGCCATTTGTTGGATTTTTATCCTTGATGCATTTACCTAGTGTTTATGTATCCGTTGAGTGTTGGACATGCAAATAATACTTTGCATTGAGCTTATTAGCTTGCATGTCCGGATGTTCATTCTTTGTGTGAATGAGCATTGTGGTTACTATTTATAGTGATTGTTTGTTTTTGGTCAAGTCATGGTTTATTCTTTAATTCCATTTTTGCTTGATCGCATTGTGCTTGCTCCATATTCATTACAAGTTTTCTGCATACAATGATCATATTGTGTTGTGGTTTAGGAGATACTTGTTCTTATGGTTCAAGAGCTTCACAAATTCTAGAGTTAGGTGTGAGTGAGTTTTGTTCAACTGTTCCCAACTCACATGTTAAGTCTAGAGTTTGTTTTAGGGTTTTGTCACGGAATAGCCAAAGGGGGAGATTGTAAGGTTGAATTTAATCAACCATCTTGTTGGCTTTATTCTGTGCCAATTTGCTTGTAATTCAGCACTTAGAAACCCTGTATTTAGGTGGGAATCACGTAAGGGTAGTGTATGAGAGAGTGTGAAGAAATTCTCAAGACTGTGCAGTGAAGCAGGGACTCGCGGCTGGATCTTGCAGGTGGCTCCAGCCGCGAGCCAGAAGATGCACACGAGTGAAGCATGCAGAGAAGCTGAACCGTTATGCCAGCTGTAGCACTACAGGACAAAAATTCTAGACTGGCCATTCAGTTAGCTCGTGGCTTGGACTCGCGACTCAGTCAAGTTGCAAGGCCAAGTCGCCAGTCCACTCTGTTATGGAAAAACTGACTCTTCGCATTCCTTTCTCACTCCAGTATAAATACCCCTTATACCCACGAAATATTGAGAGCTTCCAGAGAGAAACCCTAGAGAAAAACAAGATTGACTCATCCACAATCTTTACATAGTGACTCTTCAAATTTCTCAACTCTCACCCTCTCCATTATTACATCCTTGAGAGGTACATTAGCCAAAACATTTTCTCACCATACCCATATCTGTGAGAAGGTTATTTGGTGCTTGGAAAGCAGTTAGGAAGGGACCAATTGGTATTGGTTGATGCTATGGGTTATAGCGGAATCTAGTAAGTTAAAGAAGAAATAGGTTCGGCGTAACCTCGTTGGAGTAGGAGCTTGGAGGGCTTAGGTACATTGGGTAGATTAGACTTGGAAGGTCTTCTGCTGTTCATATATCCTAACTTGATTCTTTAGTGAATTATTGACTGCTTGGAGGGCGGCGAAGAGGTTTTACGCCGAGAGCTGAGGTTTCCTCTTCAATAACACATCGCTGTGTTGTCTTTGTGTTTGCATCTCTCTTCCTTAATCTTTGCCATTTAATTTCTGCTGTGGATATGATTTTATTTGGTTTAGATTATGTTATTAATTATGTTTTAGCTTATTTACATTTTCCGCATGTTCATTGTTTGTTGATAAGTTTGAATTGGTAATTTGTAAATTGGGGGTCTAAATGTTCATAGGTGTTTTATACACATTTTGAACATTCACACTCAAAGTGCCTTTTTCAGCTAAAATGACCAAAATGCCCCTAATCAACCTTGGGTTGACTAATAGTCAAACAAAGTCAAAATCCCCTCAAAATATCACTTTTCATAGTTTTACACCAAACCCGAGCTTCTCGAAGTTTTTTGGCAAGTTTAACCAAGTTTAACCTAGAGTTGACTCCCGGCGGGCCCTAGAAACCCTAATTTTGATTCGGCCAATAGAACAAGTTGAAACTGATGCCATTGTGAAGATAATCAAATTCTCATTCCAACAACTATTCATGGGTAAAAATCGGAGTTAAAACGGTTGAGATATTGAGAAAACCGTGAAAAGTGCGTTATCATGCTTCCCAAGGTCATAACTTTTGATCCAACTTTTGGAATTTTAATTTGTTTGGCTTTATGAAAACTAGTCATCCAGAGCATTCCAGGGATACCAAGATCGCCTCAATCCAAGTCTAGGAAGCCCTACAAATGCGCGTCAGAATTTGGAACCAGAAAGTGCAACAAGACGAATTTTTCGATGTCACGATGACATCAGCCTGATGCACTTTGTTGGGCTACTGGGTCTTCCCAGCGGCCCTTGAAGGTGCGCCGTGCCTCAGAAAGCATGCCAAGGGCTATAAATAGCCCTTGGCACCCTAGATTGGACCAGAACCTAAAAATTGGGTTTTTGGGAATTGTTTGGGCATTTGTTTTGGGCATTTTTCCTCCCTTCCCAACAAATTTCTCCGCCAAAAATACACAAAAAATACATCAAAGCTTCTTGATTCTTCTTTCTTCACCAAAAACACAAAGTATTGTTCTTACCCATAATCTTCCTCTCCTTGGTTCCATACCTTGGACTTGAGGTTTAGGGGTGTGGATGTAGCTTTTTAGCTACTATCTACACCCCTAAATTTCTAAATCTTTTTCTAGCATTTATTTTGCTCTTTGTTGCCTTAATAACATGATTTATTGCTTTCCTTAGCCTGCTTCTTGCTTTATCTTACTCCTAGCATGTTCTTAGTTTAGATCCATGTTCTTCCATGCTTGTTCACATGTTATTTGTCTTGATCTACATGTTTTATGCTTTATGTCATGCTTTAGATGCTTAGATCTTCTCTTTCCCATGTGTTGATGTTTGGGTTTACATGCTCACATGCTTGATATTATGTCTCCGGCCATGCCTTGCTTAGATCTACATGTTTGTATCTATGCTCCTATGCCTATGTCTATGCCTTCACATGCTTGTATGCTTGGATTTGTGTTCTTCCATCCTTTTATGCTTACATCCACATGCTTAGATGCACATTTATATGCCTACATACATATTTCCCCGCATATTTGTGTAGATCGGTGTGTTTACATGCTTAGATCTATGTTCTCTACATGCTTTATATTATCTTCCATGTGCTTGTGCGCTCCATGCCATGTTTGTGTGCCTAGACCAAGGCTATGTTTGTCATGCCACGTGCTATTGTAGCCATTTTGTTGCTTTGGCTTTCTTTCTTGTGTTTTGGCCTAATGGTTAGGACCCGATCTAGACCCTATGGTCTTTGTCACCGTCCATACACCAAGGCCCACATCAAAGGGTTTGGATCAACCCTATTTGCATGTCTATGCTTGCTTGCTTCTAGCCTTTATGCTTGTGCTAGCCTCTCTAGTTCTAGGCTTTGGCACGCTTGACGCCCATGAGGCCTTTTTTGGATGTAACCACTTGGGATGCATTGCCATGATGCCGGTTGTTTCGTGCATACCTTTCTCCTTTTTCGCTCCGTGCGATGTTATGCTTGCCATGCTTGTTTGTTTCACCCATTGGCTTTTTATGCATCTTTACATGCTTGCTTAAATGTCCATGCATGAGTCGTGCTTGCTTGTGTGTCGTCCATACTTCAACGCAATAAAGTTATGGACATTCTATCCAAACCTACATTTGTCCCTCAAGAACACCACCTTTTGTTTGCTTTCTTGCTTGTTGGTGTGCTATCGCAGGCAACCAAAAATAAAACCTATACTCCTAAAAATATATGTAGTAGTGCGAGTAAGGATCATTCCTACAGAGAGTATTTAGCCTAGTTTTATGCTATGTGAACAAGGAGAGGGGGGGGGGGTTGAGTATACTGAAAACAATTTTAAGAAAAAAAACAACTAAGGAACATTCAAATTAAAGTATCGAATTCAATCAAAAGAACAAACCTTGGTCTAAGTCAACATCCACCATCGGAATTTTACAACTGATCATTGATGTAAGTATATATCAATTCACACTTTGAATATTCACCGTTGGAACTATTTTCCTATCTCTCTTTAGTCGTAGTTAATTAGAAAACAAGCGATCTAATAAACCCTAACTACTAAACAACCCAAGACAAGCGCTAAAGGTTTAATCTAGTAGCAGCCTTAAGAATTAGAGAGATCGATGAAACTAAACAACACAAGCACAAGCACAAGTGGTTGTATTTAATTTAGTCAAGCGTTCTCCCTAAGATCTAATAATTTCTGACGCAGCAAATCATTAAATTTTGGTTGCTTCACAAGTTAGAGAGATCAAACAATTACGAATTTGATATCTAACCTAGCAGTAGATTGCAACGAATAATAAACTAGTAGGCCTCTTAGTAATTAAACGAGACAATCATGAAAATAGGCACAGAAGAACATCCGATATTCAAAGCATAAATTGAACAATAAAAACAAATTAGATCTCACAGTTTTATTGATTCTGAGGCTTCAGTTTCCTTCGACCAAGTATAAAAGTTTTAGCCACGCAGGGCCATAATGAAAACTCAAAGGAGAAAATCAGAAAAGAGGGGAGAGAGAGGCGTGTGTGTCCAATTCTGATTTCTCCTCCCCCTTTTACACATCAATTCCCCCTTTCCCAAGCTTACAAAATCTCCTAAAAATATTCTCAATAATAATATCCAAATCTGAGTAATTAAGGAAAAATATTAAAAATAAAACAAATTCCTAATATAACTAGGAAAGTGGTGTTTTTCAGCTGGAATTTTCGTGCATCAGATCTGGAAGCTTCCAAAAATAAACCACATCAGATCTGCGTATTAGAATTGTAGGTAAAGGAACATTCTAGAACGTCAACAGTGCAGGTGCAGCAACTTCAAGCCTGATTTTGACCTTTCAAAACTCAAAACATGAAAGTTGTAGAGCCTTGTCTTGGCGTTCCATAGCATCTTGAATCATCTCAATCGGAGCTTGAATGAGAGAGTTATGCCCAGATTATGAAGCAATGTCAAAGCTGTCCAGAATAGCCCAATTAGCTACGTTTTGCACTTAATGCCTCCATTTGCATCCTAAATCAAAATATAAGAATAATGAGTACATTTAGGCACCAAATAAATATAAAAGACTAAACATTAAGGGAGAAAAATATGACATTTTGCATTCTCATCACTTGTTTGCCTTTTCGCTTGTTTGCTTGCTTTCTTGTTTCTTTGCTTGCTATGACTATCATTCTTATCTGCTTTATGCCTCTTTCATATGCTCTTCGCATCTTTTCCTTCCATTGCTTGTCTGCTGGTTTCTTGTCTTTGCCTTTGCATGTACACACATGGAGCAAGGATGCATTGAGCTAGGGCACGTTCTCCTAGGTGTAAGTAAAAAGGGCGAAGATACAAGCATGTAGATATGAGCCAAGCGGCTATGCTCAGTAGGTTTAAGGATCTAGTCTCTCCCATTTTGTTATGTACTATTTTAAACTCCCTTTCTTCCTCCCTCATTTCTCTCTTAGATGGGTTGTATTAGGTATATCATGCCATGTACCATTCGTACTCATCTCTAGAGTATGGTAACCCCTCTTTACTTTCCTGCACCTATATTTTGGGTCATGCTCTAGGGATGTAGGCATTTACTATCCTGCTCTGTGTGCTTGCATTGTGCATGATGTATGTATATATATACCTGCTCGCCCCTTCTGGTGTGATTGTCACAGGCCATGTCACTTAAGGCGAAGCGATGCCTAATCTCTGCTGTGAAAGTGAGGTGACATGTCGTCGGATTTTCACCGTGGAAATCTAGTACTTTGCCTGAATTCCTTAGGAAAGCATAGATTAGGACCACACCCGTTCAAAAGCCAAACCTTAAAGCCCCTCATGCATGCAAAGCCTCGAAAGCCAATACCAAAATCATGTTTTTTACTGCCAATCTCCGAAAATTAAGGTTTTATCAAAACAAAGGATTGTCCTTGGATAGGCATTGTGGGGTGCCTAACACTTTCCCCACATGTAACCAAACTTCTGGACTCAAGAATCAAGATTTTTTCCCATCCACATTAGATTAGGAAAAATGCCATTTTTCTTAGCCTATGGTTGGTCATAAAATCAACTAGAAACATGTGACCAATCACACCTTAGAAAAACCCGATGATTGGTGGCGACTTCACTTACCTTTCGTAATCACCTAAAATTTGGCCAAGATTCTTGCCACACTGCCAAAGGTAGACCTACCTTCCTCCACCGAGAGAGAGAACACCCAAAGCTCCGCGCGAACCAAACCAAGCACACCAACCAATCGAGAGGGGCTTCTAACGGGGCCCCGCATGCGGGAGCGTCGCCACAGCAGGTGATCGAACGAAGGCTCGCGACAGTGGTTTTCCACTCCGATCGAGGCTGGGTGTCGACATCGACGTTGCCGCTTTCAACTTGTTGAGTTTTGGTCGTCCAAGGATGACATTGTATGTCGATGAGAAATCTACCACAAGGAAATCAATCTCCTTGGAGACTTGTGCTAGATAAGTGCCTGCAATTATGGTTAGCTTAACAACGCCTTTAGGAATAACCCTGTCTCCAGTGAAACTTACCAATGGGGAAGTGAATAGTCGTAACCTTTCCTTGTTCAGTTTCATTTATTGGATGGATGATGCCTGCTGAACTTCCATTATCTATCAGTACCCGATGCATGTTGAACTCTTCCATCCTGAGCATTATAACTAGCGGATCATCACGGGGCTGTCTAACGCCACAAGTGTCCTTCTTGGAAAAGATGATATTCGGTTCGTTGTATCTAGGCATTTTTGAAGGTGGGAACTATGAGTGTATGCTGTTTACTTCTCTTGCATATGCCTTCTTTAGTGATTTGGACGATCCTCACGCTACCAATCCTCCTGAAATCATCCTTATTTCTCCTATGGGGGCTTATTGCCCCTCCATCTTTGGCTCTCTTTCCTTCTCATCCCTCTATTGTCTTCTATACAACTCCATTCTTCGTACAAACTTCTGCAATTTTCCTTGATGGATTAGTGTTTCTACTTGGTCCTTTAGGTGCCTGCATTCATCAGTGTGATGATCGTGGTCCTGGTGGAATATGCAGTATTTGCTTTTGTCTCTTACTTCTGCTGGGACATGAATGGGTCTAACCTATTGCAGAGCTAGTTCGTCCTTTATCTGCATTAATACTTGCTCGATAGGCATCACTAGAGGAGTGAAACTAGTAAACTTAGGTCTTCGATATGGGAGGTTCTTCTTTTTTTCCAATGCATGCCCAGTACCCCGTGTTTCCTTCGTCCTATCAGGGTTGTGACTGGTTCCTTCGTCTTTTTTCCTTTTAGTTGTTACTCCTTTAGCTATTATCGTGTCCTCTGCATTCATATACTTCTGAACCTTGTGAAGTAATTCTGCTGCTATTTTCAGCGAACTTTTGGTGATTGAGAAGAAAAAATCTCCTGGAAGAAATCCTACTTAGAAGGTCGTCAAGATCACTTGGTCTTCCGCTTCGTCCACCTGTAGCAACTTTTTGTTGAAGCACGTCACGTATTGTCTCATTGACTCTCCCTTTGCCTAGCGTATGTTGAGAAGATGCCCAGTTGGCTTCTTGTGTCATTGTCCGCCAATGAAATGACGAACAAAGCCTTTGTTGAGCTGATCGAAGTTCGCAATGGTGCCTAAGGGTAATTTTCCAAACCACACCCTGGCTGCGTCCTTCAGCGTTGTTGGGAAGGCCCTGCACATTGCTTTGTCTGGGGTCATCTGTAAAAGCATCAAAGTCTTGAACGACTCAATGTGATCTAAGGGATCTCTTAAACCGTCAAAGGACTCTAATTAGGGAAGACAAAACTTTGGAGGGAGTGGACGGTTCAACATTTCTATGGTGAATGGTGAATCCGTCCTTCGGATCATTCCGTCCAAGTTCTCCATGGCTTTGTCTTTTACTGCGTTTCTGAGTTTGTCCATCTTCCTCCTCATGTTACGAAGCTTGCTCTCCATTCTGGAAGAGTTTTCTTCTGGCATTCTCGTCCTCCTGTTTGCCTGGCTATCTGATCCTTCCTCATTATGATTCCCTTCGATCCTCCGATGCTCTTCTTCATTCTGGTTCTCCATGATCCACTGTCATTCCTCGTTCTGGGATTCATCGACTTTCCTTAGCTCTTCATTCTAGTGAGTCACTTCTTCCAAGCTGGCTGTTAGGGATTGGATTTGCTATGTAGCTTGTTCAACATCCATCTTGTGTTACGAGGTTCTCTTTTGTCATTTAGGGTAGATGGCTTTGAATGATCAGTGGTTCCCACAGATGGCGCCAAACTAATGATGCAAAAAAATCACCAAGTTGAGGACCTTGTCGCTCTGGATGGACGATCTCGTGGTGGGTTGTGTCTCTGGTCCAAACCTGCAAGAAAGCTTGAGAAAGAAGTATAATACACTGGTGTGGTGTTGGCCAAAAATACTCTGATGCTTAAGTCAGAAAGGGAGAAAGTTGTTAAGAGAGAAAAATGATTTGGAGCAGTTTTTGGGTGAGTATTTGAGTGTACCTTTGGATTATGTCGTCCCCTTCTTTTATAGTTGCTTTCCCGTCTTTATGGATAATAAATTCTGGCATTTATGGGCAATGGCTAGTGTGTCATGAATGGGAGCTCTGAATTGCATAGCTCACCCGTTACCATTGCTCCGTCCATTACTTTTTATCATCAATGCATGTAATAAATGCGTAATGCTTGTCTAGGTCGTCATAGGCACGGAATGACGATCCCGTGTTATTTTTAACTCATCAAGCATCAGCTTCAATTTTTAACAGCCAAGAAGTTTTGATCTAAACATAGCCTGTGGGAGCAATTAGTGTGAATTCGACATTTCGACCAAGTAGCACTTTTGAGAGTGAATTGGGGTCCAATGATCCTTCATCAATCATGTACGGATTAGGCGCATCCAAATAAATGTGCAAATCATAGAATTATTGTTTTTATTGTTTACAATAGGAAAATCAGGAAAACCGAACAAGACAACTTCAGTAACTTCCTGGATTATAGCTGGATCGCTTGCATGTGAGCCATAAAAAGAAAAAAGAAAAAGAAAAAGAAAACATATAAAGGGATCACAAAGGAAGGCCTTTGGGTAAAGGGATAACTTGATGTGGAGGGATGGATTATGTGATGTCTTGTTTCACCTTCAAAAATGGCGACACGCCGATAACACATCTTTGTGTTTGTGTGTCTCATAAATCAAGAAATCAATATATAAATGCGAAACTTATTATAGATGATTTTCCAACCATAAAGGGAACTAGTAGACTATTCCAACAACATAGTATCCTATAATCAAGTACCCTTTGTACTCAAAGAAAAACGATGAGCAATACCAATACCACTCCTACAGACAACGATGATTCAGAGAACACCTTCCTGAGGAACAACTCGAGAAAAAAAAAACTTTTGCAGAAGCTACCTCGGATATTATTATGCAGGAAACAGTTTATGGCAAGGAAGAACGTGAACAAGACGAGAATGGCAATAATGATACTGTGGACACTGAAATAGGGTGTAATAATATAGACCAACTTAGGGAAGAGGATCAGCTCAACGAGGATTCGTGGGAAATCAATGTCTCGGTAGAGTTGAAGTGGAAAATGGGGGGTCCATGGCAAACCAGCATAATCCTCAAGCTTATGGGTAAACAACTGGGATATTGTGCTTTGCAAACCAGATTAGCCGGTATTTGGCGCCCATCAGGTAATATGGTTTTAATTGATATCGGATATGGTTACTTTATTATGAAATTTGATACTCTTAGGGGCGGTGGCACTTGAAGGCCAGGGTGGTCACAGGACCACCCTAAACTAATTATATATATATATATATATATATATATATAACTAGTCGCTAACCCGTGCGATACACGGGATAATTTTTATAATTTGGCTCAAAGCATATTATAATTTTTTTTTTAACCCATAATAGTAAAGAATGTTAAACCAAGAGCAAAATGGGGGAAAATATAAGGAGAATACAAATTGACTAAAAAAGGGATGAGAATCTTAACAAATTTAAGTTAAGAAATTAATTGCAAGTAATATAGAAAAGCATGATTCCAATCCAAAATTTGGATTCTAAAACAGTAATAGGTTCAGGAACAAAATATGATCCAACTCAGATTTTCAACAAAGATGAAAAAATTGATGTGTAACCCCAAAGTCTTAGGGCATAAAATTCAACTTAAGCAATCTATATATTAAACTCTAGGAGTTTAAACTTTCTTTTTCAGTTTTAGATGTCTTTGTGATTCTCATTAAAAAAAAAGCTTTAAATGTAAATAATCACCCTTTCATCAACATGTTTAATATAAACACAGGCTAGGGAAAAAAACCATAACCAAAAAAAAAAAAAAACATAGTACAACTTAAAATGATGAACCATAGAACAATGGAGAACTTTGTTCCGATTTTTTGATTTAATAGCAAAAAAAGGAACAAAACGGAATAGTAGAAGAATTAAAACCTTCTAGGTTGTGTTCCTTGCAATCCTCCAAAACCAAAGGAAACCCATCAAACAAAAAAAAACATGAAAAATAATCAAGCAATAGGGAACCAAACAAAATAAAAGAAAAATCCATATGGAAAAAAGAGAGGAAAAAATAGGGGTGTACAGAGATTCAATGGTGGAGTTTACAAACAAATAGAGAGACAAACAGATATAATTTGGGAAAACAAATTTGAAAAGAATTGGGAGAATTACCTGACATGATAAACCAATCAAAACCAATCAAAATACATTATATTTTTGCTGAATAAAACTTTGGAGGCTGTACTTATTTTGCTAAATCTTGTCTTTGCCATTGCAAGGTGAAAACAATACAACTTTCTTATATCCTTTATGCAACATAAATTTCAATGAGGTTGATGGCATGCTAAGCATGGTTGTAGCTCTGTACCTGCAATTACATATATGTACTTACTTACATATTTGTATTGTAAGAGTTCCAATTAAAACAAATTAGAGATTAATTATAGTAAAAAGTTTCTCCTCTATGTGATAAAAAATCAAATGAAACGTAAATGATCATAATGCATCATGAAATGGTACAGCTGAAATTTGTGCACTTCAAACAACTTATAAGAAGCTGTCCAATACATAGCAAATAGATTAATGACACAAACACATGCAGTGCCAAACAACCAATGCACCATTCCAAGTCAACCAATTCACCATTCCAAGTCTCTCCAAATCAAAATCAAAACAAAAGAAATACCCAAAAGACAAAAATCCTCAACAACAAATCTCAACAGAAATCCAGGAAATTAAACAGACCCACTTCCCAAATCCCATTGATTTCACCTCAATCCCCAGAAATTGGAAAGAGAAATTGTTAGAGATCATGAAGTTCATGAACAAAAGCTAACATAAAATGCAAACCAAAGAATACATTGTTAAGTTATAGTAACTCATTTAACACAAACCCAAAACTTAATCCATAAGTTTATTTTTTCCATATGTATTATATTAGGATTTGGAATTAGGAAAATAGAATGATGCAAAATGCTTATCTGAATATTATTGGTCACTATCATCTGATTATATACATCAACAGAGTACTTAACCAACTAACTGAAAGATAACTAACTAACTTCAAAGTCACGTGCACATCACATGCTCACTTAATAGACTAAACTACTTGCAACATATCTACCTAACATTGAACTACGTGTAGCACAGCACCCTGCTTATAGCTATTCAACAGCAACATCAGTTTCTGCATTAACTGCATCTGCAGAATCCTTCTTCAACATATTACATAATAGAAGTAAAATTATTAGGACATACCATATGCATACTTATTGCTTGTGAGTTTTGGGTCGGGTCCAATAATGTGAAAACTTTGTGCCAAACCTATTGCTGGTGAAGCTAAAGCCACCATTCACGCAGTTCACCTAGCCTGGTCTCTTGGGTTAATGTCATTTTGAAAGGGACACTTCAGCTATTATATCTGCCATCTGCCATCCTCAAGTTCAATCCTACTCAAGCTAGCATACTGGAAAAATGCCTCTATCACTGTAGACATTCATAAAAGGGCTCTTTTTCTCTAACACATGGAGTAAGATGGATTTTTATATTTATTTATTATTGTGTTGCTAGAAGAGCTAGATGGATTTAATTCACTATTCTGTATTAATTTCCTTATGTGTTAATGAAAAGTTTTATTCAGCAAAAATAGAGAGAAAAGATAATTCAGCTTGCCCTTTCATATGGTGAGAATTGGAGATTATGGTGTGTTGGAGAGGGTGGATCTACAGTGTTTGCCAAGAGAAAGAGAAAAACTTACTGATTGGGGTAGCAGAGCCACAGGCAGAAGAGGAGTGGGGGGAACAACAGAGAGAGACATTAGTTGTAATTCCACCATCATTGATTTACCTCTTAACTGATATAAAAACCAATTCTAAATCAAAACAAAATCTGAGCCAATTTCTTAAAGCAAAACCAAACAAAATAGCCGAACCTAAATCCTATTAAACACCCACAAAAGATTTTACCTGACCTATATTAGGGTTTCCAGTATTGATAAAAACCAATTCTAAATCAAAACAAAATCTGAACCAATTTCTTAAATCAAAACCAAACAAAATAGCCGAACCTAAATCCTATTAAACACCCAAAATTAATAGAAAAGATTTTACTTGCAACCGCTCCAGCAGTCTGATGTTAGGTTGGTTGTGAGGCGAAGCATTTGTGGCTTAGTTGAATTCGCTTACCGTCGCAGGGGAAGAAAGAAAGATCTGCGTCTAGCTTTTCCATTTTTGGGTTCTTCCGTATGGGTCTTGCAGTGTTTGTTGGCTGAGTTTGCATGTGAAGGAGAGACAGAGACTGAGACATAGGTTTTATCGGGTTTGTTTTGGGCAGAAATAGTTATTGGGTTAGAAATAGTTACGTTGTTTAGGGTTATTTTTTTAATAGTTTTATTTTATTTTATTTTTTAAATAGTTTTAATTTTTTAAATAATGCTGATATGGAAAAATGTGGAAGCTTCAAAAGCTTCGGTTTTATATATATATATAGATAATAATAATAATAATAATAATAATAATTTAAAATTTTATATTTGTCTACCCTTTAAAAAAATTTTGGGAACACTCTCAGTTTTTTTTATGCCAATAAAATTAAACTTTGCTCCATAATTTGTTCTACTTAACAATATATTTGGGCTTTCAAGAAAAACGAAGCCCAAAAAAATTTTGAACTAAAATCTGAAAAAAAAAAAAAATTATAACATAGCAAGCCCAAATGCCCAATAAACCCCAGGAAAAAAAGCCCAAGATCAATCTCTTTTATTAGATTATGTAATTTATGCTTCTTAAGGAATACCTTGAGAAAAATTCTTGGAGCTGCCACTGGATTCTCTTAAGGATTAACATCATGTTCTTATGGATGGACCTTGATTTGTGGGAGATCATTATCTTCATGTACAGGCATGGGAAGCTGATTTCCATCTTGGCATGGCCAAGGTCACATCCACTGCAGTTTGGATACGATTGGAACAATTACCCGTTGAATATTATCATCAGGTTTCTTGAGACATGTGGGAACTAAAATAGGAAAACTTCTTAGGATAGATGCAGTAACCAATACTGCCACAAGGGGAAGGTTTGCTCGGTTATGTGTCCAAATAAATCTCCATAAACCTCTCCCTAAGCCCTTCAAAGTTGGGACGTTTTGGCAGGACATTATGTATGAGAATGTCCCTTTACTATGCTACAAGTGTGGTTGGCCGGATTGGACATAAGGAAGCTAGTTGTTCGGAGTCAAGTGTTTCGACGACTACACATGCACATATCGTGTCATCTCCCTGCTTGGAAGAAGCTTCGAAACCTGATGTGAATCATTCACCATCTCCATGGAAAATTTTCCATACCTGTAGGCCACGTGTACGAGGAGTGGCCAAGAGCCATTTTTTAAACATAAACCTTCCTCATCTGAAATTTCTCCACCAAGTCCCCCTCAAGTCAACTTCAAATCTTCTAATGCATTTCAAATTCTCCAATCTGACATAAGTGAAGCGGTGGCCCTATTGAGTTCGCTGACCAATGTATTTCTCCAGCTATATCTCCTAGACCGACTGAGGTGGACACTCATGGTAAAACCCAGTTTTTACCTTCGCCAGCTAGCTCACACACGGACTGCATGCAGGCCTCTCTCAATGCCAGCTATCCACGTACAACCCATGCATGTACATGTCCTTTGCCATCTTTTACCTCTCAAACCGAATTAACTGCATCCCCTATTTCATATATCCCAAAATAGAGTTCAACCATTCACCCACATGTCCCCCTTATCCAACCAGGATTCCACGACACCCATGCCAACTGACCCGAACCTCCATCTCTCACTATCACCAATGGGGAGTCCTCATCACCCATTCCTCAATCCCATGCCCATGCAACTCTCCCTTCCCCATGACCACCCATTCCCTCTAGACCATCTCAACCAATTGATGAGCTGCCTCTCCATCAAAACTACCAACAACGAGGAAGCAACCTATGTCCGAATTCCTATCCATCCACGGACATTGGTTGCTTGGAACCAAATGACCAAAACTCCCAGTTTACCACTTCGGCTAGACTCATCCACTCACCACCTTCACAGGATGAATTTCAGGGGACATACACGAGCCCGACGAGTAGTGCAACCTTCGCGGGCTGCATTGGTGCAACAAGCCCCACTGCCACCCATGAAGATGAACATGCAGGAAGGCTCCAATACTGTGATGTCTCTAGAAACACTGCCTGAAGCCATTTTTCACTTCATAGATTTAAGGGAAATCAACCTCGCTCTGAGGGAGAAGGAGGCAAAACTTTACATCACCATGTCCTCTAACCAAAGCCTTCCATTCATCATGTCTATCATGTACTGGCCAAGGCTCGGCGAACTTGAACCAATGTACAGGATCAAGATGATGACAACAACTCATCAATGCATTACTCGGTCCAGAGCGAGGACTCCGAGGACCTCTGGGTGGGTCCCCAATGACTATCTCAATCCTAAGACATCATCCATGAAGATGGCTGTTTGGAACTGCCAGGGAGTAGGAAATGAAGCTTTTCGTACCCATGCACACGAGCTTTATCGTCGGCGTTGCCCTCAAATTCTGATAATTGTTGAATCCCATATTGCGAATAACCGTGCCCATGTAGTTATTGACACTCTTCCGTACTCTCATTCCCAAAGGGTCGACCCGATTGGCTTTTCAGGTGGAATATGGATGCTGTGGAATGAGAATAGTGGGCTCATTGTAGAGATTCTCACCACCAGTGAGTATAGTTCCATGCATTCGTCAAGGTACCTACCAACTCTTCTAATTTTCTTCTCATGACTATTTATGCTTCACCTAATTTTAATAAACGTAAAATTTTATGGCAATATTTATCAGAATTATCACCATTTGTTAGAATGCCATGGGTCCTTTTAGGCGATTTTAATGACATGCTAGCTGAAGACGAAAAAATGGGGGGCCTTCCCCTAAATGGTTTAGGTTAAATGCTTTTAGGGAATGTATTGATTATTGTGGACTTATGGATTTAGGTTTTCATGGACCCAAATTTACTTGGACCAATAAGAACCTGATTTGTCATCGTAATATCAAGGAACATTTAGATAGAGGATTAGGTAACACAGAATGGAAACTTATGTTTCTTAGGCCAGAAGTTCATCATCTTCCTCATACTAAATCTGACCACTTTCCTATATTGTTAGATATTGATCCTCCTATTCACAAATTGTCTAAACCTTTTAAATTTGAACAAATGTGGCTTTCTGATCCCTCCTTCTCAACTTTGGTGGAAAATAGTTGGCATTCGTTGGCATCACTCTCCTCCTCCTCTTCCCTGTCTAGGTTCTAACACCGATTAAAATACTTAACTAGTAACATTATAAACTGGAATAAAAATCATTTTGGCAATTTGTTTCGGAAAAAGCACCGCTTGTTGGCCAAACTTAGAGGTATTCAGCTTGCTTTATCATGCAAACCTTCAGCATTTCTTTATTCGCTAGAAACCCAGCTTATCCAAGATTACAACCATACCCTTCACCAGGAATTCCTCTTCTGGCAACTTGAATCTAGAATCACATGGTTAAACTATGGGGATGCTAATACCAAATTATTTCAACTAAAAACTCTACAATACCATAGTCAGTCTCGTATTACAACCTTTAAAGATTCCTCTGGATTATGGGTGTTAGGGGAAATTTTAACCACCCACATTATAACCACGTTCACGAAGCTATTTACGTTAGCATCTCCTCACACCGCCTCCCAACTTCCTTTGGTCCAATATTACCATCGAAACAGTCCTTTCTAGAACAATACCAATAGCTCTCTAGCATCCCCCTGCCTAAAGAAATATCTAGGAATGTTCTTTCGCTTCTCCCTTTAATAGCCCTAGGGCCAGATGGCTATCATGCACTCTTTTTTCAATGAAATTGGCACATTCTTGGTCCTAACATTATTCATGTTATTTAGGAAATTTTTGAGAATACGACCATTCTTGAAGACTGGGGAGCCACAAATCTCGTCCTTATTCCAAAAATGAATCACCCGAATATGATCACACAATTTCGTCCAATTAGTTTGATAGGCGAAGAATGTATTGACCCCTTGTGATGAATTAACCAATTAATTAGCCAAGTTAATTAATTAATTCAATTAGCAATCAATACGCGTGGTAGCACAAACAAATCGCCAACTAAGTAAATATGCAGCGGAAAATAAATTGACATGGTGATTTGTTTACGAATGGGGAAAACCTACACATCAAAAACCACACCGGGTGATTTTAAGGTCACCACTCCCGAGAATTCACTATTATCACTACAAGCGATTACAAGTAAAGGAATCTCAGTACCTTATACGAACATACAGTTGAACCCTTACCCCAATACCTAATTGGACTTGTTCTGTAGTGACAATCTCTCCTTTCAATGCATGGCTCCCAGTACGTCACTAACCAATTCGATGAACGGATCCCAGTACGCTGCTTACTCACCAACTTGAGAAGGATGTTGGCTGCAAAGTTCTTTAGTTCATCACACGATAAAGATCATGAAGATCCTTAGTTACAAAACCCTATGATTTACAAACACAACAACTTCTTGAAGAGAAAGATGAACTAGGGCATATGTCTCCGGTTCACAATATGCTTGTAAAAAACTTTTTCATTGAGTTGCATTCGCTATAACGGCCCTTAAAACAATCCTTAAATATGTTTAGGGTTGTGAGAAAAGAAAGCCCAAACATCTATCCACGGATTATAGTGAAATCAAATTTGAAAAACTGATTTTCATAAACCTCGACAGATACCCTATCTATCGAGCAGATGTTAAGCATCGGGCTTAAACATCTTTTTAAACCTCGATAGATACTAACTGTCAAGCTTTAAAATCTAGCACTTCTTTACTTGATTCTTGGACAGACTTGCATGGCTTTAACACTTGAACTTGAAACCTTTTTCCTTGAAGTATTAAACATATCCTAGATCTACCTAATTACAAGTAAAGTGCGTTTTGTCAAAGGATTAGCCAATTCTACATTTACATATGTTCCTAACATGATTCACATATGTCCTAACAATCTCCCCCTTTGACAATTTGTGACAAAACCACAACAAACAAATGAACATATGAGAGAAGTCACAAATCACTCAACTCATACTCACTTGTTGAATACAATAAAATCTATCTTAACACAAACTCTTGAGAAACTTTGCATGAAGAGAGTTCATGGCAAGAAGACTTTGACAACCTGTATTTCTGAAACACTTTAAACAAAACTCATTAAGGCATCTTAGTATGAAACAAAAATAAAAGATTGCATACAATAAATAAGAATCATGTGCATAAAGAGAGAAAAGAAACAACACATGTAAAGATAGGTGAATAACATACATCAACATATATATATATATATATATATATATATATATAAAGATAAGTACAATGTATGTCAAATGGTCACAAGACCGATATACATGAGGTAAATGTAAAAGAAAGAAAAGAAAATACATAATAACCTCACTACATCCCTTAAAGTATAAACACTCCCCCTATCACAAAAATCTCCTATGCTAACTCTCCCCCTATGTATATGACTACTCTTATATCCAAAACTACTCCCCCGTTTTGTCACGAATGATAAAGGGAAAGTAACTCAAGAAGTCATCTCGTCGTCACTAGGCGAGCTAGCATCCTCATCCTCATCATCATCATTATTGTCGAAGTCACCATCGTCATCCTCGTCCTCAGATGCCTTTGGAGAAGGAGAGGGAGACTCTACGAAGCCACCAAGGCAAGCCTGCCATCTAGCAATACGGCCGACATGGGTGTTCACCTGGCACAACTCATCACTAAGTGTGTCAAGGCGAGCATCTATGCGCTGCAGCTGCGCCATGACTGCCTCGAGGGTGACACCACCCACCTATGAAGAAGGTACAGAAGTGGAAGGAGCAGAAGAAGCAGGAGAAGCTGTTGTCTCTGTCCATGGCCGTTTCGGTCGAAGCTGGGCCTCACTCCATCTAACGGTAGCCGCATTTATGGCACACATGATTGAAAAATGAGGAGACTCGGGATGAGAGAGAAAAATGGCAAAGAAGCCGCGTAAGAGCCGAAGGAAAAATGAGCTTATCACGAGTCGTCGTATCCCTATAGACATCTATGAGGGATAGGATAAAGTGAGAAGGAAAATTAACAGAAAGTCTCTCAAGAAGGGATAACAAAATCAAGCATAAGGCTTTGTGATGGAGTTATAGTGAGACAATGGATGGAGAACGAATGTCATCACCATGTTAAGGAACTTGGATCTTTTGCAAAGCCTAAGCAAGGGGTGTTTTGACAGTCACCCCAAGATGAAGGTGTCTCACAAAATAAAGATGAGAGTTCGTCTTTGGACACAATCCTCAGACGATCGCAGCTAGGGTAGTCAGGATGCACTACCCTAGGAACGTGTAGTACCTCGGATACAATATCCGAAGTAACTACGATGTGCGTACCTTGAACATAAGTGATAAAATAAGGTACAGAATACTCAAATCCGTGCATATTGGAGTAAAACTCCTTTATGATCACGGAGGAACAAGTGACTGGGATGTAACACAGTGACTCCCAACCCCAACTGTAGATGATAGTGGGAAGGTCAGTATCGGAAAACACTACAAAAAAGATTGCTATTTGCGACGAAACTTTTTCGACGATTACAAAAAGCCATCGTAGAAACTAGCTTTTTCGACGGCAAGTCTTTTCCATCGACAATGACTCGTCAAATATCAACACATTTGTGACGGCAAAATGAGTCTGTCAAAAATGCTTATTATTTTTGTTGAAAATATGATTTTTTTTGGAGGGAAATGTTCCCGCCTTACTTTTTACAATGGCATAAAAATGTTCGTCGCTAGTAAGGTATTATTTATGACAACTAAAGAAAAACCGTCGGAACTATTAACACTTGTGACAGCTTTGGTACATCGAAAATACAAAATATATATTTTTTATGGTGTTAGTATTTGCGACAAACAATCTTCCATTGTAAATATAAAAGAGGGTATTATTTACAACGACAGAAGAAACACCGTCGGCACTATTACACTTGTGACGGCCTTTGTGCATCGAAAATACAAAATATATATTTTTTATGGTGTTATTATTTGTGACAAACATGATTCCATTGTAAATATAAAAAAGGGTATTAGCGACAGACATGAAGCCATTGAAATTGGTAAAATATTTTGGAGGGAAAATTCCCCCTTTACTTTTCACATTTGTGACAACATTTATCCATCGCAATTAAATTTTTTTTTTTTCTAATTGAGTTTGCATTTACGACAAACAAGCTAACTGTCGTAAATAGTTAATTTGCTCTAAAAGAAAGAATGTATACTTTAAAATTTGGCAGCAAAATTTTATTTTTCTTTACCACCACCCCCTCCCTCCTATCCCCACCCCTCTCAAAATTTAGAATTTGGCAGCAAAAAATTTAAAATTCAGATCATCCAAAAAAAAAAAATTTAATTTATACTTTAAAATTTTATAATTGACCCTTATAAATTTGTCGAACAAAATTCAAAAAATAAAATAAAGTTGGTACAACAATGTGAACAAACCCATCTTCTCAACCCAAAAAAAAAAAAAAGGTTAAAAAACCCAAAAATATAGGAAATTCCTTTCAGGTAAACATATCCCTAATTACAAAACAAAACAAAAAAAGCCCAAATCTATCTTCCTCAACAAATCCTAATTCCCAGTACAAAAACCAAAAAATAGAAAAATAAAAAAATAAAAAACACAACGCTGTCTTACTGTTACTCTCTTGTGCCGTTAGTATCTTTGCTTATCTCTACACCATCATTCTCCATACTTGCCAGAATCCAATTGCCACAAAAAGTTTATTTTTTGTGTGGGTTAAAAATATGTCCTTACTAATACTAAATTATTTGCGAGGGCTACGATTGACCTTCGCAAAAAATCATTAAAATATTAATTTTTTTTGGAGATAAAAGTTATTCTAAAATTCAAAGAAAAATAAAAAGAAACACATAAACGCATAATTGTTTAAATTCAAGTTTTTGTAGTTTAAAATAATGCATAAACGATAAGTTTATAGATCAAATGGTAAATTACATCTGATTGGTATGAAAATTGGCATGCATGCTAAAAACATATAGAGCATATAATCCAACGGTTGGATTTTCAAAATAAGAATTCAAAAATAAGTTATTGGGTGGTGTAATATTTGTTAGAATTACGTTAGGTGTAATTTGAACCCAAACCTATATTTCTTAATTCGATGTGAATTTTGACAAATCTATTGTTAGATCACATTATCTTCGTATATTTTTCATATTTACAAAATTTCAAGGTGACCAAAGATCAATAGTCATGTCATCAATCAATTGTCTAGATTCAAGTTTTAGTAGTTTAAAATAATGCATAAAAGATGAGTTTATAGATCAAATGGTAAATTACATCCAATTGGCATGCATGTTAAGACCATATAGAACATGTAATCCAACGGTTGGATTTTCAAAATATGAATTCAATAATAAGTTATTGGGTGGTGTAACATTTTTTAGAGTTATGTTAGGTGTAACTCGAACCCAACCCTATATTTCTTAATTAGATGTGAATTTAGACAAATCTACCGTTAGATTACATTATTTTCATATATTTTTCATGCTTATAAAATTTCAAGGTGATCAAAGATTAATAGCCATGTCATCAATCAATTGTCTAGATTCAAGTTTAAGTAGTTTAAAATAATGCATAAAAGATGAGTTCATAGATCAAATGGTAAATTACATCCGATTGGCATGAAAATTATCATGCATGTTAAGAACATATAGAACATATAATCCAACGGTTGGATTTTCAAAATATTAATTCAATAATAAGTTATTGGGTGATGTAACATTTTTTAGAGTTATAACACGTGTAACTTGAACCCAACTCTATATTTCTTAATTCGATGTGAATTTTGACAAATCTACCGTTAGATTACATTATCTTCATATATTTTTCATGTTTATAAATTTTCAAGGTGATCAATTATTAATTGTCATGTCATCAATCAATTGTTTAAATTCAAATTTTTATAATTTAAAATAATGCATAAAAGATAAGTTTATAGATCAAATAGTAAATTACATCTGATTGGCATAAAATTGGCATGCATGTTAAGACCATATATAACATGCAATCGAATGGTTGGATTTTCAAAATATGGATTCAATAATAAGTTATTGGGTGGTATAACATTTTTTAGAATTATGTCAGGTGTAACTCGAACCCAACCCTATATTTCTTAATTCGATGTGAATTTAGACAAATCTACCGTTAGATTACATTATCTTCATATATTTTTCATGCTTACAAATTTTCAAGGTGATCAAAGATTAATAGCAATGTCATCAATCAATTGTCTAGATTCAAGTTTTAGTAGTTTAAAATAATGCATAAAAGATGAGTTCATAGATCCAATGGTAAATTACATCCGATTAACATGAAAATTGGCATGCATGTTAAGAATATATAGAACATATAATCCAATGGTTGGCTTTTCAAAATATTAATTCAATTATAAGTTATTGGGTGATGTAACATTTTTTAGAGTTACAACACGTGTAATTTGAACCCAACTCTATATTTCTTAATTTGATGTGAATTTTGACAAATCTACCGTTAGATTACATTATCTTCATATATTTTTCATGTTTATAAATTTTCAAGGTGATCAATTATTAATTGTCATGTCATCAATCAATTGTTTAAATTCAAATTTTTATAGTTTAAAATAATGCATAAAAGATAAGTTTATAAATCAAATGGTAAATTACATCCGATTGGCATGAAAATTGGCATGCATGTTAAGACCATATATAACATGCAATCGAATGGTTGGATTTTCAAAATATGAATTCAATAATAAGTTATTGGGTGGTGTAACATTTTTTAGAATTATGTCAGGTGTAACTCGAACCCAACCCTATATTTCTTAATTCGATGTGAATTTAGACAAATCTACCGTTAGATTAAATTATTTTCATATATTTTTTATGCTTACAAATTTTCAAGGTGATCAAAGATTAATAGCAATGTCATCAATCAATTGTCTAGATTCAAGTTTTAGTAATTTAAAATAATGCATAAAAGATGAGTTCATAGATCAAATGGTAAATTACATCCGATTAACATGAAAATTGGCATGCATGTTAAGAACATATAGAAAATATAATCCAATGGTTGGCTTTTCAAAATATTAATTCAATTATAAGTTATTGGGTGATGTAACATTTTTTAGAGTTACAACACGTGTAATTTGAACCCAACTCTATATTTCTTAATTTGATGTGAATTTTGACAAATCTACCGTTAGATTACATTATCTTCATATATTTTTCATGTTTATAAATTTTCAAGGTGATCAATTATTAATTGTCATGTCATCAATCAATTGTTTAAATTCAAATTTTTATAGTTTAAAATAATGCATAAAAGATAAGTTTATAAATCAAATGGTAAATTACATCCGATTGGCATGAAAATTGGCATGCATGTTAAGACCGTATATAACATGCAATCGAATGGTTGGATTTTCAAAATATGGATTCAATAATAAGTTATTGGGTGGTGTAACATTTTTTAGAATTATGTCAGGTGTAACTCGAACCCAACCCTATATTTCTTAATTCGATGTGAATTTAGACAAATCTACCGTTAGATTACATTATCTTCATATATTTTTTATGCTTACAAATTTTCAAGGTGATCAAAGATTAATAGCAATGTCATCAATCAATTGTCTAGATTCAAGTTTTAGTAGTTTAAAATAATGTATAAAAGATGAGTTCATAGATCAAATGGTAAATTACATCCAATTGACATGAAAATTGGCATGCATGTTAAGAACATATTGAACATGTAATTCAATGGTTGGCTTTTCAAAATATTAATTCAATTATAAGTTATTGGGTGATGTAACATTTTTTAGAGTTACAACACGTGTAATTTGAACCCAATTCTATATTTCTTAATTCGATGTGAATTTTGACAAATCTACCATTAGATTGTATTATCTTTATATATTTTTTATGCTTATAAAATTTCAAGGTGATCAATTATTAATTGTCATGTCATCAATCAATTGTCTAGATTCAAGTTTAAGTAGTTTAAAATAATGCATAAAAATGAGTTCATAGATCAAATGGTAAATTACATCCGATTCGCATGAAAATTGGCATGCATGTTAAGACCATATAGAACATGTAATCCAATGGTTGGCTTTTCAAAATATTAATTCAATTATAAGTTGTTGGGTGATGTAACATTTTTTAGAGTTACAACACGTGTAATTTGAACCCAACTCTATATTTCTTAATTCGATGTGAATTTTGACAAATCTACCGTTAGATTGCATTATCTTCATATATTTTTCATGCTTATAAAATTTCAAGGTGATCAATTATTAATTGTCATGTCATCAATCAATTGTCTAGATTCAAGTTTAAGTAGATTAAAATAATGCATAAAAGATGAGTTCATAGATCAAATGGTAAATTACATCTGATTGGCATGAAAATTAGCATGCATGTTAAGAACATATAGAACATGTAATCCAATGGTTGGATTTTCAAAATATTAATTCAATAAAAAGTTATTGGGTGATGTAACATTTTTTAGAGTTACAACATGTGTAACTTGAACCCAACTCTATATTTCTTAATTCGATGTGAATTTTGACAAATCTACCATTAGATTGTATTATCTTTATATATTTTTTATGCTTATAAAATTTCAAGGTGATCAATTATTAATTGTCATGTCATCAATCAATTGTCTAGATTCAAGTTTAAGTAGTTTAAAATAATGCATAAAAATGAGTTCATAGATCAAATGGTAAATTACATCCGATTCGCATGAAAATTGGCATGCATGTTAAGACCATATAGAACATGTAATCCAATGGTTGGCTTTTCAAAATATTAATTCAATTATAAGTTGTTGGGTGATGTAACATTTTTTAGAGTTACAACACGTGTAATTTGAACCCAATTCTATATTTCTTAATTCGATGTGAATTTTGACAAATCTACCATTAGATTGTATTATCTTTATATATTTTTTATGCTTATAAAATTTCAAGGTGATCAATTATTAATTGTCATGTCATCAATCAATTGTCTAGATTCAAGTTTAAGTAGTTTAAAATAATGCATAAAAGATGAGTTCATAGATCAAATGGTAAATTACATCTGATTGGCATGAAAATTAGCATGCATGTTAAGAACATATAGAACATGTAATCCAATGGTTGGATTTTCAAAATATTAATTCAATAAAAAGTTATTGGGTGATGTAACATTTTTTAGAGTTACAACATGTGTAACTTGAACCCAACTCTATATTTCTTAATTCGATGTGAATTTTGACAAATGTACCGTTAGATTACATTACCTTCATATATTTTTCGTACTTATCAAATTTCAAGGTGATCAATTTTTAATTGTCATGTCATCAATCAATTGTTTAAATTCAAGTTTTTGTAGTTTAAAATAATGCATAAAAGATAAGTTTATATCTTTGACTGTTGGATTGGTAGAATGTGGTGAAATATTTGATTTTGTAAATGACAGTGACAATCAGACGTTTAGATTGTGAGAACAGAGTAATCAAATCTTATGAAACTTCATTAAAGTCTATTAAACTTGGTCAATCTTTGGTTAAATTCAAAGTTGGTTCCACAACCACTGGATTTGATAAAATTAGGTTGATCAAGGAGGTTTTAAGTGGGTTTTGAGTATTGATCAGTGTTTTAAGGTTTTTTTTTTTTCATGCCTTTATCTGTTTCAAGTTTTAAAATGCCTAAGTCAAAAGTCAAATTTGACCATTGGATTGAAATAGTGGGATAAAATATTGGTTTTGATGAATTATGAGCTCAATCAAATGGTTGGACTAGAAAAGTGTAACCAATCAAAATTTCTTGGTATGTTGGTACAACCAATATTATGAATATCGTTTCGGAACCCGTTTCAACTTGTCTATTGGAATGGAATATTTCGGTATCGGCCAATTTCAGGTACCGTTTCGGTAACCATTTTGGAATTATAGCTAAAATATATATTTATATATTATTATTGCTCTTATGTAAAATAATGAATTTAATATAGTTTTCTATTAAAATAAAGTGGGATTATTATTTTTAAAAAACATTTATTTTATGGTTTTTTTTGTAAATAAAACTCACATTTTGTATAATTGTACACAAGTAAGCTTCCAAGAAACTTCCTACTAGCTACTTTTTCCCATTTCCCAACCCACCCACGTGACTAGTACACTGTAACCTACTAATGCTACTTCTTCTATCCTTCATTATTGTAGATTGCTAGTCTTTCTCCACTCATTCTCATCTTCTTCATCTTTTTTTTTTTCACAAGTCCAAATCCAAAATCTAACCATTAATTGGATTGGAAGAATATTTTAAATACTCTTTAATTAATTTTTTTTTGAGAAAACTTTAATTAAAATTTTAAATCAGTAAATTTTATTTATAAAATAAGATAATTTTGGAAAATTGAGAGCAAGTTAGTATACAACATTTTTAATATTAATTAAAAAAATTTTGGTTAATGAGATTTCAAGTGAAAAATGTTTTTTCCCTGGGGAGGTTTTGCCAAATAAAATACACAAAATTATTATTTTTTATTTTTTAAATATTGAGGTTATATTTTCTTACAAAAAAATCCACCTACACGATATTGAGGTTGTATTTCACTGACTTTTGAAACTTCCTATTTGAGATGGAATAAAATTGCAACATAGGTTAAAATTTTCTTTACCACCACCCCCTCCCTCCTACTCCCACCCTTCTCAAAATTTAGAATTTGGCAACTAAAAATTTAAAATTCAAATCATCGAAAAAAAAAATTTTAATTTATACTTTAAAATTTTATAATTGACCCTTATAAATTTGTTGAAAAAAATTCAAAAAATAAAATAAAGTTGGTACAACAATGTTAACAAACCCATCTTCTCAACAAAAAATAAAATTTAAAAAAACCCAAAAATATAGGAAATTCCTTTCAAGTAAACATATCCCTAATTACAAAACAAAACAAAAAAAATCCCAAATCTGTCTTCCTCAACAAATCCCTAATTCCCAGTGCAAAAACCAAAAAACAGAAACATAAAAAAAAAAAAAAAAAAAAAAAAAAAAAAAAAACACAACTCTGTCTTATTACTCTCTTGCGCCGTCAGTATCTTTGCTTGTCTCTACACCATCGTTCTCCATACTTGCCAGAATCCAATCATCTTGCTAAGCCACTGGTATCACTTACTCTATCTCACTCTCTTTGTCTGCACTTTAGTTTTTTGTACAGTTTTAAGTTATACTGCACGTTCTGGTTAAATGAATCCACTGAATAGATATATAGTGATAGTGGATGGTTGGGTGCTGAGCCAAAAAGCTAATGAATGAATGGCTGAAATTTTTTTTGATTAAAAAAATATATTTGAATGAATGGTTGGTGTTTGTTGTGGATATATAATAATATAATATAATATTAGTGTACCGTTGAATATTTCTTTGTCTGTAAAACTGCAAGGAGACTAGAATCCTATTGACCACTTTTCAATAATATGTATTTGTTGAAGCTGTGACAATAGTATAATAATAGTATTTGTCTTGTAGATATATAATAATATAAGTGTACCGTAAAAAGTAACTTTAGCTTCTTTTTTTTTTGCTAAACTTTAGCAATTTGTTGAAGCTGTGCATGTTATTTGTATATAATTATTTAATTAAATTAGTGGATCTCTAAAATTTGAATAAGGTTTTCATGTTAGTTAGTTTACAATATATTCAGATGTGGTGTTGTTAAGTTAGTTTTTTAGTTTTTAACTTTTATAATAAGTTTATCTATCACAAATTTTTTTTATCTTTATATTGATATTTCTAATATGGTCCTTGGTTTTAATTATGTTTTTGTTGACTAAATAATTACAACTTATCAAAGATGTGGCTTTCTTTTTAACTACGTTACAGGTGAATGGCAAAGAAAAGTAAGAAGCGAGCTATAAAACAAGCGAGAGATAAAGGTGATAGTGGTAGTCAATCACAAGTTGCACTTTCATCATCTGAGTCTCCAACTAATGAAGCACTTGTTTCTTCTAGTAGTGTGATTAATGGGGGCAGCGAAGGTAATACTTAATATTTTCCTAAAGTTTATATGCTAATATACCAATTTTATGCTTAAAGCTTATTTATTTATTTTTACTTATTCCATTATTGGTAGGATCTACTGTACAAAAGAAAAGAGGTCGGGGAAAGGCTAAGGGTGTTTATCCAGGTCATAACCGCAAGTGTGAGATACATGGCAGAAGGTCTTTTTTCCCTATTTTTTGGTTACTTTAATCATTTATTTTTTAGTGCTTACATTTCATTTATATGTAATATTTTACATGCTTTGTGTTTCTTTCATATTATTAGATTCATAGAAAAGAAAATACCCCAAGAGATTACTATTAAGTTCCACCAAAACATTACTGGGCCATGGACAACTTTTTCAAAATACCCTAAAGAACAACTGAATATGCTTTATGAGTTATACAAAGAAGCACAATTTGAGACAGATAACGTAGTTCTTGAGAGGGAGGTATTTGATGAGCATGTCAAACGACGCTATCCTGATTGGATGTGGCACCTTAGAGAAGAATGTGTAACAAATAAAATTCCTCAAGATGAATGGTACAAGCATCCCCCAGATGATGTAACTCCAACTATTTGGAAAGAGATGTGCAACAAATGGAATAATCACAAGTGGAAGGTGATTATAAAATGAACTCTATTAATAGTTTTTTTTAATATATTTTTTTCTAAAATCTTTCTTAGAAGCAAATGTTTAATAATTAACTCATTTAGTGTATTTTTTTCATGTAACCAGGAAAAGAGTGATAGAAACAAAAGAAATTGCAGAAGGAGATCAAAATATTACAGACCAATGCTAGAGAAGGAAATCAAAATGTGGATGAAAACACAGAAGATGACTCTAAGGAGGAAGATGACTCAGATGGCTCTCAGAAGGAGAATACTGACTCAGATGATGATTGATCTTCCAATATTTATGTTTTCAAGTTTGGTGAAGGATATTATAGCTTTCATGTAGATGTTTTAATTAATATTTTTTATTCTATTTTATAGACGTTTTAATATTTTTTTTATTGCATTATGCACTTTCTAGATTTGGACAATTATGGATTTCTGCTTGTTATTTGAATTGAAAAACTTTTGGGAGATTTATGTTTCCTCGCAATTAAAATATTAGGAATGATCTCTCTTTTATTATTGACAGAGTTATTTTGTTGCAAATAATGTATTACTAACGTGGTGAATAGGTTTCAATAACGGTCAAAGTTCATTGAAAAAGGTAAATGGTCACATTGATAATGTATTGTTGACGAAAAACCAATTATTTTACGATGGCTTTTAGTCGTTGAAAAACTACATTAACGACGAATATAGTTCATGACAAAAGTTATTTTCGACGACAAACCAAGTACTTATGACAACTTTTATTCGTCAAAACAAGGGCATTAACAACTGCCTTAGTTTGTCGGAGAAAGTATTTGGTCGTTTGACTTCCTCATATGAAGTTACATTGTCGACGACAAACCAAGTAATTACGACAGCTTTTATTCGTCAAAAAAAGGTATTAACAACGGCCTTAGTTCGTCGTAGAAAGTATTTGGTCATACGACTTCCTCATATAAAGTTGTATTGTCGATGACAAATGAAATTACTACGACAGCATTTTGTCGTCGAAACTATGCATTAACGACGGCCGAAGGTCGTCACAAAAGGTATTTGGTCGTCTAACTTCCTCGTATGAAGTTGAATCTACGACAGCAATTATCAAGTACTTACGACAGAGTTGTGCTGTCGAAAATGAGTGTTAGCAACTGTCTCGTAGGTAATATAGTATTACCGACAAGGCTTTTTCCGACGGCCATCGATGGCCTTTTACCGTCGGCAATACTAATCTGTGACGGCCTTTTATGTTGTTGCGACGAACTTTGGCCATCGCTAATAGCAATCTTTTTTGTAGTGAAAATCCAATAGAACGACTTGACGTTTCGAATAAACACCTCATCGTGAGAAGTTCTCCGAAAAGTCCTTACGGGCTTTATCATCATGGAACCTGACGTGAGAAGGAGTGGGGTCAGAAGGTGATGAAGAAGAAGATGCCCCGAAATGAAGAGGGTTCTGGGACAGAGTGGATTTGCATTTAGGTGCCATAAAGCGGACTAATGCAAGAAGGAGAGAGGGAGAGAGAGAGACACACAGAAAAGCACCAAAGAAATCAAAATATAAGAATATAAAGAATTGAAGGTATGTATGCATGAGCATGTGATATGCAACATAAAAGGCATCATGGGCTCAGCCCAATCCAAACCTAACAGTACACAACAATTCAACATATATAGCACACATCTATAATGCATGAAAATATAGTTGAAATGCACATGTTATGTAATGCATGATGATTTAAAATCATTTAAACAAAAAACCGTCCCAAAAATTGCATAAAAACTCCAAAATTTTGAAAACCCCAAAGTTTATCAAAAATCCCAAAGGTTAGGTCAAAAACATGAAATGCATGATAAAAAGAGAGAAATAGAATCATACCAAAGGAAGAAATCAACCTCAAGACCGAAGATTGAGTGGGGAAGTGCTTTGGAGTGAAAGTGAGGTGTTTGGGAAGGTAAGAAGTCTGAAAGGATCAAGAGAGATTAAGGAGAAATGAGAGAAATGTCGCGCAGATCCAATTTATAGGAATTCCAATTTCTCGATGGATCGAGAGGTGTCGAGAATTAAAACGCGAGAAATAGCTATCGAGAGGTGTCCACAGCATATAAACTTTGATGGATCGAGGAGCTATCGAGCATCTATCGAGCATACAGAAACTTCCTCAATAGATCGAGAAGCTATTGAGAATGCAATAAAAAGAAGCTCAAGGGGCTCGAGAGGTGTCCAGCAGTTGTTGAGATTGCTTAAAAATAGTTTTTCAAAGAAGAGAAAAACCTAGACATGAATGCAATCAAACATGCTACATAGCCAAGGATCCAAACAACATTTTAAGCTCTCAAAATCATCTCTCAACAAGAAATAAATGACAAGCACATAGATCCAAAACACACACACACACACTAAACAAGTCTAACCAATTTTATGTTTCAAAAACAAGTTAAGACAGTTTAGTGAGCATACATTAACACATGTATTCCTTGTGATGGCCAAATCACATTGTACCTACACATGTATCAAGAGTAGCAAAGAATATTGCGTGTTGTGTGTGAAAAACATCACAAGATTGCATAAGTGTCTACATGTTATGACGATTTGAGATATGAGAAAATCACATTAACTCACACACAATCATAACTGTTTGATGGGGACTATCACCTTTGAGTTACATCCTATAACTCCCACATCTCCTAGAAGACATGCTTGCAATCATATATAAAACATTTTGATTCTTTTTGCTTTTATATTTTTTTCTTTGTATATTTTTTCTTTTAAGCAAACCATGCATGGGCATATAAGAGAGAGAAAAGAATTACCCAATGATGTTAAGTTTTTTGACATTGCACTTTTGCTATGCCGAAGCATACAAATGTCATTTCATGATTGGCGGGCAACAGTGGTGAGATGGTTATTTATGCCTTTCTCTTAGGATTTTCTAGTCCTTCTCGTCAAAAAGAGTGATATGAGTGTTAAGTACAAGAGATTTCTGAATCTTACTCATCACAAACACGAGCCACAAAGCTCACTTGCTCAGTTGCATATAGAGATGCTCATCTAAGCTACAAAAGATACAAAGTTTATAAAATTTTGTTTCAATAGCCATCCAAGGTACACAAGTACCAATGTACACAAACGCACACTGTTTTTGTATTTTTCTTATTTTTCAATTTTTTAATTTTTATGAAAAACAAAATAAAGCAAAACTAAAAAAGATAAGCAAACAAAAACATAAACAAAGCAATGCATAAAACTAGATGCAAATGCATGAGGAAGGAGGAGGAGAAGAAAAGATCAATCCAAAGAGATAACACTAATTTTTTGACGAAGGAATTCAAACCGTTTGCTATCAAGAGGTTTGGTGAACAAATAGCCTTCTGATCATCAATGTGAATAAACTCAAGAGTGAGAGTACCATCTTTGACAAGCTCCCGAATGAAGTGATGTCGAATCTCTATGTGTTTGGTTCAAGAATGTTGAATCGGATTCTTAGAGATGTTGATGGGGCTGGTATTGTCACAGTAGATGGTAAGATGCTCTTGATGAATACCGTAATCGAAGAGAAGTTTTTGCATCCATAGAAGTTGGGTGCAGCAGCTACTGGCAGTGATGTTCTCAGCCTCTGCAGTGGATAATGAGATGGAATTCTGCTTTTTGCTCATCTAGGAGACAAGATTGTTACCCACATAAAAACAACCCCCCGATGTACTCTTTCTATCATCAGCATTCCCAGCCCACTCTACGTCAGAATATCCAGCTAAGACATCATTTGTGTCCTTACTATACCACACACCGAAGTCGGCAGTGGTTTTGACATACTTTATGATTCTTTTCAAAGCAATCATATGAGACAGCACACACTCCCACACTGTAACTAATGTCAGGTCTACTAGCAATAAGGTAAAGAAGACTACCTATCATGCTTCTATAAAGAGATGAATCAGCACTTTTACCCAACAAATCAATAGTGAGTTTATCATTTGGGCTCATAGGGGTTCTAACAGAACTAGCAGATTCCAAACCAAACTTTTTCACAAGATTTTTAGCATATTTAGATTGAGACAGGAATATACCTGAATCTTGTTGACGGATCTGCAACCCAAGGAAGTGAGTTAACTCGCCAATCATGCTCATCTCGAACTTGGCCTGCATGAGTTTTAAGAAACTATGAGCAAGTTCATCCTTAGTCGACCCAAAGAAGATATCATCAACATAGACTTGAGCAACTGTCAACTTGCCATCTTCCCTTTCGAAGAAGAGAGTTTGATCAGTTTTTCCTCTTGTGAACCCATGTGACACTAAGTATTGTGTGAGTCGATCACACCAAGCTCTGGGGGCTTGCTTTAAACCATAAAGTGCATTCTTAAGGTACAAATGATCCGGGAAGTGTGGATCAATAAATCCTTTCAGTTGAGCCACATAAACATCTTCCTTAAGGAACCCATTCAGGAAAGTAGTCTTTACGTCCATTTGGTAAAGCTTGAACTTCAAGTGACATGCCAGGGCTAGAAGAATTCTGATGGACTTTATACGGGCTACTGGAGCAAATGTCTCATCATAATCTACTTCTTCCATTTCAAAGTATCCTTGAGTTACAAGACGAGCCTCACATTACCCTCCGCATCAGTCTTATTGCGGAATATCCACTTTGTGCCAATGATGTGCTCACCCTCCGGTCTAGGTACTAGAGTCCAGACATCATTCCTTTGAAATTGAAGCAGTTCATCGTGCATAGCTTCAACCCAATTTTCATCTTGAAAAGCTTCCTCAACTTTAGTGGGTTTAACCTGCGACAAATAACAAGAATAAGACATAAAGTTAGCAACACATTTATCAACTGTACGCTTCCTTAGTGTAAGTTCATTCATGTTTCCCAAAATAAATTAAGGAATATGATTCAATTTGATCCTTAAGTAAGGTCCTTTCTCTTCATGGGATTCAGAATCAGGTGAAGTAGGTATGTCTGCTGAACCTTTTACAACACTTGGAGTGCTGGGAGTACTTGGAGATGCAGGCTCTTGATCAACAATTTCTTGAACTTCCTTGGGCTTGGGAGGAAGAATTTCTTTGGGAATTTCCCCACTAAATTTCTCAAAACCGGACTCTGAAGATTCATCAATAACAACATTCACAGTTTCCATTACCTTCTTGGTTCTTTTGTTGTATACCCGATAAACCTTGCTTGTAGAGGAGTATCCCAAAAATATTCCTTCATCACTTCGAGAGTCAAATTTTCCCACATTCTCTCTATCCTTGAGAATGAAACAAGTACTTCCAAAAATTCTGAAATAGTTGACATTTGGCTTCCTTCCCTTCCATAGCTCATAGGGAGTCTTCTTAGTACCGAGTCTAAAGTACACTCTGTTAACCGTATGACATGCAATGTTAACGGCTTCTCCCTACAAGTTTCTAGCCACATCCTTGTTGTGCAGCATGGCTCTAGCCATCTCTTGAATAACCCTGTTCTTTCTTTCTACTACACCATTCTACTGAGGAGTAATAGAAGTAGAGAATTCTTGAGATATACCTGATCTAGTGCAAAAGGACTCCATGTATGAGTTCTCGAATTCTTTACCGTGACCACTTCAAATTCGATCAATCTTCAAACCCTTCTCATTCTACAATCTTGTGCACAAGGCTGCAATATGCTCAAAAGCATCAGACTTAAATCGTAGAAGGATAACCCAAGTGTACCTAGTGAAGTCATCTACCACAACCATGATGTATCTCTTTCCACCAAGAGACTCAGTTCTGGTTGGACCTATGAGATCCAGATGCAGTAGCTCCAATGGTCTAGATGTAGTGGATATCTAACTGTCTAGATGTTTAGCTTTTGTCTATTTTCAAAGCTGCCATGGTCCACACACCACATTGTTCACTCTACTGAGCTTTGGTATCTCCAAGATTGACTCATGCTTAGATACAATTGAAAAATGTTTGTAACTAGCATGTCCCATCCTTTGGTGCCATAGATCTTCATTTGGTAAACGAATGCTATTGCACACAATATCAGCATCAGGAACCAAACCATAACAATTGCCTAGAGTGCGAACACCACTTATGAGTTTCTTTCCAAACTCATCCATGACAAGGAATTTCCCTTTTGAGAATAGTACCATAAAGTCTTGATCACATATCTAACTTATGCTCAACAGGTTCACTCTCAGACCTTCTACATATAGAGGGATGATTCCCTTTCCTTTAATTTGTGATTTGCTCCCATCACCAAAAGTGACATTACCACCTTTCTTTGTCCCGAATACCTTGAAGAGAGATCAGTCTTCAGTCATGTGTCTTAAGCAGCCGCTATCAAGGTACCACAAACACGTGTCCATAACCTTAAATGCGGACTTCATCATAAAGCACACTTCGTGGTTAGATGACAAATCAGTGGGAATTGTGTTTTCTCTTATCTGCCTTTTATAAGCAAAGCCCTTAACTTTCACTCTTCTCAGACAAACTCTTTTGCATATTTTCATTTTGAGACAGTCTAGTTTCTTCATTGTCAAGCTGAGATCTTTTCCAATAATCATCATGATAGAATCCAAATAACTTTTAGACTTGCATTTTCTGATACACTCATACAAGTAGAGATTAGAAAAACAAGATGTATTTGAAAACAAAGATCTTTTCAAGCTGGTTACAGCCATGACAACAGGGGTCAAGGGATCACACAGCAAAGATTAAACCTAAACAGAGTGTGCCTGCTCTGATACCACTTGATAGGCCAAGAATGTATTGACCCCTTGTGATGAATTAACCAATTAATTAGCCAAGTTAATTAATTAATTCAATTAGCATGCAATACACGTGGTAGCACGAACAAATCACCAACAAAGTGAATATGCAATAGAAAATAAATTGACATGGTGATTTGTTTACGAATGGGGAAAACCTACATGGTAAAAACCCCACCGAGTGATTTTAAGGTTACCACTCCCGAGAATTCACTATTATCACAACAAGCGGTTACAAATAAAGGAATCCCAGTACCTTATACCAACCTACAGTTGAACCCTTATCCCAATACCCAATTGGACTTGTTCTATAGTGACAATCTCTAATTTCAATGCACGGCTCCCAGTACGTGACTAACCAATTCAATGCGCGAATCCCAGTACGCAGCTTACTCACCAACTTGAGAAGGATGTTGGCTATAAAGTTCTTCAATTCATCACACGATGAAGATCACGAAACTTCTTGGTTACAAAACCCTACGATGTACAAACACAGCAGCTTCTTGAAGAGAAAGATGAACTAGGGCATATGTCTCCGGTTCACAATATGCTTGTGAAAAACTTTTGCATTGAGTTGCATCCGCTGTGATGGCCTTTAAAACAATCCTTATATATGTTTAGGATTGTAAGAAAAGAAAGCTCAAACATTTATTCACGGATTGGAGTGAAATCAGATTTGAAAAACAGATTTTCATAAACCTCGACAGATACCCTATCTATCGAGCAGCTGTCGAGCATCAGGCTTAAACAGCTTTTTAAACCTCGATAGATACTAGTTGTCAAGCTTTAAAATCCAGCACTTCTTTACTTGATTCTTGGACAGACTTGCATGGCTTTAATACTTGAACTTGAAACCTTGTTCCTTAAAGTATTTAACACATCCTAGATCTACCCAATTACAAGTAAAGTGCGTTTTGTCAAAGGATTAGCCAATTTTATATTTACATATGTTCCTAACATGATTCACATATGTCCTAACATAGTTTATGCAACACTCTTTATAAACTGGTATCTAGAATTATCTTGTAGAGGTTAAAACCTTATATTGTTGATATCATCAATCCTTGCCAGGCAGGGTTTGTTTCGGGTCGTTGGAATAGTGATAATATTATTCTAGTTTAGGAAATTATTCGTACGATGGTTAGAAAGTCTGGGCCCAAAGGTCACGTAGCCCTTAAACTTGATCTTGATAAAGCCTATGATTGCCTCGAATGGTCGTTTATTCAGGAAACACTTGAGTTCTTCCAAATCCCTCCCACCCTGACTAAACTTATTGTGAATATGTTCTCCTCCACACGCTTTCACATTATGTGGAATGGTGCTCCTTTACCGGCTATTGTCCTAAGTAGGGGGTGCGTCAAAGGGATCATTTATCTCCTTATTTGTTTATCTTGTGTTTGGAATGCTTATCCATTCTTCTGGAAGAGGCGGTTCGAAACCACATTATCCATCCTATCACGTTCAGGGGTCAAATTAAAATTTCGCATTTATTCTTTGCGGATGATATCTTTCTCTTCTCTAAGGCAAAGATTACAGAGTGCCATAATCTTAAAAACATTTTACACAAATTCTATTAGTGTTCAAGGCAAATCATTAGTACAAAAAAATCATGTCTCTCGTTTTCACCAAATACGCACAAGAAAGAACTGATTGCTAGTATTTTTGATATTCCTACTACGACTCAAATCGGAACCTACTTAGGAACTCCTATTTTTACTACCCACCAAAAGGCTACAGCCTATCAATACTTAGTTGATAAAATTCAGAGGAAGATCGAGGGTTGGCAAGTCAAATATCTTTATGTTGCAGGTCATGTCACTTTAATTAAATCCATCTCGGCCTCCATCCCTATTCATTCCATGCAAACCACCCTTCTCTCACAAAAAATTAGTAGGCAAATGGATAAATTAAATTGTAAATTCTTATGGGGAGACACCACCCAACATAGACACTGTTATACAATTAGTTGGGAAACCATCACTACTCCTAAGGAGGCGGGTGGTCTGGGTCTTAAGTCTACGCATCACATGAATGTGGCTTTGCTCATGAATCAGGCCTGGAGACTCCAACATCAGCCATCCATGCTTTGGGCTGAAGTTTTAAAAGCCAAATACTTTCCCCATACAAACCTTTTTGAGAGTAGCATAAACACTAGAGCGTCTCACATTTGGAAAGCCATTCATGTAGGAAAACAATGGCTTCGCCAAGATATGAAATGGATATTAGGGGATGGTCAAACTATTCGAGTTTAGGAGGATCATTGGATCCCTAGCGGTCTGCTACGAAGTCGTATTGAAGGTCCTCTTATGCCAAATAAGGAGCAGAGACTAATGAGTTCCCTATAGGACCATCATATTTGCCGGTTAGAGGATCTACAATTTCCCCTCTCGAAGCAACTTGAACAACTTATCCAAGGTATTCCTGTGATCCAATTGACTATGTTGTCTGATTCCTTTGTCTAGCCTCAAAATAACGGAGTTTGTTCGGTCAGTTCTACCTCTAACTTTTTATACCATGAAGCTAATATTCCCTTTGCGAAATCTCTTTAGAGTTGAATCTGGAAACTCCATTGCCCCAAAAAAAATTCAAAATTTTCATTTGGAAGTCCATGCACAATTGGTTGCCTACTCGTCAATATCTAGCTTTTTCTCGCTCGGAAATCAATAACCGATGTCTTAAGTGCAATACTCCTAAAACCACTATCCATATCTTACGAGATTGCCCTTGGGCTAAGATGGTTTGGTGTCAATCTCCGGATATCTTGCCCCTATCATTTTTTCAACTACCACTTCAAACTTGGCTTCAAACAAACACCACATCGGCTACTCTTATCCTCCGTCATCAGCTTCCTTGGAAGATTTACTTCCCCTTCCTCTGTTGGCACTTATGGTTGGCTAGGAATGAGCGTATTTTTAACAATCAGTCTCACTCCTAATCCTAGCTTGTCCACAATCAGTCTCACTCCTAATCCTAATCCTATTTTGCAGGCAATATTGTATATGGAAGTTAAAGATATATTTTTACTAAGTTATCCCTCAGTTTTGCCCTTACATAAACGTAGGCTGTAGGAGTATTTTGGAACAAAACAAAACTGGTCCAAATAGGAAAAACCCCTCAAATAGTAGTAGTTGTAGTGTATGTATGTGTGTGTGTGTGTGTATATATATATATTAAAACAGTGGCCGATGTGGAGATATATATTCTTTATAAATGGAGTGGTGGGTCTGGTTTTTGCTGAAATTATTGGCAAATTTGTGGAGAAAGCCTTGAAGGCTGATCTGCTTTTCCGCATATATAGCATTTTGGCAGCATAGTGGTGGAGGATTCCTGAGGAGGGATGGCTGAGGATGAATGTGGATATGGCTTTTGATTTTGGTAGTAACAAGGTGGGTTTTAGGGCTTTGATTAGAGATAATATTGGATTTGTTTTGGGCTCTTTGAGTGACTAAAAGTTTCATTGCATAGGGGCCAAGATTTGTCAAAATTTCATAATTTTTTAAAAGGAGATCTTTGAGAATTGATTCTAAAATTTTTCTTTTTCTTATTCCTTCTTTTATAGTTCTTCTTTTGGTTTCATCATTTTTTTAATGCTAAATAAGGATTTCTAATTTCTTTTTCTTTTTTTTTTTCAAAATATTTTTATTATTATGGATTTTTTTATTCAAACTTTTTTTTTTAAAAAACCCCAAACTACTCTGAATACATTCAATGGCCATGCGTGAGGTCCTATTTCTTGTTTCCCTCTGACGACTAATAGACTGATGATACAATCTGTTCCTCATCAGTTTGGTGCCTTCTGTGGGGAACATCGAATTGCAATCCAATATTACAAGTCATCGCAACTCTACCAAAAAGTTCCTCGAAGTGGATGGACTCAACCACAATAGCCCCACCGGATCCGGTACAAATGTCCCAGCAAATTCAGACACTAACAACAAATGTACAAGAGTTGATTAAGTAGAATGAAGACCTAAGATGACAGATATGTCCAGAGGGCAGAAACACATCTCTTACATGACATAACCAAAGTCATAATGATGAGGAAGCCCATAGCCCAGAAGACAGTCAACAAAGAAAAAGCTCTGGGCATACCAAACAGTAAACACGTAGCAATGATCAACTGATGAAGAGTATGAGAAGGGAGCTAGATGAAGTAAAAAATGCCATGAAAAGAAACACAACTGCAAATCTTGACGGCATGATCAAGAGGATAGACTCACCTTTCACTACTAGCATTTTGGAATGTCCTCTACCACCCAAATTCTGACTCCCACAATTGGAGACCTATGACAGTATAAAAGATCCCCTTGATCACATAGGGGCATTCAAGACAATACTGAATCTTCAGCAGACTCTGGATGAAGTGATGTGCAGATCTTTTCCAACAACCCTTGGGGGAGCTACAAGAATGTGGCTCAGTAAGCTGCCCTCATTGTCAATTGCAAACTTCAAACAATTGGCATAAGAGGCCTACTGCTTATCTGTTGACTATAAAACAACAGGAAGGAGAAATATGAGAAAGTATGTAAATCGCTTCAACAAAGTTGTTGCTAGGTTCTAAAAGTTTAAAACAATTGTCAAACTGTGAGCATAAACTTGTCTAGGTATAGATCTTAGAGTCAATAGAGTTTATTAGACAATACTCAAGGTGTTAAAAGTCAAAACACAAGAACATACAAGCTACATGTTAGGACATATGTGATTCAATGTTAGGAACATATGTCAACATTTTATGTAATTGGCTAATCCTTTGACAAAACACACTTTACTTGTAATTGGGTAGATCTAGGATGTGTTTAATGCTTCAAGAAACAAGGTTTCAAGTTCAAGTGTTAAAGCCATGCAAGTCTGTCCAAGAATCAAGTAAAGAAGTGCTGGATTTTAAATCTAGACAGCTAGCTCAGTAGCTAGCATCTATCGAGGTTTAAAAACTGCTGAAGCCCGTGGCTTGACAATTAGCTCGATAGATGGCTATCTATCGAGTTTTATGAAACTCAGTTTTTCAGAGCTGTTTTTCATCCAATCCGTGGGTATATGTTCGGGCTTTCTTTTCTCACAACCCAAAACATATATAAGGATTATTTTGAGGGCCGTCAAAGGTGACACAAGTTGCACTAGAGCACAATTTCACAAGTGTGAAGAAGAGTGTGACCGAAAACCTAATTTGCCCTAGTTCATCTTCTCTTGAAGAAGCTGCTGTGTTTGTACACCGTAGGGTTTTGTGACCAAGGAGCTTCTTGATCTTCATCGTGTGATGAACTGAAGAACTTTGTAGCCAACATTCTTCTCAAGTTGGTGATTAAGTCGCGTACTAGGATCCGCGCATCTATTGGTTAGTCACGTACTGGGAGCTGTGCATTGAAAGGAGAGATTGTCACTACAAAACAAGTCCAATTGGGTATTGGGGTAAGGGTTCAACTATAGGTTGGTATAAGGTACTAGGATTCCTTTACTTGTAACCGCTTGTTTTGATAATAGTGGATTCTCGGGAGTGGTGACCTTAAAATCAACTAGTGGGGTTTTTGCTGTGTAGGTTTTCCCAATTCGTAAACAATTCACCGTGTCAATTTGTTTTCCACTGCATACTTAGTTTAATTGGTGATTTGTTTGTGCTACCATGCATCTTGCATGTTAATTTGATTAATTAATAAACTTGGCTAATTAATCAATTAATTCATCACAAGGGGTCAATACATTCTTGGCCTATCACTACAAAAAGAAAAATTCAAAATCTGTGAAATTTGACTGATTGAAAATTAGATTCGACTGATCAAAAATTGCAGAAAATCAGATTCGGCAGAATATTAATTAAGCCCAATAGCCCAATGGCCCATTATGTGATTAGGGTTTCAGATCTATTTCATATAGTATATAAAGAAAACCCTAAGCCACGTTTTAAGGAGACTTTGGAGGTGCTCTTGTGATATCTAAAAGGTATTGTGCCTTCCTCTTTCAAAGTCACTACTGGAAATCATTCTCATATAATTAGATCCAGTAGATCTAAAGTTGCTACAACAAGATCAACAACTGCTGATCATCTGAACCTTCAAGGGTGGTCTTGGAGCCACAAACTGGAGAGTTTATGTTGCTAAACGTTTGAGTGGGATCTTAAAGTCACAAGCAAAGGTGTTTGTGTTGCTGTAAATCCAAGAAGAGAAGGAGTCTGTGGATTCAAAGCTTACACGTGGTCATGTCAATAAGTTACTACATAAGGTAGCAATAGATTTAAGGTTAAATCTTATTGTAAAAACTTTGATTCACTTATAATGGATTTAATTTACCTTGAGGATAGCTAGGTCAAATCCTCCCTGGTTTTTTTACCTTGAAACAGTTCGTTTCATCGGTTTTCTTAGGTCATCATATCGTGGTGTTAATTACTTTTCCGCATTTATGCATGATATGATATATGCTTGTTTAACCTAGATCTGAATAATAAACCTAATAATCAACTTGTTTAATTAATTAGGTTAAACAAGTTGGTTTAAGGGGTCTAAACGAACAAATAGTTGTCCTTGAAATTGATGAAGCAGACAATCAAGTCATCATGACTTCCTTCCAAGTAGGTTTAACTTCTAATGATTTTATCTTTTCACTAGAGAAGACTCCTCCAACCTCAATGATGGACCTACTATTTAAAGCCTAGAAGTACATGAACAGGGAGGATACTTTGACTACAAAAGGTCTAGTTAGTAAGTGAAGGAAAGAGGAGGTGGTCGAGACTTAAAGCTAGAAGGTGCGCAAGGATCACTCTTCAGACTCAAAAGTCATTAAGAGTAGTTCAAAAGTTTCAAAAAGGATGGTAAATTTCACCCCATTAGTAATGCATGTTGGCAAGATTTTGATGTAGATAAAAGATGACCCTAACTTGAAGTGGCCGAAGCCATTGAGTTCATCATCAAAGTGAAGAGATCAGAAGAAGTATTGTCGCTTCCACAAAGATCATGGCCACTATACCGACAAATGTTGCAACCTAAAAGAACAAATTGAAGAGTTGATCCAGAGAGGAAAGCTTCAGAAATTTGTTAAGAAAGACTATTATTATCGATTAAAATCAGAAGACAAGTATAATGACGATCACAAGGAAGACAAACGAGATCGTCCAAAGGCGGCTACTGGAGAAATAAGAATGATCACCAGGGGTCGATCACTAGAGGATCATACAAATCCCTACAAAAATCATACTTGAGGCAGGTTAATATCATCCATATGAGACATCCCATGACAAAGCATTTCTGATTCAATGATGACGACATAACCTTTTTCGAACATGATTCTAGTGGAGCCAAGCAACCACATGACGACCCATTGGTTATTGTGCTGGCAATAGAAGGGTTTAATACTAGGAGAGTATTGGTTAATGATGGGAGTTCAGTAGACATAATGTACATGACGGCTTATCAGCAGATGATACTGGATCCAAAATGGCTTAGACCTTTTGAATCCCCTTTAGTCAACTTTACCTGTATCCGAGTTTTCCCAAAGGGCATCATCTCTTTTTCAATCACCACAGGAATTTACGTGGCACAAGTAACAAGAAAGGTCAACTTTCTGATTGTAGATTGTCCTTCATCTTACAATGTGATCTTAGGATGACCAACACTCAATTGTTTGAAGGCCGTGATTTCGACCTACTACCTTAAAGTTAAGTTCCCAACTCTTTAAGGGATAGAGGAAATATGTGGACATCAGGTATCAGCCCAAGAGTGTTACCAAGTTGGGAGGAGAACTTCAACAAATGGTGAAAGAAGAGATGCTAAAGTTATTGAAGAACAACCTAGATATCTTTGCATTGAGCCATGAGGATATGCCTAGAATACACGGTAGTGTGACAAAACACCATCTCAATGTCAATTCAAGGAAGAAGCCCGTCTAGTAGAGACGGCGAGAATTTGCTCAAGAACAAAATAAAGGCGTTATGGCTATTATCTAGAATGGCTTGCTAATGTTATCATGGTAAAAAAAATCCAACAAAAAGTGGAGAATGTGTGTAGACTTCACAAATCTCAACAATGCATGTCTGAAGGATAGCTTTCCTCTTCCAAGGATTGATCAGCTTGTAGATTCAATAGCTGAACATGAATTGCTAACTTTTATGGATGCATTTTCAGGGTATAACCAAATACGTATGAATGAGGAAGACCAGGAAAAAACAACATTTGTCACCAGTCAAGAGCTTTATTGCTATAAAGTCATGCTGTTTGGATTGAAGAACACATGAGCTACTTATCAGAGATTAGTGAATCAAATGTTTAGCAAGCAGATAGGGCGAAACATGGAGGCCTATGTTGACGATATGCTTGTTAAAAGCAAGGAGGCAAGCTCACATTTTGACGACCTCAGAGAAACTTTCAATACCTTAAGGAATTATCAGATGAAGTTGAATCCAACGAAGTGCATGCTTGGGTCTCGTCGGGAAAGTTTCTTCGTTTTATGGTCTCTCAACGAGGAATTAAAGCAAATTCGGAGAAGGTCAAGGCCATACTTGATATGGCCTTGCCAAGTAGTGTGAAGGAAGTGAAAAGATTAATTGGACAAGTGTAGACACCACATTTTATACCCCTTACGACTCGGGTCCTCATTACTCGATGATGCTGAAATCTAAGGCCCAAGGTTGGTTTAGGGCCCAATCAAATTACAAATTGACTTGAGAAATGTTAAAATGGAAAATATAACTTTTTATAAGCAAATAAATCTATTTTTTGGAAAATAAAGGCCAAGGAAACCCTTGGCCTACATACGCAGGTCTGATGCATGCGTACGCAGGCACGGATCTGCACATGCAGTTAGGATTCCAGAAACTATGAAAGGCAAGTTTTTTGCATTAATGTTGAGGTTTGGAACGAATCCCATATCGTCTGGGAGCCATTCCAAACCCCATTTTCTCACTATATAAAGCCATACATGGTACCTTTTCAAAACATACAGAAAATCTTAAGGAAAAACCTAAGATTCACTAGAAATAGTGAATCAAAGAGGGAATTTTTCACAAAACATCCTCAAGTCAGTTTTATTTTGATTATGACCTTTTCTAGTCTTGATCCTTGAGTTTTGAAGTTTTCTAATCATTTTTGTTTGGTTGTGAATAGATTGACTGAGGGGATCAGTCAAAATCAAGCTTGAAAAGCTACTTGTTTGAGGTACTGAGTTCTAAACTTCTTATTTTCATTTCTTCATTTTGATTATGTTTTAAGCTATTTTCTTGCTTTGTTTATGTGTTAATACGTTTGTTTAGTTTAGACTTATGTATTTTTTTTTTTTTTTTTGTTTTAAAGCATGCTAGGTTGTTAGTTTTGTATTTTTAAGGTTCTACTCTGTTTCCGTGTTCTTGTTTTCTGGGTTAGGGTTCTTTAGAGTGTGTCTACGTGCACATTTTTTTTGCATGCGTATGCAGGCACGAAGTATGCGTACGCATATAATTGACTTGCGTACACAGGCCTATGTATGCGCATGCATACTCGTGCCGAGTAACCCTAATTCGAGTTTCTTGCTTTTGTCTCTTCTTTTCTTTTATATAATATGCCTTTGTTTTAACCTTCTTACATGTTTTTGAGTATCTGTTCCTTTGTTTAACCACTTGTTTTCCTTTAACATGCTATCTTAGGGTTTCTTTTATTTCTTGCTTTGATGCCTTGATCATGCATTCACATGTCCATCCATTGATGCATAGGTGCTGAGATGCAGTAAGGTAAGTGAGGTAAGACATGCATTCACATGAACATGCATTGATTTGAATATGATCTTGTTTGGATGATGAACATGGATGAGGCTTATTTGTTTGTCTTTTTCCCTTAATAGTGAGATGCAATAACATGTTTGTTTGATTATTCCATGATTTGTTTGCTATGATGTATGTTTGCTTGCTGCCACGCCTATGTTCTACCTTGACTATGATATGATGCCATATGAGATGAGACGCCTTTGATAGGAACATGCTAGGGTTTTTTTTATGGTTGATATGCATGATAGATGTATGTTAGGTTTTGGGACGTTTGATGCCATGTTGATTGTTAGATGCATGTTAATGTGTGTGTGTGTGTGTGTGTGTGTATAGGATACAATGTTGAACATTCCTTTAATAAGATTAAGACGTAAGACACAATGATTGGAAGCCGACCCACAAGTCGGGTGGGGTTGGGTGCCTAATACCTTCCCATCCCCATACCTAAACTCTGAACCCATACTCTGCTAGTAAGATTGACCCTTCCATGTAAGGGTGCTATATTCATGATTCCTAGAACATAAAACTAGGTGGCAACTCCTTTTTTCCGCCCTGATCCATTCGGCCGAGGCGTACTCCCCACACATCACGCATTGCGCCCATAGTGGCGACTTCGCTGGGCATAGAGAGTTTGATTCCAATGTGTCCTATTTCGTAATCTTAAGAGATAATTACACTTTACCCACCTGTGGTTTGCCTCTAATTTTACTTGCCTACCCGTGGTTTCATTTTTGACACTTTACCCACTTGTGATTCCCTCCGTTACTCCTCTGTAACCCACCTCTAGTGCAAACGTTACTCTAACACATAAACTTATCAAAAACAAAACCTAAAACAGATCAAACACTCCTCACTTCCAAAACACACTCTTTTCCAACGTGCTCACCAAACGAAGATCACAATGCAATGTGCTTGAGATAATGGACTAAGAACCACCTGGGTTTTGATCGTGCAAGCAAATTGAGGAAGAAGGAGGTTCATCTGTTCAGCTGTTGTAGGTAGATCCTTTTAATTTTTGAAACCTAGGGTTTTAAAATTCTTTTTTTGAAATTGGGTTTTGCTTGCTATGTCTTCATCAATTGGTAATGGGTCTACAACTAGTGGTTTCTACCGTGCCTTAGATGGCCATTTATGTACCCATGAGAATTTTGCCCTACGAACAAGTCGAAAATTTGGTAACTATGGAAGTAGATTCCTCGGTTGTAGTCAATTTAATGTTAGAAACAATTTCATTGGTGTGTTTCATTTGAATTGAATTGAATTATTAGTTGTGATTAATTGTGAACTATGAAATTAACTGTTGTAATTGTAATGATCAGGTTGGTCCCAAATGTGGCTTCTTTCAGTGGGTAGATAACGAAACTTGTAGGAGTGAAACTGCCCCACTTGTTCATGAAAGGATAAGTATGCTTGAGAATGAACTACAGCTTGCAAATCAGAGAGAAATGAGAAGTAGGGAAATGGAAGAAAGATCTAACCAGAGGGAAAGAGGAGCTAATGAGCTTTATGTAGAAGCTAGGGAGGAACTTAAGTGGATTAGAGAGAGTGAGAGATTGTACAAGCTAGCACTAGTTTTGTCATTTTTTTTTTTTTTTTCATTTTTGTAATGTTATTGTTGTGTTTTGCCTCAATGAACAACAATGTAAGGGTGAGGACCCTTAATCTGCCATGACCCTTATTGTATCCATCTCTTGAAATACAAAGTGTTGTTTTTGTGCAAATGTTCTGTAGTTTATTTATTTATTGTTTTTACTTCCTGCCCATAAATGGATCCATATATATTGATTTGGTTCTATGCTACACCTGCCCATAAATGAACCTATGGTCATGACATACACATGATTTGTTGTGTCAATACATACACCTGTGTAAATCCACCAAAAGCACAAGACATGCGAATCCACCAAAAGCAAAGACAAGCACAAGACACCAAAATACTTTATCCTATGTCAATGCACATTAACATTAATAAAATCCTGATAATGTGATAATCTGACAAAAGTGAAGACAGTCATTGTGACTTTATGTCACATGCAGACATATTTACAACCAAAACCCAACTACTAGTCCACCACACATCAGACATACACATCTTCCAACCAAAATTGCCAATATTGTTTTTGACACTAGACCAATTTAAATACTAGTTACATTAAGTGTGGGAACTATAACAAAAAAAGTGGTTGAAACTTTAACATCTTCCATCTTCATTTATTGCTTTTGGTGCCCTTGCCAGCAGCCTTCTTGCCCTTTCCACCAACTGGTTGAAACTTTGTTGGCCTTGATACACCAAACTTTCTGCCTTTAAACCCCCTAGCAGCACCACCACCACTTCCTTGACTTGGTACACCACTAGTGCTCACAAATGCACTTGGCTGCATAACCAAAATCCAGCAGTTAGCAAGATGGTCCAACAATAGCAAGAGGAAAAAAATAAACAAAATAGATATTAGTAGAGGTGCCTGAGATGGTAAAGAATATCATGTCTCTCTAGGGGTATGGAAGCTTGGTTGTGAGAATGAAGGGAACCAGTTTGCCCTAGATGTAGTTAGAGGTTGAGTTGCTACCTCAACTCTATTGTTTGGTACAGGTTGACTTGCTGCCTTAGATCTATTGTTTGGTGCAGGTTGAGATGTAGTTTGACCAAAAGCTCTGTATGCAGGTTGAGATGTAGTACTTAGTAGCTGAGATGTAGTTTGAGGTGTTGCAGTCTGCTTTGTTATTGTAGATCTACTACCTTGTGCCTACAAACAGGGTTGTACAAGTTACATACACATGAAATATATGAGGAAATGACTATAGTTCAAAGCATATAAATACTTACAGGTTTTGATTTAGCAAGTCTATCTCTTCTCTACCATGGAGTTTCACCAGTGATGCCTGCCTTGCACCCTCTTGCATTATGTCCTTCTTTCTAGCACTTCCCAGACTTGATTGTCTTGTTCATCCTAGAAACTCTATAAGGGTTCCTTGGCTCTTCAGAATCTCTTTTTCTTTGCTTTGGTGGTCTGCCAGGTGGTTTATACATATGAGGAGCAACAGGAGTAGGTTGGTTAGTCTCAACCCACTCAGACTGGCCAGGCATTAGCTGTATTATCTCTTTGTAAGTTTCAACAAATGTCTCTTTCAAGCAACAAGGATGCACGTAGTCCTCCAATTTCTTCAGGTTCTTAACAATAGCAGAGATCCCATGTTTGCAAGGAAGTCCTGTCAAAACCCAAATCCTACAGTTACATGCTTTCCTAATCAAGTCAACCACATGTCTTTCACAACCATTATCAACCTTATACATGAACCTACCTGATGGAGTAGCATTGAAAGGTATAGATTCATGTTTTAACTTCTCTAATTTGTCTTGAATATTAGGAAAAATCTTTCCACTGTATTTTGCTATACCTTTCATCTTTTTGTATTGTTTGGTCATAAGCCTAACTATGATCCACTCCAACATTGCTAAAATTGGCTTATCCCTAGCTTCTAAGATCATGGCATTAAAAGACTCACTCAAGTTATTAGCAAAACAGTCACACAAATCTCTACTACTAAAGTGAGACTTAGACCATTGTGCAAGGTTGATGTCAGCAAGATACTCCCATGCCTTGACATCCAAATCCTTCAGTTCCTGCATTCTTCTCTCAAACTCCCTAATTGTTGTGGCTCCAGCACATCTCCACAGTGCGTCCTTCAACTCCAAGCCCTTATGATCCACTTTAAAATTATTATAGATATGCTTCATACAATACCTATGCTCACAAGTTGGGAACAATATCTCAAGTGTAGGTATAAGGCCCTAATTCATATACAAAACAGATCAAGTAAATATGTTAGTTAAACATGTTGAAATGAACTGAGGCATATATTATTAAACTTTAAATATGTGGGTTAAATATGTTAGTACAATTGTAGTTCATACCTTTTGTCTATCAGTGATAAAGACCAGATTAAGTTGCTTTGGATTTCCAATGTCATCTAAAAACTCCTGCAGAAACCATACCCATGAATCTTTGTTCTCTTGCTCAACAACAGCAAATGCAACTGGTAAAATGTTATCATTTGCATCTCTAGCTGTGGCAGAAAGTATTTGCCCCCCAAATCTCCCTTTTAGGTGGCACCCATCTAAACCAATGATTGGTCTACAACCTCCTAAAAAACCAACTTTTGTGCATTATACCTAATATACATTCTCTTAAATTTGGGCTATGCATTTTCATCTTCCATTTCAGTTTGCAAAATAACCCTACTTCCTTTATCATTCAATCTTATCATCTCTGCATAATCCCTAAGCTTCCCATATTGTAGCTGTTCATCCCTAGTAATCAAGTTTGTAGCTTTCCTTTTTGCCCTATACACCTGACTGTAATTTATGTCAACTTCAAGTGTTTGCTTCACATGATGTTGAACACCAGCCACTTTCCAATTGGGATTTTTGTCAAACTCCTGCATAAACTTCTTTGCAACATAACTTGAAGTCACTTGGCTGTGTTTGAAGGATCTAGGGCAGGTGCACTTTGGATTGAATGTTTTTATTTGGAATGTCAACTCCCTAGATAGTTGAGATGCATAACACCTCCATCCACATCATTTTATGCAATAAACTGATATCTTTTTCTTCTCATTCAGCTTGAACTTGATATCTACTAGCTTGTTTATAGCATATTCCCTCAATGCCTCCCTAAGTACCTTAGAGTTTGAAAACTTCATTCTTTTCTATAACACTGGTTTTCTCATGTCAATTTGGACATTAAACTCAGGTTCTTTTGCAGTAGTTGGTGCTGGCTAATCATTATCAGAATCTACTAGACTTTCAATGTCATCTTCAAGAGGTGGGTCAATCCATTCACCCTTTTCAAGATGTGGATCATTGTTAGCTGGAGTAGTCTTATGTGGGGCTGCATTGACATTATCTCCCTCAGAGGGCCTATGTGGGGCTGCTGCTCTACCACTAACTCCATCATGTGTAGATGGCCCATCATCTATGAATGTTCAAATAGTGTATAACACCTTGAACGTTTAGACCCCCAATTTACAAATTACCAATTCAAGCTTAATATCAAACAATATATGTACAGAAAATGAACATAAGCTTATAACAGAATTGATAAACAATCTAAACCAAATAAAATCACATCCACAGCAGAAATTAAATGGCAAAGATTAAGGGAAGAGAGATGCAAACACAAGGACAACACAACGATGTGTTATCGAAGAGGAAACCGAAACCCTCGTAGTAAAATCTCTCCACCGCCCTCCAAGTGGTAAATAATCCACTAAAGAATGAAGTTGGGATACATGAACAGCAAAAGACCCTCCAAGCCTAATCTACCCAGTGTACCTAAGCCCTCCAAGCTTCTTGCTCCAACGAGGTTTCGCCGAACCTTTGTCTTCTTTAGCTTACCAGATTCCGCTATAACCCATAGCATCAACCAATATGAATTAGTCCCTTCCTAACTACTTTCCAAGCACCAAATAGCCTTCTCAAAAATATGGGTATGGTGAGAAAAGATTTTGGCTAATGTACCTCTCAAGGATGTAACAATGGAGAGGGTGAGAGTTGAGAAATTTGAAGAGTCACTATATAAAGATTGTGGATGAGTCAATCTTTTTTTTCTCTAGGGTTTCTCTCTCAAAAGTCTCTCTGGAAGCTCTCTATATTTCGTGGGTATAAGGGGTATTTATACTGAAGTGAGAAAGGAATGCGAAAAGTCAGTTTTTCCGTAATAGAGTGGACTGACGACTTGGCCTTGCAACTTGACTGAGTCACAAGTCTAAGCCACGAGCTAACTGAATGGCCAGTCTGGACTTTTTGTCCTGTAGTGCTACAGCTGGCATGACGGTTCAGCTTCTTTGCATGCTTCACTCGTGTGCATCATCTAGCGGCTTGCAATCCGCGAGATCCAGCCGCGAGTCCCTGCTTCACTGCACGGTTTTGAGCATTTTTCGCATTCTCACACACACTACCCTTACATGTATCCCACCTAAACACAGGGTTACTAATTGCTAAATTACAAGCAAATTTGGTACAGAATAAAGCCAATAAGATGGTTGATTAAATTCAACCATACAATCTACATTTCCAAACATCATCATCAAAATCTGGCCCCTCAAACCCTTCCTCCAACCAATCAAAATCTTGTCCACCTCCTTTAGCATCCACATTACCTCCCTCATGCACATCATCACCATTCTAAGGTGCCTCATGCACGTCATCATCATTTGCTACTTCCTCATGAGCAAATGGTTGTTCAACTGCAAGTGGCTCCTCACCACCCTCAACATATAGTGTTATCTTATCTGTAGGTCATGCAACATAAATCTCACACATATAAACTACATCATCATCTTCATTTATAAGCCTTAACCCTTGCTCCAGATTTCCTTCAAGAATAAGATAGTGAAATCTACTTGTACTATTTACCCCCAAATCACAACACATATCTTGTATTTCAAAATAACTAAGTTTATCTGGGTCAACCTCATCAATAAAAGAAGTACTATCTCCTAAATATACCAAATCTGGGTTCTACACAAACTGGCCACCATGATGAATCTCAAAATTGAATGTCAAGTCAGCCATCTGCATATAAAATACAACAGAATAAAGTATGAGATGGGCCTACATGTGGAAAAGTATAATCTATTGAATGTCAAGTCAGCCATTTGCATATAAAATACAACAGAATAAAGTATGAGATGGGCTTGCATGTGAAAAAGTATAATCTATTATAGATTATTGCTGTATTAGGTAGTCAAATTTCTCTTTCAATTTCCCTAACTACATACCAGCAAATGAGATGGGCTTGATGAATGTAATTAACTATATACCAGCAATTGGGTATGTATCATGTGGTCCTATGGTCCACACAAAGCACAACACAGAAACAGACAATATTATTAAAAGTTTTTGTTCTGTTTTTGGGAGACAACCCCATGGAAAGGGAAAGCAGAAAGCAATAATCAATATTATTGTAAAATCATAAAAAGCAATAATCAATGGAGCCCCACATTGATGAAGGAAGCCTAATCCTATGGTCCAGTAGCCCCACATTGATGAATACAAGCAAAAACCCAATTTCGAAAAAAGAATTTTAAAACCCTAGGTTTCAAAAATTAAAAGGATCTACCTAAAATCAGATGAACAGAGCATATGAAAGTAAAAGAAAACCAAAACTTGAAGCTGACAAAGTCAGGAACTCACCCAATCAAGAGAAGATGAATGGACCAAGCACCAAAAATCAAAAATACTATTTGCAACAGCTGAACAGATGAACACTGTGTCTCCTTCTTCCTCGGTTTGCTTGCACGATCAAAACCTAGGAGGTTCTCAGTCCGTTATCTCAAGCACATTGCAATGTGATCTTAGTTTAGTGAGCACGTTGGATGAGAGTGTGTTTTAGGAGTGAGGAGTGTTTGATCTGTTTTAGGTTCTGTTTTTGATGAGTTTATGTGTTAGACTAATGTCTGCCCTAGAGGTGGGTTATGGAGGAGTAACGGAGGAAATCACAGGTGGGTAAAGTGTCAAAAATGAAATCACGGGTAGGCAAGTCAAATTAGAGGCAAACTACAGGTGGGTAAAGTGTAATTATCCCTGATCTTAACAAAGGCTTGTTCAATACTTGTTTGCACACACTTCACTTGGTTCTTTTGTCCCTTTACCTTGGTTGGTGATGAGTACACTCCATTCGGGTCAAAATCTTTCGAAGTTCATTCCACCAACTCACAATGTGTGCCATTGACTATGATAGGCTTTGAGTATGTTAACGGTTTCCCACCAATCCATAAAGGTCCACTTAGGCCCTCGATTGGAATCATGGCCCACTTAGTTGTAAGTAACCTACTAATTTATCCCTTTAGCTTTAAGGAGTCTACCCACACTTAGAGAGATCCTAGATCCTATCAAAAAAAGGGTACCCTTTATATCTCTTGTTTGTTCAACCATATATTTGGTGTTCACCTAATTCTAAAGGACAAATAAAAGATAAGAGATGTAAAATTGAAGGATGATCTAAAAGTTATGGCATACCCTAAGATATTTGGGATGAAAGAAAAGAGGTTCTCGCATATTAGAGGCTTATCCCAAAATCTAAAGGTATATCTTAGCTTGAAAGGTTCATAAGATCATAGCCTAATTGCTATCATAAGTCCAAATCGAAAGGCCTTTTGAGAAAAAAGAACCTTGGACTTAAGAGTATGCTTTGGACTTAGCATCCAAACATCCTACAAGTCAACATGAAATTCTTTAATCTTGGGCCTCCTTGTTGTATGCCTAGGCCCAAAATGATGAGAAATTCATGGACTTTGAAGGAAAGACTACAATATATCCTAGCTAGAGGGCTATTTCATAAAAAATAAAAAAAAAGATGATGATAATGAAATGAAAAAAGAAGAGCCCAAAGGTGATGAATACATTATAAGCTCATATTTGAGATGAGGGTTGAAAATCTCTAAGTACATTATAATAAAAGCCCACGAGAGTAAGATGAGAGCATTTCTATAAATGGACTAAAACCCAAACTAAACAAGGGGCAAAATTCATGAGAGGAAAGGGAGTGATTTTGTAAATAGCCCTTCATTAAAATGGACTTAAAAACTTTCTAAGAACATCTAAAGTTAAAAAGGATCTTTTAATTGGGACATAGGCATAATAAAGATGGGACTTCTTTTCAGGCACCATTGCATCATCAAGATCAAGAAAACACGTCCCCACTCCTATTTGAGTCCGAGAGAAACATAGAAGATGCTTGGTTAAGATTGAGGACACACATCAAGAAGAAGTATTTCAAGAAGGAGAATCATCTCAAGTAACAATGGCCACTCCAATTGATGATGAGACCACATAAAGGATATTCAAGGTGATGGAGAATAAAGTGATGTTCTCAAGAAGATGGGGAGTCCTCACCAAACTAGAAGAAGCCAAGCTAAAAAAGACCGCACATGTGGAGATTCCTAATGATGAAGAAGGGGAAGGTTAGGATGAAAGAGATAAGGCTGATTATGAAAGGAACAAGCAATTTGAGAAGCTCACCGCAGATATCGTGGCCATGAAAGAAAAGATGGAGAAGATGTAACTAGCCCTTCGCAAGGCCCAAGGGATGGATGATTGCCTCTATAACATGGGAGGCATAAGTTCAAAAACTTCCATTGCATTGCCGCCAAAATTCAAGATTTCTAATGTAGAAAAGTTTGATGGAACTAGAGACCCAAAACAACATGTTAAGAGGTATCTAAGTATTGCTGAAATGAACGGATAGGATGAGAAACAGACTTTGCATGCATTTCCCCTCTCACTCATGGGAGGTGCATCGAGGTGGTATTATAGCTTAGATCCAAACAAGACCAAGGTGTGGAATAAATTAGCGGAGTTGTTTGCGGACCAATTCATCTTCAACACTATGATTGATGTGACTCTAAGGGACTTAGAGATCACTAAGCAAGAAGTGGGGGAGACATTCTCCAAATATATGACAAGGTGGAAAGGAAAGACATCAATGATGGTTAATAGGCCAAATGAGAAAGACCAAATCAACATGATTGTCAAGAATTTGCTTATGGCATATAATAGTAGGCTCTTGTCATCGCCTATTAGTTTGTTTAGGGAATTGTGTGATTGTGGAACTAGGATTAAAGATGCTATCAACAATGGACAGTTGAAGAAAGGTGAGAGCAAACCCGATCAAGAAGACATATGGGGGAGGAGTAGCTACTTCTAAAGCACCCAATCCTGTGAATGTAAGTGCCATCATACCTCAACAAACCTTAGCTTACCTAAGCTTCACAAAGAAAGCCTGCCAAGAATTTTCCGACCTAGGAATGACCATCGCCTAAGCATATGAAAATTTTTCCTCCAAAGGATTCATCAAACCTCTAGATCCCACACCTATACCCAATCTCGTACCTCCCACTTGGAACTTCAATGAATATTACCACTTCCACCAAAAATCCGACCATAAAACCAACAATTGTTTCTGCCTCAAGCATGAAATACAAGACCTCATAGACAATGGAACTCTCCCAAATCCTAACATCATCACCAAGCCTAACATTAGGAAGAACCCCTTGCCCAATTATCACTGAGCTCCTCCTCCATATCAAAATTTGGTGCAAATAGATGAGATTGAATGGGATTGTTCATAGTTGATAGAAACTGTAGAAGTTAATGCGGTAGAAGTCTAAGGATATGGGATGATGAGGATGAGATTTTGAAGAATGTGGTGGCTGTGTGGGGGATACTCCCTAAAGGGATAAACGAATTAAAGAAAAGGATCATGGAGAACAATGTGGCAAACATTACTAGGAGTGGTAAGCACTACAAGTCATCCTTTTTGGAGAAGGATCATCCTGGCAAGGATGTGGGAGAAGGGTCCAAGCTCACGGAGCCTAAAGGGAAGGAAGAAAAAGAGGAAGAAGATAGAGTTCTAACCCAATTGAAGAAGACCCAAACTCATGTATCTGTATAGAGCTTACTAATGGCTTCTCACAAGCATCGTAGTGTTCTCTTGGACACCTTAAATGGAAAGGAAGTATCTATAGAAACTACACCACAAGAAGTGCTATCTCTCATGGGAGTTAAAGCCTCATCTCATCCCCTCCTTGCCTTTTCCGACGAAGAACTCCCACCCGAAGGAGCCACTCACACTAGGCCATTGCAAATCACCAATGAGTGTATGGGTGCCAAGGTTCCAATGGTACTTATTGATAATGGGTTTGCATTGAATGTATACCCTTTTAGGACCTCTCTCACCATTGGCCTGGATGTGGAGACGATCATCCCCTCTCCTTTGACCGTTAGGTCATATGATAATACTTCAAGGAAGGTTATGAGAATTTTCAAAGCTTCTTGCAAGATTGGTCCATTGGAGACAATTGTGGAATTCCACATGATGGACATCACCCCTAACTACAACCTTCTCTTGGGAAGGGCTTGGCTTCATCCCATTGGGGCTATTCCTTCTTCTCTACACTAAAAGATGAAAATCCCATGGAAGGGAGGTATTGCTGTGGTACTTGGTGACAGTGAAATCCTAGCTCCCGTCTGTGGACTTGAAGAAGGAGGAAGTGAGCTTCAAATGAGTGGTTTTGAGTTTGTGAACATGGCTAACTATGTATTGAAAGATGAAAGGTACACTACGAACTTGCTATCCCATTGTTAAAGTTCGTAATACCCATAGTGAGTAGAGGGTTTTAGATGGTATAAATGCATGAACTCGTTCAATTTAATCATGTCTCCCTCATGGACGGATACCCAGATTGACATGCAACTAATTATTGTCCTCCAAGCATTTGGCACAAGTTGGCCCAAGGCAATTTTCAAGTGAAAAGGAGCTCCATAATGAAGGGATAAACAGGGAATCACAGACCACACTGAAAGAAAGCTTCATAAAAACATACTTCACTATGGGCAAAAGGCACATGCTTTCTCATTTGAGCAAGGTAATCTAAGAATGGTTCCCGTCAGGAATTGGATTCTTTTCCTAAAATTATTAAGATGACTTTCCTTCAAAGTACACCTCGGCAAGAGCATGGAGGGGTTCAGGCGCAAAAGATGAAGATGGTTAGGACGTAGCAGTGTCAATTTCTTTACCCATGGGCTCAATTTTCAGGTGAGAAAGGAGCTCCATAATGAAGGGATGAATAGGGAATCGCAGACCATATAGAAAGAAAGCTTCATAAAAACATACCTTACCATGGGCAAAGGCACAAGCTTTCTCATTTTAGCGAGGTAATCTAAGAATGGTTCCCGTTAGGAATTGGAATCTTTTCCTAAAATTATTAAGATGGCTTCCCTTCAAAGTGCACACCTCAGCAAGAGCATGGAGGGGTTCAAGCATAGAAGATGAAGATGGTTAGGACACAGCAATGTCAATTTCTTTACCCATGGGTTCATCCATGAAAAAACCTTTGTCTAGATCACTCGATTTGATTTCAGTGGCCATTTTAGTGGCTAGGTGGTATAGGATCAAAGATTGGTGGATCAAATCGTAAAGCTTGAACAATACAAGCCTAAGGGCACAAAAATGAGACGCAAACAAACCAACTTGGGGACGTCAACCACAAGAATACTCAAGAAAGACTCCTAGTCTAGCAAAGAAAAAAAAAAATAGAAGGAGCTTCTTGCCTAATAAAAGAATAATCAACCATTAAAAAGTTTGAGAAGAAGAAAACTTACCAGGAAAGTTTGAAAAGTCTCGGACTTGAAGATGAAACGATGAGGAAGAAAAAGGAAGCCAAGCAGTTTTTGAAAGGAAAAAGGATGAAGATCAAGGTGCGAGAAAACTGAAAAGTATGTTCTCATGCTCCTCCCATGGACAAAAGACACGTGTCAAAGATAGGTTAGAGTCTGTCATTCGCATTAAATGCAATAAGAAAGGAATCTCAAGCGTCAGAAATAAGGGTGAAATTGTCCGACTAATACTATTCCCTTGCTTGTTCAAAAATACGATGAAGGAATAGAGGGGGTAACTGATGAGTACAGTATTAATTGTTGTCCAATACTTATGTATGACGTTACCCGCATTTATGTTTAGGAATAACTCCATTGTAACCTACACCTGGGAAACGGCCATTAGAGCATTACAAATGTCATAATGAGCCTTCAAGAGCCATTAGTAGATTACACAAGTGATAATGCCAGAAAGGCAAAGGTTGTCAACATTTATGTGGAACAGACCTATAAAAGGCTAGAATCGACAAAAGTTACACATACAATCTTAGATTATCTAACTTAAGTATTGTAGGGTCCTTGGCAGGAACCACCCTGATGTTACATGAATCTATTTCTTTCTTCTTAACAGGAGATATAGTCCCGTCCATCCAGCCTTGACGAGGAATAGATTGATGATACAATCCGTGCATCATCACCTTCCATTCCCATTTTTTTTCCGGTATAAATTTGGTATTAGAGCTATGGTTCAATGGTTGATTGCTGTCAACATGTAAGAACATGGGGGAAGCATCTTAACCCGAGAAAAATGGGCTTGATTTCGAATTGAAAGATTTGATGAGACAACAAAAGGTATACACAATCTAGATAAAATACATAATTGAGATTTCCTTAGAGAGATAATCTAACTTAAGCACCGGAGGGTCCTTGGCAGGAATCACCCTGATGTTACTTGAATCTATTTCTTTGTTCTTAACAGGAGATATAGTCCTGTCCATCCAGCCTTGATGAGGAACAGATTGATGATACAATCCATGCATCATCACCTTCCATTCCGATTTTTTTTCCCGGTATAAATTTGGTATTAGAGCTATGGTTCAATGGTTGATCACTGTCAACATGTAAGAACATGGGGGAAAGCATCTTAACCCGAGAAAAATGGACTTGATTTCAAATGGAAGATTTGATGAGACAACTTCAAAAACTCCAAGAGTGTCTGAAGTCTTATGAAAATCAAGGACGTTACGACGAAGATGATGTAAATTTGTTTTACAGCCAAGGATTTGGTGACCATACCCCACCCCCCATCTTTGAATGTTGAGATACTTCAATTCTCTGTTTGACTATAGCATAAGGGTGGACATCCTGAAGTTTGAAGGGAAATTGCAGCCTGAAGAATTCATTGATTGGTTTCATTGTTGAGTGTATGTTTACTTTTGACTATAAAAAGGTACTTGAGTATCGCAAAGTGAAGTTGGTTGCTATCAATTGAAGAAGCAAGGTTTAATTTGGTGGGAGCATATTAAGAGGTAACAAGAACGAGAAGGAAGAACCAGCATAGTTACCTGGTCCAAGATGAAAAGAAAGCTAAAATGGATGGAGAAGAAATTGAAAATAGTGCGAAAATGCAAAACACATAACATATTTTTCACTCTTGGATCTTAGAAGAATTCATGATTTTGGAGCGATGTTTGGACGTATATGTGGTACCATTGAAGGAGTGCTAATGCAAATCTGCATGAAAAGGAAGCATATGAAAGTTTTGCAAAGTGTTTTGAAGACGTGGAAGAAAATGATTAACAAGCGTGGCAACAAACGTGGTTTACATAACCTTGAATGGCTGCTTGAAATGCTCGCGGAAAAAAAAAATACTATATGAAATGGGCTAAAGCTTACATAAATAATAGAAAGGTACTTCGTCCACAACATTTTCACAACACTTTTATAATAGATTCTAGGTGTTAAGTTTTTATTGGTTGTAATTTGGATCCTTAACTTAAATTACTTTTTTACTCACCATAACAACCAATAATAACTTACCACTTAAAATTTGTTGTGAAAATGTTATGGATATAGCATTTCTTTAAATAATAACATCAAATATATATCTAAAAAGATAATAATATCAAATAATGATGCTCTTCCAGCATTTTTCTTATGCATTTTTTAAACCTACTTTTTCTCAAGCCAATATGAATATCCATGTTTGTCAAATTATCAACCAATAATCAAATCATTACAACCAAAGTCTAATTTTTAAAACCAAATATCAAAAATCCATTAAAAACAACAATTCAAAAGAGGTAGGGAGATAATCCCCCACCCATCACCCCCAACCCAATAAACAAATAAGAACTTAAATTTTTAGAAAAATCGAAGGTTGCATTTGGATGCAAATATTTAGATTTGGATTAGATTTAAAATTCCTTGATTCTAAATCCATTAATTTTAAAATTTATTGTTTGGGTATGTTTATGCATTGAAGGATTTGAAATTTATCATTTTAAAATCTATTGTAATTTGAATTTGAATTTTAAATCAATAGAATAACTCTTAAAAAACCTTTAGCATTTTAATTTTGGTGTAGTTCTTATTACATACAAGTAGGGGATGGAGAAACTCATTGACATCCCAATTGAACAAGTTAGATTCATGGTTCCAACTATTGGATTGTAATGATGATTGCATATCTTTCATCACAGCCAACTAAAAATATGTCATGCCAACTGTTATAAAGAGAGAGAACCCAAAATACCAAGGTTTTGAAACCCGGACCGAACCGTACGGTCCAACTTGGAAAACCTCAAACCACTCATTTTTGCGGTTCTTTTAGCCTCAAGAACCGCTCTATGGGAAAAAAACAGGGACCCGTGCAAACCGTGGTCGGACCTCACGATTTTGAGAACCGTGATCAGACCACTTTTCACAGTTCCCTTTGAATTTGAACCTAAATAAAAAATAAAAAAATAAAAAAATAAAAAAAATAAAAAAACAAAAGAGGAGAGATTGTCTTTGAAAAGAGCGATCTGGACGAGCCAGTGAATGATGGCGAGAATGGAAGGCCAGTGGTGAGGAGTATCAGGGGCTTTGAGAATGGATTTGTGAATTTGAAAGGGTAATTTAGGGATTTGAGCAAGAAGGGGAGATCTTCACCGAGTTTAAGGGAACTAGAGACGAGAGGGGAGATCTTCTGGCTTTGTTCTCCATCAGTAATGTGTGTGTGACAGGGTGAGAGTATGAGAGAAAGAGAATGAGAAAGAGAGCTAGAGATGAAGAAAGAAAAATAAAAGCAGAGAGGAGCCAGATGGGGATACATGTGTGGAGGATAAAAAAAAAAAAAAAAAAAAAAACATATGGTCCATATGGATGCAAGGAAAGAAAGGAAAAAGAATAAAAAATCACAATAAAATGTTTCCACAATATTTCACAATAAATTTTAAGTAACAAATAGTTATTAGTTAATATTGGTGAGTAAAAAAATAATTTCAATAGTGGGTTCAAATTAAAACTAGTAACAATTTTTCACATAAATTTTGTTGTGAAAGTATTGCTAAAAATATTGTAGACTTCTTCGCTGCTTCTGAACAGTTCTTCTTTGCTGATGCGTGCTTTAGTCTCAACCACTTATATTTGCTTTGCTGTCAACTACTAACATATAATGCTTGCTTGCAGTCAAGCACTTCCTTCTTGGGTTTTGTTATTTATTTAACTTTAACAATTTTTAAATGCATGGACATCTTCATCTAGCTTTTGATTTTTTTTTTTTTTTTTTTAATTCATAATAAATGGTGAACATTGACTATTCAAATGGGCTTGGGAGTTGGGAAAAAAAATGATCCATAGTCAAATGGGCTTGGCCATGAGCAAATGAACTAATTTGTCTCTTAACTATTTTATCGAGTTTCATAAAATAAAAATTATTGGGTACTAAAGTGTACTTTGTCATGACTTAAAAATAATTTAAAAACTCAATAGCTATTTATGGTTTTTTAGAATTTAATAATTCTTATTTTTATTATGAAATTTATGTTATAAAAAATACTATCTATATTTGTTTTGGATTATTTTAGTTAAATTCTCAATTTTTATTTATTTAATATATATATTTATAATTTAAATAATTATTAAATTAATTATAACATCATCACGGTTCGACCCCGGTTCAACCTTGATTCAACTCAAAAACCTTGAACCTCTCTCTTTTACGGTTCAATGAACGGTCTGAGTCTGAAAACCTTGCAAAATACATGAATTTTTTTTCACAACATTTAAAAGCTCAAACTAAAAAAATTCGAAACTCTTAACATCTAAAATGTTCTATATCAAAAGAGAAGATAGACAAGATGACGATTGAATATCTTCCATTATAGCCGACTAAAAAACTGTCATGTCGGCTCTTAAACACTAAAATGTTCTATATTAAAAAAGAGCCACATACAATTATGAGGTGCAGGAAACCCCAAATCAAATACCAAGTGAACTGATTGCTTTTGCTACCCACCCTACCAAATTTCTGCACACAATTTATAAAAAATGCTGGTCATTTGGGTTGATGAAAAGGTTATCCTTGTATCTAATCTAAGATTCGTTAATGTGCAACCTCTGTTCAAATATAACATAATTGCAAATTCCTTAACATCTAAAAAGTCAAATTTATAACTATGATTATGATTATTATTATTATTATTATTATTATTATTATTATTATTATTATTCAGTCATTCAAATTAAAGATTAGAATCCATATTGCACAATTCATCAAAAAAAGAAGAAGGAAGAATCCATATTACACACTGTACACGAAGTTCATTCTATTTTAGAGTGAAGAAACACTTGCAAATTAAAGAAACAAAATTTCCCTTGAAATGGAGTCTCCTATCATAATTAATGTAAACCCTAGGCGGCCAAAATTAGAGGCCAACCTTTCTCTTTACACTTCAATGCATGCTTAAGTTTTCAGTTTAATTCACAGTTAAAAAAAGTTTGGCTCAGTGGTTCCTAAGGCCTCATGAGATCATAGGTTCAAAACTTTTTGCCAGCATCTTGGGGCCACTCATGGGATTTTTCTCTGTAATAACCCGGTGTGTGTGGGATGGAGGATTGCACATGTCCAAGGGAATAATTAAATACTCGAAAATGTCAGTATATCCTTGTTTATCAAAAAAAAAAAAAGTTTTAGTTTAATAACTTCTAACAATAACAGGTTTTTAAGGTCCCTTTTGAGTTATAGTTTGTTTATCAAAAAAAATAAAGTGGGTGTTGTCCCATATTGCTTGAGTGTAACTCTTTTCCATTGCTTAAAACTCCATTCTACTACTACAAAAGTTAGATCCTTTTGTAGTGGTACTTTGGGTTAAGTAATGTGTTTAAACTTAGTGAGATAGTGTAATTAAGTGTGTTTAGCAGTTAGTTTGTTTCTAACTACCAGAAGTCATTATTTTTTAAAATGCTATCTATTTTTAATACCTCGATCAATAAAATCCAACTTGAGTAGGTACTACATAGTCAAAATCTGAACAAAAACTTGCTCACAGAGGTATTTCATCGAAGCTCGGGGCCTGCATCAATCATCATACCCAAAGGAAAACCAGCATCTAAGAGAACCGCTAATTGCTAAAGCAACCCTTATCACCAAACCTCATATTATATTACTCAGAAAGTTGGAAACCTCGACTCCATTGCCAGTGGCGGAGCCAAGAATCTTGAGTTCGGGGGGGCCGAACTATATATTCTGTCAAGATAAACTCAAATAAAAAATAGACACTCCCCTAAAAAATCCACATAATATATGTGTGTAAATATAAAATATATAAATTGTTTGCAAAACTTCATCCATGTTTGACAAATCAATATCATAATGTTATAATTGAATTATCATATGAGCTTTTTTATTTCTTGATAAAATCTTGAGAATAGGAAATTTCAACCAAATTGTATATATTATCAATGTTGAATGATTTGAACGTATTAATTGGAATTGAAATTGAGCTAAAAATTAGGGGTTCCACACTTCCACTATTTACTCACAAAACTTACTACCTAACTATTTCATTCTATTGTAATTGTATATCAACTCTAAACTCTCTTTTTTTAGGAAAAATTACTAAATTATTTGATCTATGCTTTCTTTTGGGGGGGCAACTCCTATTTTTTTTCATATAACCTTTATATATTTATAAAATATACTTAAATTGTAAAAAAAAAATTAAAAATTTTGGAGGGGCCAAGGCCCCCCCAAGGATACATGTGGCTCCGCCACTCCATTGCCACTCCATAGATGTAAACCCATGTAGACAAATCCAGACGAAACCCACACAATCTCTAGTCTCTACTACTATTTCCTGGGCAAAGTAGTGTCCAGTTAGCCCCAAAATCCCGAGTGAAACCTATTACCGGAAGACCAATCAATTGTTATAGGTCTCAGAACATGTTTGGAATTAAATTATGTACATGTGTTACACGATACAACTTGCACAAAATCTGCCTTTAACTTTTCACCCTGGCACAGTTTTCCCTTGGTGGGCTTTGTAAACACCAAAACACAGAGTAGGTTGTGCCAGCAGTAGCAAGATCCTAAAGTAAGCCAATCATCGAAAATGCTCCATATATCAAAGCCAAGGTACCTCTTTGAAAATGTTAAAAGATAGGGATTCTTTCACTTTAACATGCTTCTACAACGGTTGATATGTTGCAAGATGTAATTAAAAAATATTCTGGAATGAAAGGGTTATATTGACTATTGAGGGAACATATATAACCTCGAAAAATTGCACAAACCAGATCCATCAGCTATTTTAATATGGGAAATGCTAACGAATGCCCTTAGGCTAATGGTTAACAATCCATTTAAAGAAAGTTTTTATGACAAAAGAAAAAAAAAAAATTAATGTTTTGACAACTTTTTCCATTTTCCATAAAAGTTGTGTCAAAACTTTCCTAAAATAGATTGTTAACCATTGCCCTAAAGGCATTTGTTAGCATGACCCTTTTAATATATAGGCCATTTTTCAAATGTGATATTTGATTCTCAAATATGGGGCAGACAAAGCCAATAACCGATTCGTTAAAAAGAGAAGTGCCTTAAAAAAAGAAAAAAAGAAAAAAAGTGATGATTAACGTATAGCATATAAGGGTCTGTTTGGGATTCGTTTATTTTGCTGAAACTGAAAATTTTTTGCTGAAAGTACTGTAGATAAAGGTAAAAATTAGCTGAAATAGTACAGTGAGATCCATGAATAGTACCAAAAAGTGTAGTAGGGTCCATGAATAATAGCAAAAATAAGCTGAATAGGCTGGCTTTTTAATTTGGAGCCAAACACACACTCTAACTACAAACAAAAACAATATTACTTACTCAACTAAGTTCAACCAAGCATTTCAGTCCGAGTTTAATTTTTGGTCATTAATTCTATCTTATATATAAAATCATACTCTTCATCACTTCTTTATTTAACATATATTTCTTTACTACTTCTATCATTTTAGATCTCTCTTATATCTTTTCAAATTAAATTACTATTTTTCACCTTAATTAATTTAACCTATCTTCATTGCAAATTTGCACATGAGAAAAAAGTTTTCCAAGGAAGAGAAAAACTAAAATTAGTAGTAAAATTTGTAATAGTTTTAACATTTTTTCTAATATTAACTACCCTAAAACTCAATATAGTCCATTCACTTTTAATTCAATTGTCAAATTAGTCTTTAAATTTTAGTTTTTGTCAGTTTAGTCCCTCACATTGTCAAAATGAATCAATCTGGTCATTTTATCCAAATTATTAAGGATACATTTGGTATACTGTAATAGCTCCTGTAATGGAATAGTTATTCATGTGTAATAGCAATTTGGTCATTTGGTTGCATCTTTATTACATGGATTAGTTATTACATTGGAATGACTATTCTTTAAATTGAAGAATAGTTATTCCTCTTTAAAATGGATGTAATAGATATTCCTTAGTATATATAATAGGTTTTAAAATTAATATATTTCCAAAAATATAAAGTTTCCTTATACATCATCTTTTACAAGCTTTCCATATGTAACAACCAAACTTATGAATAGTAATAGTTATTCCATTACAATGTCTTCTATTCCCAGTAATAAAGATTACTATTTCTAATGTAATCTACATTCAGTGTACCAAACGTACCCTAACAAATTAGCTCCTAATAGGGACGGAGCCAAAACTTGGAATTAAGGGAGGCAGTTTGTTGTTGGTTGCGTGTGGCAGCTTCGGCCTCCGACTTTGCTCTTTAGCTACTTCAAGTTTTTTTTTTTTTTTTTTTTAAGTGTCTTGCATACTACTGGGTAAGGACAAAATTATTTTGTTTAAATTTTTTTTAAAGTACAAGTTGTTTGTTTTGGGTAAAATTGGTTGATTGGTTTTTTTTTTTTTTTTTTTTTTTTTTTTGCTATTGGTAATTTTTGTTGCTAGGCTAATTTTTTGGGTTGTATATTTTGTTTTAAATTTTAAATCTATAAAAAAAATTTAGCCTTTAAAAGGAGGAAAATGTTAGAGTTAAATTGATGATGTGGTTAGTGGTTATTGTTATGTAAAAAAGTGATGTAAGTGGTGAACCCAAATGCAAACCAATAAGAATTTGTTACCTCAACAGTTAGTAAAAAATTTTGTAATTTTAGCATTACTCTAAAAAAAAAATAAAGATATTTTTAAGGGGAAAAAATATAATTTTATTGAGCAAAATTACTAAAATTAATACTTATATATATACTAATGATTTAAAAAAAAAAAAATATATATATATATATATATATATATATTTGGGGCCATTGCCCCCCATTGTGCAATGGTGGCTCCGTCCTTGGCTCCTAACCCTATTCAGATGCATGATTACATATAAAAATAAACTTATTAGGTGCATATAAAATTTTATATACCTAAGTTGAATTCTACTGATTGTTCATTGTTTAAATTTTTTTCAACTCTTTAAAAAAGTCTTTATAAGTTTATTATTTAGTATAATATTCTAATTGTACATTCTTGGTTTTTTTTTCTCTTTAAAAGTATAGTTTGTTACTTCCTTACTTAATTTTTGGAATAATGCTAGTATCATAGCAAAACCCACAAATTTGTTCATTTTGTTGTGGTACTAGCATTATTCTAATTTTCAATATTGTGATGCAATAGTTTTATTTCATATTTACATTTTACAAATAAGTTATGAACATGGTAAAATTTTTCATTGAAATTTATGTTTGAACTAATAATAAATTTTTGTAAGAAAATTTGGATTAGTTTTAAATTGATTGAAAGTGGTTTTAGATGAAATTTAAATAGAATAGGCTAGAACTAGTTTTAGATAACTTAAGATGAATTTAAATGGGTTAGAAGTAATACACATTCGAAGTGTCACGTAGAAGTATAATAAATTTTGTATCTAAAAAGAAAAGGTATAATAAATTTTAAGTTAGTCTCTTTATGCTTGTTCAGTTTAAATTCATGAATTTACAAGTAAAGACACTTGACACAAAATTAGAAATGAAATGACACTTGACACAAAATTGAAGAATACTTAAAATTTAAAAACAATTGGCATCAAATTAGAGGGCAATTGAAAAGGACACTTGGAGCAAATTTAGATTTCAATAATAATCTAATTTGGATTCTTGATTGAGCTTCCACTTTAATGTATTATATATGATGAAGTTGTTTAAACACTTTTTAATATAAAAAAAAAAAAAAAAACTCATCAATCAACAAGATCTAATAAAGAGCACATATCATGGATTTTTTGAGTTAAATTTGAATTAAAAATGAATGTTTAAACAATGTTATTAACTAACAGATTTAGATAGAAGGACTAAATTGAATCATTTTGATAGAGTAAGAGATTAAATGTTTTATAAAAAAAATAAATAAAAAAATAAAAAATAAAAACTTAAGGAATTAATTTGACATTTAAAATAAAACTCAAGTGACTAAATTATTGAAATTTAGCTATTAAAACCCTAAGGAACTTTCATTTATTTGGATCCTTTGTCTTGCATTGTCCTCTACCCCCACAAGGGCTTAAGGCTCAGTGAAAGTTTGTTAAATTATACAAACTATTTTATTGATTTATTTTGGGGTATTAATATGATGTTCAGTGAGAAGTTTAACAAATTTAGAATTATATTCCTTGGGTTCCTAAAATCAAGCTTTGGCTTAAAGGTCACATGTGTTGGGGCGATAAAGGTGAGAAATTTGGTAAAACTACAAAAATTCATGAAAATTAATTGTGTTCAAAAATCTTAATGATAAAGCTCTGATACCAATTGAATGTTCAAATAGTGTGTAAAACACCAATGAACGTTTAGACCCCTAATTTACAAATTACCAACGCAAGCTTATAATCAAACAATATATGTGCGGAATATGAATATAAACTAAACCCAAATAGGTAACACACTCTAAGCCATAATCAATGACAATCACAACAGTAATTAAAAGGTAAAGAGAAAGAGAAGAAAGATGCAAACACAAAGATAACACGGCGATGTATTAGCGAAGAGGAAACCGAAGTACTTGGCATAAAATCTCTCTGCCGCCCTCCAAGCGGTCAATAATCCACTAGAGAATGAAGTTGGGATACATGAATAGCAGAAGACCCTCCAAGCCTAATCTACCCAGTGCACCTAAGCCCTCCAAGCTTCTTGCTCTAACAAGGTTACGCCGAACCTTGTCTTCTCTAGCTTACCGAATCCCGCAATAGCCCATTGCATCAACCAAAATGAATTGGTCCCTTCTGAACTGCTTCCCAGGCACCAAAATACCTTCTCACAGATATGGGTATGGTCAGATAAGGATTTGGCTAATGTACCTCTCAAGGATATATCAATGGAGAGGGTGAAAGTAGAGGAATTTGGAGAATCAAAGGATGAAGATTGTGGATGAGTCAATCTTATTTTTCTCTAGGGTTTCTCTCTGGAAGCTCTCTACAGTTCATGGGTATAAGGGTATTTATAGTAGGGTGTATGAGGAATGTGAAAGTCAGTTACAACCAAACAAGGCATTCTGGCAACTCAAGCTCGCGATTGGAACGAGTCGCGAGCTAACTGCCTGGCCAGACTAGAAGTTTTATCTCGTAGTGCAACAGCTGGCATGACCCTTCAGCTCCCCCTGCATGCTTCACATGTGTGTCATTCTGGTGATTTGCCAGTCGCAAGATCCAGTTGCGAGACTCCCTTGAATTGCACACTTTTGAGATTTCTTCACACTCTCTCACACACTATCCTTACATGAATCCCATCTAAATACAGGGTATCTAATTGCTAAATTACAAACAAATTTGACATGAAATAAAGCCAACAAATGATTGAATAAATTCAACCTTACAAATTATATTTTAATTTCTATAATATATTTTAAAACCATATTGGGGTTAGTATTAGTATTATAATAATTTTTCTTTTAAGACTTTATGTCATATTTGAGTTTGTCATACTTTTTGGGGAACCTCCTTGAGGTGGTTTAGGAATTCCTTGAGTTTTATGAGTGTCTAAGGTTGAGATTTTATGTTCATTTATATATATATATATATATATATATATATATATATATATATATATATATATATATATATATCTGTGTGTGTGTGTGTGTGTCTGTGTGTATCAATGAATCGATACCTAGGTTTGACCTCCTTCAAGTTTAGGCTCTTGTTTCTTCGACTTCTAGGTAAGGAAAAATATGTTTTAAAATGTTTGATTAGTCATAACATAATTTAAAAAGCTTTTATTTCATCATAATGTTTTAATAAGAACATTATGTACATAGTTATGTTTTATGCAATTAAACTAGTGGATATGTGATTTTATGAAAGTTCAATTGGTGTATAAAACACTATGAACGTTTAGACCCCCAATTAACAAATTACCAATTCAAACTTAATATAAAACAATTAATATGTGGAATATGAACATAAGCTTAATACAAAATTGATAAACAATCTAAACCAATTTAAATCACATCCACAGCAGAAATTAAATGGCAAAGATTAAGGGAAGAGAGATGCAAACATAAGGACAACACAACGATGTGCTATCAAAGAGGAAACCGAAGCCCTCGGCGTAAAACCTCTCCGCCGCCCTCCAAGCGATAAATAATCCACTAAAGAATGTAGTTGTGATACATGAACAGCAGAAGACCCTCCAAGCCTAATCTACCCAATGTATCTAAGCCCTCCAAGCTCCTACTCCAACGAGGTTACGCCGAACCTATTTCTTCTTTAGCTTACCGGATTCTGCTACTTGACCATAGCATCAACCAATATGAAATTAGTCCCTTCTTAATTGCTTCCCAAAGCACCAAACAGCCTTCTCACATATATGAGTATGGTGAGAAAAGGTTTTGGTAATGCACCTCTCAAGGATGTAACAATGGAGAGGAAGAGAGTAGAGGAATTTGAAGAGTCTCTATATGAAAATTGTGGATGAATCAATCTTGTTTTTCTCTGGGGTTTCTCTCTCAAAATTCTCTCTGGAAGCTCTCTACATTTCGTGGGTATAAGGGGTTTTTATACTAGAGTGAGAGTAAAATGCGAAGAGTCAGGTTTTTCAAAACAGAGCTGGCTGGCAGCTTGGCCTCGTGACTTGACTGAGTCGCGAGTTCAAGCCGCGAGTTAACAGAACAGCCAGTCTAGACTTTTTGTCCTGTAATGCTCTAGCTGGCGTGACTGTTCATCTTCTCTGCACGATTCACTCGTGTGTTGCAGTTGGCGGCTTGCCAGTCGCGAGTCATCCGCAAGTCCCAGCTGCGAGTCTCTGCATCTTTGCACAATCTTGAGCATTTCTTCACACTCTCTCACTCACTACCCTTACATGATTCCCACCTAAATACAGGATTACTAATTGCTAAAATACAAGCAAATTTGACACGGAATAAAACCAACAAGATGATTGATAAAATTCAACCTTACATTTTACATCTAAAATTTATGAAAAATGAGAGTTTGAGAAGCAAGATTTTTTTTTTTTTTTTTTTAATGGTCAAGTCATATAGTATGTTCCAAACTTGTCCAGTAGGGTAACAATATTGGCTTTCTATGGAATATGGTATTGGCCAATTTGTAAGATGAATGTTGTACCCAACTCTTATTGGATCAAGACCAACTTGGCTAGATGTCGATCATTAAGGTCCTGTTTGGATTGAGGGAAAAGGGAGAGGGAGTGGAGGGGGAGTAGAGTAGATTAAGGTTAATTTATGATTGATTAATCGATAAAGTATAATTAAAAATTTCATAAAATTTAAATAATTCAAAGAATTGCGTCATAAAATCTTCATAGATAAGAAAACTATAAGGTGCAATAAGTAAAAAAGGAATTTATAAATATGTCAGTATAAATTAATTATGTATGGAATTAGATGGATTCTTTCAATCCTTCACATGCTTTTAAAATTCTTCTTGACAACTTCTTTGTTTGATCTGAAAATGCCCTTACAAAGCCAGAAATGACATTGGATAACCTTTAGAAATAGTGAATGAAAACTGAAATTCATATTCCTCTTAACCAAAAAAGAAAAAAAAAAAACTTTTGTTATTTATGACATAATTAGCATTTTTTAACCATTAGTTAGTCATTAAGGTTGAAATAATTAAAAGCAATAGCAACATCTAATTAGAAAAGATTGGAAAAAAAGTTTATGATTAGGGAATGACAGAGAAAGACTAGAAACATAATAGAAGAAAAGCTGCATTTAAGCAAAAAAAAGTTTGTGATTGGGAAATGAGAGGGAAAGAACTACAAACATAATAGAAGAGAAGTTGTGTTTAGGCATGTAAATGTTTATCGAAATAGAAGATGAAAATGTCTAAGAGAAGACATTTAATTATTTTTCCTCTACCAAAACTTTATGGAGAGAAAATTATTGGTTTCAATAATAGGTAACTCAAATGAGAAAGAGAATTAGAATATAATAGATAGAAAACAAAAAGTTGCAAAAGAAGAAATATAACATCTTTTTACTACTTTGGCTACCTGCATGTATGAGGAGAAATTTATTGTCCTAAAATGTTTATGAAAGAAATTTACACTATTCGAAATTTTTTAATTGGATGCGAATTTTGACAAATTCATCATTAGATTATATTATCTTTGTATATTCTTCATACTTACTTTCTGTTTACTCTCATCTTTAATTTGTTTTAGTCATTTTTTGAGCCGAATATACTCGCCAGATTCATCAAACTCTACAACAATGGTAAGAAAAACGTTTTTCCTCGATTACTGGTGATGAATGGATGGATGCCAGGGTGTATTATCCGTGTGCTAAAGTAGATTAACTTTTTATTCAATTGGACAATTAGAGGCAATTCTTTGTTAAGCTTGTCTGGTATATGGTCTCTCTTTAATTATTTTGCTTTTAAGACGATCTTTGTCTTATCGTTTATATTTCCACTTACTTTCTCTAATGGTTCTAAAAGATGTTAAATCAAAATTATTGAGATAGAGTGTTGATTGGTCTTGCCCCCCCAGGGGGGGGTGGGGGGCGGTGGAGTTTTCTTTTATTTTGCCTTTATTTTCTTTTCTTTCTTTTAATTGTGAGATTTAAATTTATGGCATTATCAACATGCTGCAGATTATATATTCAAAGTTTTTTTTTTTTTTGCATAACAAATTTTTTACCCCTTCAGAGATCTATGCTAATAAATGATAATAAAATTATAGTTAAGATTAAATTTTTGAATTAATTGAATTGAATAATTTGTATTTTATTAACTTATAAAAATTAAATTTTTTAACCCTGTGCTGTTAAAAAGCATATATAGTCAATTTGTACTACAAAACAAACTTTTTTACATACATATAAACACATAATATTATATATAGTCAATTTGAGGTTCATATTTACTAGGTTGATCATGAACACATTATTATGTTTGAATTTGAACTACTTTTCAAGTCTAAGCCTAGTTAGGCTAATTATTTGCTAATTAAAAAGAACTTAATTAACAATCTTTTTTCCAATTTGATTTCAAGTTATTCATAAACAACTTTGTTCATTTATAGTTCTAATTTTTATTAACACTTTTAATTGGTTGTCACTTCAAGAATTTATTTTAAAAGTAAAATTTAGGTACAGTATTTATGTGTTATTTCTTAGGTTCTTTTCTTAAAATTTAGCAATGTAGCTACTTAACTAAAAATATACTTCTATGTCACGAGAAAAAAAGCCACATAACTGATTTTTAAAAGGAACAACACCTAAAGTACTGTACCGAAGTTTTATTCTTATTTTAAATGGCATTTGATAAAATCATTCCCATTTATTTTAGATATCATGTTTATTTCTGATTAAAATTTAATTTTTTATGAATGTATATTACGTGACATCACAAGCATATTCTATATTTATGAAAAATTAAATCTTCACCACTGAATGGTTTATTTATAAAAACAAAATGAATATGATTCTAATAAGACGGATAATGCGTGTAGATATTCTAAGAGCCTTAGAAATACTTTTTTTTTTTTTTTAATGGGAATATAAATATATACCTTACTAAAAAAAAAAAAAAAAAAACAGATGCAACATTAAAGTTTAACTAGGACGAAGTTAAGATTTTGAATTAGGGGGAGCCGAGGTATAGGAAAAAAAAATTCTAAATATGTAGCCATTTATAGTATTAACAAACTATCAACAAGGACAAAGATACAAAATCATTATTTTGTAATACATTACAATGTAATCATCTACTAACAAAGACACAAAACACTATTATTTCTTATTATAATAGAGCATTTGTATTAGCTCGTGCAAAATTTATGTCTATTTTAGCGTAAGGACCTATTTTTTCTATTTTACATACTCACCTCTTAAAACATCCCACATCCTATTATCTATTTTACATTACATTTGATTAAAATCTATTTCATTATCAATTTTTTATTATTTTCCCAAATCATTTTTCTCTCTCTTCCTCAACCAAAAACTAATGCTCTCAGTTAAAGAATTATTAAAATATTCATTTTCATAGCTATGATAATTGTGTGTAAATGTACACAATTATTGTTGCAAAAATGTTTTTTTGCACAATGATACATAAATTGATATGGGTGTATTTTGAGGTTGATTGAACAGATTTGAGACCTTATGCTATTTTACAACAGTTGATGCAAATGTTCTTATAATGAAATCTATGTAAATTTTAGGGGAGGGAGGTCAAGATTTTTGGAAGAGGGGGTCAAATATAAAATTATAGAGAATATACCTACTTTTTTTTTCCCTTTAAAGTCGAGGGACCCGGGCCCCTGTGGACCCTCACCTAACTCCATCCCCGAGTTTAACTACATGTGACTTCATCTTGCGGGGCCAAAATCCTAGTTTGGCACCACTAGAAGGATTTCGTATCTCCATTCGTAGGAAACAGAAAAGAAGACAACTATTCTAATTATCATTTTGGGGGCACTTGGATAGTGGGCTCAATGGATTTGAAGTATTTGTTGTAAATGTGGAGACCCCAAATTCCATCCACTATACTATTAGTCCATAGGGTTTCGAGGGTGTTTCATGGACTGGGAGTAAAATAGTTTAACCATCGAGTGGGACACCACTTCTTTATTTTTATGTAACTTTTTTTTTTTCAAATAAAAGAATTCAATGAAAATAAGGTAGTGCCAAATTTAATTGTGAATATTGATATAACATAATGTTGCAATCAGCCTTTTATATATATATATATATATATATATATATATATATATATATATAAAACATAAATATATACCAAATTGTGAATATTGATATAACATAAATATATACCAATTTTTTTTATTAGTTATATTTCTTCACTCCAATCAGCCTAGCTAGTTCAGCCCACTTAGTAACTACCCAATCCAAAAACTTAAGCAAAACAAAACTTTAAAAAAAATAATAATAAATAAATAAATAAAATGCTAGCCAGCCTAGTATGAAGAAACAATATTGTATGGACAATTTTTGGAGCCCGAGCCCGAACTATATGGAATCCTGGTCCAAAAGGCCCAATACAATGAATTTTGTAGAGTATGGGACAAAGAACTAAGTTTAAGTGAGTTGAGCAACGGCTTGCATGGGGTTGAGAAACAATTAGACAAGAATAAAAGCTATTATGATCAATAGACCTTCCGTCCGTGGAGACTAGAATTTTACTTATAAACACAAATCACCACATTAAGGTTCTTTTACATGCTACAGTATTCTTTTCTTCTTTTTCGCCCCCCCCCCCCCCCCCTTCTTCATAGGGGCTTTTCTACATTATATAGGTCCTTCCCGATCATCTGGACCTTACACTTGCTGATCACCTGGACCCCCACTTGAGCACTCATCCCATCAGACACCCCTTTCAGTTCTCTATGAGTTGCGGCAGCCAAGGCAGCACTGTTCAGGGGTCTTCTCCACATTAATGCGGCCAGAAAAGTAGCTGCAATGCATTTAATGTGGTGGTGGCAGCTTTTCCTTAGATATTTTGAGCTTTCTTCCCTCTCACGTGTTCAGGGGGCGTGCTTCAACTGCTTGAGCATATACTTGGTTTGCATTTGCCGTGCCCAAGGAGGAGTTCCTCCTCGGACCTTCTTCCCTTTGTCTCCCACTGATGAGGCTTGTAACGTAGATCATTTAAATCGTGTTTCTCTCCTCGGACTTGTTAGTGTCCTCGGATAAGGCCTAAGGCCCAATACATTACTTTGGGCCTTAGCCCCCACAAATATTATTTTGTGTTTTTTTTTTTTTTTTCTTTTTTGTTGGTAGATGATTGCATCTTAATGTATTAAGATACAATGATTTTATGTATTGTCTTGGTTTATAGTTTGTTTATACTATATGAATGGCTATTTAGGGCGGCTCCACATTGAAGGTAGGGTGATCATAGGACTACCCTAAATTGGAAAAAAATAATTATTATATATAAAATTTAAAAAAATTTGATTTTTTCTTACCCTTTAAGAAAATTTAGGATGGTCACAAATTTATGAACAAAGTTAGAACAAATTAAACTTTGAACAAAGTTTGGCAACAAATTTGGTTGTAAATTAAGGCTACAATTCCACTCAATATATTTTTTTATTAGATGTGAATTTTGAAAAATTTACCATTGGATTACATTTTCTTTTTATATCCTCCATACTTGCAGAATTTCAAGAAGAACTAAAATCAATGGTTATATCATCAATCAAATATTTAAATTTCAAGTTTTTGTAGTCTAAAATTATACATAAAAAATAAGTTTATGAATCGAATAGTAAATAACATCTGATTGGTATGAAATTTGACATTTGACATGTGTTTTAAGAACATAAAAAACATGCAATTCTATAGTTAGATTTCCAAAATATGTAACCATGTTAATTTGTTAAGTGGGAGTTGTAATGATAGGCTACAACTAAGTTTGTAGTCAAGCTTTTTCTTTAAACTTTGATCCCTTTAATAATATATTAAGCCCTTACAAACAAAAAGAAAAAGCTCAAGAAAATTTTTATTGAACTAAAATTTTGAAAGAGAAGTAACTTGCAGCATTGATAACAAGAGTATTATACAATGATTTCAAAATAAGAAAATTTGTAGATGTAAAATTGTAAGACTTATGTATCTGCTTGTTTTTTTTGTTGCCAATATATGAAGTTCTTTTTTTATTAGATTTTGTAAATTTAAGTTTCTTAATGACTACTCTAAAATATATATATATATATATATTGTGGGGACGCAGGCCTAAATATATATTGGGCTTTAGGTCTTGTCCGAGGAGACTCAGTGGTCCAAGAATAAATCAATAGTAAGGAAGACATAAGACTTTGAACTTCACGAGCAAGCTATGACTGTGAAGGTTGGGAGAGGTAGGCCGAGGGGGAATATCCCCTCGGTTAAACGAAACGAATATCCTATCATCCAGGGTGACGTTCTAGGAGATTCTATTGATAAGGATGTGTATTATGAACGTACAGGAGGGATGGGGGCTAGGAAATATCCAAGGAAAAGTTGCTGCCACTGAATTGAATGCTCTGCAACTAATTATCTGGCCGCATTAATAAGGAAGTGATACATGAACAGTAGTTTTCAGCCTTATAGCTACTCTCCAGAGATTTCAGGAAGGTGCTGATGTGACAGGGATCAACACCAACAATCTAACCTACACATGGAGGGCAGAGATGAAGGCAAAGGGATAGTATAAAGTAGGAAGAAGGCAATGAGAGAAGAGGATCGAGAAATTGAGAGAAAAATACTGTAGCAATCAAGAGTGGAACTTGTAATCAAACTTGAGAATCAATATATAAGAACTGATTTTCTCGAACTGTGCCAAAAACGATTTTCTTTATATTAAACCAGTCTATCTTCATTTTCTTGTCATCTGGATCCACTTTACTTGTTGTCTGACTCATTAAAGTCTGATTTTTCAACCCACTCTCTACAAATTCATTGTATTGGGCTCTTTGGGCCTAAGTTCATACATCATTTGGGTTTGGGAGCCAAATCGTGTCCCTACATATATATATATATATATATATATATATATATATATATATATATATATTTTCTAAATTATGTCTTTTTTTTTTCTTTTTTTCTTTTTTTGCGCTTATACTCCAATCCCCTTAATTTGAAATCTGGGTCCGTCTCCTCCCCAACCAAAACAAACATAAAACACCTAGTAGGTGAATTTTCTATTAGACAATGATACTCTTAGACTGTTTTTATATTATTATCTATTTTTATGCAAAGCCCGTATTTACCAAAAAGAGAGTAAATATTTCTACACTAATTGTGAATATTGATATAACATAATAAATATAAATGAATGTAAGATAATATTTTTTTTCGATTCCTTATAAAAGGAGTAGAGAAACAATCTTGAACGCTGGTTTAGGAATTCTGTGTGGGTCTCCTGAACGGGAGGGATCAAAATTATTCATCAAAACAGTAAGTGGTGGGCGTGGGACCCTGTTTTCTTAACACCATATGTTTACGTTTGCTGTGAGAGCGAGGTAGCTTTTCAACTGCCCTCAGTCACCCTTCTCTGTTTCCTTTCAGGATGGAAGCTGTTAGCATTATACACACTGTTTTTTTTTTTTTGGGTGGGAATGGGATTAGGAATGTAGAGTAGCCAGAATGTATGCACTACAAAAGGAAACAAAGTAAAGCTTGCATGTGAGGTAGGTAGGTAGGTATCCTAGGCTTAAATAAATGGCATCTTTTGAAAAGGAGTTTATTCTATGGCTAATAGCTTGCCCCTTCTACTAAGGAGGGAGCGTATCAAAAGTCGAAATCCCATTAAGACTTTTGATTAGATTAGGTAGCTAAAATGCCAATCTTTTTCCATTTCTTAATTAGTGACCTTTTTAGGAGAATGATCCTAATTCCAGTGAAATTTGACCTGTCTTTTTTATATAATTTGTACCCCACATCGCTGCAAATATATTCATTTCATCAACGTTAACCAAGGCAAGGCAGTCTTAGTTATAGTTATTTGCAAATTTTCAACTTATAGCCAGTTTTATAAAGTGTGGCTTGATTTAAATTTGTTAACTTGAACATGAAAGGATCCATCAGCAAGTGCATTCCACAATAATTAATTTGATGTTTCCTAAGTGGCACCAATTAAGGCCTTTGAAACTTAAGTGACCAAAATTGCTACTTCACTTTTTAAGTCTTTTATTTATACTCCATACTAATTACAGTATGTCATATGATTTTGTTTTATTTTTCTTTATAAAATAACTAAAGTTTAAAATAGAAAAAATCACATGCATAACATATTGCAATTGACGAACTATAAATTAAATGCTACCAAGCCGATACATGAGAGAATAATATGTTATGGACCAACATTGAGGTTGAAGTGGTGACCGAATTCCCTGTATTATGTTGAGAATCATAGTAGATGGGAGAAGGAGAATTTTAATTTTGGTGGGAGTGGAGGGGGAAGGGGTGTTGGGGTTAGGGAATAGGGAGTGTCAACTATTTTGAAGGCTTCATAATGCTTTCTTTTTTGGAGGGACAGACCCAAAGACAAAATCATGTGGGTTGTACAGATGCTTCAAAACACTGGCTCTTTTCTCCATTCAAACACACAACTGGGTAAAAAGAACAATTATTTCCTACTCATTTGGGCATCCCCTTAGTGCATTTCTTCATTAAGATTACGGTCAACTTCTCTTTAACCCCACTTGTTTGAATCCCTTTTTGACTAGCTTGGAAATTTCCTTTTCTGATTCATAATATTAATTAGTTTTGTTGATCAAGGAAGGAGGAATTGGTGAGTTACAGGAGCCAAATGCAATCCAAGTGAGCAATGCTACAGAGTACAGGCACAAAAAATTTCACATTTTTCACAACATTTAATTGGCAAGTTTTTACTCGTCTTCTTCTAGACTCATTATTAATATCATTTTTTTAAATATTTTTTTACATATTATTAACAATCTCCACATCAGCAAGTGCCAAATAAAGTGTGTATAAATTTTCTCAATCCAAGTGCATGAAAGGAGCCAAAAGGTTGTAGACTTGTAGTACTTAAAAGTTTGAATTGGACAGGAAATGACATCCATATCTATGTCAAGCAGTCTCTTCCTAAAGAATAAGAATCCACCAAGTTGAAGACTTATTGGTCGGGGGGTGCGAAGAGAAGCCACAAATATAAATAAATGTACCCAATTAATCTAAGCACATTGACACGTTGAATTGAGATCAAGTGCAATAACTAAAATATTACGTCTGATGCAATAGATATCAATAACTGGGATTAGAAGTTGAAAAAAACAATTTTTAATCTCAACCATTATATAAAAAAAACTGAGAAAAAGTTAAAAATTAAAAATGGTAAAAATATTTTGTGAGTGGAAAGGAGGTAATTGCAACGGGTGCATGCAATACCTACCCAATCCAAATCCTTGAGTCTAATATCATGTTCAGTGAACATTAGCATATAGTCACTAGTGCCAATTTCAGATTTTTACCTTCCTGTTCTCAACTAATTAGTGGCGTGTGCTTGTACCAATTACGCAATGCAATTATCCAAGTAGAACTCACCCACTTTGAGTTATGGTCAATGTTATCAAAATCAGGATCTTACGTAAGATTGTGAAAGGTAGGTGGGATCGTGGCTCATAAGATCGGATTGTGGATCGTAAGATCCTACATATTTTTATATTTAAAGCAAAAAACACATTGATAATGACTTTGTATGTTGAATAATCACGAAAATTTTGAATTTACCCATAAAAAAAAAAAACAAAAACAAAAAAAAAAAAAAACCAAAGATTTACATTATATGATGTAATTTGCATGTCATACATCACTACGTCTATACTGACGAAACAAATATATTTAAGTTTTGACCCAGTGTGTCTAAAAAGTTCAATAAATGTTTAATTAGTAACCAAATACCAAAATATTTATGAACACATATGGAAATATATTCCAAGTTTAAAATCCAAAAATAGTTATCAAATAGAAACTAGCTAACTAAAATATGAATCCAAAAGCAAGATTAATATTAAGGTAAAGTGATCATTTAATTATTCTCATTTTAGGGTTCATATGACCATCGTTTCAATCATCATCATCCATTTCTTCATCTATGTAGACATTGTATATTTATATACTAGAGCTGCAAAAGAGATCAAGGTACAACTTCACACTCAACTATTTAAGTTATACCACTCAGCAACAATTATAGAGCATGCTCAAAAAAATCAATCAATCAATATACAAATACAAGCATACTAATAAAATTATATATAAGAAAAATATTTTAGTAATATTATAATACAAATTAGTATATTGATTAAAAAAATTTAGCAACATTATAGTTTAAAATGTAGCAAAGCCAATATAAATTCTTCATTTAGAAATGATGAAGTATTCCTTCATTTTTATTACAAGTGAACTAAAAACTACAAAACATTTGCTTAGGTTGACATAAATTTATAAAAAAAATAGAATAAAAAGTCATACCATCACAACATAGAAAAATAAAAACCCTTGAAGCTTCATCAAAACCAAAATTTATCCCCTTAAAAAAAAAAAAAAAACAAAAACCAAAAACCAAAAATTGATGTTTTGGCAGGATCGGTAGAATCGGTAGGATCCCATACGATTCTACAATCCTATACGATCCTACCATTTTTACAATCCTAGTGTGATTCTAAACATTTTGGTGAGATGAAATCGTAAAATCATGCGATCCTATGATCCAGATCGCAATTTTAACAACCATGGTTATGGTAGTAAAGAGAGGCAAATATACCACAATATATGCACAAGAAGAAATAGAGGGGGTCTGGCAGAGGAAAAAATTATTAAGTATTTATTAAGTACAATAATATAGTATTTTTTTTATATGAATATTGGATCCCATCATGAATTTCATTAATATAATTTATTATTATATGAGGAGAGTGAGCAACACATTACTCGATTTCTAAAATAATGAATTATTACTTAAAGGGTGGAGAGAAATGTTCTAAACCCCTCAAAACTTCCATGCCTTTGTGGTGGGGGAAAATGGGCATTTGCCCCTAATTTACAAACTATGTAGCAAAATGCCTCTGTTTTGAAACAATTTAGCAATATGCCTCAGTTTTTGAAATTCGATTTTAATAAAATCAAGTTACAAGTGGAACTCAACATTAGCAATGTCGAGTTCTATGCATATTTTGCCACTTAAATTTTGTTCGGGGGTCTTTTTCGGTTGCCCAGCCATGTGTGGTCCATTGGAGGAATGACCTTACTAGGCCCAGGTTTTATTCGGGGAGTTGCGTTCGGAACTCAACATTGGGCCACGTGGTCGAATGGCTACCGGCGTATTTTAAGCCTACAAAACCATTAAAGCCAAAGTCTAAGAATCATGATAATAGTCAAATAAATATATAATATGTGTTTGATATGATAGTTTTCATTAGTAGTTGTAACAACAGTTGAAACAAAGTAGTATTTATTTAGAGGTAAAGTAATCATGTACTTAATGATGTAAATTTAAAGATATGGAAGCAAAGTCACTTATCTTTGTATGGTTTATAACTCCAGCTGTGTAGCATCAGTGAGCTGATAGAATTCCAGTAGAATGCCAGCGGTAGAGGCTAGTTAAGCTTGCCCCCTCTTATCATGCATTTAAATGAGTTTAAGCCCTAGTTAATAATTGTAATAGTAGTGGGAATAAAGTAATATGTATTTAAATTTGAAGTAATCATGTACTCGATGATGTAAATTTAAAGATAAGAAAGCAAAGTCACTTATCTCTGATGGTTTGTAACCCCAGCTGTGCAGCATCAGTGAGCTGATAGGATTCCAGCAGAATGACTCCAGCAGCAGAGAGACAGTTTGCCATGATAACTTCGTGATTGAAGGGGAAAAATGGGTGCAATTGGAGAGAGAGAGAGTATGTCTAACTGTGTGTAGGGGCTGGTTAAGCTTGCCCTCTTATCATGGACTTAAATGAGTTTCCCCTTTGACAATGCTCTTTTAATTGTTGTGAAGTTATGAATAGTGTTGCCTTCCATGGGAAGGGCTTTTGTAAGATGTAATTTGTGCCTTCTAAGGGAAGGGATTTTGTAAGATGTAGTTATGCCTTCTAAAAGAAGGGCTTTGATATAAGATCTTGGTGCCTTCTCGGAGAAGGACTTTAGTAATAGAAGTTCATGCCTTCCATGAGAAGGGATTTTAGTATGAGTGTTTGATATCTCTTAAGAAGTGTGGAGATGGTAAAAGATAAAGATGTTTTGTGGGATATAGTATTTGCAATATGTATGATATATGGAAGTATGAGAGATATGGAGGTTAAAGATAGTAAAATTATGAGATTATAACAGCCGGAGAAGTTGTAAAGATGGCTTTCCAAGAGGAAAGATCTTGTGAGAGAAGAGTATGGAGATATGTTTAGGTATTTGGAGATAGGAGCAGTAAGATAGGTGTATTTTCTGAATATGGAGTGTGAGAGAATGAGTATAAGAGGGGTAATAGTGTTGTAATGTGTTTAGCCATGTTATTGGGATTTACTGTTGGGATCTTTTGCTGGAGGAGTAGTAGAGATTGCTTTCCAGGAGGAAAGATTTTGTAAGAAAAAAGTATAGAGATGTGTTTATGGGCAGCGAAACAGTAGGATTTCAAAGTGAGAGAGTATGAGAGTGGAGCTTAGAAGAGTTGTGGTGTGTTATATGTAATGGTGTAGTAAGTGTGTATAAGATTGTGTAAGAGAAGTTAAGAAAGAGATGTTTAGAGATATAGGCAGCAAGATATATGTATTTTCAAAATATGGAGAGTGAGATAATGAGTATAAGAGAGTAATAGTGTTGTAGTGTGTTTAGCAAAACTACTGGGATTTTCAGCTAAAGGATGTATGAGGGCTTATGAAGGGCATTTATGGGTTAAGGACTGGAGAGTTTAGTTTCTAACTTAGGAACTAAAAACCCAGAAGCTCAGTACTTCATTAAGAGCTTAAGAAGATAATTAGAGGGAGAAAGAATAGGGAAGTTTATGAAAGAGTTCTCCTCCATTAGTGTCCCCTTTTGAGGTGTTGATGAATGGTCCCCTTTCAAGCTGAGTTTAAGGGGGTATTTTAGCAAAGAATATCAGCCAAAATCTGTCCCAACTAGCAATGAATCTTTAGAAAATCCATCTTAAGATTTGGCCAAAAATGGTATATTTAGCTTTAAGGTGTTCTTGCTGTTTTAGGTAAGAGCTACTGGGGAAAGAGTAGCAAAAAAGGAAGGTATTTTAGCAAGAGAAAGGTAGTTTCTTTAGTTGGTTTTGGTTTTAGCCAAATGTGGAAAAATCAGTAATGTTCAGGCTACTGGGTCAACTGTTACATTTGTTCTGAAAAAGCTGTCCCAGCTGTCAGGAAAAGCTGTGACAACTATCATGAGACAGCTGTTATAAGACAGTTATTGCTTTGGGTAGAAGCAGATGAGGTCAGCTGGGTGATTTCAGACTGCTGGAAAGGTCATTTCATGGATTTGGCTGAAAAATGGTAAGATCTCTTTCAAGGGTATCTTGCTATTTTGGGTATAGCAGCTGGTTGCTGGGATTTCAGCATAAAATGGCTGATGATATCACTTACAGCCAAATGTCAAGTGCTGAATACACTGTTGGGGTTCAGCTGGAAATGTTTCCTTTTTCGGGTGTTTATGTTTTTGGTCCAAGGTTCCATTACAACACATTTTTAGCAAGTAATAGAAGGATTGGTTAAAAGTTAATGAAGTTTTAGAAATCTAGTTAAGGTCTCATTGTGTTGTGACTTAATCTTGGTGAGTAAGAAGAGCATTTAATGCTCTGCTCTAGCAGCTGGCAGAGAAATATATGGTCTGATTGTTGCTGACAACAGTTGGGTATTAGAGATATCATGAATATTTTGTATATTTGGAGATAGCCAATCATATTAGGCCATGTGTTTGAGTTGGAATTTAGCTGAAAGTAGTAATGTAGTTTATGTAGAATAATATAATGAAATTTCTAAATTTGTATAGCAACAGTTGGGGATTGAATGAACAGTTATTTTCTCAACAGTTAGATGGCTGGAGATATTGAGTATGTGTCATATGATGAATGTTAAGTTTTAGGAAAAAAACCATGGGGAGTCTTATCATTTTAAGTGTTATGTGATAAGAGATGCTTACCATACGTTACTCACTACACACGACCTCATTAGAGTTCAGGGAGTTGGAGAAGACACGCCAAGCAACATGTTTCTTTTATCAACTTTAAACCGCTAGAACTTTACTAAATATACCTCTTGGCCCTCCAAACCACGACTCTCAAAGTTTCCCCAAAGAGACTTATGAGCTTGGATCATAAGCCGAAGATGAGATAACGTACCTCTAGTTTTGTTGTCATTTTGTGTAAATATGGGCTCTTGTTGAAGAAGCCACTTGCCATGAGTATAAGAGAGGTAATATGGACCGTGAGCTTTGATTTATTGTGTGAGCCCGATCCATATGTTGATGTTGATGATATCATGGGTTATGATCCCAATTGATGAAAAGGAAATGTGGGACATGAATCCGCCTCTTGAAATAAGGATCTCACAGGTTATGTGAGCCCAATCCATGAGATATAAGCTTATTTTGAGTTTTAAAGAGATTTACTCAAAAAATCAATAATATGTTGATGTGGCATGGGTTGTCGCTGAATATGCCACATGGGCCGAAAAAAGAGTCCTCAACAAATTTTTTTGAAAATTTAAGTGAAACCTGACATTGCTAATTCGAGTTCCACTTATATATATAAAACTCAATTTTGAGGATATCGAGTTTTACACAATCGAGTTTCAAAAACAGGGACATAGTTTCAAAGTAGGAGCATTTTGCTGCATAATTTGTAAATTAGAGGCAAATGTCCATTTTTCCCTTTTGTGGTGTACTATTCACCCCTTATAATATGATGGGAAGAGAATGTCCCTTGAACTACCTTTTCAAATTCTTTAAATACTTATATTCATCACACCACGTACGTGTTAAAAGATGTATTTTTCCATTTCTCAAGTATTAAAACTCTTAAAAGATGTATTTTTCTTTCAAATTTTGGATATATATTTTCTAGGAAAAAAACTAGTTTTTAAATTATTTTTTTCTCCTTTTCAAATTTTTAGTCATGTTTCTTCACTAAATTTTCCAAATCCTATAAGTATTCCCTTTGTCTCTCTTCACTAACATCTTTGTTGTTGTTCCTCGTTTCTCCCTTTCTAGCTAACATTCACCAGCTTAATATAAGATTTTTTTTTTTTTTTTTTTTTGTTAAATAGAGTTTGAAAATATTCTCTTTGTATAAGTACAGGTCCTACAACCCTCTGTTTGTTTTGGCTAAAGACATTTCCTTTAAAAATATTTCGCATTTTCTAGTGTTTATTACCTATAGAAAATCTTGGTTAACGGAAATCATTTTTCAAAATAAACGGATACAACCTAAAAGAAGCGGAAAAGGTTTTTACCTTTAAAGTGAAAAATGTTTTCCTTCATTCTCCCATGCCTCATCCCCTAAATTCCTTAGTACTTCTACCACCACCAAAGTCATTTCCACCACTATTATCACTATTGTAACAACCACCGTTTCCACCATTGCCGCCACACCTCCATCACTACTACATCTTTGTCAGTCATTGGCACCTCCACGGTCATTCCTATTAGTATCCTGATCACCACACCACTTTGGCCCTTGCTACTTCGATCATCATTATCCCACTTACATGTAATATTAATGATTTCCACTATAAACCAGAAGGGCAAAATGTTTTTGTGGAATTAAAGAACGTTATTTTTATTGAATATATTTTCAATTAAACATCAAATAAATGGAACTTTGATAAAAGTTTATTTATAAACACAACCTATACACAGGATAGATAAATAAAAATTATACTTATTTCACAAGATTTAAGTACTAGTATGTAGTGGGTTCTAGTTAGCTCAACTGATAAAGTCTCTGATGGTTGAATAAGAGGCCTGTGGTTCAATCTCCACCTACAACAAAAATCGATTGATATCTTGGTTGGATGATAAATAGTTATTATCAGAAGTAGATGTCATAAGTTAAAACTCTTTAAAAAAAAAAATAAGTACTAATATACACTTTATCACACCTGCGAATTGAATATGAGTAGTGGCAAACCTCATTAAAAAGTGGAGCGGAGGCAATGACAACATATGTGATTCCTTTTCTTTCTAAGAAAAAAAAATAAAAATAAAAATAAAAAAGCATGTAAACCTAATGTCGACCTATCAGGTAACTAGTGAAGAAAATCAGAGTTTTGTGCAAAGTTTTACCTCTTATTGCCTTTGGAGTTAGTATCAAATGGAACCACTGAAAAATCCCTTTGGTATCAAATGGAACCACTGAAAAATCCCTTTGGGTGACCAAAAACCTGCTCAAAGAACCAAACACATATCTAAATTATTCTTAATTTTTTTTGGATGTGAAGACAAATATTCTTAAAGTTAATATATCTTTATTAAGTGCTAATCCAACCTTAATTAATTTTTTTTTTTTTTTTTAATTTTCTGGTCATAAACAACGTCCATCCGATTCCGATTAACTTTTTTAATTTCATTGATGATCATGGAAAAAGCAGTCGGCAATCGGTCCAAAGAAACGTTTGAAACATCAAGTCAACGGAAATTGTGGGGTCTACATTGCACGTGCACCTATGTACAATTTACATAAGCTGTAATCAGGGGGTGCATAAATTAGTAGTTTGATAGAGTGGGACCCAAGACTCCAATTTGGTGTAACACATGCACACGATAACTCTGTCTTGTAGAATAAAGCTTTACCCTCCCTTCTTCATCGGATGGCAATAAATGTATTTAGGACCCACAAATATATATACTACGAACATATTGTACATATTTTATATATAGATATAGACGACAGCGACAGCGACTGAGAGAGAGTGCAGCTTTTGCTTTTTAAAGTTTGCTGCTTTTGATTGTTTATTGGATGGACTGTCTATCGAATGTGGAGACAGTGCGAGTGTTTTAGAATCAATAAAGCAAACCCAAATAAGATTATGTTTTTTTTTTTTTTTGCAACAAATAAGATTATTGTTTTCAAGCCCCAAAAAAATAAATAAATAAAACTAAGGTTATTGTTGGAGAAATATTATCTAGAAAAATTTGAGGACCATAATCTTTTTTTAACTACAATTTTACCACAATTTTGATGAGTAAATTGTGAGTGGTCATTTAAAAAATAGTTTTTTTTTTTTTTTTTTTTTTACAAAATAGAATTTATACTATAATCTAATCTAAGTGTATATGTCTATGAAACTCTCTCTTGGAGATTTGAATCCCGACCCTTACCCCCCACACCCCCACAAGCACTTATAATTGGTTCATATAAAAGTGATGAACATTTATTTACAATTTATTTTACATCAAAGTTGTGACAAAAAAAGAGTTACAATCTTATAATGATTGTATTAACTATCTATGCCCTTTTATATCACTACTCTAAATTAGTCGATCATGATCGGTGAAGAAAATAAAAGGCTATGGTGAAAGTGATTATTCACATTTGCAGCTCACCAATTCGTGAAGTAGTAGTTGTGACAATGGTGTGGTGACAAAACTTTGGGGATAAGGACAAAATTGTTATATATATATATATATATATATATATATAATTTGTGAGAAATAAATCAAAATAATTGGCACAATAGAAAGATCTCACGGGTACCAATTATATCACCAATCCCAACCACAATTCCTCGAGATTCTCAAAACTTAATAGAAACCAAAATAAAAACAGAAGGAATATGGAATTTGGCACTTAATAAAATGGGCAAAACTCAGGGAATGTTGGATTCTCAGTGGCCACAGTATAAGGCTAGAAGCTTAGCAAAACAAAGCAATCCCAACACAAGTTTTAAACTCTCTATCTGGGTCTGGTTGACAGCAAAAACTCTTTACTGTTTGACCTCACAAAGTAATTTTTTTTTTTTTTTTAATTAAGTGGTTTTAACATAAATTTGTGAGTGCTTAATAGTTAATACTTAAATTTTGCTCTACTTTTTAAATTAAGACAATGGTGAATAGAAAATTCCCTAGTGCCTTTTTCTTTTTCATTAAAAATAATGCATGATTGAAGGTCTTTTCTTTTACCAATCATCTTTTGCGTTCATCTAGATTTGCCTAATGTGGCTCTTAGCTTTTATATATTCTTTTCTTTGCTGAACCAGTGGCACGCATATTAGTTCTCTTTACTCTTCACATTACCAAACCTCTCTGATTTTGGGTGTAACTAGTGGCTTGCAGTACTATGAGAAGCGTAAGCAATTGTGTTGGTTAGCTTCTGATGTAAATATTACATGCAACAAAAACGAAACCAGTTGAAGATTGGTTGTGCTTAATTTTTCAAACTTCAAACTACTCCTACCAGCTTTTTACTTGATTGCTTTCATAAAAAGAAAAGAAAAGAAAAGAAAGAAAAGCTGATTTTGGCATCTGGGCTCCTAGTCTTTTGAACTTTCAATTCAATGGAAAAGAGAGCGGAGGTTGTTTTGTGCTGTGTAGCTTTGTTATGCTTATGGAGCTCAGCAACTGGTTTGCTTTCTTCCAAAGGTGTCAACTATGAAGGTAACTGAAACTCCTCCTCATGGTGCTTTAAAGCTTGGATGTTTGCTTAATATTTTCATCAGTGTGAGATAGAATGGTTTTTTTTTTTTTTTTTTAAATATTTCTTATAAACCTTGTAGTGCAAGCTTTGATAAGCATTCAAGCTCTTCTGACTGATCCTCATAATGTTCTTGAGAATTGGGATGAGAATGCCGTGGATCCATGTAGCTGGGCTATGATCACTTGTTCTCCTGATGGTTTTGTCATTAGCCTGTAAGTAGAAATATATATACATATCAAACCAAGAAAATGGAAATTCTTCCTGCTATAAAATCTAAAACAAAATATTATGTGTGATTTAGTTGAAATGGTTTTGCTGCAGAGGAATTCCAAGCGGGAACTTTTCCGGTTCTCTGTCACCAAGCATCAGCAACTTGACCAATCTCCAGACTGTGTATGAAAACCAACATATTAGGAAAGTATTATGATAAGTTCTGCATGAATATGAAGCATCTTATTAGAGGACTTGTTTTTGCAGGCTTCTGCAGAATAACAATATATCAGGACCAATTCCCTCTGAGCTTGGGAGACTCCAAAAGCTTCGGACACTTGATCTTTCAGCTAACAGTTTCACCGGACAACTTCCCAGTACTCTATCCCACTTGAAAAGCCTCCAATACATGTAAGTCGAATTGTAAAAAAAAAAATTGTCCTTAAACATGACTTCCACATAAGAAGTTTTGGAAATAATGGTCAGTAACATAGCTTCAACTGTCTCTTACTGGTATTGGGATTTGAATTCTGATCAGGCGGCTAAACAATAATAGTCTGTCCGGACCAATTCCTACAGCTCTAGCTACCATGACCCAGCTTACTTTTCTGTAATTCTCTTCAAACCTTACCCTTCTTCAGTACTAATAATTATATTTTTGTCTTGAAATTTTATTTAGTTTCTTATCTTAATGATGTTTAAATGGATTGTTAATGTTTTAGGGATCTGTCTAACAACAATTTAAGTGGTCCTGTACCAAGGTTTCAAAATAAGACATTCAAGTAAGTCACTCCTAAAATGGTTTTTTTTTTTTTTCTTTTCTTTTTCTTTTTCTTTTTCCCTAGTTCTTTTTCCCCCTTCAAAACATTCTACTTTTTCTTTGTCTAATTATGTTCTCATCTTTTGACTGACACAGTGTTATTGGAAACCCTTCGATATGCGCCACCGGAAGAGAAAATGATTGTTTTGGAACGACAACACTAGTACCTTATTTTGCCTTGAACAATTCACAAAGTAATTGGAGTTCCCGCTTGTTTCAAGTTTGTTCAATTTATTCAAACCTTTAACTTATAATACAAACACGTTTCCCTGTACTTTATGTTTTATTGCATCTTTTTCTTTCTCACTAATCATTTCTGGTTTGACTAAGTTCTAAGTTCATGATGGAGTTACCTACCAATGAGTTATAGCTCAATTGGTACTTCCTCCTCCCATAATAATAAGATGGAGGGTGAGGTCTTGAGTTCAAGACCCATTGGGTGCATGTGTAACTTAAAAAAAAAAAAAAAAAAAAAAAAAAAAATCATGATGGAGTTACCTTCTTTAATTTATATATGCATGATCCCCTGCTTTAAGATAATATTATTTAAATTTAGTTTCTCACAAACAGTTTCTTGCAATTATCATGACCTGTTTTTCTCCTTGTTTCTTTTAGGTTCTCAACCTTCTGGAACAACTAAGAGCCACAAAATTGCCTTAGCCTTTGGTTCAAGCCTAGGTTGTATCTGCCTATTAATTCTTGGGTTTGGTTTCCTTCTTTGGTGGAGGCAGAGACACAACAAGCAAATATTCTTCGATGTTAATGGTTAGTAAAATAAATTTTCTTTCAGAAAAATTAGTAAAGCACTTAGAACCAAATGAGTTTGTTCTGATTAATAGACTCTCTCAAATTTCAGAACAACATCATGAAGAACTTTGCCTTGGAAACTTAAAGAAATTTCAGTTTAGAGAACTACAAATTGCTACAAACAATTTCAGCAGCAAGAACCTGATTGGAAAGGGCGGCTTCGGTAATGTCTATAAAGGTTATCTTCATGATGGTACACTAGTAGCTGTGAAGAGACTCAAAGATGGAAATGCCATTGGGGGTGAGATCCAATTTCAAACAGAAGTTGAGATGATCAGTCTAGCAGTGCACCGAAATCTCCTCCGTCTTTATGGATTTTGTATGACAAGCACAGAGAGACTTTTGGTTTACCCTTACATGTCAAATGGGAGTGTTGCTTCCCGTCTCAAAGGTAAGGGGGACTATAATCTAGGATTATACTATAGCTACGTCACTTTGTTTGGGACAATTTGCTGAGCAAGTAGAGCAAGATGTTAACACGTAATTCAGTTGCAAATTCTGCACTAATATATTAACTTTGTTTCACTATCTTCTTTTCTTCATTGTAGCAAAACCAGCCTTGGATTGGGGTACAAGGAAAAGAATTGCCTTGGGAGCTGCAAGGGGGTTATTATACTTACATGAGCAGTGTGATCCCAAGATAATTCACAGGGATGTGAAAGCTGCAAATATATTGCTTGACGACTACTGTGAGGCAGTGGTAGGAGATTTTGGACTGGCAAAGCTGTTGGATCACCGTGATTCACATGTGACTACAGCGGTGAGAGGCACCGTGGGGCACATAGCTCCTGAGTATCTCTCAACAGGCCAGTCCTCTGAGAAAACAGATGTTTTTGGTTTTGGGATCCTTCTACTTGAACTAATATCTGGGCTAAGGGCTCTAGAGTTTGGGAAAGCTGCAAACCAAAAAGGAGCCATGCTTGACTGGGTAAGACAAACACATTGTGAACATTACAAGGTCAACTTAAAACTCCATCTGCCTTCGTAAAAAATATATCTAATTCATGACAGTATAATTGCAGGTGAGGAAAATTCATCAGGAAAAGAAGCTTGATATGCTAGTTGACAAGGACTTGAAAAACAACTATGATCGGATAGAGCTCGAAGAAATGGTTCGAGTAGCTTTGATATGTACTCAATACCTTCCAAGTCACAGGCCAAAGATGTCTGAAGTGGTCCGAATGCTCGAAGGAGATGGGCTTGCTGAGAAATGGGAGGCTTCTCAAAGAGCAGAATCAACCAGGTCCAGAGCCAATGAATTCTCCTCTTCAGAGAGATACTCAGATCTTACTGACGACTCTTCTTTGCTTGCCCAAGCAATGGAGCTCTCTGGACCCAGGTGACAAGGTTGTGAAAATGGAAACGAAGTTAAAATTATGAAAGGAAAAATCAGTAATACAATCAGATTACAAGATTCTGAGTCCAAAATCCCAGTTGAACTGAGTTTGTTGTATATTAGAATCATATTGAAGCCCCAAAGATTTGTGTTAATTTATGACTGTACAGACTCTGATTTAAGAAATAGGCGTTTGGGTGAGTGTTACATGTGCTTTGGTTTCTTGCTGAGTGAAGAAATTTTTTCAGATAAATGTCATACTAAGAGTCCTGAAGTTGTAAGAATAATCTTCTTGGGATGAGCTTCGTTTGTTTTAATAGCATGTTGAATCGGGAAAGAGATTCATTACTCTGTTAACACTGGAATTGTGATGCTTATTCTTTGTCCTAAAACCAAAATCAACTTCCACGATTTGTTTTCAGAACTTCCATAAAATCAAGAAAACATGTACAATATCTCAGTCCTTTACTGCAGAGAATAGACATGTAATTATGTAGGATGCATTCATGGTCCACACCATTCTTTATTGAAATTGATAGTGACAATGACGAGATTGTTCGGTCTAATATTGGATAGCTGGCTGGAAGTGTGAAGGAATTGGCATCTATCATCCTTTAACCTTTTGTTAAAGATAAGATCAGATTCTCAAAGTGAAACCTAGATTTGGAAAATAGCGAGATGTGGTTCATCCACTAATTGAACACTACAAGGCATAAAAAATGGTACAAAATGCATCTTCAACCCAAAAAATTCATGAAGGGCATTACACATCAACTCAAATTATTGTCCCCAATTACACTGTGTCACATGAATATTTTGACTGCCTAGTCTTGACTTGATTCAAATTGCAGGGCTTTTAATTTTTATAGTCCAAATTAATTACAGAAGATCAAAATGAAGTTGTTCAAGGGTGATATTCCCTTTTACAAAATATTGGGTGGTCCTAGTAATGCACCGACTAAAGGTGGGGATATTGAAGATTCCAGGGCTGCCTAATGGCCAGAGAATGGAAATTCTAAAGAATCTAACAAAAGAAATATAAATAAAGATGTGCACACTGCACAGTTCTACTTGTTGCAAGATAAGTATGGGCAAAAATATGTATAATTTATCTTCAGAGCTGTTAGATTTAACTTTCTCTTCAACAGCAACAATTATGCAATGTATGGCTGATGATTTAATTGGATCTAAATAATATTAACATTTTTATTTCGATGATAAAATTACACAAATGTAATTGGGAAGCAACTCTGCCAAAGGGATTGAAACAAAAGAGATTGAATGATAAACCAAAGAAGCATTACATGAGAAAACCATGTTTAATTCTGGATGAATAGAATTTCTGCTCTAGGAGAAGCCCGCCGAAACCTCACCAACTCAATCAACATATTCAGTCTTCCCTCTGTAACAAATGAACAAGGTGCGATGCTCATTACCTCAAGCACTGGAGAATTTTCAAGCAAAAACTTGATGAATTCCATCTCATGAGGTACGCCAGACATCTCTGTCATCTTTACAACTTTAAGTCTCCCAAATATGCAATGTGAAGGACATTCTTTCTCCCAAAAATCCAAATCAGTTGCTTCCATAGCAGCTAGCGTGTTTGAGGAGCTCTAATAGAAATTAATGTATAGAAACATGTTAGTCATAATAAAAAAATATTAACAAATGTTTCACAAAACAAATACTAAGACATTCACCAAATAAAGCCTCAACACGTTCAACATAGCTTACCGAGATTTGAAGTTCCTTCAAGTTAGGAGAGTTCGTAATCAAGCGAAGAACAACAAGTATCTCTTTCATATCTTCAAAACTTACTTGATATAATTCAATAATCTTCAAATTGATATATTTAATTGGAAGTCTTCCTGGGTCATCACCTACAGTCAAGTACTAGAGAAGGGAAATAAGAAATCATTAAGATAGTTTCGTATAAAAACTGTAAGCGTCCCTGATAATAAATCCGACTCAAAACAAAGTAAGGGAAGACACACAAGACAAATAAAAACATAACATAGTGTTACCTTTGTGAAGTAGATACGCCCAATGAGCCTCTCAAGATGTGGTGCACCACCAAGGAACTTGATAAAATTACAACTGGAACTTTGTTCCATGTGTTCAGCAATATCCTCAGTCATATACATAGCAACAGACATTGCGATCAGAAGAGGAGTATTTTCGAGACAAATGTCTTTGAATTCACCTTCAAGGCACAAGTATTTGAGATTTGGGGAACGAATATTAAGCGTTAAACTATCAATGTATGATAGTGACAGACTCTCAAGAAGAGGGCAACTAATGATAACACTTTCAATTGCATCAGAGGCAACATAAACTTGGTGAAGCTTAAGGCTCTTCAAAAAAGAGAATCCCTTAAAAGTAGGTGGTGGATCCAATTCACAACGAGACAGCTCCAAACGGGTTAATTTTTTACAATTAAAAAGACATGAAGGTACCCTAATCCACTCATTTTCATCCAATTCAAGAACCAATTCTTTGATATCTTTCCTTGAAAGGAAAAGTATCCATTGATCTATATCTGGGCAGCTAGTCAAGAATGAAGTACAAAGCTGGAACTTGTGAATTGGTCCTTGATGGAGAAATAGAGCCCGAGTAATAAAGTTTATAAGCTTGTTCTCGACAAATGTTCGGTCATTAGTTGAAGTAACACATTTTTCGTCAAATGCAAGATGAGTGAGTGTAGCCCATCTATACCTCCATTTACTAGACAAAATGCTTGTCCTTACTGCCTCTACTATTGGTAGCCGAGTGAGAATACTCTCTATAATGCTTTGAGGTAAATCACTAATCAAATCCAAATCCGGAGAATCACCCATTTGTGTGTCTCAGCCAAAATGACAATCGAGCAATGCCAACACAACCTATAATCAATTGAAAAAAATTTAACTCAAAAATCAACTGCCACACTGCTATGTTTTCATTATATTCCACATTTCACAACAAAATCAATAATTAAATAAATAAATAAAATAAAACCCATTTCATAACAAAATCATTAATGCAATATATCTTCTACTATTCCATCATTAGAATCTGAGGAAACAAAGACCCACTACTCAGATGTCTCCAATATGAATATTTCTTTGTTATATAAGCAATTGGCAACCAAATTCATCAAGGGCACAAAATTAATAATGTTCTACTTCTATTGTATAAGTACTAATGAATTTGAAACTCAAATTCAGCCCCCCCCAAAAAAAAAAAAAAAACCAATACAAAAAGAATTAGATCTTAGACAAAAACGAATTATTAAAGAGAAAAGAAACCAACATTTAGACGAAAGCGAAATAAACATTTCCGTAGATAATAATAAAAAATAAAAATAAAAATAAAAAACATTTGAAATAAATAAAGCAAAAAAAAAAAAAAAAGAAGATTACCGAGATTGGAAGATGAAAGTTGTTCTTATTCGGAAGAAGAATGTCAAATTTTGCTATGTGAAGGCAACCGAAAGTTTGTAGTTTGGTAATAACGCGGAAAGTAAGAGAAGCGACGGTGTGGATTGTGGAATGGAAGAAACACATTTCAGTACTTTTAATTTTAAAACAACCTTCGGATTTTATTATTTTTTTTTTTTGGTTGGGTTCAAGTTACACCGGTGTAATTCTAAGCAATATTACACCACTAAATAACTTGTTATAGAATTCATATTTTGAAAATCTCACCGTTAAATTACATGTTATATATATTCTTAACAATCATGCTAATTATTATGTCAATTAAATGTTATTTATCATTTGATCTATAAACTTATCTTTTATGCATTATTTTAAACTACAAAAACTTAAATTTAAAAAATTAATTGATAACATGGCTATTAATCTTTAATCCTCTTAAAATTTTGCAAGCATGAAGAATATACGAAGATAATGTAATCTAACGGTAAATTTGTCAAAATTTGCATCCAATTAAAAAATATTGAGTGGTGTAACATTACTTAGAATTATACCAGGTGTAACTTGAACCCAACTTTTTTTTTATATATATAATTTTATATAAAAACACACGTTTCAATTATTTTTTTAATTTAATTAAGTTTTTATTCTTCTCAAAAAAAAAAGAAGTTTTTATATTCCCCAAATTGACCCTGTAACTAACTATTGTTATCCTTAAAAAAATTTAAAAAAAAAAAAAAAAAAATCACATGATCATCACGAGCAATAACATCAATAAGTTAGTACTCGTTTGTTAAGAGCTGAAGTCGGTTAATGGATTGTTAGGATAAGCTAAACCAATTTGGTTATGGCTGTTATTGGTAGTTAGCTGATACAGCTAGTGTCGACATAGAAACAGTTGGTAGTTAGGCATTGTAGATTCATTGTAACTAATTTTGGCATTGTAAGGGAATATAAAGAAGATTGAACTCATTGTAAAGGAATCATCTAGATTGTAAATAAAAATACTTCTCTCTATTCAATTTTTCTCTTTCTTTTACCCTTTAATTCTCTAGTAGTCCTAGTTCCCTCAAAGAAATACTCATCTTTCTCTTTAATTCACAAGGCTTGGTTGGTCTCATTAATTGGTATCAGAGCCAATTCTATCACCATGACAGAAACCCGATCTTTATTTCCTCTCAATGAAAAAATCAACACTTAACCATTAGCAATAGGGCAACATGATCAGGAATTTAGCAATGTTCATAAGAAGTCAGATGCAGTCACTAGTATTTTGCAAACTCTATCAGAAACTGCGCAAGGACTCACTGAAGTTGGTAATGGATGGTAGCAAAGAACTGCATCCCCACCAAGAACTTCATCACCAATGGTGACAGTTCATCAAGAATCTCCCTTAATAGCAATTTCCAAGGTAGTGAGATTAGAGCTTCCATGGTTTGAGGGTGAGAATCCATTGGGTTGGGTCTACAAGGCTCATTAATTTTTTCAATTATACAACACCCTGGTCAATCAGAAGATACTCTTAGCCTCATATCATATGGAAAATAAAGCTTTGATTTGGTTTCAAAATGCATAAGAGGTTGGCCAATTCACTAGTTGGGAGGCTTTTGTTAGATTATTACATGTGAGATTTGGTTCTTCTGCCCATGGTGATCCTATGGAAGCTCTAACAAAACTAAAGCAAGTAGGTTCTGTGTCTACTTACAAAGGGAAATTAGAAGCTTGGTCTAATCGAATTAAAGAACTATTTGAAAAGCATAGACTTAGTTGTTTCTCGAGTGGTTTGAAGGATGAAATCAGGATGCCAATAAATATGTTAAATCCTTAGAACTTAAGTGTAGCATTCGGACTTGCAAAGATCCAAAAAGAATATCTTCAAGCTAGTAAGAAGGTTAAATCATAGATGAAAGTCCAAGGGCATCAATTCTTGGTCCACCACCAATGATCAAGGATGATGGTAGAAGTACCAAATTACCAATTCAGAAGCTATCCCAATCCCAAATGGAAAAAAGGAAGAAGAATGGTTTGTGTTTTCACTGTCATAATAAGTGGTTTGAAGGTCATCAATGTAAAACCCCTAGAGTTTTCTTATTGGAAGGGTTACAACAACAATTAACCAGTTCATTTGAGGAAGAAACAAAGGATGAGTCCATAGAAGAAGCTACTACTCTTTTGGAGAGTCAACAAGCCATGGTAGAAGGGATTGCTGAGATCACTCTTTATACTTTCTTTGGTAGCCCATCTCCAAGTACAATGAGAGTGTGGGGCAGAATTAACAATCAAGAGATGATAATCTTGACTGATTCAGGTAATACTCATAACTTCTTGGATGTGTATGTGTGGTTGTCCTTACAGTTGCCCTTATCTGCTGAAGACAGTTTTGAGGCTAAGGTAGCTAATAGGGCTGTGTTAAGAACAAAAAGAGCTTGTCAAAGAAGTTCCTTTAAAGATACAAGGCACTACTTTTGTGGTGGATTTGAATGTGTTAGCTTTAGGAGATTATGATGTAGTTTTAGGAACCCAATGGTTATACATTGGGCCTAATTCAATGGGATTTCAAGAAGTTAACAATGGAGTTTATTTAGAATGGGAAACAAGTTTTGCTTCAAAGGTTAAGGCCCTTTAGGTTAGCTATTCAGGATGCTGATAAAAAATTCAACAAGGTCTTTGTTTTGCCTACTAATCTACCACCTTATAGAGGCCATAAACATCAAATTATATTAGAGGGCACTCAACCCATTTGTGAAATACCTTACAAGTATCCATTCTATCAAAAGTGTAAAATAGAGAAAATTGTGCATGATTTACTTGAAGTTGGATCTATTAGATAGAGTTAAAATCCATTTTCTTCTTATGTTTTGTGAGAAAAGCAGAAAGTAGTTGGAGAATGTGTATTGAATATAGGTCTCTAGATCAAGCTACTTTTAAGGATAAATACTCTATTCCAGTTGTAGATAAATTACTTGATGAACTATGTGGTACTATAATCTTTTCTAATTGGACTTTAGGTTTGGTTACCACCAAATAAGAATGAAAGATTCTGATATTCCTAAGACATCATTTAGAACTCATGAAAGGCACAATAAATTTTTGGTAATGCCCTTTGGGTTAACTAATGCTCCATCAACTTTTCAATCATTGATGAATCACACTTTTAAATCCCACTTGAGGAAGTTTGTGTTAGTTATCTTTGATAATATATTAGTCGTTAGCAAGACCTTGCAAGATCATGTTTAATATTTGAGGATTGTTTAAACCATATTACTTGCTAATTGGTTGTATGCAAAGAGTGGCAAATGTGTCTTTGGCGGTGAAGAGGTAGAGTACTTACGTCATATCAATTCATGACAGGGGATCAAAACTAATCCTAAGAAAACTAAAGCCATGTTACTCTGTGAAGGCAATAAGGGATTTCTTGGGGTTAAATGGGTATTATAGAAAATCTATTAGAGGTTTTGATGTGATAGTAGCCCCTTTAAATGCTTTATAAAAGAAAGATGCATTCCAGTGGACTCCACAAGCTGATTAAGCTTTTCATGCTCTCAAGTTAGCTGTTTCTAATCCTCCAGTTTTGGCTTTGGCTAATTTCTCAAAGGTTTTTGTGGTGGAATGTGATGTCTTTGGTGTGGGTTTATTTGTTGTTATTTTGCAAGATGGGAGGTCATTAGCTTTTCATAGTGAAGCTCTTAAGGACAGAGCTTTGCATCTGTCTACCTATGAAAAGGATTTCCTAACTTTGGTGAAAGTAGTAAAAAAATGGAGGCCTAACTTGGTAGGGAAACCGTTCATCATCAAAATTGATCAACAAATTTTGAAATTTCTTATTGAGCGGAGGGTGGGTACACCTGCTCAACATAAATGGATTACTAAGCTCTTAGGGTATTCTTTTATGGTTGAATATAAGGATAGGTGTAGACACTCGATTTTGCACCCATAATCAAGGTTTTCAGAACCGGACCGGACCAAGAGGTCGGACCGTGAAAACCGGGAACCGGGATGAAAACCGGTTTTTTAAGCATAAAGAACCGGATTTTTTGTTAATTTCGTGAACCCCTAAAACCGGGGTTGGACCGCACAAACCGGTAAGAACCGTGCAGTCCAACCCCTTAGCAATTTAAAAAAATAAAAATAAAATAAATAGAATAAAAAACAACTTAACACAATTTTATTCTTCTTAATTAAATTATCCATCTCTTACAAGGAATTAAAAAAAAAAAATTATAATTAAAATCTTTCAAAGATATTCAACTTTACTTCAAAAATTAATCATAAATTTTAATTTTTTCATGGTTATTATTTTATTTTTTTAAATTTCTTATTTAATTATTAAATATATGCTTGAAAATCATTAAATTTCCCTCACATATATAGATATATTGTCAATTTTGCTAGTTTTATAAATTTAATATCTATATTTAGGCTTTAATTAATTATTAAATTAATTATGACGTCATCACGGTTTGACTCTGGTTCGACCTCGGTTCGACCTCAAAAACTTTGAATCTTTCCCTTTTACGATTCAATGAACGGTCCGGGTCTGAAAATCTTGCCCATAATTTAATTTTGGAAGATGACTAAAATGACCATTTCATATACCTAAAAAATCATAGTCGCATTACATGCATTAAATCATTCATTGCATGTCGTAAAATGATCTTGAAATTCTAACGATCGTGACGGTAAGCCTGATTTCCAAATCAAACTATCGGATTGAAAGATATCACAAGATCAAGTTTTCACGATCTGCATGCATTGTGTGTGGGTGGAACCGATCATATGTGATTAATCAAAATTAAATTTGATTGGTTAAACAATTAAAATTAATTAAATAATTTTGTGACTAGTTGTCGGTTCTTATCGGGAATAAGCCTGCTTACATGGGAATAAAATGGATAATCAAATAACAAGGGAATTGTTGATAATTAAGTTTTTTTTAGAATATTTATCTATCAGATAATTATTGTTTTAAAGACCTGATTATCAAAATAAAAGAGATTAATTTTAGAATACGAGTTAAAAATACATCCAGGTGCAATTCCTGACTCAGAAAACCCCTAAAAGAGTCCAAATTGAACCAGAATTGGAAGTGGGGCTCGGCACGTGAGAGGGCCAATTTGCACTCTTGGAGTGCCGATCACCACATGGTAAGTGCCGATCGGCACTTCCCAAGTGCTGACTGGTACAACTCCGAGGCGTGGCCCAGAAATGCTCTGATTAATTTAAAACACGTCTATTTCGAACTTTTGGGGATAAGGATGTAATCCAATTCGTATTTGATGCCATTCAGCTTATTTTTCAAGCATCCAATCTCTATAAATAGGGGAAAAACATCAGAAATTGGGGCCCTTCTTTTTCTGACTTCTTTGCTCCCTTTATGTTAAAGACATTTTGGAAGCCTTGGCTTTAAGAATTTCTTTTCTGTAAGTGAACATATCTTAGATCTCAAAGAGGCTAAAATTCTTTGATTTCTAAAGTATTCTTTCATTGAAGGGTACATTCATGCAAGTATGTCTTTAATCTCACTCTTTTGTTTATTTCTTTTCTTCCCTATCTGATATATGTGTTTTGTTCATTACATGGTTTTCATGAATGTATGATTTATTTTATTCATTGTCAATACAATCTTGTTCATACTTTTTAGCCATGTTTGCATGTTTAATTCGTTGTTTAATAATTGATTAACATGCCTAAGTTTAAGATTTGATTCTTCTTTAAATTTCAAGATTTGCAATAAACTCCTAAAAACATTTTTTTTTAAAACAACAACAAAACAGATCTGTATTTTCATTAAATATAGATCTGGAAATTTTTTTGCATACAAAATTGATCTGAAATTTTTTCTATATAAAAACAGATTTGTATTTTCATTAAATACAGATCTGGAATTTTTTTTTTTTTCTATAAAAACTTATTTGTATTTTCATTAAATACAAATCTGAATTTTTTTTCTTTATAAAAACTGATCTGTATTTTCATTGAATACAGATCTGAATTTTTTTCTATATAAAAATTGATCTATATTTTCATGAAATACAAATTTAAAAATTTTCTACATAAAAAACTGATCTGTATTTTTATTAAATACAGATCTGAAATTTTTCTGCATATAAAAACTGATCTGTATTTTCATGAAATACAGATTTGAAAATTTTCTGCATAAAAAACTGATATGTATTTTCATTAAATACAAATCTGAAAATTTTCTGCATATAAAAAATGATCTGTATTTTTCACTAAAATACAGAACTAAACCTTTTTATAATTTAAAAAAAAAATGTTTTCTTCAATATCAAATATCACCAATTTTTGTGTTTCTTTTTAAAAATTTCAAATTTCAAATTCTTAAAGAATGAATTAATCTCAAATTTGGGAATTTCAATATGATGCATCATTCAAATGGGTATATAAATGGTCATTTGAGTCTAGAAGACTAGACTCCGTTTGGGCTAAATGGGTGCCTAACACCTTCCCATTCTGTAACCTAGCCCCCAAATCTAGATTTTGGTTCGTAGATAGTTCATTATCTTTTCTTTGTTTTTAGATTGTAATCTAGGAAACAAAGCTTTGTAATTTAGGAAACAAAGCCATGTATATTTCATTTTATTAGATTGTAATTCATTAAAATTAATGAGAGGTTGTATTATTCAAATATGTACCATATGTATTTTCTTCTTCTTTTTTTTTTTTTTTTTTTTTTTTTTTGGTAACAAAAAAAAAATAAGTGGCGACTCCACACATAATCCTGTAAAGCGAAAGTGCCGATGCCTCACCCCTTTTCTGAGAGCACCATTAAGAGCTAGTTTTTTTCTTAGTCTCTCTCAGTGGCGACTCTGCTGGGGATGTCGAAGACTAAACTTCACATTAGACTTTTAATGACCAATTATATACCCATGTTTTTTGCATGATGATTTTGTTTGATTCTTTGTATCTTGTATTACTTGTATAATATTTTGTTTGAAGTTGCCATGTTGGTTGTTAAAAGCTTTCCCTAACTATCATAGTGTGTGTCATCAAAACAACAAATATGCATGTACCCATCTCAATATATGGTGCTAGTAATCATGGATCACCGGTCTTCATTAGATTCAAGTACCTAGTGGTGAACTCACTAACTCATAGCCCAAAGTCACTGGATCATTTCTTGTTGACTAAAAAGGATAGACCATGTTGTTTGGACCAACGTAATTTTCGTCACATTACAAGCTGGGAGGTGTAATGTCCTAACTATGGGAAACAATAAAACAACAAACTCACCCTACAATGTAATGACTTAGAACCTATCCTTAAGCTGATCCAAGTTAAAATTGAATTATATTTTGTGTGTTTGTTTGGTTGATAGATTGATATAGATGGGGACCTAGCTTTGTTTGACCCAACCAAGCCTTTTCTTAGGGGAGAATTTGGTCAAGATCAGAGGGAAGACTCCAAAGAGAATCCATGAATGACAGCCAAGCTAGTAGTTCCAGTTCCAAGCCTATCACAAAACTGAAGCCCATGAGTATAGAAGGCACTCCATAGTCCCTGTGTTCAACTTGCAAGACAGCTCTAGCCATAAGAAATTTGAAGACTCTGTCACCATGGCAGAGGGGGAAGAGCACCCAAACACTGAAGAGCCAATGAACACTTAAGAGCTACTAAGCACTATGGTGGAAAGCCAGATTCAGTTGAAGGAAGACATGAACCTTATCATACAACAGTTTCAGAACTTGAAGGGTAGTCAAGAGGAAAACAAGAGCGATCAGAATCCCCCTACCTCGGAGAGAAAGAAGAAGATTAATGCAAAGATGAGTAAGATGGAGGAGATGATCAAAAAGGCCCGTAAGATGGAAGATCTTATGGATTTCCAGTCGTTCTCGCTTTCCCAGATGTGAGATTGCCCCCAAAGTTCAAGATGCTAGTCTTGGACAAGTTTGAAGGCACAGGCTACCCCAAATCCCAACTAAAGACTTGCGAGACAGCCCCAGCCATAAGAAATTTGAAGACTTTGTCACCATGGTAGAGGGGGAAGAGCACCCAAACACTGAAGAGCCAATGAACACTTAAGAGCTACTAAACACTATGATGGCAAGCCAAATTCAGTTGAGGGAAGACATGAACTTTATCGTATAGCATTTTCAGAACCTAAAGGGTAGTCAAGAGGAAAATAAGAGCGATCAGAATCCCCCTACCTTAGAGAGAAAGAAGAAGATTAATGCAAAGATAAGTAAGATGGAGGAGATGATCAAAAGGGCCTGCACGATGGAAGATCTTATGGATTACCAGTCATTCTCGCTTTTCCCAGATGTAAGATTGCCCCTTAAGTTCAAGATGCTAGTCTTGGACAAGTTTGACGGCACAAGCTACCCCAAATCCCACTTAAAGTTGAACATGAGGGCTATGCAGCCTTTAGGAGCTACTGAATAAATGTTGGCGCAAATGTTCCAAAACACCCTGACCGGAGCCGCTCTTAGGTGGCTCCTCAATGTTGAAGACAATAGAGCAAGAAACTAGGAAGACATGTAGGGAGTTTCACAACTAGTGCAAGTACAATATAGAAGTGGACGTGACAAGGAGAGATTTGGAGACCACTAAACAAGAGCTAAAAGAGTCCTTCTCTGCCTTCATTACCAAGTGAAGGTCTAAAGCTACACAAATGATGAATAGGCTGAATGAAGAAAAGCAATTAACCATGGTTGTAAAAAACTTGTTACCCATATACCATAAATATTTGTTTGCTCAATACTTTCCAAATTTTAAAGCTTTAATTGCTGCTGGTACTCAAATTGAGGATGTAATAAATAATGGAACCATAAAAAATGAGGATGCACCTAAGCTCAAAAAGAATTTTGGGTCTAGTTCCAAAACTGCAAAAGTCTCTAATATATATAAAAATGATCCCTACCAACTTATTTCCCCAATGCAAATATCACAAGAGTGGCCTCCAAGGCCTAGGAGGGAATTTCGTGAGTTGTATATGCCAATGAGTCAAGTGTTTGAAAAACTGAAAGCAAAAGGGTTACTAAAACCCTTAGACCCAAAACTAGTCCCAAACCCATTACCTGCAAAGTTTGATGTGAGTAAAAGGTGTGCCTACCATCAAGGCCCAGGCCATGACACTAACAAGTGTTATAACCTTCGTCATGCAATCCAAGATATAATAGACACTAAGGTGATTGCACCGCCTACAAGGCCTAATATCACCAATAATCCCTTGCCTAACCACAATATTGGGAGAGGACCAAGGATAAATTGTTTGATGTCTGAAGAGGAAGGAGAAGAGGACCCATCTGAGTTGATCTATTGCCTACCCGAATGCTTTATGATGACTTGGGAGGAGCTAATGGGTATGATGTCCGCTGCAGGGTATGATATATGGAGTGAGGATACTATAGAAGTCCTAAATTACCCAACATCCACATATGGGGGGAGACACTTCAAACCCCAATCAAATTACCCAACATCCACACATGGGGGGAGACACTTCAAACCCCAATCAAATGATCCAACATCCACGCATGAAGGGAGACACTTCAAAACCCAATCAAACGATCCAACATCCACATATAGGATGAGACATTTCAAACCCCAATCAAATGACCCAATATCCACATATGTGGAGAGACACTTCAAACCCCAAGATACTTAATTAAATTACCCATCAAAAATTGCCCCCATCATAAGAGGGGAGACACTTCAAACCCCCATATCTGGAGACAGACAACCCGATAGTGGCCTTGAACAAGTCAACCCAACAAACACCCAATGAAAAGGATGAGGTCCTCAAGCAGTTGCAGAAGATACAAGCCAATATATCTTTATGGGGTTTTACTCATGGCCTCATACAAGCACCGCCAGAATCTGGTAGACCTTCTCAATCAAATCCAAGTCCCTACAACCACTACTTCTCAAGATCTAAATGTCATGATTAGGTCTATAAGTAGGGAACCTACTATTTCCTACTCCGAAAAAGATTTAACAAAGAAAGGGAAACGCCCCAATGACCCATTGCACATTATTGTAGATGCCAAAGGCAAAAGGATACCAATGGTCCTAATTGATGACGGAAGTGCCTTGAATGTGTGTCCTTTAAAGACCGCAAGTTGCCTAGGTTTGAGCATTAAAGATTTTGTACCAACTGATCAACATGTGAGAGCATATGATAATAGTAGAAGGGAGGTTTTAGGAACTGTGACACTAGAACTCACCATTGGACCAATGATTAAGAAAGTATAATTCAAGTGCTGAACATAGCTTCGTGCTTCAATATGCTCCTCAAGCAACCATGGATCCATGATACAAAGGCTATACCTTCATCCCTATACCAAAAGGTTTGGTTTCCACATGAAGGAGCCATAGTTACCATATATGGCGATACTTTGACCATATGAAAGCCCATTTTTGGTATCGATTCTGAGAAGGAGCCATTAACCCTCGATGGCTTTGAGATTGAGAAGCCTCGTTTTGAAAGAAGAGAAAAAAAGGTTGAAAAGATCCCTATGGACTTTGATCCCTACAACAATAACAATGTGGTAGCAATGTCGAGAAAAATGAGTTATTTCCCAAGGATGAACCTAGGCAAGACTGTGAAAGAAGCAGCTATTCAAGTTCCAACAATTCCTACTGTCACACCACCTTTTGGGCTAGGTTATAAACCTATGGATGATGACTTATTAGAGACGGAAGTGAGGAGGATGGCCTATGCAAAGGCTAAAGCAAAAGGGGCTTCCTTGTCCCTTAGAGCCTTTGAAGCCTTACACTCCCACATTGAACGGAAAGTTTGTCAAAGCTGGAGATAGTTAGCACTATTAAGGATTCCCTGAACCGAGATACGATCCTGAGTAAAAAAAAATAGTGCCTGTATTTGAGTTATTCTTTGATTGTGATAGTAAGCTTCCAAAGTTGAAGTAGGAAGGTACGAACTGGGCCTTGACTGATTGGGCTAATTACATGGATCTTGATGCAACGACTACGCTTTTGGGAGATGCTATCTGCAACATAGAAGAATAAGAATACTAGGAGGCTTGTCAACATGCATTGAAAAACCCATATGAAGCAAGAACAGATGATGAAAATGATGAAGAAGGAGAAACCCCTAGTGATGATGATGAAGGTAGTAACAGCGAGAGTGATAATAATGGCGACAGCAGTAGCAGTAATGACAGCGGAGACAATAATAGCATTGATAGTGGTAGTGAAAAGAGCAGTAGCAAAGACTATGATAGCCAAGATAGTGGCAATGATAGGGGAGAACCCCTAGTGATAGAGAGGATGAAGATGTGGGATCTTTCTATGAAGACCATTTTGATGATGATGTGGACTACTATGATGGAGATATAAAGGATGATGCAAAAGCTGAGGGTGGAGATATAGAAGATGATGTAGAAGCTGAGAATGAAGATGTAGGAGATGATGCAAAAGCCGAGGATGAAGATGCAGAAGCTGAAGGTGAAGATTATGATGAATACCCCTACGAGCGACCTTTGGATTGGAGTTGCAATACTGATGCCAATTCAAAATCAGGCCCTCGATATGACAAGTATGGTAGAGAGATTCCTGAGTTAGGTTCATTCCATAATTTAGAATTTGGCTCACTGACCCCATACACTAAGGAAGAAGATGACATAGATGCTAAACTGGCGACATTGGATAGAAAGCTAATGATCCGCAGCTTCAGAAACTTAACTCTGGAGAATCTTGAAGATGAAGATGAGAGAATAGAAGGGAACGAATTAAAATACTTCCCCCAATACATCTGCCCAAGCAACAAAAGGAAGCAAGATCAATTTGGGGAGTGGATGGACAGCATAGAGCGCTTGGATGCCTATGTATCTGACAAGCCCGTAGATATGGAAGTTGATGGTGAAAGCACAGATTATATGGATGAAGACCCCAGAGTATTGATGCTGAGGGAAGAGAGGACTCACTAGGAGCCAACTGCCATCATTGAAGCCACAACCGAGTTGAAGAGCTGGGCATGGGAAGGAGTTGCCCACCCCATGAAAGACCCTCTAGAGAAGATCAAGACCATTAAGCTACTTAGTCCTACCAAAAACATTATCTCTATCCTTATTGAGTCTATCTCTGCTAGTATTGTTATTCCTGTTGAGTCTGTTTATAATCGTGTCCCTATAAAGTCCATTCTTGTTGAATCTATTAAGAACTCTACTCCTTATAATGTGATTTCTAATTCTACTTATTTGTTGGCTTTGAATGTTTTTATTTCATAAATTAGTAAAGAAACTTTTAATAATGAGGAATTAAAACAAGGGCGTCTAGATCCTATAAAAGAAGAAACCTAATCTGTTAACCTGGAAGCTGATGATGAACCTAAGATGGTCCAAATTGGTAACACCTTAACCTCCTCTGAGAAAGATGCATTAGTCACACTACTGAAGGAATTCAAAGAGGTATTTGCATGGTCATATGAAGACGTGCTCGGGATTGATACAGATATAGTGCAACCCTACATTCCAACAGATCTAGCCATGAAACTAGTTAAGCAGAAGTTGAGAAGGATGAAGCCAGAGTGGACTCTCAAGACCAAAGAAGAAGTTGAGAAACAATATAATACAGGATTCTTGAGGGTGGTTAACTACCCAGAATGGTTAGCAAATGTGGTTCCGGTGCCAAAGAAAGACGGGAAGGTGAGAATGTGTGTAAACTTTAGAGACCTTAATAAGGATAGCCCAAAGGATGATTTTCCCTTACCCCATATTGATATCTTGGTTGATAACATAGTAGGACTTGTTGTCATTCCTTGGATGGCTTTTCAGGATACAATCAGATAAAAATGACTCTAGAAGATATGGAGAAGACATCCTTCATTACTCCATGGGGGACATATTATTATAAGGTCATGCCATTTAGCCTTAAGAATGCTAGTGCTACTTACCAACGGGCAGCCACTACTCTGTTGCATGATTTGATACACAAAGAAGTAGAAGTTTATGTGGATGACATGATAGTGAAGTCCAAAGACTATGAATGGCACATACCGGCTTTACGGAAGTTCTTTGAGAGAATCTGATTTTATAGGTTGCGGTTGAATCCGAAGAAGTGCACTTTTGGCATGACATCCGGAAAACTGTTGGGATTCATAGTAAGTAAAAGGGGAATTGAAGTAGATCCTAACAAAATCAATGCAATTTTGGAGATGAAGCCTCCGAGGACTGAGAAGAAGATCCGAGGTTTTTTAGGGAGAATACAATACATAAGCAGGTTCATAGCCCAGCTTACCATGACATGTGAGCCACTTTTTTTACTACTCAAGAAAGAAGTTCCCACGATGTGGAATGAACAATGCCAAGAAGCCTTTGAAAAGCCACCAATATTGATTCCAACGGTACCTGAAAAGCCATTATTACTATATCTCACAACCACGGATACAGCAATGGGGGCTTTACTTGCTCAATACCTAGAGGAGTCTAGAAAAGAGAATTCAATTTATTATATTAGCAAGAAGATGTTGGCTTAAGAAGAGAAGTATTCGCCGCTTAAGAAGACATGTGTAGCACTTGTATGGGCAACCCGAAAACTCAGGCATTACATGCTTGCTTTCAAGGTCTTGTTGATTGTAAGAATGGATCCTTTTAAATATCTTATGGGGAAGCCAGTGCAAGATGGGAAGACAGCTAAATGGATTCTGCTTCTGTCAAAATTTGATATCAAATATATGACTCAGAAGTCTATAAAGGGAAGACCAATTGCTGATCACGTAGCCCACTATTCACTTGAAGAAGCCAAAGAAATCCAAGGGGACTTTCCAGATGAGGATATCATGGGGATAGAGTTAGAACCGTTGTAGATGTATTTTGATGAAGCAACTAATCAGAATGGAAGTGGCATTGGAGTTCTCCTAATTTCTCCAAAAGGGATACACATCCCATTCTCTGGTAGGCTTAACTTTCCTGCCACTAATGATGCCACTGAATATGAAGCTTGCATTATGGGATTATAGGTCTTGGAGTGAAAGAATTGGAAGTATATGGTGATTCAGCCTTGATAATTTCTCAGATTCAGAACAAATGGAAGATTAAAGAAGAAAAGCTAATGCCTTATCGTGAATGTTTTCAGAAGCTGACATCGAAATTCGGTAAGATTTAGTACCAATATGTGCCAAGAATGCAAAACTAGATTGCAGATGCTTTAGCAACAATGGCATCCATGATGCATGCCTAAAGAAGAAAAAGCTCGGCCGATAGTGGTGGAACAAAAAGAACAGCCGGCTTATTGTATGTCAATAAAAGGAGACAAAGAAATGAATGGGGAAGGTGAATGGTATTCAAATATCTTACAATACCTCAAGGATGGGACATACCCATAGTCTGCAGACAAGAATGACCAATTAACTATCAGAAGGTTGTCCACCAATTACATTATTTGTGGTGAAAGGCTATACAGAAGATCGTATGATAGAATTCATCTCCTTTACGTGACTGCCAAGGAAGCACAGCAAATAATTAAGGAGGTCCATGAGTCAAGTTATGGGCCACATATGAATGCACACATGTTGTCACAAAAGATAATGAGACAGGGTTATTACTAGACTACTATGGAAGCAGACTGCGCAATTCATGTTCAAAAATCTCATCAATGCCAAGTCCATGAAGATCTGAAGCACATGCCGCCCATGCCATTACATACCATTACTTCACCCTAGCCATTCTCTACGTGGGGGATAGATATTATTAGAAAGATTCACCCAACAGCATCCAATGGCCATGAATTTATACTTATTGTTATTATTTACTTCACTAAATGGGTGGAAGCTGTCTCATATAAGGTTTTGAACTGGAAAAAAGTTGCTCAGTTTATTCAAACTAATATCATTTGCAGATATGGGGTACCGCATGAAATTATTTTAGACAATAGGCTGCATTTCAAGGGAGAAACGGAAAAGCTACTTCGATAGTTCAATATTCAGTACCATAAATCCTCACCCTACCGTCCTCAAGCCAATGGAGCAATTGAGGCTGCAAACAAGAACATAGGGCAAATTTTGAAGAAAAGCACAAAGAACTACAAGGATTGGCATCTATAGTTACCCTATGCCCTTTGGGGGCATAGGACATCAATTTGGTCATCCACAGGAGCCACTCCTTATTCGTTAGTATATGGGATGGAGGCAGTCCTTCCCATTGAAATGGGTGTTCATTCATTGAGAACAGTATTGGAGAGTGAAATCCCCGAAGTAGATTGGTTGCAAAGTAGATATGACCAATTATGTATGATGGATGAGAAGAGACTCAAGGCCTTGTATCACATTCAAGGTTACCAAAGAAGACTTAGAAAAGCCTTTGACAAGAAAGTAAGAGCTAGAGATTTGAAGATGGTAGATTTAGTGCTGAAGGAGATTTGAGCCTCAATTCAGGTTCAATGGGAAATTCAAGCAAAATTGGGCAGGTCCATATATTATCAAATAGATATACTCTAGGGGAGCGGTAAGGTTGATGGACTTAGATGCAAACCCTTTCACTAAGCCTACCAATATGGATCAATTGAAGATATACCATGTTTGAAGTGGTAGTCTGAGAATACCACGTCTGGAGTGGTTGTAAACTATGTTATTTTCTTTCCTAGGTTGAGCAAAAAAAAAAAAAAAAAAAAGCGGTAGGTTGAAAACCCAAAAAGGCAATCTACGTAAAAGGAGAGTAAAAAAAAAAAAGAAAAAGTGAGAGAGCCTGCTAGGTTGAAAACCTGAAAGAGCGGCCTAGGCAAAAGTGAAGGCAAATAAAATGAACTACATGATGACTTGATCATTCTATCAAGTAGGTATGTAGGCAACCATATATTGATCCGGTCATAACTTACCCAAACCCACCATTTACCCAATTAAAAAAAAAAAAAAATTGCCAAAATTTAACCATTTCATTAAACCAGGCCATTACACAAACTTTAAAACCCAAACCCTAAACCAAACTCTAAGCAAAAAAAACAAAAACAAAAACAAAAAAAAAAAAAAAAAAAACAAACAAACAAAAAAAAAAACAAACAAACAAACAAACAAACTCTAAACAAATCAAACCCTAAACAGAACTCTAAACCTGAAAGTCCTAAATAATTCCTAAAAACTAAGAGTTTCAAACTAATTTTTAAAATAAACATGTTCAAAACCAAAAAATAAGAGAATCGTTTTTTCTTCAGTCTTTTCTCCTTTGGTTATTTGTTGGTTCCATATGTGGTAGGTACATTGTCATCTTTGTCTCTCCTTTTGAACTCATAATTGTTGTCCCCATGATTGTCTTGGTTATCTTTGAGAAATTTTTTTCTCATAGAAGCCATGTCAACCTCCTTGTCCACAACCTTGTTCACCAGCCAGTTAGAAAATTATATGGTCATCCTATGAAGGTGAACCTTAACAAAAGATTGATCCACTCAGTTAGCCATGTCCAAGTCTAACAGCATATTCCTTACAGAAGTAGGAAGTTGTGTCCACAGGAGTAAAAGGTTATCTTCCTCTACCACCAGGCATTCCCTGCTCATACTAGAATTGTCACAAAAGTCTATCAGCCTTATAGAAAGTTGCCCTCCTTAAGCCAACTAAGAGGATGTGATCTGATCCTGGAGACCACAACAAAGGAGGAGGGCACTTCCACCAATAACAATCCCATCGAATTGAGATACTGGATTTCTTGTTCAGAAATTTCACCTAGTTACTTTCAGTCTGACACTCGGTCTTAAGGACAGCCCTGCTAAGGAAATTACTAGGACCATAATTGGCAATAGTGCATATAGCAATCATGTCCAGTCGTTCCATCAACCATATCTACAAAGTCAGAGGACTCTTAAGGAATTGTTGCGATTCTCCACCAAGAAATACAAAGTCCAGCCCTAAAAGTGTTTCTACCAAGATCAAAGAAGCAGGATTATCACCATCCTTAACTTGTCTCACAATACCTATGGCTCGAGCATACAAAGCCAGGTCTTCTAGAGCAAAGAAAAAATTCCCCCATGAAGTAAAGAGTTAAGCCAAAAAATTTTTGCATGTTGTCAGACACACCATGAGTACATTTATTAATAAGCCTTGTAACAACTGCACAAAGATTCACCCTGTGGCATTTTATCATGCTACTGGTAATTGAAGTAGAAAGCCCTAGAGCATTAGATAAGATCTCCCTATGTCTGGCATCACAAGAAACCGCTACAGATTTTTTGCCTGGCTCATAACCCAGAATAGCAGAAAATTCTTCGATTATGGGACAAAGTTCAGCAATGTTAAACTGGAATACATGGTCTTCAATATCCCAAAACTTCACGGCGGCACGGAGAAAATCCCACTTGATCTTGACATTCCTCATAGCCTTGATTCCCTCTAACTTGTAGGCAGTAAAATTGGTCTTGGTGACAAAATCAAAGCTACGAACCCATCTGTTGATATCATGTGTGATTGAATGAGGAAAATTTTGATTGCTGGCCATGATAAATTCTTATATGTGATTGTTGTTTCTTGATAGCTTTGATGCAGAGATTTGTTTGTAGGTTTAATCCTAAAATAGGCTCTCGTAGTCTCTAACCAGGTTTAAATAAGTTTAAAGAGTTTGCAGCTGACTGGGAAAGACGTGTTGGAAAACATAGAAAACGTGTTGGAAAAACGCGAGTCATGGAAAAATTGGGTATGCCTGTCGGCACCCTAAAATGCCAATCAACACTCTAAGAGTGTCAATTGGCACCCAGCCTAGCCATGACCAAATTGACTTATTTTGTGTTTTTAGGCACATTATGGGTCCGTTTTGGCTCTGTTTTTCACTTCAAAAAAATAGTTGTACTATAAAGTCTCAAAAAATTAGCATGGATTGTCAAATTGGGGCATTTGGCCATGCCTTGTCCATTTTTCAAAAATTATCATCTGCATCATATGTTTCAAAAAAGAGAAGAGAAAATTAACCAAATCAAAAAATTTCAAAATCATGCATCTATTTTCTAAACTAGGGGCATTTGGCTATGCCTTATCCCCTTTTTTCTAAAACAAATCAAGTCAATCATCCCTTTTTAAAAATAAAAAATAAAAAAATAAAAAATAAGAGAGAAATCTTTTTTCAAAATAAAAGGTCATCATACATAAGTTTTCAGACTAGGGGCATTCAACTATGCCTCATTCAGGTGAGTACAAATCCCATTAGAAAGGGTCATATAAATTCAAATTGTGTACTACAAAGCTTCATAAGGTAAATTCTAAACTTGTCTCATCTAAGTTTTAGCAAGGCTAAAAGCAATCCACTAAGAAATATTTTTGTCTTTGTAGGAAAATAAGATATAAGTTAAGCATCATTCGGACTTCGAGTCCGCTTGTGGGAAGATCTCCTAGACCCACCCTTAGAGGAGCCACCCTCTGTATCTCCTTCTTGACTTGCATAAAACCGAGATTCTTGTTGACGGTTTTGAAATTTGAGATTTCTGATTCTCTCTTCCAAAGATCTTGTGTTGGCCTCAGCAGTTGCCATTCGGTTGTTCTGAAAAATCGCCAGAGACAGGTGTTAGTTCATTACTATGGATTTCAAGCAAAATATCATTAAGGAAGCATCATCTTTTAGCCAATTCACTTCATTCAGCACATATTGAGAAGGTTGAGTGCATGCCACCAGCTACAAACCTCCAATCATCTGCATGCTCTCTTCCACAAGATCAACACCAACCTGAAGCACAAATTTGCAAGTTCAAAAATAACTCAATGAACAAAAATGAGGACGGAGGACTAAAGGATTTGGGAGTATACCGGGTCAGCCCAAGGGACATTTGGGGTATACTCTGGACAGTCTAGATTCACAGAGCTGAAAGATCCATAGAGATTCATTACTTCATATTGCCATGCTGGGAAATGAGGATATGTCTCCATGAAGGAACTAGAAGAACCATCAGCATTGCTAGGAAGAGGACTCTCCTCTTTAGAGGATGAAGCCCAAAAATACAACATGAAGATATTTTCACAAAAGACAAAACAAAGAAAATAAAAGATGATGATGCAAGCCAAGATTCAAATTAATTTGGGAAAGAAAGAAAGCTACCAATGTTCCAAAGATGTCAGCTAAACAACCTTGCAATTGAGCCTAGATAAATTCAAGATAGTCTTCTAGTGTCCTTGGAACAATGTGGCCAACCTGAGCACGGGCAATTTCTTCATTAGCCAAAAGGTCTACCAACTGGATGGAAGGACAAGGATGGGCAGGAATCATTTCAAGAGGGTACATATGTTGAACCTAAGCCAGTACCCGGTCACCAAGATACCAATATCTCCCATGGCCACATTCAAAGAACACTTGATGACCATTCAACTCTTAAGCCCATGCACACTCCACATGCTCCTCACATCCAAGCCAAGGATTCAAGGACATCTGAAATCACAAAAAGCCTAGAATGAAAAGAAGCCATACCCATAAGAAAAAAAAACAAAAAACAAAACAAACAAAACAAACGACAAAACAAAAACAAAAACAAAAAAACAAAAACAAACAAAAAAACCTCACCTCATCGGCAGCTAAGCCGTCAATTATCAAACGTCATGCTTGCAAAGAACACTTAAGAGGTGCTGACAAACAATACTTAGGCAAACAATGAAGAAACCTTGGAAACATATCATCAACATCTTCTAAAAGTTGTGGACCAACCCTAAAATATTCATACATCCAGACCTAAAAAAAAAAAAAAAATCAACACACATCAACAACAACACAACAATACAAATAACCCTACAAAATACATCTGACCAAGAATTTAAATCTCACCTGCCAAACAAATGGTGCACCTCCTAGGCATGTAAGACTTCACCAAGAAAGCTGTGTCATGAAGTGCAAGAGGGTCGCATAAGCCATGCCGCCCCAATCATAATTTTTGATCTGATTAATATCCCTCAAACTCCACAAGTAACATAAACTCACAGTGCTCCCTAAGTCCAGACATTAAAGAGATCCAATGAAGAGAAGCATAAACATGCAAGTGCCAGTTGCTATAGTTTCACTCTTGTCAATATTGGAGTACAGCTACATCAAGGGTACATTCTTACTCCTGATTCGTGGAGGTATCACACCCAAAAGACCTCTAATTTCCACTGATGAGATGGAATCATTAACTTCAATTCTCTCATTACCCAATTTTAAGCCAGTAATGGCTGAGAAGTCATACGATGTCAGAATCCCCTCACCAATACCCGAAAAATGAAAAGTGCAAGTGGTATCCCAAAATCGCTCTGATAATGTGAGAAGCAATTGAAGGTCCTTTTACTCATTGGTGTCATGATCCAACAGAGCTCGAAAAAAGGTTTGAAAGCCAACTTCATTAATGACATTCTTAATGTCTGGGGATAATGCCCCCCACCTATACTTCAACAACTGGAGACTATCTCAACTCTTGAGATTCTACAAAAAAAAGTTTAGCCAATCATTATGATATTCACAAAATGCCCTGTTTTAAAATACTCACTCCAAAATCCTAACCGATAAAATAATGCCCCTCAAAAATAATAAAAAAATTCAAAAATGCCTACACATCAAATTTTCATAATTACATACCCACAAAAAGAAAAAGTCAAGTCAAAATTCATCCAACAATCCCTAAAGCTACATACAATGCAAAGCTTCATAAACCATCAACATTGTCCAAACCTCACAATATCAAACAACTCAACAATTCAAAAATGCCCCAAAATAAAAAATAAAATCAACATGACCACACAATGGTTTCCAACCAAATCATACAATGTCCCAAAATTCCCACAAGAGCAAACAACAACAAAATGACAATGCCCCTCAATAAAACATAAAATCAAAAAATTCACCAACAAAAAGCAAAAAAAAAAAGGGGGGGTAAGCTCACCTTGAAATCTTTCTTGGATGAGTGTGGAGCATGGTTGTTTGGACCTTGAAGGAGCCCCTCTTCATCATTCCATTCTAGGGATGGATGATACTCTTCCCATTGAAAGTAAGAAAGTAAGTTTGAAAATGGGTTTAAAAAAAAAAAAAAGGTTTTGCAAGGAGACTCAAAAACTTAAGGATCTGAAGAAATATTTTAAAGGATAGTAGAAATCAAGTTTAGAAGCCCAGAAAAGTGATTTTCCAAGCAAGAAATGGTGTGGAAATGAAGAAAATGCAAAAGGAAGAAGCATGTGAATAGTGACAATGGAGGAAGAAGAAGAAGTAAAAAAAATGATGAAGACAACATAAAAAAGGGGGCCAAATTCTTTAAATGGTCACATGAGTTGCTCAGTCAAACTCAGTCAACTCAAAAAAAAAAACTTTTCAAGAATTTTCAAAAATGAATGGTTTCAATTTCTAGAAAATTTCAAATTTTGAAAAATGAAATGAAGAAAAAACTTTCAAGAATTTTTTTTTAAAAAAAAATAAATAGTTTCAATTTCAAGAAAATTTCAAATTAAAAAAAAAAAAATGATGAAAAAAATGAAATGAAGCAAACCTTTCAAGAATTTTCAAAGATAAATGGTTTCAATTTCAAGAAAATTTCAAATTTTGAAAAAATGAAATGAAGAAAAATTTTCAAAAGACCCCAAAAATTAATGGATTTTTCCTTTTAAAGAGAAATTCATGTCTTAAAGAAAAAAAAAAAAAAAAAAAAAAAAAGAAGAAAAATTGCACATTTCAAATAAGGGAGCAATAAAGCACCGATCATTCAAATTCTAATTCGAGACTTTGGTCTTTTGCGAGCAAAGTCCAGATTTTCAGACCGAGCCAGATATAGTTCTCAGTCACCGCCAAACCGAGCTGAATATAGTTCTCAATCACACTCAGAATTCCAGACCGAGCCGAATATAGTTTTCAATTGCCTTCAAAATTCCAGACCGAACCGAATATAGTTCTCAGTCATCTTCAGAATTCCAGACCGAGTCGAATATAGTTCTCATTCGCCTTCAGAATTCTAGATTAGCCGAATATAGTTCTCAATCGCCTTTAGAATTCCAAATTAAGCCGAATAGAGTTCTCAGTCGCCTCCAGATTTTTAGACCAAGCCGGATATAGTTCTCAGTCGCCTCTAGATTTTCAGATTGAGCCAAATATAGTTCTTAGTCGCCTTTAGAATTCCAGATTGAGCCGCATATAGTTCTCATTCACCTCTCGATTTTCAGATCAAGCCGAATATAGTTCTCAATCACCGCAAAACCAAGCCGGATATAGTTCTCAGTCGTCTCCAGATTTTCAGACCAAGCCAAATATAGTTCTTAGTCGCCTCCAGATTTTCAAATTGAGCCAGATATAGTTCTCAGTCACCTCCTTATATCAGATTAAGCCGAATATAGTTCTTAGTCTACTTTTAGAACGAGCGAATACAGTTCCTGGTTACCTTATTTCAGATTGAGCTTAATATAGTTCTCAGTCTACTTTCAGATTAGTCAAATATAGTTCCTAGTTACCTTATTTAAGATTAAGCCGAATATAGTTCTTAGTCTACTTCCAAATTGGGCGAATACAGTTCCTGGTTACCTTATCCTAGACTGAGCTGAATATAGATCTCAGTCTACTTCTAGATCAGGCGAATATAGTTCCCGGTTACCTTACCTCAGACTGAGCCGAATATAGTTCACAGTCTACTTTCAGATCAGGCCAATACAGTTCTTGATCATCTCATTTCAAGTCGAGTGAGTATAGTTCTCGATTGCCTCATCAACATTCAAGATTTTATCCAGGTTCATCAATTATCAATTAGATTAGGTGTCCATAGTTTTCATTTTTCAAAATAACAAAACACTAGTTCTACACCCCCAAAGGTTCTAGGTTCTAGGGCTAGGAAATCTTTGAAAAGTAAACCTCAATTAAATCATGATCGCTAAAATCAGTGTCTTTGTTTTACATTGACATTCGCTTTGCAAGCTCTTTTAATGAGGGGCATTCTGCAGACACTCAATTTTGCACCCATAATTTAATTTTGGAAGATGACTAAAATGACCATTTCATATACCCAAAAAATCATAGTTGCATTACATGCATTAAATCAATCATTGCATATTGTAAAATAATCTTGAAATTCTAACGGTCGTGACGGTAAGCCCGATTCCCAAATCGGACCGTCGGATTGAAAGATATCACAAGATCAAGTTTCCACAGTCTGCATGCATTGTGTGTGTGTGGAACTGATCATATGTGATTAATCAAAATTAATTTTGATTAGTTAAACAATTAAAATTAATTAAATAATGGTTGTCGGTTCTTATTAGGAATAAGCCTGCTTGCATGGGAATAAAATGGATAATCAAATAACAAGGGAATTATTGATAATTGAGTCTTTTTAGAATATTTATCTATCAAATAATTATTGTTTTAAAGACCTGATTATCAAAATAAAAGAGATTAATTTTAGAATAAGAGTTAAAAATACATCTAGGTGCAATTCCTGACTCAGAAAATCCCTTAAAAAGAGTCCAAATTGAACCAAAATTGGAAGTAGGGCTCGGCACGTGAGAGGGCCAATCGGCACTCTTGGCAAGTGCCGATTGGCACAACTCCAAGGCTTGGCGCAGAAATGCTCTAATTAAGTTAAAACACATCTATTTCGTATTTTTAGGGATAAGGACGTAATCCAATTCATATCTGATCCCATTCAGCTTATTTTTCAGGCATCCAACCTCTATAAATAGGGGAACAACATCAAAAATTGAGGCCCTTCTTTTCCTAACTTCCTTGCTCCCCTTACATTAAAGACGTTCTGGAAGCCTTGGCTTTAAGAATTTCTTTCCGTAAGTGAACATATTTTAGATCTCAAAAAGTACATTCGTGCAAGTATGTCTTTAATCTCACTCTTTTGTTTATTCTTTTCTTCCCTATCTGATATATGTGTTTTGTTCATTGCATGGTTTTCATGACTGTATGTTTGATTTTATTCATTGTCAATACAATCTTGTTCATATTTTTTTAGCCATGTTCGCATGTTTAATTCCTTGTTTAATAATTTATTAACCAGCCTAAGTGTAAGATTTGATTCTTCTTTAAATTTCAAGATTTGCAATAAACTGCTAAAAACATTTTTTTTTTTTTTTAAAACAACAACAAAACAGATCTGTATTTTCATTAAATACAGATCTGGAGTTTTTTCTGCATACAAAATAGATCTATATTTTCATTAAATACATATCTGAATTTTTTTTTTTTTTTGCATACAAAACTGATCTGTATTTTCATTAAATACCAATCTGAATTTTTTCTGTATAAAAAATGATTTGCATTTTCATTAAATACAGATCTGAATTTTTTCTGCATAAGAAACTGATCTGTATTTTCATTAAATACAGATCTAAATTTTTTCTGCATAAAAAACTGATTTGTATTTTCATTAAATACAGATCTGAAATTTTTTTGCATATAAAAACATATCTGTATTTTCATTAAATACATATTTGAAAATTTTTTGCATATAAAAACAGATCTTTATTTTCACTAAAATTCAGATTTGAACCTTTTCTATAATAAAAAATGTTTTCTTCAATATCAAATATCACCAATTTTTGTGTTTCATTTTAAAAATTGCAAATTTTGAATTCTTAAAGAATGAATTAATCTTAAATTTGGGGATTTCAATATGATGCATAATTCAAATGGGTATATAAAGGGTCATTTTGAGTCTAGAAGACCAGACTCCATCTGGGCAGAATGGGTGCCCAACACCTTCCCATTCTGTAACCTAGCCCCTGAATCTAGATTTTGGTTCGTAAATAGTGCGTTATCTTTTCTTTGTTTTTGGATTATAATCTAGGAAACAAACCTTTGTAATTTTTAACAAGATTGTAATTTAGGAAACAAAGTCATGTATTTTTCATTTTATTAGATTGTAATTCATTCAAATTAGTGAGTGGTTGTATTATTCAAATATGCACTGACGGGGGTGTTTTTTGGCATAAACATCAAACATACAAGACCTGACAGGAAAAGCTGATGGGTCCTGTGTATCCGTCAACCTCATAAGAACCGACGGTTTCCTTTGGAAACCGACGGCCCTAAAGACGAACTAGCGATGAAGCTAACGGGCACGTCACCCTCGCAAATCGACGAAAGACCACTAACTGACAGAAAGCACACCAATGGACCCTATGTGGCCTTACTTGATCCTCACGCATACTCATATATGGAAACATCTTGCGTATCATACACAAAGACCCCACTACGCACTCATATCTTCCTCGTATGGAAAGGCACCCTAAAATCTCGAGAACCCTAATACCAGATCTTCCCTACAAGGAAAAATCCCCACTTTCGAGGGATCTTGGCCGGTACTAGACCTTCTCCTTTCTCAGGTACACAGAAAATCCCTAGCTCCCTCACTATAGAGTTCTTAGAGATTTCTTATTCACTAACTTGACCTTCGGAAGGTCTTTGGCCAGTACCACGCTGGTGACTTCTGTTTGGTCCTTATGTTCTTGTTCTGCAGGTGCCCATTAGCATGATTTGGAGCCAACAACTCACTGACGATTTTCGTATATCATCAGTTGGTGCCATCTGTGGGAAACGAGTGATTAGCCATATCACTACTTCTAAGACAAAGAGTTGCATGGTCCAGACACGTTCAATGGCTACCATTAACCAGGATACAGGGAATCCCTCCAACGCCTTAGAAAGACAAGTGCAAACCATGGCTGCAGCAGTAAAGCGACACACTCAACGTAACTAGGAGCTGGAGCAATAGCTGAACCAAAGGAACGAATGACATCCAGAAAACCAACGCGATGAGTGGAACAACGACGAGCAGAATGGTAGTCACCTGCCAACGAGAGACCATCAAGAGAGCGAAGACCAAGAAGAAAGCAACGTCCCCAGCAGACGGGATGGGCCGGAAGACACTAGCCGCCTATCCGAAATGGAGATCAGCGCGATGTGCATGGCCCAAGATATGCAGTTGATAAAGGAGAAGATGGATGTGATCATGAACTCCATGAGGGGACAGGTATCCACCAATTTGGACGAGTTAGTCCAGCGGACGAACTCGCCCTTCACAGCTCAGGTGACGTCTTTCCCTCTTCCTGCAAAGTTCCCAATGCCATAGGTGGAAATGTACGACAGATCAAGGGACCCATTCAACCATCTAGAGTCGTTCAAAACCCTCATGCACCTACAGGGGGTTCTAGATGAGATTATATGTAAGGCATTCCCCAATTACACTCAAAGGGCCAACACGGGTATGGTTCAGCAAGGTGGCCCCCAACACGGTGTCCACCTTCAAGGAGTTAAGTGGACACCTCGTCATTCACTTCATTAGGGGGTAAAGGTACAAGAGGTCCTCTGTGAGTCTATTGAACATAAAACAGCGAGAAGATGAAAGCCTAAGGTCGTATGTAACCCGTTTCAACAAAGAGGCCCTTTTGATTGACAAAGCTAATAACAAAGTCCTAGTCACCACCATTTATAAGAACGACCCAAAAACGATGGCCGATATGTTGTACAAGGCCACGAAATACATGAATGCTAAAGATGCAATGATTGCCCGAGGGGGTAGACCAAAGAAGAGAGATAGGCAGGACGATCCCCATCCAAACAAAGGAAGAAAGTCAGCTCGAACAAGCAAACAAAAGGAAGATAGGAGGTTAAGACCTCCGCCTAGAAGGACTGTAAACTTCACCCCTCTGAATACCCTACTAGACTAAGTCCTTATGCAGATAAAGGACAACGCAGCACTGACTTGGCCAAACAAATTGAAGGGCGATCCGAACAAGAGGCCCAGAAATAAGTACTGTCGCTTCCACCAAGACTGTGGACACGACACTTCCGAGTGTTATGACCACAAGCAGCAAATCGATGCCCTCATCAAACAAGGAAGTTGCAACGGTTCGTCAGGGGCGGGGAGAACCCCCCAAAGGACCCCGAACCCAACCGACAGGCCGAAGAAAGGCCAAGGACCCCACTCGGAGAAATAAGGGTGATTATAGGAAGGGACATAATGGCTGGATCCTCTAAAAAGGCAAGGAAAATGTACTTACGGATGGTGTAAAGTGTCCAAATTTCTAGACGACTGCCCAAAACGACCAAGGTCGACAACCTAGCCATCAGCTTCACACAAGAGGATGCTAGACAACTCCACCACCCTCATGACGATGCCCTGGTCATTAGCTTGTCAATTACAGACTTCAATACCTGACAGGTGCTAGTAGACAACAAGAGCTCAGCAAACAACCTCTACTATCCTGCATTCCAGTAGATGAGAGTCAACAAAGAGCGCCTCCTACCCTTAGACACACCACTAGTAGGATTTATGGCACCAAGGTCCTCCCTGTGGGAACTATCACCAATAACCATTAGGACGTACCCTCAGCAGCTCACTAAGGAAGTCAATTTCTTGGTCGTTGATTGCTCCTCTGCCTATATCACCATCATTGATCAACCTACGCTTAATGCATGGAAAGCAGCTACATCCACATACCACCTACTAGTAAAGTTCCCAACAGAGTATGAGATAGGAGAAGCACGAAGGGACCAGATGGCAGCTCGCGAATGCTACTTTGCCATGCTAGAAATGGATGATCACTTGCAAGCATTAAACATCAAAGAGAGACGGGTTACAATAGAGCCAACAGAAGACCTGGAAGAGATCTCCCTGGACGATAACGTCCCAAGCCGAATCACTCGTATCAGCACGCTGGCTGACCCTTCAGTTCGCAAAGAGCTCGCCCTCTTCCTAAAGAACAATCAAGACATCTTCGTTTGGAGCCACAAGGACATGCTAGGGATTAGTCCAAGCATCACGGTCCACAAGTTCAACGTATGCCCATCCTTCCCTCTTATCCGACAGAAGAAGAAAGTCTTTGCCCAGGAAAGAGACAAGGCCATAGTCGGGAAGGTACGCAAACTACTTAAGGCAGATTTCATTAGGGAAGTCTACTACCTTGAATCGTTGGCCAACGTAGTCATGGTTAAAAAAGAAAATGGCAAGTGGAGAATGTGTGTAGATTTCACCAACCTAAACAAAGCATGCCCCAAGGACAGCTACCCGCTCCCGCGCATCAACCTCCTCGTAGCCTTTACGGCTGGTCACCAGCTATTAAGTTTCATGGACGCCTTCTCCAGGTACAACCAAATTAGATTAGATGAAGCAGACCAGGAGAAAACCTCATTTATCATGAGCCAAGGACTCTTCTGTTACAAAGTCATGCCGTTCGGACTAAAGAATGCAAGGGCAACATACCAAAGGCTTGTGAACAAGATGTTCACCCAGCAGATTGGGCGAAATGTTGAAGTGTACGTAAATGTTGAAGTGTACGTAGACGACATGCTTGTAAAGAGCACAAGGGAAAGTAGCCACTTAGACGACCTTCGGGAAACGTTCGAAACCCTTTGCCTCTATGCCATGAAGCTTAACCCCAGTAAATGCATGTTTGGAGTAGCGTTAGGAAAATTTCTAGGCTTTATGGTGTCGCAACGCGGTGTGGAAGCCAATCTCTACAAGATTCAGGCCATATTGGAGATGACACCTCCAAAGAACGTCAAGGAGGTACAAAGCCTAAACGATAGGGTGGCGACCCTCAACAGGTTCGTCTCCAGGGCAACGGATAAGTGTTTACCCTTCTTTAAGACACTAAAAAAGGCCTTCAAATGGACCAACGAATGCCAAAAGGCTTTTGAGGAATTGAAGGCGTACCTTGCGTCCCTACCATTGCTAAGTCCATCCAAACCCGGTGAAGAACTCTCCCCTTACTTAGCTGTGTCACCAACGGCCGTCAGCTCCGCTTTTATCCGAGAGGAAGACCATATACAGTTACCTGTCTACTACACTAGCCAAGCGCTCCAGGTAGCTAAAGGAAGATGTAACGACCCAAGGAAAAGCGCTAGCCACATCTGCGCTATACCTCAAAAGGACTAGTCACAATTGAGGCTCCTTGTAGTTGTTAATAAAGCCCAGTTCAACCCAGTAAATACCCGATGTGGGACTCATCACACACCCACACACATCACACAATCAATCATATTGGGGCATCACAATCTCCCCCACTTAAATCCCTAACGTCCTCGTTAGGGCCCACTTTGTGGGGTAGTGTCTCTAAGCCCACACAGGATTACCGGGCCGGCTCTGATACCATATGTAACGACCCAAGGAAAAGCGCTAGCCACATCTGCGCTATACCTCAAAAGGACTAGTCACAATTGAGGCTCCTTGTAGTTGTTAATAAAGCCCAGTTCAACCCAGTAAATACCCGATGTGGGACTCATCACACGCCCACACACATCACACAATCAATCATATTGGGGCATCACAGAAGATATCCCCCAATGGAAAAGCTAGCCTTCGCACTGATCATAGTTACCCGAAAACTCAGGCCATACTTCCAAGCGCACATCATAGTGGTCCAGACAGACAAACCACTGCGGAGATCAATGAACAACCCAAAAGCAGCAGGGCGACTAGTTTTATGAGCAATAGAGCTCGGCGAGTTCGATATCCAATACCAAGCTAGAACTGCGATCAAGGCTTAAGCTTTGGTTGATTTCGTTGTCGAGTTCACAACAAAAGAGGATGAAAACAGCAGGCCGGTAACATGGATGATATGGACAGATGATTCGTCCAGCCAACAGGCCGGAGGAGTTGAGGTCCTACTACAGTGAGGCCGAATATGCAGTCGCCTCCAATTCCTAACGACCAACAATGAGGTCGAATATGAAGTGGTCCTCTCAGGCCTCGACCTGGCTAAAGTTGCAGGGGCCACGTCAGTAGTCATACACTGCGATTTACAAGTTGTTACCAGACACATCAATGGTGACTACAAGGCCAAGGGGGAACGGATGAGAGAATATCTGAGCATGATCAAAGGAAAGGTAATAAAGGGGCTCTCGTCCAAGTTTGTACAAATCCCAAGGGAAGAGAATGAGCAAGTGGACCGTTTGGCCAAAGCTACATCTGCAGAGCGTGTGGTCGTCACTAATCAGGTACTATCCTTTGTCTAATATTCTCTTGCCATTAACAAAGTAGAGGTACAGGTGATTCCCATTGGAACCGACTGGACAACACCAATCGTATCCTACCTCAGGAATGGGATGCTCCCAGAAGACCACAATGCTTCTCGCAGGTTGAAGGTACAATCGTCATGTTTCGTACTAATTGGAGATGTCCTTTACAAGAGGGCTTCTCCTGTCCATATCTGAGATGCCTAGTCCCTACGGAAGTAAACTATGTCATGAGAGAAGTCCACAAAGGGGTGTGTAGGAACCACTTGGGAGCACACTTGCTAGTCCACAAGCTGATACGAGCAGAATACTATTGGCCCACTATACAGAAGGACACCCAGTCCTATGTGAAGGCATGTGACAAGTGCCAACGCTTCAACAACATCATACGACAGCCATCGAAGGAGCTTATACCAATGAGCACCCCGTGTCCGTTCACTCTGTGGGGGTTGGACATAGTAAGACCCTTTCCCATGGCGATGCGGTAGCTTAAGTTCCTTGTTGTAGGGATCGACCACTTCACCAAATGGGTCAAGGCAGAATCGTTGGCCACTATCACAGAGAAAAATGTCTGAAACTTCATCTAGAAAAGTATCATTTACTGCTTTGGGATCCCCAGGGTCTTCGTTTCTGACAATGGAAAGCAATTCAACAATGACGCGTTTAGAGATTTCTGTCAACAGTTGGGGATCAAGAACCACTATTCCTCTCTCGCCCACCCTCAAGCTAACGGACAAGTTGAGGTTGCAAACTGATCCTTGCTGAAGATGATCAAGACTCGGCTCGAGGGGGCAAAGGGTATATGGCCGGACGAACTACCCGGTGTCCTGTGGGCATATCGGACGACGGCTTGCACACCTACAAGGGAAACACGTTTTCACCTCGCATTCGGAAGTGAAGCCGTCATCCCGACAAAAGTTGGACTAACCAGCTATCGGATATCCCACCACGACGAAGAAAGGAATGAAAAAGGGATGCGCCTACAGTTGGACCTTCTAGATGAAGTTAGAGCAGTGGCAGAGCAACAGATCACTTGTTATTAGGACTTGATAGCAAAGTACTACAACACCAAAGTCAAGCCTCGGCATTTTTAGGTCGAGGACCTAGTCCTGAGGAAAGTGACGACGGCCACCAAAGACCCTGTATAGGGCAAATTGGGCCCTAACTGGGAAGGACCCTACAGGATCGTCGACTACCATAGAAAGGAGACCTACCACCTAGAGACCCTCGACAGGTAAAGGCTCCATCACCCATGGAACACCGAGCACTTGAGGAAATACTACTAGTCGTAGACAAGTGCAGCCTATGTTATCGTTTTCTTTTATTGTTTATGTTAAAGTTGGATACTGAAAGATGTTGAAGTTTTAAGGATATTAAGTTTTTAAGCATTTTCATTATTAATAAGACTTAAGAGGTTTATCAGATCCATTACTATACTCAACCCTTCAGTAAATTATCCACAATTTTACTATGTCCTACCTACAGGGTGGACAGATGACCAAGGATATTGACGGGTACTTGGTCATAAAATTTTACTAAGTCCTACCTACGAGGTGGACGGATGACCAAGGATACCAATGGATACCTAGTCACACAAAAATTTACTAAGTCCTACCTACGAGGTGGACGGATAACCAACGATACCGATGGGTACCTGGTCACAAATTTTATTTTACAAAGTCCTACTGACGAGGTGGACGGATAACCAAGGATACCGACGGGTACTTGGTCACAAAATTTTTTTCACTAAGTCCTACTTGCGGGGTAAACAAATAACTACGAGTACCTGGTCACAAAAATCCCACTAAGTCCTACCCACGGGATGGACAAATGACCGAGGACACCAATAGGTACCTAGTCACAAAAATTCACTAGGCAAACACACAAATACTACTACAGGGCAGATGGATGTAATAAATACTAACAGCTAGCAAAGGCGCGAGCATGACCAAGTCTTTATGATGGATAGGGAGCATATCCACAATTACAGTAAGCATACGACAAGTACAAGTAATGGATATAAAAGCAGTAGATATAAGTAAACCCAACGGGGGTAAGTGTTTTTACATAAGGCCCAAAAGAAAGGGCACCTACCATTGTCTTAAAATTAAACTTACAAAAGAATCATACATTAAGAAGACATACTTAAAAAGAAAGACAAAATCGGGACGGAGGAACGTCGAAAGGGGGCTAATCCGTAGTAGGCGGGCCCTCAGGGGCGGGCAAACCTTCAGGAGTAGATTGGACAATGACCTCGGTGACAATATCCTTCACCTCCTCCTCTACAGTGTGGACAGAGTCATCAGTGTCGTCGTTAGCTACGTCAGCACCACCAGGGGTTAGCGGGACAGTGTCATATATGACCACCTAGGACAAGTCCAAGTATGGGTTAACAGTTGCCACTTGTTTCAAGTAGTCATCAAACCCGTCGCCATAATAGCCACCGCACTCATCAAAGTATGGCTACGAGGTCCTAAACACCGCCACAGCATTAGCCTTAGCCTTTTCCATCTGCTTGCGAAGGGTGGCTAGCTCCGTCGTTAGGTTGGTGTTCGTTTTCTCCACCTCCTCGCAACGACGAGTCTCCTTCTCCAGTAGGGCAAGCTTGGCCGTCAACTCTATGTTTAGAGTATGGACAGCCTCCTTGAACTAGTCCCGCTCCTTGTTCTCAATCTCTTGTTACTTGTAGAACCAACGAATCACCCCCTCGTTAGCCACACACCTATCCTAAAGGGCCTTCATCCGCACCATCACCTAAAATGAAAGAACGACGGTTAGAGGGAAGAGATAGAAAATATGGAATAATAAAACTGACGGATACACACCCTTAACAGGTCATAAAGACCAAAAGCCCCCAGGTCCTCTGTGGTGTGCTCACCACACAAGTCCATATCCATCTCCTTGATGATCAATTTAACCATTTTGACAGCGTAGTCCTTGTGGGTGACCAGCCTCTCGACGAAGCCGGGGACGACGAGGCCCTTCCCCGTCATCAAACCCTTTCCAACCCTATAACGGGGAGGCAAAGGAGGCTTCTGCTGCTGATGCCCACAATCAGATCCAATGGATGGGCCCGTCGCCTTCTTAATCGAACAGTTATCCTTCGCATTTCTTTTTCTTTTGGGGGCCACTTTAAAGTCCACCTTGGGAGCCGACGTCGACATCTCCCCCTGCTGCTTGCGTGCAGTAGCCAACTTCCTCACTATCGCCCTCTGTCAGCCTGCATTCATCTCTGTAAAAGGTGATAAATGAAATTAGATAAAGAGGAACAAAATAAAGATAGCTGACCAAAAGATAGACTGACGAAAAGGGAACCTATGATTGCGTGAAAAAGCGTCTAGTCGTCGAGCTTCGGGTTTCGGCACTGGACCTTTGTAGAAAGCGTGGAGGGTATCAAGAGTCACAAGGTCCTTCCACTTCCTCTAATCAAGAGAAATCTCCCAAACTCATTGGAGGAAACTCTCCTGCTCATCGGTCATTAGTGGACGGACTTGAGCTGAAAGGCAAAGAGCAAAAAGTTAGATACATAACTAAAACTCATGAGGTAATAAGAGATAAATACTAACGACTCACCACACTCCTTGACAACACCCTAAGTATTATCAAACCCGTCGGGCATGCTATCCCATTCCTCGGGTCTGCATACCCAGTCCATCCCCTTGACAAAAAAGTACATGTTCTTCTAATTCCTATTGGAGTCGGGCATATTAGACACCAATCTAAAAGACGACTTCCTGGCTAGGAAGTGGTAGATACCCTTCGACGAGGAAATCTGCTAAGGCTTGTAACAATAAAAAAAGTCGTCAAAGGTAAGCCGACGATTTCCACCACTCAACTGACCCCATATCACCTCAGTACCGATAAATATTCTCCACACGTTGGAGGCAAGTTGGCTAATGAACAAGCCTAAATAATTGGCAAGCTGATGGTGAAACTCCGTCAGTGGCAACCTCAGTCCCGCGGTGAACATGGCATCATACATGCCTACATCCGCCTTCTTTCCTGAGTAGCAACTCTCAAACTTCCTTGGCAACCAAAGAGGGATATGTTCAAGGATTTAATAATGGTCGCGAAGGGTGTTGAAAACCTTCTAAGACATGGTAGGGTAAAAATCGTTAACCGTCCATATCAGTGGAAGGATAAACTTTCTATGGCCACTACCGTTTACCTGGGCCATAGCCCCGTTGCCCACCGCATGGCCTTCCTCACCACAGTCCCCCCCTTCCTCTTCTTCTTCTTCTTATCCTTCCTCTCCCTCTTCTTCGTGCCCTTCTTCCTCCTCTTCCTCACCTTCTTCTCCGTCTTCATCGTTACCTATGTACTCTTCCTCCTCAGCAGAGGAGTGAGCAGACGGTTCCCTTTCTGGGTACCAAGTTAAATCCTCCACAGGCTAGCGCCCTGACAGATAGATTTCGTCATAGCCTGCACCCTCACAAACTGATGACGACTATTCACTCGTCGCTTCTCTACCACTTGACATCTATTCACCTATAAGTGACGAAGGTATTCTAAGAACCTATTCGACGAGTCTCAAAAAAGAAAAAAGAGAAGAACGATGATCAAGCTAGAAAAGCAATAAAATGGAGTAAGGGAGAAAAGACTTACAGAAAGAGTTGACAGTTGGTTATTAATCAAGGCGACGGGTAACCGCTGATAAAGAGTGACGGACGAATGTACCAACGGGCTAACCGTAGCAAGGTGGCTCCAGATCATAATTCCTCAAAAAGCAAAGATAAAATAAAGGGAACATCTGAGGAACTAAGGACTATTTATAGAGTAGAGGGGTGCAATATACCAAGCGATGCTTCTGATTAGAAACAAGGCCAACCAACGAATACCACGTGTCAACTAGCATTCATTCTCGAGGTGACCTATGCTATAAATGACACACTTCTCAATGGGGCAGTTAATGCTCACAAAAAACCATTAGTTACTCCAAGACTCGTCGACCATAGCCGACGAGACCACGGAGTATAGGGCAGCTGATAGGGGTTTTTTTTGGCACAAACATCAAACGAAGGTCTCCTTTGGAAACCGACGGTATTCGTCAACCTTGCAGGAACCGACGGTTTCCTTTGGAAACCAACTGCCCTGAAGACGGACAAGACCCTACTACACACTCATATCTTCCTCGTATGGAAAGACACCCTAAAATTTCAAGAACCCTAATACCAGATCTTCCCCACAAGGAAAAATCCCCACTTTCAAGGGATCTTGGTTCATTACTTGCCACTATTTAAGCACCAGACCTCTTCCTTTCTCAGGTACATAGAAAATCCCTAGCTCCCTCACTATAGAGTTCTTAGAGATTTCTCATTCACTAACTTGACATTCAGAAGGGTCTTTGGCCAATACCACACCAGTGCCTTCTGTTTGGTCCTGTGTTCTTGTTCTACAGGTGCCCATTAGCGTGATTTGGAGCCAACAACTCATTGACGATTTTCGTGCATCATCATGTACCCTATGTATTTTCTTCTTTTTTTCTTATTATATTGATGGATATTAACAAATTAACAGTTTTTTCTTTTTTTTTTTAAGAATTTAACTACACCATGCAAAAAGGAAAATTACAAAAATAAAAAACTCAAATGTAGGTTCTTTTTTTTCCTTGATAGGTCGACTGTTTGGCTTGAGGTTGATCTTTTGGGTCGGTCCTATATTCCTGGAATCATCATTTTGAAATGTTAAAAGACCACATAGAAACTCAAAGTTCAAATTCCATTTAATCTTGGCACGTAATTTTTCTAGAAAAAAAAATAATATATATATATATATATATATATATATCTTTGAAGTGCTACTTTCTATGGAAACAAAAGGGACATTTTATTTTTAAGAGAAACATAGTTAGAGAGACTTATGGACTTGGCAAAATTGATGCTAAGCATAGAGAACATCTCGGTCATGTATTTGAGGCCCTTTGAAGTCATTGCTTTAAAATTGAGATTGAAACAGAAAAGTGAAAGGTCGGAACTCAGAATAGCTAGAGGTAGAAAGTGATGAGTTGGTGTAATTGAGGAGAACGTTTGGGTTTTGTAAGAGACATGAAGAGGAGAGGGTTGTGTTATAAGAGAGAACTTCAAAGCCACTACATTAATTGTACCTGGCGTTAAATGTATTTATTACTTATTACTTATTAGAGTTCGGCTAGGGTTAAAAATGGGCCTAGGCTTGCTGTGAACTTTGATTTTGGACAAAACCTTTAGTTAATTTAAAACGTCAGCCCATGTTTTTGCAACACTACTCTATTAGAGCGCCACAAGGCAGAACCTCATGCACTCTCACATGATGTCTCTACTTTTATATATGTATATAGATATTGATTATAGATAGCTCAATTACGACTATACCTATAAAGGAGAACTAAATGTATAAGAGAAATTTACTAGGCGAATCCTATGTGTCGAAAACAGGCAAAATGGACGTATTAGTCATTACATTGGTTGTTTAATTGGTGTCTCCTAATACAAAGTCTCTATTTCTCAAATTCCATGCTATATTTTATCATAATTTATATTTAATTATGCATTGATATATTTTATTGTTATTTTGATTAAAAAAAATTATTAATTGTTATTGTTATTGTTGTAATTATAGATAAACTCATAATAATTTTTTTTTTTTTTTGTGATGTTTGAACAAACTATGCATTTAAATCTTACCTTATTAGTTATAAACAAGTTTAATATCGATCTATGACACAAAAGTCAAGGGCCTTGTAACTGAATTGACACCTCCCCATGTACAAAGTGATTGAGGGTCTAGGGAAAAACGTTTGAGCTGAGGTATTAACAACATATTGTAATTCTCTCTCTCTCTCTCTCTCTCTCTCAAAAAAAAAAAAAAAAAAAAAAAAAAAAAAAAAAAAAAACTTTGACACAAAAATATATATATTTTAGGTTAAGAACATAGTTACTTAACTTTGTCTCAATATGCTCTTTAATGCGATACTTTTTTATTTTCTTTTCATGATTAATGTCATCCTTGTTACATGTTTGTGCTTGGTAATATCATTTTAATGTTACATTTTTTAGAACAAAATGGAGGGGTTCACAACTAAAGGATAAGATAGGGAGCTTTCGTGCTTTTCTCACAATAAAAAGAGCTCCATACATATTGCGGTCCTTATATATATCCTAGGGTCCATCTAGATGGCAACTGCAATAGCTCTATCATTAATTGTCTTAATTAAGCCGAGCATTAGCATCTTCAATGACATCTTAGTTTATATTATTGGGCTCCCTATAATTTTGGACAAGTATTCTCCTTCCTAATTAACTTGCCTATTGAAATGGTACTAATAGTCTAGTCACTTTCTCAAAATTTCCTCTCAGAGATCTTTTGAGACAGCATCTTATTTTGAGTAAGAGAGGACATTGAAAGATAAGCCATATTTAAAATTTGTCCATAACCACCATTATATTTGTACCGGACACATAACAATAATAACAAAGCCTTAATCTCAAAATTTAGAGTCGGTTATGGATACTCGATAGATCATATTCAGTCAGCTACATGAATTCTTTTTCTTCATTCTATCTTATCAGAAGTCATATTTTTTGTTACTCCCCCAATTGACATTTTTTAACTACTTCTACTTTTTCTTTTTCTTTTTTGTCTTTCCTCTATTTCTTTTTGTTCTCTTAATTTAGATCAACTAAATCTTTCTTACCAGTTCATTACTTGCTTTTCTTTGAACATGACCAAACCATTTTAAGTGACTTATTTTTGTCTTTTCATCAATAGGGTTATACATTTATTTTAGTAACATTTAAAATATTTTTTGTGACAAATTCTTCAAAAATAACCTTTAATTACTTATACTGAATTATCTTGTGTAGGTATTTTTATTCCGTCAAATAGCGTAAAAGATTTGGCTTCGAGCACAAGCATCTAGGACAAAGAGATGGTCATTTATAAACACCCTATTTCACAGCTGGCCATAAATTCAAGACTGAGAGAAAAAAGGTTGTTTCACTAGCTAAGGGTAAAATTAATAAATTATCATTTTATGCCATTAGAGACTTCTGTTAAATATATTATTAGCAATGCGATGTGTTATACCATGTTGTATATGCTAGAGTGGATGCGGAAGGAGAAGCATAGAATAGGACACCGAGAACACGAGGGTTACGTGGTTCAGCCTTGTCGGCCTACATCCACATAGGAATCCCTTAAGGGCTACATCTTTATTGTATAAGAGTGTAGTACAATAACCTGTGTTACAATGAGCTCTAACATGAGTATATATAGGCGACTAAACCCTAGACTATTAGTACAAGTAGAACTGGGCTTGGGCCTATTACATTAGGCTAATATGTCTAATATATCTCTAACACCCTCCCTCAAACTCAAGGTGGAAACTTGATGAAGGCTTGAGATTTGATAAGTATGAGAAGATCACTTGGAGATGCCTTGAAAAAACCACAATGAAGAATGTGCCAATTGACCAATTTTGGAGCTTCAAATGAAGAAACGAAGTCCAAAATTGGAATCTACACGAAAAACTGAGCAAGATAGTCCCGTGCGGAAAATTTTGACTTTTGGTCAAAGGTCAACACAAAAGTCAAAGTCAACTGGTACAAGGTCAAAGCCAACAGATACATGGTCCAGGTCGGTTCCGGGTTTCCGGGTCGAGTCACGAATCAGGCAGCGGACCGCTGACGTCATCATATGACATGTCGCTGACGTGGACTATTGCTGACATGGATGCGCTTGCGTGGCTACTGACGTGGAGTGATGACGTCATGATGACATTAGCTACAGTTGTCAGCGCGTGCGGCGCTTGGAGGAGAGTTTTGGAAAACCCTTGGCGCATGTAACACCCGATGACCTCTAGATTTCTCAGGTTTGCAGATCAGCGAGCTACAAGGCCATAAGGGCGACGCATGTAACCATAGGAGGATTTAAACCTGAGAAATCCATAGCAGCGCGTGGAGAAGTTGGTCGAACGGTGTCAGCGCGTGCGGCATTCAATGGAGACCGAACTTCTAGGTTTTTCTCGCAGAAGGCTGTGGGGCACGTCTATGTGGTTGGTTTTGTTAGGCGAAGGCTTGATTTGCACAAATCTGAGATTGATGTCACGAGTTTGCTTGAGTTTGTGGATCTTGGACACAGCACTGAGCCACAATGGCTACGAGATGCCGTGGAGTCTAAATCCAACAGACAAGCATCTGTGACTTCTGATGTTGGTGTACACGTGAGAATCTTCTTTGCTTGCTAGAGATGTTTGTTTGATGCCAAAAACGAAGTTTGGCTCTAATACCATGTTAAATATATTATTAGCAACGCGATGTGTTATACCATGTTGTGTATGCTAGAGTGGATGCGGAAGGGAAAACATAGAATAGGAACACCGAGAACACAAGGATTACGTGGTTCAGCCTTGTCGGCCTACATCCACGGAGGAATTCCTTAAAGGCTACATCTTTATTGTATAAGAGTGTAATACAATAACCTATGTTATAATGAGCCCTAACATGAGTATATATAGGTGACTAAACCCTAGACTATTAGTACAAGTAGGACTGGACTTAGGCCTATTACATTGGGCTAATATGTCTAATATATCTCTAACAACTTCAAATCCAATCTAAATTCTCACCCTCAAAAAAAAAAAAAAAAAAAATCCAATCTAAATTCTATCACAATGTTTAATGAACAAAAAGCCATTTCGTGAACAAAGATTAGAGTATCATACTTGAAGATAATGAGAAATCAGATTTCAACATTTGAGTAAAATTGAATTGAAGACATAGAATAAAGAATAACTATATTAATCCTTAAAAAACAATGGTGCAATTAAAAATAAACAAAATGTTTAATGAGGGAGATTTTCTGGGTGTATGAAGGATGTAGTTTCTTTTCCAGTGAGATTTTTGGGAGTGATATTAAGGAAGATGATAAAATGAAGGAGAGTGTCTCTCTCTGCCCAGCTCTTATGGATGAGAGGGAGAATTGGAATGTGTTTAATTTCACGTGGGTTTAGACTTTACAGACTTGGGTTCAGGTCTTAGTGGGCTGGTTTTCAAGAGTCTAATGTGTTGATTGGTGAAGGACCCAGATGGGTTGGGTTTAAACGCTTTGTGTTGTTTGATGTGGACTTTGGTTGAACTTTGCTTAATTTGAACTGGGCTTTAGAGTTAAGTGCCATTTTTGGCTCAATATTTTTGGATGAGTTGTGTTTGTACATTGATAATTTTTGGGTGGCTAAGAATTAGGAACTTAAACTTATGATAAGAATCTCAACATTGTTATATAATTGAGCCTGATGTTCTGGCTCTCTTCAGGCCTTGGTACATGCTATACAGGATCATAAATTGAAGCCCGGTTGGGAAGTCAGTAAGCATGATTTTGTGTGTGATATTCAGTCTATCTTGAAGATCTTAAAGAGATAAAGCTATTTTGTTTAGAGTAAGTCCGGTACCACAATCATTTCCACAACTTTATCACAAATTGTTCACGTAGCGATTTGTGAGTGGTAGAATTGTGGACCCACATCGTCTTATTAAAGTTGTGAAAATTATTGTGGTAGTACACTTACTCGTTTGTTTAAGTTCTTAATAGATGTTATAATACGACAACCCAACGTTACTGTAAATGGGCTCTTGTTTAATGTTTCTAATTCTTAAGGTCTCTTACAGTTTTATTACTCCCTACCAACTTTCCTTGGGTGTTTTCTCATTCTCTAATGTATGATATTAATTTTGCTGATTAATGAAAGTTCCATTTAAATAAATAAAAAATAATAGGAACTTTTTTTTCTTTTTTCTTTTTTGCTAAATAAAAGACATAGGAACTTAAACTTAGATTGGTAACACTATCTAGATATTTGTAATTTCTGTAGGGTGTAGGTAGTATATGAGGTGAAAAGGAAATTAAAAATATGCAGTGAGCCCAGAAATTTCAAGAAGACAAAAAGGCTCTCAATACAGGCAGGGTCCACATGTGAAATAAGAGGAAGGGCCAAAAATTAATCTAAATGGTCTGTTATTCTTTATTTTAAAAATAGGTCCAATACCAATTCAACAAGCCCAATCTAAAGTCGAAAATGGGTTTACTTGAAAATCAGTAGGCCTAACATAGAAAAGCCCAACTTCAACTTCACGTGAATGAAGTGTATAAAGACAAATTCAACATAGTTGGCCTATCATATGGATAGTGTAAATTACTAATTCAATATTGAGTATTTATTGACAGATCAAATGTAGCCTAAACCACTTGTAAATGAATTCAGCAAAAAAAGAAAAGGAAAAAACCACTTGTAAATGAAGTGTATGTGTATGTGTATACACACACACACATATTGTTGATGGGAATGAAGTATAATATTTTGGGTTTGGTTACTAACAAATTCTGATGACCTATGATTATCTATTTGTTTTTACGTCTAAGCTTGATATTTTCACTCTAACTAAAGACTATTTTTATAACTAAAACAGATTTCCCAGTTCTCCAAAACACTAACAGATACTATCAGCATCCTCTTGTTTTGTGCTTTGCAGGTTGGTAAAGCATCCCATGCTATTTTCTAGATCAATAACTTTAACCTTTCATGCATCTTTATCTTCCTTAAATTTTCCTCTCACTAGGAAGTAGGGGACTGGTTTGAAGAAATCTGGTTCTTTGCTCTAAAAGGTGTATATCTTACAGTGAAACCTTATGCTTTGTTTATGTACCCAGCTTCATTTACTAATCTGGGTGAAGAGCAAAATTCTGATTTTACAAATACAATTAGCTGTTGCTTGGTCAAAAACTTGGTATAGCTTATTTCTATCCCAGGTTCTACCATCTTCAAGTATTATAGTCTTTGACCAAATTCAATTCTGGAGGCCTATCTCCTCGAGGCTTTGGAATAAACCCATATAACAGAGTCATCCATGACCATAGGCCATCCCAAATATAGGTAGATGAGTTCGATCCCACTAATAAGCAACTTCCCTTCTTTAAAATTTCTTTGCTGAAAAATATTTTTCCACAGCCAATAGCCAGTTTTGGGTGAGGGAGCTTACATGAAGCCTTTTCCTCTAAGGTAGAATCAGTTTTCACCCATATCTTTTCTGAGTTTTGAACCAAATTCCAACTCAATTTTGTGATAAGGGCTCTGTTGAAATCTTGCATTCTTCTTATACACAAAACACCTTCCTTAGGCTTGCACAGTGATGACTAGCTTTTAAGTGGCAAGCACTTCCCATTTGAATTCTCACCCCAAAAGAAAGATCTACAAGCTGCATCAATTTTAATTAGTACACACCATTTTTGGAATCTCAAGGGACGACATTGTGTATATAGGAGTGGTTGTTGCCATTGACTTAATTTAAGTGAGACGACCAACTTGTGTAAGGACGAAACCAGGATTTTGATTGAGGGGGGGGGGGGGGAGGGGGAATTTTTTTTTTTTTTTTTTTTTTTTTAGTGAAAATGAAAATTATTGTCCATTTGGCACTAACAAACTATCAACGTGCTAATGTGCAATTAGAACAATGCTAAAACTACTAGAAAATTTTTAACAAAAAGTTTACAAATTGAAGTGGTAATTAATGTAATTAGTGTCATTTCAACAAATAATAAATTAGTATTTATATTAATTTTTGTAATTGATGATACATCAATTTATAAGACTTATGTAGTAAAATCTATATTATACCTAATATCACTCATTCAATTAGGAGAATGAATGAGAGTTGAGAGAGGGTAGAGACCTCTCGACTAAGATAAAAAACAAAAACTGAGTCAATTTCATACGGTGATCATTTCAGTTTGGTTAAGGGAATAATGTGTTTGCGTATCAATCAAATACCATTTCAGGTTTATTTATAACAATAGTTTGGTATAAAGTTAATTTTTTTTTTTTTAACTATTATATAATTATTAAGACTTTTAAGAGTCTTTAAAAATGATATATCTTTATTATTCAAAAAAAAAATGATATAACCAATAATAACATTTTTTTTTTTTTTGAAACCAATTTTTATATTATAATAACATGTTCATTTTAAACGTGAAAAAATTAGATGCAAAATGGTAGAGGTTAAAAGCTTAGAACGTGTCCTGAAGGTGGTGGAATCAAAATTGTAAAAGACAACGTGTGAAGGGTTACAGAAATTACTTTCATCATTTATTACTCTCACGTGAGCTAAGCGAATAAAACAAGAAATGAAAATTAAAGGGACCAAACCAGAACTGTTGAACAAACAAAAAAAAGGACAGAGAGGAAGAAAGAAGAAGACGATGATACGATGATAAAATAAAAAAATAACTAGACCAATCGGTCATAAAGCTTCCTGTTTTTATTAGCATAATGATACGATGATAAAATAAAAATAACTAGACCAATCAGGCAGCTGAGCCTCAGGAATAGTTTTTGCTGCTTTGCGGAATCCTAGTCTAATTATATATACAAATAAATAAAGACACTTTAATAAAAAGAAATTGTAGAAGCTTTTGGTAGAAGAATTACGGGTTCTTTTTTTATGAAAAAATAGAATTTTCATTAGAGTAGCATAATATGTTAGAATAATAAAGTTTCATTTAGAGTAACTATAGTGTTTGTTTAACATCAACTTTTAACTTTTAGTTTTTATGTACAGTTTTTATGATAATTATGTACTTATAGTGTACCATTTTAGTTTTTATGTACAGTTTTTATGTATAATTATGTTTATAGTGTACCATGTAACTTAAGGAGGAAAAAAACAGGGTAAATAATATTAAAAGTAGGGGACATCCACTTGGAGCAAATAGAGCATGCAACACAACTTAATATATGATATGATTTGGACAGCATGCATGTATGAACTCAACCAACCAGTAGGACAACACACATGTACTCAATCAACAAATCCAATACCATGCGTAGCACCATCAAGTCAAGGAATTCACCACTCAACAACTCCTTGTGGCCAAACTTTAACATTGCTGGACTAGAAGAAGTGCTGTCAGCAGCATCATTCAAATCCTTAAGCATACCAAAGCACCATTGTTGAACCTCATTCACTGGTTTAATTAAGATCTCTTTTAAGAGTATCGTTGTCATTTTTAAGGAGTTTTGAGCTTTGTGAAAGCCACACCTTCTCATGTGACTCCCTTGAATACATATATTTAGACATGCTAAATATCACCTTCATCTGGACCTGAGCATATGATTGCTGCAGTTGATGATGCACGTTGAAATTGAATCACCTCTTTTAAGATCTTGAATCCTGAGGTGGAGTCCCCTCTCTTTAGCCGAATATGCATTGTCTTAAGCAAGGGTGATTTGACTAACAGAAGCTTGACAAACTCCATTTCAGGCTTTGAGTCATCGAAAGTTAGCGTCTCCACTTCTCGAAGTTTCTTCAAAGAGATATCTGAGAAGTCTTGGGCTTCCAAAAACTCAACAACAGCATCATCAACAGTAGTACTGCAATACAGCTAAAAGGAAGACAATGAAAATTAGAAATCAAATCTCAACATCTTAAGATGTATATTTAAAGAGCACAAAAGATGATTCTAATCTTCATACCGACCTCAACTTTAAGTTTTTGCAAGTTGGGGGAACTTCTAATCAATAAGCAAAGTGCACAGGAGACCTCTCTTAGGTTCCCAAAACATATTTCAGACAGTACCAAGACTTTTTAGGAATTCAAGAGTTGTTGGAAGCCTATCTGGTATATTGCCTGCAGCCAAAATCTAAAAGGAAACACCCCCCAGAAAATCACTTGTTAAAGAAGTATATTTTACTAACTAATGTACAAAACGAAGCCACAAAGTTATCTTACCATCAAAAGATTATATTCTGCAAAGAAATCCTCTATAACAGGTAGGCAACGAAAAAACTCGATCATATATATCAGCAATCTGAAGCTCTTCATAGTCTATATTTACACCCTCAGTAGCCTTAATCGTAACCGATGCAAGAACTGGGGTATTTTTGAAATGTATAGACCTTCAAAGTACAAGAACTTAAGATTCAATGTCAAGCCTTTCAGTATTGGTGCAGTTTTCTAATGTCAATTGGGCATAAAATTTTCGAATATGTTAATGGCAATGTCAACTACCCGAAACTCAAGGATGACGAGCCTATTAAATCCGTCAAAAGTAGTTGGAGGACTAAAAGTCAGGAGCAATTGGCTAAGTTGCAAACATGAAAAAAGAAGTGACGACAATTTGTGGTCTTCACCCCTTGAAACCCGGAAAGGAAAGATATTATTAAATGATTAATCTCAGGACAGCTTTGCAATCCAGGAATAGTGAATTTAAGAATTGGTCCACTGCATGTGATAAATAGGTCTGTCCTCCTTGCTTGGTTTGCACGATAATTGGGGCAGAAAGACAAGTTGTGGAAGAGTTACCCAGTTCAGTTGCACCTCCATCTCGTACTCGTTGTGGCAATATGTTCTCTATTATGTTGCTCGGAAGATTACTACTGATAATGTCAGAAGTCGAAGGACTATTACGCCTCATGTTTTCTTTTGGACGCATATATGCGCGCAGATGATAATGATATCAATACCTAAACATCAATATCACCAAAGGTAACAATCTCATCAGAGCATTGGATCCACCTCATGATACTTTACTGGTGGTAACTATTAAAGATTTCTCAATATGATATACTCTTTTTTTTTTTTTTCTAAGTTTTATGGAATGTAATATGATATATCTATTCCTTTTCCTTTAATTGGTTTTATTTTTATGTGATAAAACAGTTATTTCTCAATAATAACTAAACTATTTTTTAAATTGAAGAATGGTTATTAATTTCTAGGGAAATTCTAACCCTCCTAATTAGTTAACTTGCAGGTCACGAAAATATCATATTGGCTGGTTTTAACGTCACACTTTCTATAGTCCCTTAAACATCACATATGATTTGTACTACTGACACATTTGATGGTTCTACTTTTTTTTTTTTTTTTTTTTTTTTTTTTTTTTTTTTTTTTTTTTTTTTTTGGTCACACTAGATGGTTCCAAGTTCCAATATCACATTAGGCAGTTCTAACATCATATATAACTATTCAACTGTTACATTCAGTGGTTCCAGTGGCGGCGCCACATAGGCAAGGGGTTCAAATGAACGCCCTAACCTAAAGAAAATGAAAAAACTAAATATAATATTTTAAAAAAAAAAATTCTTTTGAACCCCCTAAAATAAAAATTTGACCACCCTAACACTAAAAACTGATAAAAAAAGGATGGGAAAATCGAACAATAAATTAAAAGATGCATAGCTACACGATAAGAGGAGAAAAACAAAAAGAGGAAGTAGAAGATAACAGAAATTCACAAGCGGGGTAGAGGAACTTAAGTTTGAAATTTTATTCTTCATCGTCTACACCTGAATCTTTGAGAGGGAAAACTGAAAAGTGAGATAGCTTATGAGATTTGGAAAAAAAAAATAGTAGTAATAAATGTGATATTCCTGGGTAGGTGGTGGGAGTGGAGTTTAAGGTTTAAAGAAAGCTTCCTTGAAGTTTCATAACTTACAAATATCCCTACATATTTTTTTATTTACAGAAAATACCAGATTTGATATTTTTGTGAATAACCAATTTAATCATTTTATATTATTATGAATTTTATATAAAAAATTATGTTAAGTTCATTAATTTAATTTGCAAATAATAGCTTAATAATAAAGATATAAGCAGTAATATTTTTCTTTTGAGAAAGGTAAACAAATCTTCTTCTTCTTCTTTTTATACAAGGTAAATGACAATGGGGTATGATACAGTAAGGAGTGAAGACATATTATTTTTGATTAAATTGTTGAGTTGAATCCTTAATAGTCTAATGCATAGTTGTCAGTATCGTACGATACGCGATACATATCGTACGATACGTATCGTATCATGTGAAAAAAGTTCCGTATCGTATCTGTGTATCGTAAGTACTCATGAATCGTACGATACAGTGTGCGTATCATATGAATCGTATCATATCGTAAAATCATACGTATCGTACGATACATAGACAAATGCTTTAAAATGAGATTTTTTGTTAAAATTTGTACTTTTATTTGAATCTAATAAGTTGTTAGACTTGTTTTTAGCAAAAAATTATTAGTTTACTTAATTTAGCCTACTAAAATAACATATTCATAAGTTTTTTTCCCCTCTCCTACAATTGGACTACACAGTACACACTTACATTTTACTTTAATATTTTTTTTAAAAAAAAATTATCGTTATTGTTATAAGTCCAAGAAACTAGAATGCCAAAAAAAAATTATAAAAAAATTATTAAAATAAAAAGAACAAGAAGAGAAAGTAAATGTTAATGACGAATAACGATGAAGAAAATTTTAATGAAGAAATAAATTTGCAAAATTATAAACATGATGATAGCGTTGACTTAGATGGGGTTGATTAGGAAATTTGATGAATATGAGGAAAATAAATTATTATTTTTGGGTCATTTGTAATATATTATCACTTTTGAATTTAAGTAATTTGAATGTGTATGTTATAAACACATGCTAGTTTGATTTATTTAGTTAGCTTGTTAAATATTATTACATAAGTGATGAATAATTAGTCATTAGTTGAATACATTCAAAATTTATAATGAATATACCATTTATATATGTATATTTATAATTTTTTATAAATTTTATTAAGTGTTTGTGTATCTTACGATACAAGATACGATACGATACACGATACAAAAAAATTAAAAATCGATTCACGATATGATTCACGTTTTGACAACTATGGTCTAATGCTATAGACCCTCCAAAGAATTCTTTTTGATGGTTAATGCTATATATAAAAATAAATAAATATTAAAAAAAAACTTCATTAATTATAAAAATTACAAAGACCAATAGTTGTTAAAATTGACCCCCCTAAAATAATTTTTTGGAGCCGCCACTAAGTGGTTCCCTTATTTTTTAGTCACATTGGATGGTTCCAACATCATATTAGATAGTACAAACATCACATATGACTATACCATTGTCACATTTGATGGTTCCTTTATTTTTTTAGTCACATTAGATGGCTTTAATGTCACATTGGATAGTACAAACATCACATATACCACGTACCATTGTCACATTTGGTAGTTCCCTTAACTTTTAGTCACATTGAATGATTCCAAGGTCACATTGGGCAGTATCTACATCACATATAACCGTATCATTGCTGCATTCAGTGGTTCCATTATTATTATTATTATTATTATTATTATTATTTTTTGAGAAAGAAGCTGACTTATTTTATTAACTTGAAACAATTACATCCAAATATAAAATCGAAACAATATGCGATGGGACATCTTCCATCCATACTTGAAAATCTGGTATGCATAATGCATTTTTCGCCAGACTATAAGCAACCTTATTGCCGTTTCTCTTAACATGAGAATACAACAATCATTCAAAACTATTAGCAACCCTTTTCACATCGTCTACCAGCAGACTTATTGGAGATAGGCTACACTCTGTTGACTTCAAAGCTTTAATCAGACCGAGAGAATCTCCTTCAAGAATAGCTCTTCGAAAACCCAATTCAAGCGCAAAGGTCACTGCCTTCAGAGCAGCCAGCGCCTCAACCTCGTCAGGCTTGTAAGCTTGATGAATTTTTTCTAAACAAGAAGCCAGCACAGCTCCATTATTATCCCGAATTACCACTCCAATTCCGAACTAGTTTGATTCACTGAAAACAGCTTCGTCAAAGTTTATTTTCACCAAACCATCTTGCGGACTTGTCCATCTTGAGCCACCAATATTGTTGTCCGTAACCTGCACTTCAGTATTCTGCCAATCAGCTCTAAATTGTACCAGTTTTTACTTCGCTTGTTCAGCCACTTGATAGAGCGAAACAGCTTGTTGGTTCACACGAACTTTGTTTCTTTAATTCCACACCATCCAAGCCGTATAAGCAAATAACTCAAGTGACTTTCCTTCTGCAATCAGCCATGATAGAAGCTCCTTCACATCTGTAAACTCCACCTCAGACCTGAAACACCATTCTTCGCCCACACCCCAAACCTCTCCCAACTCCGGACAAGACTAGACAACATGCACGGACTCCTCCACAGCAAAAAGACACCTCTCACAAATCGGGTCAACTAGACCTGAAACACCATTCTTCACCCACACCCCAAACCTCTCCCAACTCCGGACAAGACTAGACAACATGCACGGACTCCTCCACAGCAGAAAGACACCTCTCACAGATCGGGTCAGCTGTAACTTTCCTCTTCATCAGCGCCTGTTTTGTAGGAAGAATATTACGACACGCTCGCCAAAGGAAATTTTTAATTTTTGAAGGAACTTGCAGCTGCCATATCTTTTTCCAGGCCTGATTATCATGAATTGGTGGGGCTTGTTGGCTTGCTTCCATCTCTGATTCTTGTTTAATGAACATATAACCGGACTTGCATGTGTAGTGACCCGATGTGGAGTATGGCCAATACAAGGTGTCCTCAGTTGCAGCTCGGCTAAGAGGAATCTTCTTGATCAATTTAGCATCCTCTTCCACAAATAAACCATCAATCAGCTCCTCATTCCATGTTCTTGTGTTTAGGTCTATGAGCAAATCCACCGTATAATTTTCAAAACTCTCCAATGGACAAGTTGGCTACCTTGGAGGGTGTTTTCTTAGCAACCAACGCTGCTGCCATATATTAATTTTTTCCCCGCTTCCAATCCTCCAAATTGCCCCCCTTTTAATAATATCTCACCCCCTAAGGATGCTCTTCCCAGCATAGGAACCCAACCTTGAATCAGCAGCCTCCATTATTGAAGAATTAGGGAAGAAGCGAGCTTTAAATACCTTGTAAAAGAGTGAGGACTTATTATGCAGGAGCCGTCAAGCTTGCTTTGCCAAAAGAGAGTCATTGAACATGGCAAGATTACGAAAACCCATAACACCAATGGTTTTTGATTTTGTCATCTCCTCCCATTTAACCCAATGAATCTTTCTTCGGTCACCCCATTGTCCCCACCAAAACTTCTTAATAAGGGACTCAATCTCATTGCACAAACTTACCGGCAATTTAAAGCATCCCATTGTGTAAGTAGGGATAGCTTAGATAACTGCCTTTAAGAGCACTTCCTTTCCAACTTGGGAGAGTAATTTTGCTCCCCACCCTTGAAGTTTCCTCCACACCTTCTCCTTAATAAAATTAAAACTCTCTTTTTTCCTTTTACCAACTAGAGAGGGCAGCCCAAGGTATTTCTCAAGGTGCATAATTTCCGGCACCCCCAATTTCACCTTTATTTCGTGCTTGACTTCTTCCGGTACCGAGTTGCTAAAGAACAACGAGGTCTTGCTTCTATTTACTTTTTGCCCCAAGGCTTCCTCATACTTGTTTAGTAGGTCCAACACTTATCACACTCCTCTATAGTAGACCTGCAAAATATAAGACTATCATCTGCGAAAAGCAGATGTGTTAGTTTAGGGTCTCTCCTACAAATGGAGTAGCCATGGATATCTCCTTGTAATTCAGCCTTTCTAATCAAACCATTCAGCCCTTTCGTACAAAGAAGGAATAGGAAAGGGGAAAGTGGGTCTCCTTGCCTAATCCCCCAGTAGGAAAAATCATCCCACATGGTTCTCCATTCACCAAAACAGAATATGAAACTGTTTTCACACAACCCATCACAAGATTTATCCACCTCTCCCTAAAACCCATCTTCCTCATTATACCCTCTAAATAATACCACTCCACCCGGTCATAAGCCTTACTCATATCTAGTTTTAGTGCCATATACCCATATGAGCTCCCCTTATACTTCTTCATACGATGCAAGGTTTCAAAAGCCACCAAAATGTTATCCGCAATTAATCTTTCTTTAGTGAAGGCTAATTGGTGTTCTGTGATAATGGATGGAAGTATTTTTTTTAGGCGATTTGTAAGGACTTTGGAGTATATTTTGTACAGTACATTACAAAGGTTGATGGGGCGAAATTGATGAGCATATTTAGGAGAATTTATTTTCGGCACAAGAGTAATATACGTATGATTTAAGGGAGATGGTATGGTACCTGAATTCAGCCAAGACAATATGGATGAAGTAACATCATGATTAACCGTGCTCCAAAAATGTTGATAAAAGAGAGGCGGCATACCATCAGGTCCAGGAGCTTTAAGGGGAGCCATTTGTTGGAGGGCACTAATGACTTCACACACCTCAAACTCCTTACATAGGGCTGCATTCATCTCTTCATCAATCACTGTAGGCACACAATCAAGCATGCTAGCGGAAACACTACCCTCTGTTGAAGTAAATAGTGACTTGTAGTAATTTACCATGACTTCACCAACATCTTCTTGAGTAGTTTTCCATACCCCTTCCTCATCTCTAATTCCTTCCAAAGTGTTTTTCCAGAATCTCTTTGTTGCACAACAATGAAAATACTTTGAATTTTTATCCCTTTGGTTAGCCCATAGTACTCTAGAACGTTGAGCCCACATAGTTGCTTCTCTCTCTTGTAAAACCTCAATGTCTTTCTTGATTTGTCTAACCTGGAAATTGTTCCCACTAATCATTACGGCCCTTTCCTCTTTGGCTAAAAGCTTCTTTAACCTATTTAACTCCATTCTTACATTACCAAAAACATTTTTCTCCCAATGCCCCAAATCTTTCCCACACCTCTCCACTTTCCTCAAAATATCTCCTCCATCATCGAGCCCACTCCCACTACCCCAAGCCGAGAACACCACTTCCTCACAACTTGAATTTGAAAGCCACATTTGTTCGAAACAAAATAATTTTTTCCGAACCAATGGAATCAAACCCAAGAGTGAAATGAGAATTGGTACATAATCCGATGACGTACAAGTTAAATGGAAAACTCTTGAACCTGCAAACCTCATGAACCAGCTATTTATGACCAAACACCTATCTAACCTCTCCCAAATTGATCTTCCATCCTCAAAGTGCTTGCTCCAAGTAAACTTCGATCCCTCCAACCCCAAGTCCATGAATCCACACTCATCGATCACCTCCCTAAATTGTTGCATTCGACAATGGGGTCTTCTTGCACCCCCAAGTTTCTCATCTTGTCTAACAATTTCGTTAAAGTCCCCAAAGCAAAGCCAAGGCTTCTCTGGTTGAGAGTTTAAATTCCTTAGCTTACTCCAAACTTCATGTCTTCTAGCTGTATCAGGTTCACCATAAAACCCGATTAATCTCCATTCATTCTTTGAATTTTTATCAATCACGGCATCAATATAGTATCTATTAGAACCCTCCACCTTTAAATTTACCAAATCTTTCCAATAAAGAACCAATCCTCCACTCCTTCCCACCTTTGGTACCACCCATCTATGATCAAAACCAATACTACTTTGAACAAATTCTAGCCTTGCATCGTCTGTAAGTGTCTCAGCTAAAAACACTACAACAGGATCTTTTACCCGTACGATTTCAACTCCTTCCTGGTACGCAGGTTCCCAAGCCCACAACAGTTTGAAGCTAAACAACTCATTGCTCTTGGCAAGGCTGAACATCAGCTCCTGCCATTACTGAAGGTTTGATTTCATCCCTGAAGGTTGCCTGAAATCTTTTTGCTTTCAAATTGGATTGCTCTGCCTCTGTATTTGTTGTTCTTTTTTTTCCTAGGGACTTGGAGGTTTCAACTTTGTCACCTGTATTGTTTCTTTCTCTACGTTTCCAGGTAGGGGCTACACGAGTTGAAACCCTGTGGAGAGCCCTAGCTACTTAAGTGTCACGTGATTTTTTTAGTTTGGGAGAATAATTTAAAGTGGCACATGAGCTAGGGCTTTTAGCTGATTTCTTTCCCAACCCCTGAAGTGTAGCTACCCCAAATTCCTTTGCCAAACTTAACTCCTCATTATTTGCTCCCATGTCAGATTCAGTTACATTAGGAGTCTTCAATTCCATCGTAATTCCCTCATTCATTCTGACTTTTATAGTCGTATCTTCCTTTCTATTTTCATCCCCCTTATTGCGAATTAATGAGGAAGTAATTTCATCATCAATGCTATCATCTCTGTCTGCCGTTTACACCTTGTGACTGCTCCGACATCCTCTCTCGGCCTAAACCTGAAAATTGACCAGGATCACAATCAGCCGACGAACTTGAACTCACCTTCTTCTTCGCTACATAGTAGCCGGGGACAAGAACTGCATTTTTCCTTGTTGCAACGAAGGGGGGTGCCCTCAATTATGGTCCAAACTCACGCTGCTCTACTTTAAGTGTGCCCTCACTATCAATGCACAACTCACAATCTCTTTCATCATGAGTAAGTCGCCCACACTAGTAACATAAATTTGGCAACCTTTCATACTTGAATGAAATCCACACCTACTTTCCTCCTTCACCAACAGATATTAATCTCCCACGGCACAACGGTAAAGATAAATCGATGGAGACCTGCAAACGAATAAAATGGCCCCCATCATATAGTTTTGGATCCTTTGGCACTGAAACCTCTCCCAACACACTACAAATTTTCTTTGTTGCCTCAATAGTCATATATTTGAATGGAATTTCATGCACCTGAACCCAAAGCTTAGTTTTCACAAATTGAATATCTTCAAGTGGCGCTTCATTTTCATATTGACTCATCACCACCAAATGTTTGTCAAAACTCCATGGTTCACCCTCTAAAATTCTGTCCACATCCTCCTTATTGTCAAAAGAGAAAAGAATTTTATGGTCACCAAAACTCTGAATCTTGAAACCATTTCTAGCTCTCCATAGTGGGGTGAAAGTCTTAGCTATAATCTCCATATTGATGGCTCGTCTAGTTAAGAACTTTGCAGCAATGGAGAACTTCTCAACTTTTTCGTCATCCAGTAAACAGCAACCTAGCCCCTCTCTATCAGAGAGAGTAAGCCTATTCCAGGATTGAGCCAACTCATCCATCCTCACTCACACTCAAATCTGTTTCCCAAAACCCCGAAAAAGAACCCAACAAACCTAGGAATAATAGTATTACTCCCAGGATACTAAAGCACCTTCTAAGAAGGGACACTCTAATTCTACTATGTAAAGGAAGTGGAGAGAAAAAACCCCACGTCTAATCTGTTTCCCAAAGCTTAGTTTTAATCGCATTAGATGGTTCCAATGTCACATTGAGCACTACCAACATTACATATGACTATACCATTGTCACATTAGTTAGTTGCCTTATTTTTTTAATCACATTGGATGGTTCCAACCTCACTTTGAGATGTCACGTGTACTATTAGGTGGCCTAAATAAAATTTATAAAAATGTTAATTTGAATTTTCTCACTGATGTGCTTCTTTCATCTCTCTCTCTCTCTCTCTCTCAAGAATTATAATAATCTCTTATTAGTGAGAGACAAATTTAGATATAGAATAATGCACATTATAATTACAATACAAGTAGATATTGAACAAATCTTAATAAGTGGTGTGATTAATCAAGTTTATTTATCTCTAAAAAAAATTATGTTTATGTTTTCACATGCATTGTATGCCATGTAAATTTGCATACTAGTAAAAATAATGAGAGCAAAGTAAACTTTTAGCCCATAAAGTTTGGGATTGTTTTCATTTTGATGCTTTATATTTTTAAATAAATTTCATTTTAACCATTCATGATTGATTCTGTTTGTATATTGACCTTTTACGATTCAAAGTTTTCATTTCGGTCCTTCATATTTGATTCAGTTTTAATATTAGACATTCAGGTTTAATTTAGTTTTTTTGTTTGGCCCTTCATGAAAATGAAAATTGTGAAATGTAAAGGGCCAAATAGAAAAAAAGATGAAGGACTAAAATAAATATTTTAAAACTCAAAGGCCAATATGAAAACAACCCAAAACTTTATGGGCCACGGGTATAATTTAATCAAATAATGAATTAACATGGAGATTTTATTTTCTAAAACATGTGAAACAAAAGGTACTCACATACATGGTTATCAATATACCGATCCAAATTAAGATCCTAAGACCCTACATTCCTAAAACTTTTTGAATCGCACTAGGATCTCTACTAATGTGAAATCTGTGTGGGATCCCGATCTCATAACAATACTAAAGATCATGTGCTATAAAGGAAAATTCAAAAAAAAAAAGTTTTGCTTATTTCGGGCCTCCAAATGTAGCCCGAAGGTCCCAAACTAATAAAAAAAAATTAATAAAACAAATTGGCACAATGGCTTCAACCCAAATTTATTAAAACAAAAAATAAAACACTAAGACTCACGTTAGTCGTCACCTTAACCTATTAAATAAAATCATTGAAGATAGAACAGAAAAGAAGTGACTAGACTACTAGAGAGCAAGGTTTTGAAACCCGGACTGAACCGGGCAGTCCGACCGGAAAAACCGAAAATCGGACTGAAATCCGGTTTTTTAAGCATAAAGAACCAGGTATACATGAGTTCTGAGAGAACTGAACGAACTAGGGTTCAACCGGGAAAACCAGACGAACCATAGGCCAGTTCAACCGGTCATTTCAGCCATACCGGAGTCTATATCAGATTTCGGCCGAAATATTAGTATCGGACCAAAATAGAAAAAACTCAAGTTTCAGATCTGAAACTATCGGTGACTTACCTGCTTGTTGTGCTCATGTCACCGCCTCTATCATTAGAACGTTTCTGCCATGTTTCCCAGACCAGATGCCCTTTCTTCTTTTTTTTCTTCAGCCCATTTCGTGGATCTGCTCCTCCACTTTTTCTTCTTTCTACGTTCACCCAGTGCCCCTTATTTCATATTATTTCTTATATGTTTCTTTTTCAATTTGCCTCTTCAGTTTCTTTTTGTCATTAAGCTTTTTCGTTTTATGTGCTTCAACCATAACCACACACATGAAGGTCATTCCAATTTCAAACCTTCTTTATTTTTATTTTTTTCATTTTACTTTTTTACTTTTTCATCTACGCTTTTTTTTTTTTTTTTTTTAATGATGCCACATGCCACATTTAAAAAAGAAAACAACTGACCATCATCTAAATATATATGTCTATTATATATTTTATTAATTAACTTATACTTTAGTTAGAGATTAGGATATTAAAAGACATGGGCTTATAATCTTAAATATTTTTTTAACAAATATTATCAAAAAAGAAAAAAACAATGTTAACAAAGTTCATGGGCTTTTTTTAGTGAACATATAAATAAATAACTACATATATTTAATCTAATATCTCCGAACCTGAGCTCTCACACCTTGTAAGTAAGACTGAAGCCATGACCAACGGACCAAGTGCTCTTCTTGGGAGCTAATATGCAATATTATTAAATTTATATTAAATTTACATGATTTATAGTTTCTAAACTCCTATGTCATCTTTCTCAACATATTAAATATTACTAAATTAACTTTTTATTTAAGAATAATACCTATGCAATTTATGAATTTATTTTAAAAGTCTTTTTTAGTTAATTGAAATGATTTCTCTTAAAGGATTATTATAAAAATTTCTTTTTATGCTTATTTATGTTGTACTATTTTTATTAACCTTATAATGTACTATTTTATGTATTTTGTTTCAATTTTTAAGATATTTTTTGTAAATTTTGCTAATATTTACAAATTTAATATATTTATTTATATTTAAATAATTATTAAATTAATTATGACGTCATCACGGTTCGACCTCGATTCGACCTTAAAAACCTTGAACCTCTCCCTTTTACGGTTCAATGAACGGTCCGGGTTTCAAAACCTTGCTAGAGAGTAGAAGGTGAGGGCCAAAAAACTAAAAAATCTGACAATGACGCCACTGTGAGAGAGACCATCGACAACAAAGGTGTTTTTCTTCTTGTAATTCCGCTAACAATGACAAGAATGTTATTTATAATAATCAACCATACTTTGAATAACCCATTCAAGATAACCAAAACTTTGGTCTTGATGATTGAGTGTGTTTGTGGTGTTGTTTGAAATATTGTTATTTGTTTTTTGTTATTTATGTGAGACATTAAGTAATGACATTGTTATTTGCTTTTGAGATGTTTATGTGAAATATTATATATGTTTGGAGTTGTTTAACTTAAAACTTGGTATTTGTAAGTTGTAATTTTTTGAACTTTGAACTTTCTTTATGTATTTGTAATTTGGTACTTTGCCTTTTACTAATAATTTCATTAATTTGTGTCAAAATTTACTTCTTTTTCAATTTTTTTTTTTAATATCTATTATGAATTATAATTATATGTATTTTTTAATATATTTTTTTTAATCAGAAAGTAATATCTTACGATCCTCATGCCGCTCCTATGAACCAATCCTTGAACCTTCTTACCAATCTCATAAAAGATCTCAATCCTGATAACCTTGATTTGATCCAAAAATAAAAAAGCTAAGCCGCTAAAAAATTGCATTGTGACATTCACAATGATAAATAAAAAAAACAACCCTAAGTCACTTTCAACAACTGACCCACCCCATTACGACTCCAAAAGTCAAAGCTGAAAGCCCTTTAAAAATGAAAAATGTTAACGAATGCCTAAAAGCATTTGTTAGTAAACTATTATGCATAATTTTAAACTACAAAAACTTGCAATTTAAACAATTTATTGATGTCAGTAAAAAAAAAAAAACAATTTATTGATGACATAGGGCCCGTTTGGTCATAGTTTTTAAAAATTGTTGTTTAAAAATATGTGAAAATTGTGGTTTAAAAAGTGTTGTTGAACAACGTGTTTTTAGTGTGAATAAAACAAAAAAATGTGTTTGGTATTATGGTTTAAACAACATTTTTCAATGTTCAAAAAATGTAAAATATGTGTTTGGTATGTGTGCTTTTAATGATAAAAAAAGCTGACCACGTATTAAATAACAATTTTTTAATCCCTTCTTTATCCCTTCTCTTCCGTCTTTATCCCTTTCTCTTCAGTCTTCCCTCAGAGCAGAAAACCAAAAAACCAAACCCACGCAGTCCTCATCTCCATCGACGCCAAAGAAGATCCACAGCTGGGCTTTATGTTCGTCGGAGCTTATCTCCACTGTCAGCACTCCAAGACCCAGCAAGTAATCGAGCTTTTGTCGCCGCCGAGTCGTCGAGCCGTATTTTGATCCAAGTTCGAATCTGACTTTCACCTTGTTTGTCAATGGGTTCCCTTAGCAACAGAGCTTCGTAGGTGAGGAATTAATTGTGAGAAAGGGATTATTGTGATTACTGTGAGAAAGGGTTATTGGTGATGCGGTGTGTGTAGAAGACGCGTGGCCTTTGGTTCGGTTGATTAATGGCGTTGGGTCCATGAGGGGGGAGGTGGAATGGCGCTGGGTGAAGGGAGTTATGGAGCTGGCTGGAGAGTTCCGGGTTCACTGCAGCTGGTGTGATCTTTGTAGCTGTGTGATCTTTGGGGCGTGAGAAGAGACGAGAGTAAAGAGAGGAGACAAACGACCAAAAAAAGCTGACCAGATGGGTCCTGTTCGAATCTCACTTTTATTACCGAAGTGCCACTGGAAAACAATTTTGTTGTTTAAAATCTGCTCCGACTTGATTTCAAAACACGCTGTTCAAACATTGTTTTTAGAGCAACAATTTTCAAACAACCCAGCACACAGTAGGTTGACCAAACGCATTTTTTAAAATTTTGGACACTAGTGTTCAGTGTTTAAACACTAAACACTGTGTTTTGGAAAGGGTGACCAAACGACCCCATAACTATTGATCTTTAATTTTTTAGAAATTTTGCAAGTATAAATAATATAAAAGAAGATGTAATACAATGATGGATTTGTCAAAATTCATTTCCAATAAAAAGATATTGAGTAAGTTTATAACCTAAAACTACGACTAATTTTGTAACTAAATTTTGTCTAAAAAGAAAAAACAATTAAAGTTTTGACAACTTTTTCAATTTCCCATAAAAATAATAGAAACTTTCCTAAAATAGTTTATTAACAATTGCCTTAAAAACATCCGTTAACATGACCCTTTACAAATGAACATAAAGAACTACAATGGCCACTCCACCCCCAATCATGGAGTAGCTCTTCAAGGCCAATCTCATTGAAATTCTTCCCTTTATAAATTGGGGTGAGACTTATGTCCAGTAACAAGAGCATAGAAGCACTGGATGGGGGCATTCAAACAAACACTACCATTTTAGAGGTGTCATGTCCATGTCACCTCCAATGCATAGAAGCATAAAAGTGAAGCCAAACCCTATAAATTGTCTTGAGACCTTTCCTTTGATAGAGGAAAACTCCACTTGACTAGAGAACATGATAATCACAAAACCAAGAATCAAGCATGCACGTGACCTCGAACTCTCAAGTATAAACTCCAACTATTTAACAACCTTTTAAATCAACTTCAAAATTGTCACAAATACTCTCAAGGCATACGCAACTCATTTGCCACCTTTCACTAACTAAAACCTGCCTATTCCAACCAAATGCTGTCTAATTAGATCCCAACAGTTGGACTACAACGGAATACGAAGATAATTGCTTCATGGCAAGTTGAGAACACAGTCCATTGATGTAGGACTATAACTGAGACAAGCTGAATTAAGCAATGGATCAAGGTCTGTTCCATTAAGTTAATCCTCAACCTATCAGCAAAAATATAGTGCTAATAATAACAATAATATAAATGAAAATATATATATATATATATTTATGGCAACAGTCTGGCTGACTCAACTAGACTGGGTCGCCCTTTGTCATCAAATAAGACAGGGATTCCAGTCTGAAACCCGCACCATCCAAAGGCAGAAATGTACTGTAATCAGCTCTAGACAAAAATAGGTAAACCTGTATAAATCCCATCAAATTCAGGTAAGAATCAGTACATGGACCCCTCAGGAGAAAGAGAAAAAGAAGGGGGGAAGGAAAACATCAAGAATAACTCAATAAGGGAGCACTATTTTCAGGCTTAGCATGCGCACATAATCACGAAATCTAAAGTTCTCAGAAATATCCTAAAAAATAGAAGTTCAACTGTTAAATAAGCATCAAGGAGCGAAAAAGAGACGAGAAGCTTTCTTGAGGAGACTGGAATCCAAAGCCACCCTTCTACTCCTGCAAGGACAGGAAAATGGCATTAATACTAGAAGTGCTTAACAACAACAAAAATACTAGCTAAATCAATGATCATTCAGGTGAAATAGTAACAACCATTTCCACCAATATACCATCTGATCCCCCAAACTCCTGAATTGTGCACTCAGTGAGGAATAAAAAGCAGCAATACACAGATCCAGTAATGCAATTAAGTTCTATGGAAATTAACATAGTTCCAAGGAACATGGAAATTAACATAGTTCCAAGTATTTTCACACCAAAAAAAAAAAATAAAGGTACTCTAGGAAGCCTTTGCAAAATATCTAAAACTCATTCTAAAACACCAGGAAACATAAATGAAGATTAAAGGTTTAAAATTTCAAGGAACTTTATAGGGATAAGGAGAAGAGGCAACCATTATGGAGGCATATCAGTTACCTATGACGGGCTAAGTCCACCAATTGAGAAAACACTAGCAATCACAATATACAAAAAAAAAACTCATGCAACCAGCATCTATCAAACTAAAGCATTCAATAAGCCATTTGACCCATCAATCCCTCAAAATATCTATTTTTAACCCAACGAGGAAAAAGGCATGCCTCTTGTTTTTTAATTTTCTAGTAATACTACCTCCATCCCAAATTGTTATTCCTATTTAGAAAACCCTTCTTTTTAGGAGAACATCATTTATTACCTTGTCTCTTGATTAAAAAAACAGAAGTTTCCAAAATTACCCTAGAACAAAGTTCTCAAAAAATTTTATCATATAAACTGCTTGTGTTTGGTAGGGGCATAATAGGAAACTCAATAAATTAATGGTTTTTAAGTTTAAAAAAGGGACAAAATTTTGGGAAATCCCAAAATGGAATACAGGACCAACAATTTGAGACAAATGGAGTAAATTTTATTGATATAGAGAAAAAACTTGACGTCCACAGTTCTACAAAGTTCTCCTAAAGAATTACATGAAAGATAAATCACATTCTAAAAGAAATTGATTATTTAAAATCTACAAGCAAATTTGTATCACTAGTTTCCAAAGTGTGGGATCACTTGAACAATGATCTCAAAAACAAAGATTTTGTGCCAAAACTAAGATCTCCAGTACCTTAAAAACACAATTATTCCTCTCCTCCATATGTCCCATGATAAGAATAAAGGGGATAATTCCAAGCAAAAGAGCTTCCGTATTTACCTAACCAATTCCTCCATGTTAGAAGTAGCTCCACAACACTCTTAGACATTCCAAATTAAACCCCAAACATAGAAAATAAAATCCACAACTCTCTTGCAACTATGCAGTTGCAATAAAATATTACCCTACCCTAAAAAAAGAATGTCACCTGGAAGGACTTTCCCCCGTGTTGCTGTCCACACAAAGAATGCAACTCATTTTGAAGCCTTAGTTTGCCAAATACTCGTCTAAGGAAATATCCCACCACAAGACCCGTGCAAAGCCTCATAATAAGACTAAACATCAAACTTACTGTTACCATTCAAACTCCATATCAAGCGGTCAAGGCTCACTCAGGATGTTGGAATACAAGGTGTCAAACATAGTCAATTTGATCCAATACCCAATAATTAAAATCACACCCAAATATGATATTCCATGATCATGGTCCCCTTGCATTTGGAATCTCCAAATAGCAGTTAACAAAGCCATCCTTGTCCCTTTTTATTGAACACAAATCTGGATATAATTCTTTCAAAGCTCAACTCTCACACCATATGTCATGCCAGAACCTCAAACTATGACCATCTCCAACCTCATGATGAATGTAACTGACAAAACTCTCCCAGTCTGTCCCAATGCTTCAACATAAGCTGCAACCATGGGTGCTTCTAATTACTCTGTTGTCTACTGACCCCAAGCTTCCCATATTTCATGCCAACAACTCTTCTCCAAAGATGATCCCCTTCCTCTCCAAATTGCCATAGCCATTTTCCCAATGGGGACCAATTAAAAGTTCCATGGTCTCACCCCAGCCCCCATGCTTGTGTAATTTTAGATTCTTTTTGATATGTCTTGTGTAACTTGAGATTCATCTCCCATCCTCCTCTACACCAACACCACCCCCCCCCCCCCCTTCTCTCTCTCTCCAAAAAGAAATTTCCACTACAATCTCTCCAACGATTAGCCACACAAGTAACTTCCAAACTGTTGTCACCTTGTATGACAATCCAAACAAATTGAGTTTTAAAAGCCCATTTATCAAAAAAAATTTCAGACACACCAGTCAGCCATTGGACCCATGAAAGTCTCCTTTTTTGGCTAGAGCAAAGCCATGTCTATGGAAGGAGATAACTCTACTAGATTCAAAACACAATAATAGAATACAATTATGCATTTCAAAAATGTTGGCATAGAAAAATTTTGATAAAGAAACATCATCTGATACCAAAAGAAACAACATAAGGTAACTTTTTTATCAACAAATTTCCGAGGGCACAAGTTCCTAGGGGCCAAATTACAGTTTTGAATCCAATCTGTTTGGCATCAGCTTTTAGCACCAGTTTTTAAAACCTCATTTTTTCCCACTTTTTCTCACTTTTTTCAAGGTATAAGTATACTTTAGCACACTTTCAGCAAAAAATTTTCAGCAAAAGACTAGATAAGTTGTTTTCAAACGGACACTCATTTGAAATGATCAAATGACAAGGCTATCAAGCAAGAGACACCACAGCCACTCACCATTAACAAATTCCTAGAAACCACAATATATGTACTCTGTTCCCATAACTAACTATGACAACTATGACCAGAATCTAGCATAGTTATTAAATCCGTACCAAACCACAAGTTAAACCGTGAAACCCGTGAACCAAAGCATAATCCGAAATGGTTCGATGTAAAATACCGGATATGCAATGACCCATTTTATCAAACCGTGTAAACTAACGGATTGCACAAGTTAATCTATTTAACCTGCGGATAAAAGGGGAAAAAAATGCGTGTATCTTTGAAAAAACTCAAAAACACTGAACTAAACTACTTAAGTCTTTTTTTTTATAGGTAATAACAAACTTTATTGATAATAAAAGTACAATGAATTTACGATAGTAAACTCACTGCACTGAAAAGAATACAAACCAATCAAAAATAAAGACTAACAGAATTAAGGAATTCAAACAAAGAATGACAATGCATAAACCCCCAAATACGGGACCACTCAAACAAAGTCCTAAGTAACAAAGACTTCAAACAGTCTACAAGTCTCTCAGTTTCCTCAAAAGTTCAGGCATTGCACTCCTTCCAAATTAACCACATAAGACACGCTGGAATCATATTCCACACATTTGAAGTGTGACTCCCCAACCAATTCCACCATGCAGAGAGTAGAGAAACAACATTCTTCGGCATCACCCACTGAACCCCAAACAAATGAAGGACTTCACTCCACAAGGTATGAGCATACTTACAATGGATCAATAAGTGATCCACAGTTTCCTCTTCACATCGACAAAGGCAGCACCAATTAACAAGAGGTAAATTTTTCTTAACGAGGTTGTCTATAGTAAGCATCCCACCCCTAGCAGCTGTCCATAAAAAGAAAGCCATCCTTTTTAGGTACCTTAACACACCAAATGCTCTTCCAAGGAAAAGACACCAACGGGGCTGCTAGCAATGAAAAATAGAAAGAGCGCACATCAAAAACACCACTACGATTCAATTGCCTTATCATGGTATCATCAGCCCCTCTAGGTAACTTGGATGAGATATGTGCAAAAAAATCATAAAAGATCCCTATCTCCCAATCTTGAAAAGCACGACGGAAGCGTAAGTTCCAGCTTCTACCACCACCATCCAATGCAAACTCAACCATATCAGAAATCATAGCTGCCTTATCCACAGCAATAGCAAACATTGCCGGATATAAATCTTTCAAGGCAGTAGGGCTACTCCTAGGGTCATACCAGAATCTGATACAAAAACCCTCACCCACCGCATACAACACATGACCAAAGAAGCTCTCAGCCCCCTTCCTAATGTTCTTCCACATACCACATCCATGCGTCCCTCTAACAACTCTAGTACACCATCCCCCACTGGCCTCCCCATATTTGGAAGCTATAACCTGCCTCCATAAACGTGTGACCTCATTCCCAAATTGCCATAGCCACTTCCCAAGCAAAGCTTGGTTAAACAGCCCAATCTTCCAGATCCCCAAGCCACCTGCCTCCACTGGCCACACAACTTTCTCCAAAGCAACAAGTGAGAATTTAAAAACATCATTAGATCTCCCCCAAAGGAAATTCCTCTGAATCCTCTCTAATCTGTCCGCCACATGTTGTGGAATAGATAAATAATAAGTAGGGAGACTTGATAAGGTACTCTTCAATAAAGTAAGTCTACTCCCTTTTGACAAATATAACTGCTTCCAACCTGCGAGCTTTTTTTCCATCCGTTCAATGATAGGGTTCCATATTGAGGAATCCTTATAATGTGCTCCCAAAGGCATACCAAATAAGACATGGGTAAACAGCCTACCTTACAACATAAAATACGAGCTAAGGCATCCAAATTCCCAACCTCACCAACCGGCACAATCTCACTCTTACCAACATTTACTTTCAATCTTGCGATAGCTTCAAAGAAAATTAGAACCATACGAATATGTAATAATTGTTCCTCGGATGCATCACAAAAGAGAATAGTATCATCAGCAAACAAAAGGTGAGAGATATGCAAACCTCCACTTGTATTGGGACTTGCTTGGAAGCCACTAAGAAAGCCTCCATCTTCCGTCCTTTTCAACAACCTACTCAACACCTCCATTACCAGTAAGAGTAGGAGTGGAGATAAAGGATCCCCTTGGCAAAGACCACGAGAGCTACCAAAGAAGCCAGCTAGAGACCCATTAATAAGCATTGAAAAACAGGCAGTAGAAATACACATCTTCATCCATCTCCCCCACTTCTCCCCAAAACCCATCCTCTCCATAAGGTAAAATAAGGCTCTCCAACTCACATGATCATAAGCCTTCTCAATATCCAATTTAATAATCACACCCGGCATACCACTCTTCAATCTATTGTCCAAGCATTCATTTGCGATAAGAACAGAGTCAAGAATCTGTATACCCCAAACAAAAGAATTCTGGGAGTTGGATATAAGTTTATCCAAAACACAACGGAGTCTATGTGCCAAGACCTTGGAAAGTAGCTTGTACAAACTACCCACAAGGCTGATAAGGCGAAAATCTCTAATATTGACTGCACTAAGCTTCTTGGGTATCAAACACAAAAAGGTGGCATTGAGAGATTTTTCAAAGATACATTCTTTGTGGAAGTCTGCAAAAAAAGCCAAGATCTCCTTCTCAAGAACACACCAGCATTTTTGAAAGAAAGCCATAGTAAAGCCATATGGGCCGGGAGCCTTATCACCCTTAGCCTCCCATAGGGCTGCAATGATCTCTTCCTTCTCAAATTCCCTTTCTAAAGTAAGCCTATCAGTTTCATCCAGATTTGCAAACTCTAAACCATCAATAGTGGGCCTACAAGATTCGGTCTCCTAGTACAAAGACTAATAAAAAACCCACCACTTGATCCTGAATTGCAGACTCATCCTTATACAAAATGCCCTCAACCTCCACAGCTCTCATAGTATTTGTACGTCTATGAGAATTAGCAAGCCTATGAAAAAACCTAGTATTATTATCCCCTTCTTTGAAGTACAAAGCCTTCGATTTCTACCTCCAAGAAATCTCCTCCAAAGAAGCTAAATGCGCAATATCACCCTTTATCTCAGCTCTTCTTGCACTATCTGCCGGTGACAAAGATTGCATCCCTTCTCTCAAATCTAAAAGTCCAAAAGCTCAAACAGCAAGCATTTTTTGCCTAAAAGACATCCCCAAAAACATGTTTATTCCAAATCTCCCTTAAGAGCCTTCAATTTGCAAGCTAGAACATAACTAGGAGACCCCACAAAATGGTATCCATTCCACCAACCTCACACAAGATCCACAAATCCCTCCACCTTAAGCCACATACTCTCAAATTTGAAGGAAGTCTTTCCCCTCGACATCCCACCTGCCTCCGCTAGAAGAGGACAACGATCCGAAATCACTCAAGGAAGAGCCCTTTGAGTCACATCCAAAAAGTGATCCTCCCAATCAGCGGATACCAACACTCTATCAATTCTAGACATAGAAGGGTTCTCAAAGTCACGGAACCATGTATACTCGCCACCCACCAAAGGTATATCAACCAAAAAATTCCTCTCAATAAAGTCCGAGAATTTGAACATGGCTGGACTAAAAGAAGTGCAACCAAGACGCTCTACTGGATATCTGATGATATTAAAATCCCTAAATACACACCAAGCTGCACTCCACCTCCCTCTCACACTATCAAGTTCAATCCACAAAGCATCCCTAAGACCATCAGCATTCAGACCATACACCCCTGTACATATCCAATCAAAACCGTCAGCCACACCCTTTAACAAAATAGAAACAAAAAAGCACCCAACCAGACAATTCATTTTTTTATATACCCTCGTGTCCCAAGCCAAAATAACCCCTCTACTGTATGAATGGCATTCAAAGCTACCCAATCAACAAAAGGGCTACTCCAAAGACTTTTGACAACAGCAAAATTGACAGAATCCAATTTAGTTTCTTGGAAACACACTACATCGCACTTCCACTCCTTGAGTAAATTCTTCACCGTATCCCTCTTTTGAGGATTGTTTAATCCTCTCACATTCCAAGATAAGATTTTCAAATTCATATACTGCTAACTGAACCCACCCCACAGAAATGCTCAATCCCTCTGGTTTGTTGACCAGATTGCCCCTCATAGTTGACAGAAGAAACTAAATTCCTCAATTCCCTCACACCTTTTTTAGTTGAAGAGGTATTGCGGCGAAGACTACCTACCGTAGCTTGATTTTCCCACACTTTCTCAAGCTTTTGAAAGAAGGCAATGCACTGCTGCTCACATGAATCAATAGGAAATCCCACAAATTTACTAAAGCCTTTAATCTTCCTCTTCACCCACACTAAAGGTTCCAGATCCTTCCCCACAAGAAAATCATCTAGTGCAGCCTTTGATACTATTTCCAAACCCCCGTGAGGATCCCACTTAGCCAGAGGTACACAACCCAAAGCATTCCCACCCTCCTCATCCTTACCTGACCCCGTGGGGTTGACCCAGTCCAACAACAAAAGTTCATCTTCCTTAGAATCAAAACCCAGCTTAGAGAGAGCAGAGAAACAATTTTTACCCAGCAGCTTATGGTGGCGGATCATATCGGAGAATTCAAAAACCGATAGAGACGGGGAAGCCACGGGCTCGGCATTGACAGACTGCCCATCAGAGTTTAGAACAGCCCCGAAGTTTAGGAAGTCCTCCGCTGGACTATCAGTGACAAGCACAGTGTCACCCAAACAACCCACCTCAGCCCCGCTTGATTTATGGCCCACCGAAAGACCACCGACAGCCCCAACCTCATTACCGTTCCCATCAGACCTAGGAAGGACTCCACCCATCTCACTAGAGCCCGGAAACACCCTCATAAGCTTCACGGCTGAATAGTGGGGTTCTGATCTTTCACTACACTGGGGTCCCACCGAAGAATCACAAGTCAAAATCTCATCCACACACCCATCGGCCCTTGGGAGGTCCCCACCCAGCTCGCCGATGCTCGGTGACAGCTTCGGAGCCTTCTCAGCTGAGGCATGTGACCCAAACCCTTTGCCCACCTCCCATGAACTTCTTTCAGTCAACCTTTCCAGATTTTTAATAAACTCATTTTGGGGTTTAGTTGGTTTAGCCCGCTAAGCTTGATCAGATATTACTGGGCCCAACTTAGCTCCTATTGGTTTAACAAAAGAACTCCAACAGACCTTACGTTGTGTGTTCCCATCAAAAACAGCAGTAATTTTTAAGGAGAAGTGGGCCTGGGTCCATTTGGCAGAAGGGCCACGTAAGGGGCAAGTATTTATGGGATGCTTATTTGAATTTTGAAGAAAGTCAAATCCCCCAAAACTCTCATTCTGATTTAAATTCCCAAGAATATTTGGAAACTAATTCTCCAAACATAACTCCCTCTTGATTTCACGTCTCCATTAAGATTTTTCCAAACTTGATTCCTTGAATTTCCGGTGGATTTTTCTAGCCCACCACCGCCAGCAACCGCCTCCTTCCCCGGCCTAGAAGCTGATTTTCCCAAAAAGAATTCACGTAGCTTCATTTCAAGGAAAGCCCAACCGCCCTTATTCCTCCCTTCCGGGACACACAAACACCCACGTCTTGCCCCATTATGATACTCATAGAGATTTCCACAAAAAGACCCCTCTTGTTCGTCCTACTAGAAAACTCCAATATTTATACTGCTCATTAAACCGTTTGAAAAAGTGTTTCTTGCTAAAGTCCCACCAGCACAGCTCTACCAAACAAGCAATTGTCCAATCCAACCCCAATCTACCAACCCGGATAGAGTCATGATGCCGAACCCTTTTTTCAGTAATGGCATAAGCATCCATACGTCCCCCATCAAAAGCCAAGAGAAATGACTTTGAATCAATACGAAAAGAAAAAGAGTGCTTCACCTCTGGTACCCCTGGTTTGGCTAGAAAGGGCTTGGGAGTGGGTTTTGGTGGGTGCTGTGCAGGCTTGGGATTTAAGGGTAAGGAGGTCTGAGTTTGGGTATAACGAGGAATGTACTGACCGAACTGTATTGGCCAAAAGAAGGGTTGTGTGAGAGGGTAAGGATATGGAGGAAGGACATGTTGTGGAGTAGGGAAAAAATTTTGGGAGGCAAGGGATAGAATTGGATATGTCACTAGTGGAGGCTGGGTTGGCAGGGAAGAAGAGAGAGATGGCAGTGGTTGTGATGGAGGGAGGGGGGAGGGGGTGAGTCATGACACTAGGGGAACGAATCCACAAAGCACAACTATGAATCCACAAAGCACTGACACAATACTGCTAGCACTCTGACCAGACCAATCCTTGAACTGAACTTTGAAGTCATCAGTTGTATTTGGAGATTTAAATTATTTTGTTATGTTCTAGGGTTTAATGATTAAGCAAAAAATTTATTTTGAATTTCTATGAGATAGTTTTTTCAAGACTTTTGGACTATATAACTTGGTTATTGGATGATTTATGCGAATGATGTGTTTATTTTTTTTTATTCTCTAATTTTATGTCAAATGATGTAATTTTTTTATTGTTATAATTTATTAAGTTACCTAAATGAAGTATTTTTATTTTATTTTAGTTGCTTTTTATTATTATAAATATATTATTCGATTAACTAATAAACCTACAATTTAACCAATGAACCAGTGAACCAATTCTTCAGCCGGGTCAACCTCCAGTACGGTTATGATAACTATGAAATCTAGATCAAAATGTGGTAAGCTATGACGATTGCAAGGGCAGATGATATCAGAATTATCCTCCTACTAAGACACATGTAATTCTTCATCCAATTTATGAGACAGTTGCTTATTTTCTCATACCTATGTTCTCCGGTCCTACAGTTTTAGAAGTTCTTACAGAACACTATAGTAAAATGCTAAGTGGCCAACTGTAAATTTGACATCCTTAGCCTAGATTAATCACAACAGACATCTGACATTATCCTATCATTGAAGCATTATGATCTCAAACCAGTGGGGAACAAAATAATACACGTTCTCAAGGTCATTGCACCTCTCAAGGTCTCACACACAAATTACACTCAGTGCTACATTAGAGATTAGAGTGGGAGAATGCACACACACACTCCAAAAGCCACAAGACAAAGTCATACCTGTTCCATGGCTGTAGGTTCACTATCCCTCTGTTCCTCCACATCTTCTGGCCCACCATCATCCTCATTCTGACTATTGGAGACCATATTCTCATCCTTCTCTTTAACGCCATTTGCCCCAGTCTCAGCATCTAATTTCAAATCAGAAGGAAGCTGACCTGACTTCAATGCCTGCTCATCAAAACCAAGTTAACTTGTGCCTTGCATTCTTTTATTCTTCATTACACTCAGTGTTATGTTACTAGCATAAAAAGAAGACAGTCTAAAAATAAAAAAGTAATTTCAACTAATCAAAATGTAAGGACCTTTTCAAGTCTTGCAACCTCTTCAAGAGTCTGGGAGTTCACAATGGCAGCCTACATACAGGTGAAAAGACGTTAAACATTAGAGAACCTTGATTATAATCTTAAACATGAATCTAATGACAATATACAAAGGCATATACAAACATTATATGAAAATAACATTGTAACAAGAAGTCTCAGGGAAAAACTTGGCTCACTAATTCAAACTAAAGTTGAAAGATGTCTACCTTTACTAATTATAGATTTGAACAGTTTTGGCCAATGAAAAGTCCTATGTGCATGACTGTGATTGTGAAGGAATAATATTGCTAAGAGTTCAAATTCCCAAAATCCACAACCACTCAAAATTTCAAGTACTGGGAATTGGAATAAAATAATGTCAAAAGATTTTTTTACGATTAAAAATAATTTATTAAAACAAAAGACTAGGAGATTACATAGGATGTGAAACTTACTACTCCTAAGCAATTACAACCAGAATTCAACAAATCTAAGAATCTTAAAACGATACAACAGGGATGTTGCCTAATACATTCATCCAATCATACAAAAGATCATAACAGGGACTGTTTAATAATGTGAACTGGGCGTTCAACACCATCAAAAGCCCTGCCATTCCTTTCTTGCCATATAGTCCAGAAGATGCATAGAGGCGCAGCCCTCCAGGCTCTTAACAAGCCAGGATTTTAACTATTGTATTTGGCATATCCCAAGAAACTCCAAATAAAGCCAACACAAGAGATCATGACTTTCTAGAAACCTAACAATGATCCACCGTCCATCTGTCCACCATTCTTACACATACAACACCAGTCCAAAATTATAATGTGCTGCTTACGCAAATTATCAACAGTCAAGGAAGAAGAACTAGACACTAAAAGAATGCCATAAATATGTTATATAAGGATAAATTTACTAAGAGCTTTTATTTCCAAGAATTGCAACCACTTGAAATATTTTATTTCCAAGAGACACCAATAGATACTCCTCACAGTACCTATTAAAAAATAAAGAGATACTAGACCTCACAATCCTTTAGTGGACTCTGAAACAACGGATGCACTACCTTTAAAACTAACATGCACAATAGAAAGAAAATATATCAGCCATAGATATTATCCAATCAACAACTATCTTGAAAACATAGACTCCAACATTTTCTGAGCAACCTCAATGCATCGAAAGTTTGAATATTCAAGTCCTGCCAAGCATCCACATATGGCAATGCAAAGAAGATATTAAATCTTGTATCTCTATCTTTATAAGCAATTTAATTTATTGAAGAAAAGGCAAAGGGCCTTGAAGCTCAATTGGCACTTTCTGGTATTTCCAACATAAGTGTCCAGGTTCAAATCCTCACCCACCCCCCCCCCCCAAAAAAAATATATGGATTATCACCAAAAAAGAAAATTATTAATAATAATAATAATTATTATTATTATTATTATTATTATTGAAGAAAAGGACTACCTCATGTACAAAAGTAATACACAAGATAGCCTACAGAATTACATTCAAAAAATTACAAGCAAATGAAAGAGATTCTATAAAGTCTACAATGGAACAATTATCATTGAGACCCAATACAATAAACTATTCAAGTAGAAATCTAAGGAAAGATGTCTTCAGCTGCATTTCCAAAGCTTCAACATCTTCAAAAGGGCACTAATTCCACTCCCTATACAATATCCACATCAAGCATAAGGGGTTTAAATCTTTTTCTCTCTCCTTCAAACCTATGAAAATACTGTTAATAACCTCCAATCATCCACTAAAGCCAATAAGATTATTTTACCTTAAAAAAGCAGAGCTTCTAAGACCATTAAGTAGAGGTAAACAACACCTTCGCTCAGAAAAACCCAAAATGCCTAGGACATGCTAAATATACCATAGGATAATTTTACAGACTAATCATTTTCTTCACTTCACTAAGATAAAATAAAAAGGGCATATTAATAATAAGAAACTACGTATAAACACTAAAAGAGTAGCTACATGCATGTGACTTTATTTATACATGTATGTGATTCATAGAAAAGTACATGCACACATGCAATATATGATATACCCCAACCACAGAATAATAAGTCTTTTCATTAAATTTATAGAGAGAGAGAGAGAGAGAGAGAGAAGTGACAAGCCCAAATAAGAAAATTCACAACCTTCAATCCCTAAATGAGGCATATGCTTTATAATTAACTAGATCTATCACGCATTGCTATGGATACTAAATGTTTAGATCAATAAAAAAATACCTTGATAGCTATGATTTGCTCAGGTGTTGGGGCAGTCATTTTCTGAGTTTGTTGTTCCTCTGCGACTTCTGATACATTGGGTACCTCACCTGGTGTAAAAGTTGTCGTGGATTCCTTTTTAGCCTCTTCTTCTACTTCTTTAGATGCAAACAAATTTCTTGCTTCCAGTCTCTCCTATATTATTATGGAATATGATCATCAAAATGAACGCACAACAGGAGTAAGAGATTTGAAAAAATAATAATAATAAGGAAGCATTGTATTGAAGTTGTGGAAATTCCATCAAATTTATGAATGAATATTCAACCTATATGACAGTAACCTCTTATTTTAGGTTTGTGTGCGTGTGTGTTTTGACAACATTCTACTCAAGGATATGACACAACTAAATATTTAAACAGAAATAGTGAAATACAAATCCTGGAATCAACAGAGAAACACAATTTAGAAGAAAATGTAGAAGGATAATGCCTGAATTTCTGCTTTCTATGCAGTGAAGCTTGGGGTCCAGGCTGTTGCCCAACATAGAGTCATAGATGCCTAATAAATATGCCAAATAATAAGTGTATAGTAACATAGCTAAATACACCATTTCTATTTCACTGTTTACTCTGTTGGTGGTTTTTTAGATTCTTATCCGATTTAGTACCCCCAAAAAAAAAAAAAAAAAAAATACATAGTTGTTTAGAATTTCCAGATTGGTTCAAGTTTAACTTTAATAGTGCTCTTATTTTCTATTTTTAAAGTGGAGGTCCAAATTTCAGTTAAATTGGGAAGAAAAGGTTTTTGGATAAATGAGTCCTCAGAATTGTTCAACTTCCCAAGAATAATGTAAAAGCACTTTGCAGCTTTATGGTTCTAAGATTTCATCAGCGGTAAGCTTCGTTGAAACTTCAGATGGTGATACCATAACCCTAAAACTTTAACCATAAAAGAAAAGCACAGAAAACAGCAAACACTTGGTGCAATTAAAGAGCCTCACCTTGTTTTTCACCTTTTTGAAATCTAGAACCCGAAGCTGCTTTAGCTTGTGAATCACATATAGCCTATAGTTGGGTTTCTTTGTAATGTTATTATCCAACAGACTAAGAAACTGTAGCTTCGGAAGGGATGCAAGAGGGTCAATCTCTACCAAGTTAACAAGCCTATTGTTCGTAAGAACTAATGTGTGTAACTTTGGCAAGAACTCTGCAATACATTAAAAAATATATATATATTCAATTATAGTACTTCTAATGTTAAATGATGGTACGTACGAAAAAATAAGGAACGGAAGTGCTGTGTTTACCTCCAATGTTGGGATTGATACGCGTAATTCTATTATTATTCATAATCAAAGTACCCAAACGATTAAGGAGCGGAAAGTTTTCAAGCTTAACAATCTCATTGTCAGACAAATCAATTGTGTCGAATTGGTCCTGCCACATGAAAAAAATAGTGAAAATTAGGCTCATTGTTCAACCAAAACCAAGCTGCATACAAAAAACTTGAACTTGAAGTTATAATAAAATCAAAATTTTCATCAAATTAAAAAAAAAAGAAAAAGGTTAAAATATATTTAAATAAGGGAAATAGCTGACCTCAGTGGCACCCAAGTTTTCTATCACAGGAATCTTGTTACCTGAAAACCCAAATTAGATATTTTGGGCAGGAGTTAATTTATAGGGCACAAAAGAAGACATGAAACAAAGAAGAAGGAAAAATTTTATTTTAGGGTTTGGGAAAAGAAAGAAAGAATACCTCGAAGATCTAACTCACGCTCCTTGATGGCATTGAAAAAATGAGGGCTTTTCCAAATCAAGTCGGCGGTGAGCCTCACCATTCTTCTTTTGAACTCTACTGATTACTTTGAAGCAGGTTAGTCTACTGCAAAGTCGGCTACACGTACAGAAAACAACGGTGAGGCTTTGCGCTCTCGCCCTTTTATATTTTATTTATGTTGTTACTTAACTCTCTTTTCTTTTCTTTTCTTCTTTTTTTCTTTTTTTCCTCTTGCTTCTTCTTTTGTATTGATTTGCCAATTGCGATGAAACTACTGCTACTATTTACTAACTAATCACTTTTCTTTTCTTTTCTTTTTCCTAGCTACAAAATCAAAAGTTGGAAACATAAATAACCAAAATGTAAGAGCGTGTTTGGTTTATCAGTTTAAACAGTAGTGTTCAGTGTTTAAACACTGAACACTAGTGCCCAAAAACAAAAAAGGACGTTTGGTGTGTCATTCCTGTTCAGGGATTGTTTGGAAAATAGTGTTCAAAAATCAGTGTTTAAAATGATATTTTTGAAATCATCTCTGACCTGTTTTTAAACAACAAAAACTAGTGTTTTAGTGGCAATTGTGTAATTATTTTGAACATTGTATGGCCCACGTCAGACATCAAAGCTGTATTGTCTCGGCAGTCTCACCCATACAGTCCCGTTAGGCATTAAAAAAATATTTTTTGAATAAAAAAATGTTTATTTTGGTTAAAGGTATCAGTTTTTTTATTTTATTTTTAAATCAAACACACGTACCAAACACATTTTTATGTTTTTTTGAACACTAAAACATGTTATTTAAACTATGATACCAAACACATTTTTTTGTTTTATAAACACTAAAAACACGTATTTTAACAACACTTTTTAAACTACAATTTTCACATCTTTTTAAACAACAATTTTTAAACTCTATGACCAAACGGGCCCTAAATAACTTCAAACTTTAAAAGCCCAAAATGTACTTGAAGTGAATGGTAGTGCCAATATGAAAACAAAATCAAATATACATAACCAAAAATGAAAAGCTGTAAACATAAAGAACCAAAATGTAAATAACCTCATATATATATATATATAGAGAGAGAGAGAGGGGTTATAATTAAGTTACGCCATATATAATTCTAAATATTGTTACATGACCTAATAACCTTTTATATTGAATTAATATTTTGAAAATCTCACTAATAAACACCCCTTCCATTACATAGGGTGGAGTCATGATTTCATTGCAAGAGGGGCTGCTTGACGACTAGATGTAAACTTGGCAAAACTGGAGCTAGACCCGTTAACTTAACCTAAACCAAAATACAAGATCCAAACCTGGAGATTTTTTAACTGAGTAGGTTAACCCATATCCGACCCCTTTTTCTCGGGTCAAAATCAAGTCCACCTGTCTTACTTTCAAGCTGACCTGATTTTTAAATAGCTTTATTTTTTTAATAAAATTAATCAAACCAGATAAGCTAGCAAATCACTCCAAATACTATACCAGGTAACATGATGTCAGTCATCCATAAATAATGACTACATTGAATCAAATAGCAAACACCAACAAGATTCACTATGTCCATGGTGTATATATGTAGTACATGATCATTTGTTAGTCACCAATGTCATCTGGCCTGCCAATAAGGATTTAAATATGTTGACCATGTCTACACTATTCGTAGGGTTATAATATATGGCCATCTGTGTGACACATGCCTATTAATGATTTGTTTGATTAACTATTTGCATGTGTATACTTATAATTGCTCAAATTTTGTTATATGTATTTGAAAGTAGATTGTTTTGTTAGATTATATTCCCAATTGGTCATTTGAAAGAAATTAAGTTATTGTTTATTACTGTCGGGGGCAAAAAAGTTTTTCCTTCCAACAAATGAGATTTGTGTTGGGTTGGGGACCTAAACCGAAATTCGACGATGGACTCGAGGCACAGCCCAAAGGCTATCGGTGAAGATCCAAAGAATTCACTTTATTTTATGCCTTGGGCTTAGGTTGAGACTGACAAGAATGATCCATAAACAATTCCTACAGCAGACACGTCAGCATGATTAAAAAGCATACTGTAAGAAACAGCCCAACAGTAAAATGTTTATGTAGAAAAATAGCCCAGCGGTAAAATATTTCTGCAGAAAAATAACCCAACGATAAAGTAAGACAGAACAGAATAAATCTCCAGCTGTTAGCTATTTCACAGGTTAAGGAAAGTATCCACATTTTCAAACTCATCATCCATTGGCTCTAGAGAAGAGTCTTCTAACACAATAATATAAGGAAAAAATTCTATAGTGACAGTTACATCATAACCTTCAATAGTAAATGAGTAAATGAATATTATGGGCTCCATTATAACAAATAATAAGGAAAACTTAGTGTGAGATGAAGGGAGAGAAAGAGATTCCAGGTAGCGCAACAAGATCATTATGGTGCCAGGGCATGCTCGTGGACATATTATATGTAGTGAGTAGAGAAAGTCATTTTTGAGTAGTATGAGTAATGAGTGAGAGTATATAGTAAAGCTACTGGGACTTTCTGCTAGGGACAGATAAGTATTTATGAGTAGAGGTATGAGGAGTGTTTGTGAGCTAGGAGCTGGAGAACTTAGTTTCTAAGCTTGAAACTAAGAACTCGGAACTTTGCTAGAGCTTAGAGAAGGTTTAGACAGAGAAGTTAAGGAAAAACTCTTTCTATTAGTGTATCTTCTAGTGTGTATGTGTCCCCCCTGAAGGATTAGTGGAGAGTTCCATTTATAGTTGAGTTTGAGGGGGTAATTAACAAATAATCTCTACTAAATCTTCCTCGATCTTTAGAAAATCCTTAGAGAATCGTTCCTAGGATTTTGGCCTAGAATGGTAAACTCAGCTTTTTGAATGTTCTTGCTGTTTTGGGTAATAACAGCTGGGATTCTGGTCTAACATTAAATGTTGATTGGCTTTAGCTGATGGGATTAAAGCATGTATTAGGCTAATGATCTTGGTTTTGCTGCTGCTAGAATCAGAGCTCCCTAAGGCAGATTGTATCACCCCAAGCTAGGTGTAATCTTGGAGCCCTATGCTGGGAACTCTGCTGGGATCCTTTTGGTGCCCTCCAAACCACATTTCTCTAACTTTCCCCATTTTGGTTCATGTGCTTGGTCCATGAACCAAAAAGTATAAGTTTTTGGCATGATAATGAACTGATTTCAAGTTGTTCCAGAAGCTTTCATGGCCTGGTTATGGCTGCCCTTGGTCCTTGATTGAATGAGTTGGAGAAGGAAGGAGATACAGCTAGCTGAAATTTCCCAGCTTTTTGTCATGTCACCTCAGCTTTATGTCACATGAGAAATGATGAAAATGAACTTGGTAAGGAAAGGTTTAACCCCTACTGGACACGTGTCCCTCTTCTGATCTAATTGGACAAGCTGGAGCTGATGGTGATGGGCTCCAGCTGTCAGGTTGTGTTGAGACTTGACTGGTCAGCTCACGTAAGCTTCAATTGCCGGGATTTGTATATGAGCTGGGCCGGCTCAGCTAGCCTTTGTAGTTGAGCTTCTTTGGGCTTAGTCATCCCTACAAAAATGAATGGTTTTGCCATGGGTAATATACATGGGCTTTTGTAGTTAGTTGATTATGGAAAAATGAGCATAGTTCCCATAAATTTTGTAAAAGAAATATTTTTAAGAGATAAGTAATTTATATTTCCCATGAGTTAGGGACTTTAGTATATATTTTGCCAAGAAATAGTTTTGGGCTTTGAGCATAATGTAATTGTTTTTACCAAAATAGTATTTTGGGCTTTTATAAATAATTGCCAAAATAGATTTGGGCTTTGTAAAGTAATGCCAAAATAATATTTGGGTTTTGTAAAATAGGTGCCAAAATAGCTTTTGGACTTTGTAAGATTTTGTAAAAATATTGCCATGTAGCAACAGGCTTTAAAAGGTGCTGTGTAGCAACGAGCTTTTAGAGGTGCCATGTAGCAACAGGCTTTTAAGAGGTGCCGTGTAGCAACGGACTTTTAAGAAGTGCCATGTAGTAACGGGCTTTTAGAGGTGCCATGTAGCAACGAGCTTTAGGTGCAACGGGCTTTAGAGGTGCCATGTGGCAACAGGCTTTTAAGAGAGAGTTTTGTTGGGCCTTTTGGATTTTTCCCACAAGGTAAAATGATTTTGGGTTTTTTTTTATGGAGATAGTATAATTTTGTGGCCCAATTTTGGTAACAACATGATAGGTATTTTTGTGAAAACCTAAGTTGGATAGTATGTGGGTAATATGTGTGAGAGGACCCAAGATAATTTATGGGGCTTATATAGGGAATATTTATAGGAGCCCAATAACATGGAGAATATTTGAGCAATATGTGGGAAATATTTATGTGGGCTCAAAGTAGTTTATGGGCTTATGTGGGTATTTTTGTGAGTGGGCTAATGAAATTAAGGCCCGAAAATTTGTACCTCAACAATTACTAATGATACACTAAATTGTCAGTGAGTTGATCGTCCACACGTGCAGTAATTGGGGTACCTAAAGGACAAAATAGGATGAAGAACCTACAGAAAGCACCGGTGAAGTGCTAGCCAAAGAACATTCGAAGGTTAAGTCAGTGATAACAGAATCTCAAATAACTCAAAAGTATAAAAGCTAGGAAATTTCACGTACCTTGGAGAAGAAGAAACTTGGTGCTTATATAGTGGAGTAGGGCTGACTGAGATCCTATCAACGTAGGATCTTTTCATTTAGGGGAGATATGAAGTTAATGCTCCAAATCTTAGTGCTTTACTTCCCATACTTGGGAGAATATGAATATGTAGAAGGATCTTTGGATGCAGTGTGCAAGTTCTTTCCATGTAGGGATGCATGAGTGGAGAACATGCAAATGGTGTTAGACTAAGTGTGATCCATCGTCGGTATTTGGAAACTTGACAGGTACTTTCCTACCCGACGGTGAATGTAAGTGGAGAGCATGACCGATGTCACGTCGTAATCAACTTGAAGAGGACCTAGTACTCGAAGGATAAAAGGAGACCAAAAGGCATTTCTAACCCAAAGGGTAAAAGAAGTTAGAAAAATTCTCAGCCAAAATATTCCTTATCAATTACTTTGTATGATTTATCCTATTTGGTATTTGTCCAAAACTCTTTTTATGAAATATACTTGTACTCTTACTCATGAGCCCTTCCGTTTTTGTACATTTGTTACTTACCTTACTGTCAAGCTCACCCCATTCGCCTTAATAGATTGATACTTAGGGTGTGTTTGTTTGGATGTGAAATAGGGTGGATGGAAAATTTTGAAAATAAAATGGGAAGGAAAACTTTTTTGGAGTGTGTTTGGTTGGGTGGGGAGGAAGGAAAATAAATGGTGGGACCCAGGTGTTTTCTCCCCAGGCCCACTTAAAAGTTTTCTCTCCAAAATGGAGAGAAAACTGAAGAGAGAAATTGGGCATCATTTTTAGACGAAAATGCCCATGTACAACTGCACATGGACTTCACCCATGTTGCTTTTCTTCACACTTTTTTTTTCCTCTTGGACGTTGCCTGCCTCTTCTTCTTTCTTTCTTTTTTCTTTTTTTTCTTTTGATTTACTGGGTAGGCTTGTCCAATTTTTTTTTCTTTCTTTTTTGTGTTTTTTTTTTTTTGGTTTAGATGTGATTTTTTTCATGGACATGATTTTTATTTTTTAATAAATTTAGGTGATTGATTTTTTTTTTTTTGGTTGTTTGTCACTTTTTTTGTTTTAATTGGAAATCATTTTTTAACAAGGGTATATACGTGAATTTATAAAAACTCACTTTTTCCATCCCTCAATTTTTCCATTTCCAACCAAACAAAAAGGAGAGAAATTAAAATATTTTTTATCCTCCTACTTTTCCATCCTCTCACTATTTTGTATCCCTCCCACTTTTCCACCCCTCCAACCAAACAGACCCTTAGAGTTTTGAGGGAGATTTGACGTGATCAATTATCCATGGAGTTGCAAAGAATGGTTCTCATTAGCTATTATCAAGATTTTGGAATTTTTCATTGTACTTTGGAGGCTTTTTGTGATCGCAGAATCGTAAGATGTAATTTCTTATAACTGGAATATTTCAAAGTTGGATTTATATATTTATGTTTTTATTTGTGGAGATAGATTGACCTTGACCTTTAATATGGTTTAGCTTTGCTTTATATATTCATGTTGGAATAGTTTTGTACCTATGTTTTGTTATGTTAATTCAGGTCATGCACTTAAGCTTGAGTCAAGAGTTCATAAAAATTGACAATCATGATTTTCATTTGTCAATTTTAAGAAAATAAACATTAACATTATAAGAATAAGATTGACGATTGATTTTAATTTTTTTTTTTTTTTTAATATAAGCAGAATTCCTTCCTTTCAAATTCTTCCAATTTTAGGGCATTAAAAAAAAGCGGTTAGGATATGTCGTGGGTGAAAAAGTTTTCCTTCCGACAAATGAGATTTATGTTAGGTTAGGGGCCTAAACTGAAACTCGACGATGGGCTTGAAGCATGGCCCAAAGGCTATCAGTGAAGTTTTTGAAGAGTTCGCCCTCTTTTTATACGTTGGGCCTAGGATGGGGCTGACAAGGGTTATGAGGTGGCCCAAAAACACTTTCTACCACAGACACGTCAGCACAATAAAAAGCACACTACAATAAAGAAATAACCCAGCAGTTAAGGGTGTGCGCAGTTCGATCGGTGCGGTTTTTTCCTAAATTTATCACCGAACCGATAGGGATCGGTTTTCCCATAACCAAAACCAATGCACACAACAAGGATCGGTTTTCCGACCTACAACGGTGCGGTTTTTTGCGGTTGGTTTCATTGGTTTTATCGGTTTAAAATATATATAAAAAAAAAAAAATTGTTAATCATTATTCAATCACAAATAGGTCCAACTACAACAATAACATAATAATTTTTTTGACCAAATAAATGTTTTACAATGAATGAATCTTATCAGAAATATTATTTGTATTTTATATTATCAATATCTTAAGTTAAGTTAGTATTAGTGCTTTAGCGATGAAAATAAAATTCAGTACTAGTGCAAGCCAATTGTAAAGCATAAATCATGTAAACTACAAAATTTTAGAGTATTCGCATCAGTTTGATCACAAATTAATTAGAAAATACCAAATTACCTATACATGAGAATAGAGCAATAATTCATACTTTAAAGTTATAATAACATAAATAAATAAAAATCATATATACATCACCTCTAACTATTAGTTAAAAAGATTTTAAAAAAAATTTATAATAAGAAAGAAAAATTTTATACCATGTGTTTTGTTGTATATAATTCATATTCATTTAGGTAAACTTAAGGGAGGAGTATTCTTAATATCTTTTTCTTTTCTTTTTTTTGTTAACTATGGACTTATTATCAAAAAAACGTGTAGTGATTTTCTGTTTTTATATTTTCAGATCAACGTGGCACTCTAATTTTTATAAAACTAAATAAAAGAAAAATAAAAAAAATGTTGGATAACTTAGAAATCAAAACATGGCATTGTCATTTAATACCCCACCTACCTCCACTTTCTTTTCATCTTATCTGTTTACCTCATTGTTCTCTACTTTTCAGTCTTTTCTTTTCTCTTCATCAGTTTTTAAGTTTAACTCTACTCTCTCTTCTGCAGATACAGAAGACATCAATGGCGATGCTAAGGTGTAATCTACCAAAAAAATATTACCTTCTATGTTGGGGGGCATAAGTAGGATTTCTTTCAAGTAATTTACTAAGAATGTTTTTCTCTTTTTTCCCTTAATTTTATTTCTATATATGAATCGGTCGGTACGGTTTATGGGTCAGTTTTGAAAATCAACTTCGACTGTGTCACCGCACCGTCGTCGGAAAGGTCATCAAGTTTCATTCACCAGCATCGGCTCGTTCAGTCGACCCAAAGCTCGGTACGGTTTGGTCGATAAGGATCAGTTTTGTCAGTGAGGTTTGGTCACTGCTCACCCGTACCAGCAGTAAAATATTTCAGCAGTAAAGTATCCCAGTGGTAAAGTATTCCAGCGGTAAAATGAAACAGAGCAGAATAAACCTCCAGCCATTAGATATTCACAGATTAAGAAAAGTATCTACATCTTCAAACTAATCATCCGTGGACTCTGGAGAAGAGTCTCTTAGCACAATAATATGAGTAAATGAATAAACAAATGTCATAGGTTCCATTATAACAAATAATGAAGAAACTTAGCGTGAGATGAAGGGAGATAGAGAGAGATTCCCACTAGTGCGGCAAGATCATTATGATGCCAAGTCATGCTTGTGGGTATAGAATATGTAGTGAGTAATGAGGGTCATTTTGAGTAGTATGAGTAGTGAGAGTGTTTAGTAAAACTGCTAGAGTTTCCTGCTGAGTACAGATAAGTGTTTATGAGTAGAGTTATAAGGGATGTTCGTGAGCTAGGAGCTAGAGAACTTAGTTTCTAAGCTTGAAGCTAAGAACTCAATGACTCAGAACTTTGCTAGAGCTTGGAGAAGGCTAGACAGAGAAGTTAAGGAAGAACTCTTTTCTATTAGTGTATCTCTTAGTCTGTATTGGTCTCCCTATTGAAATGTTAATGAAGAGTTCCATTTATAGTTGAGTTTGAGGGGGTAATTAGCAAATAATCTCTGCTAAATCTTCCTCAATTTTCAGAAAATCCTTAGAGAATCGTTCCTAGGATTTTGGCCAAGATTGGTAAGCTTAGCTTTTAGAATGTTCTTGCTGTTTTAGGTAATAACATCTGGGATTCTGACTTGGTATTAAATACTGATTGGCCTTAGATGATGGGATTAAAGCATGTATTATGCTAATGATCTTGGTTTTGCTGCTGCTAGAATCAGAGCTCCCTAGGGTAGGTTGCATCACCCCGAGTCAGGTGTCAACCTTGGAGCCCTTTGTTGGGAACTCTGCTAGAGATCCATTTGGTGCCTTCCAAACTATATTTCCCTAAGTTTCCCCATTTAGATTCATGTGCTTGGTCCATGAACCAGAAAGTACACATTTTTGGCAAGATAATGAGCTAATTTCAAGTTGTTCCAGAAGCTTTCATGGCCTGGTTATGGCTGCCCTTAGTCCTTGACCGAATGGGTTGGAGAAGAAAGGGAAGATAGCTAGTAGAAGTTTTTCCAGCTTTATATTATGTCATCCCAACTTTATGTCACATGAGAAATGATGGAAATGAACTTAGCAAGGAAGAGTTTAACCCCTACTGGACATGTGTCCTTTTTGATCTGACTGGTCAAGCTGGAACTGATGGTGATAGGCTCTAGCTGTCAGGTTGTACTGAAACTTAACTGGACAGCTCACGTGAGCTTTGGCTGTTGGGATTTGTATATGAGCTAGGCTGGCTTAGCTGGGTTTTGTAGTTGAGCTTCTTTGGGCTTGGTCATTCCTACAAGAATAAATAATTTTGTCATGGGTGATATACATGGGCTTCTATAGTTAGTTGATTATGGAAAAAATAAGCATAGTTCCCATAAGTTTTATAAAAGAAATATTTTTGAGAGATGAGTAATTTATATTTCCCATGAGTTAGGGACTTTAGTATATGAAGATTTGTTTTTGTCAAGAAAGAGTTTTGGGCTTTTGAGCATAATGTAATTGTTTTTGCCAAAGTAATTTTTGGGCTTTGTAAGATAAGTGCCAAAATAGCATTTGGGCTTTGTAAAATAAGTGCCAAAATAATATTTGGGCTTTGTAAAATAGGTACCAAAATAGCATTTGAGCTTTGTAAAATAGGTGTCAAAATAATATTTGGGTTTTGTAAATAGGTGTCAAAATAACATTTGGGCTTTGTAAAATAGATCTCAAAATAGCATTTGGGTTTTGTAAAATAGGTGCCAAAATAATATTTGGGCTTTGTAAAATTTTGTAAAAATATTGTCGTGTAGCAACGGGCTTTTAAGAGGTGCCGTGTAGCAACAGGCTTTGGAGATGTCGTGTAGCAATGGGCTTTATAAGAGAGTTTTGTTGGGTTTTTCGGGTTTTGCCCACAAGTTAAATGATTTTGGGCTTTTTTTGTGGAGATAGTGTAATTTTATGGCCTAATTTGGTAGTAATGTGATAAGTATTTTTGAGGAAAGCCCAAGTTGGATAATATGTAGGATATAATGGGTAGTATTTGTGAGAGGGCCCAAGGTAATTTATGGGGCTTATATAGGGAATATTTGTGGGAGCCCAATAACATGGAGAATATTTGAGTAGTGTTGAGGACTCTTTTTTCGACTCACATGGCATTACTGCATTGGCAACCCATGCCACATAACATATTATTGATTTTTTGGGTAAATCTCTTTAAAACCCAAAATAAGCTCATATCTCATTCAACTACATGGATTGGGCTCCCATGGCCCGTGAGATCCTTACTTCAAGAGGCGGATTCGTGGTCTAATTTCCTTTTCATTAATTGGGATCATAACTCATGATATCATTAATATCAACATATGGATCAGGCTTAAGCAATGAATCAAAGCTCACAGCCCATATTACCTCTCTTACACTCATGGCAAGCGGCTTCTTCAACAAGAGCTCATATTTACACAAAATGACAACAAAACCTGAAGTACGTCATCTCATCTTCGGCTTATGATCCAAGCTCATAAGTCTCTTTGGGACAACTTTGGGAGTTGTGGTTTGGAGGGCCAAGAAGTATGTTCAGTAAAACTCCAGCGGTTTAAAGTTAATAAAAGAAACATGTTACTTGGCGTGTCTTCTCCAACTCACTAAACTCTGACAAATCCGTGTGTAGTGGGTAACATATGGTAAACATCTCTTATCACATAACACTTTAGATGATAAAATTCTCCATTGCTTTTTTCCTAAAACTTAATATTCATCATGCGAAAAATACTCAATATCTCCAGCCATCTGACTACTGAGAAAATAACTGTTCATTCAATCCCCAGCTGTTGCTATACAAATTTAGAAACTTCATTATATTATTCTACATAAATCTTATTACTACTTTCAGCTAAAATCCAACTCAAACACATGGCCTAATCTGATTGGCTATCTTTAATCTCCAACTATATACAAAATATTTTTGATATCTCTAATACCCAATTGCTGTCTACCACAATCAGACCATATATTTCTCTGTCAACTACCAAGATTATGCTCTTCTTAAATACTCTTCTTGCTCACCAAGATTATGTCACAACACAATGAGACCTTAACTAGATCTCTAACTTTCAACCAATCCTTCTATTACTTGCTAAAAATGTGTTGTAATGGAACCTTGGACCAAAAACACAAACACCCAAAAGGAAACATTTCTAGCTGAACCCCAGCAGTGTATTCAGCACTTGACACCTGGCTGGAAGTGATATTATCAGCCATTTAATACTGAAATCCCAGCAACCAGCTACTATACCCAAAATAACAAGATACCCTTGAAAGAGATCTTACCATTTTTTAGCCAAATCCATGAAATGACCTCTCCAGCAGTCTGAAATCACCTAGCTGACCTCATTTGCTTCTGCCCAAAGCAACAACTGTCTTATGACAGCTGTCTCATGATAGCTGTCACAGCTTGTCCTGACAGCTAGGACAGCTTTTTCAGAACAGATGTAACAGCTGACCCAGCGGCCTGAGCATTACTAATTTTTTCCACAATTGGCTAAAACCAAAACCAACTAAAGTAACTATCTTTTTCTTGCCAAAATACTTTCCTTTTCTGCTACTTTTTCCCCAACAGCTTTTACCCAAAATAGTAAGAACACCTTAAAGCTAAACACACAATTTTTGGCCAAATCTTAAGATGGATTTTCTGAAAATTCATTTCTAGTTAGGACAGATTTTGGCTGATATTCTTTGCTAAAATACCCCCTTAAACTCAGCTCTAAAGGGGACCCTTCATCAACACCTCAAAGGGGGACACCAATGGAGGAGAACTCTCTCATAAACTTCCCTATTCTTTCTCCCTTTAATTATCTTCCTAAGCTTTTAATGAAGTGTTGAACTTCTGAGTTTGTTTAGTTTCCAAATTAGGAACTAAACTCTTCAGCCTTTAACTCATAAATATCCTTCATAAGCCCTTATACATCCCAGCAGTAAATCCCAGCAACATTGCTAAACATACTACGACACTATTACTCTCTTATACTCATTATCTCACTATCCATATTCTAAAAATACATATATCTTGTTGCCCATATCTCTAAACATCTCTTTCTCCACTTCTCTTACACAATCTCATACACACTTACTACACTATTACATATAACACACTACAACTCTTCTAAGCTCCACTCTCATACTTTTTCACTCTAAAATTCTACTATTTTGCTGCCCATAAACATGTCTCAATACTCTTCTCTACCTCTCTTATAAAAACCCTTCTCATCAAAAGGCATAAAATTCTAATACTAAAGCCCTTCTCCTAGAAGGCACCAAGATCTCATATCAAAGTCCTTCTCTTAGAAGGCACAACTATTTCTTACAAAAACCCTTCTCTTAAAAGGCACAACTACTTTTTACAAAAGCCCTTTTCTTAAAATGCACAACTACTTTTTACAAAAGCCCTTCTCATAAAAAACACAAATACTTCATACAAAAGCCTCTCTCATGGAAGTTAACACTATTCATAACTTCACAACAACTAAAAGAGCATTGTCAAAGGGGAAAACTCATTTAAGTGCATGATAAGAGGAGCAAGCTTAACCAACCCTTACACATAGCTGGGCATACTCTCTCTCCCTCCAGTTGCACCAATTTTGCTCCTTCAATCTTGAAATTATCATGGCAAACTGCCTCTCTACCGCTGGAGTCATTCTGCTAGAATCCTATCAGCTCACTAACGCTATATAGCTGGGGCTACAAACCATACAAAGATAAGTGACTTTGCTTCCTTATCTTTAAATTTATATCATTGAGTATATGATTACTTCACCTTTAAATACATATTACTTTATTCCAACCACTATTACAACTATTAACCAAGGCTTAAAATCATTTAAATGCATGATAAGAGGGGCAAGCTTAACTAGCCTCTACCGCTGGCATTCTGCTGGAATCCTATTAGCTCACTGATGCTACACAGCTGGGCTATAAACCATATAAAGATAAGTGACTTTGCTTTTATATCTTTAAATTTATATCATTGAGTACATGATTATTTTACCTTTAAATGCATATTACTTTATTTCAACTACTATTACAATTACTAATCAAAGCTATTACATCAAATGCATATTATATATTTATTCGACTATTATCGTGATTCTTAGATTTTGGCATTAATGGTTTTGTAGGCTTAAAAATACGCCAATAGCCATTGGACAACGTGGCCCAATGTTGAGTTCCAGAGGCAACTCCTCAAAAAGAACTCGAGCCTAGTAAGGTCATCCCTCTAACGTACCATACATGTCTGGGCAACCGAAAAAGGCCCCTGAACAAGTAGTATGTGAGAAATATTTATATGGGCTCAAAATAGTTTATGGGCTTGTGTGGGTATTTTTTAGTGAGTGGGCTAATGAAATTAGGGCCCAAAAATTTGTACCTCAACAGGATACCCTTCAAACCACTTCTCCTCAGACATGACAAATGAAGGACAAGTTCAGGTAGGGTTAATCAGGTTATGGATCAGAAATGGGTTGTCTTCATTGGGTTGCTCACGAGTCGGGTCAACTCATACGTTTCACATGCAAAAAAAGAAAAAGAAAAAAGAGCATATTGTTATTATATTCCTTTCAATACAAATAAGGGAATAAATAACAAAATACTTAAAAATTAAAGTTAAATAAAGTCTTAAGCTTACACTAGCCAAATTTTACTAATAATATCATCATTATAAAAGAACAAAAAATGAATAAAAATATACTAAGGGCATGTTTGGTAAACTGTAATAAAAACTGTAATGTAGTAGTTATTCCTATGGTTTAGCTATTCTTTAGTTTGGTTGTATTTTTATTACAAGGAATATTCATTCTTAATGAATAACTAGTCTTCAAAATGAGGAATAACTATTCATCTTTAAAAATGTTGTATTAGTTATTCCTTAGTAAGTGCAATAATTTCAAAACTATATTTCCAAATAAACAAACTTTCTATATACATCTAACAATTATAAAAATAAAAAATAACATTTATCTCTCTTAAATTTAAAAAATAACAATTTTTAAGGAGATATAATTATCTGAATAAGATATTTCCTAAAATAAATCTTAAGTTTTATTCTAATATATATATATATATATATATATATATATATATATATATATATATATATATAACCGAAACTTTTGAAGCTCCTACGATTTTCCACGTCAACACAATATTTAAAAAATAATAATAATAAAACTTTTGTAAAACCCAAACCCGATGCTTTGCCTTCTCTTTCATGATGCTGTACCTTTTCTTTCACCAAAACTCTTTCACAATGCTCTGCCTTTTCTTTCACCAAAACTCTTTCATGATGCTCTGCCTGCCATCATCTATATATATATATATATATATATATATATATATATATATATAAACACAGACCCACGGCCAATCATGACCGTACACAACTTTTAGATTTGTTGCTCTCAACAGCTATTTTTGTTGCAAATGGAGCCCCATCATCGCTGCATGTCGTTTTCATCATCGATGGAGCCCCATCACCACTACATGTCGTGGGTACTACCGAAGTGAATTGGGTCTTGATTCTTGATGGGAATAATGGAGTCACCGATCAACACAACGGTCAAAAAGTTGTTTCAAAGAGGGGTGCTAAAGTGGGTCTTGATTCTTGATGAACTATGACTCACCGAAGTCACTTTGTTAAAGTGTGGGTATTGGGTTAAGGCAAGCAATATTTGAAACAGAGTTAGAGAGAGGCATTGAAAGAAGTTTGTGGAGGAAAATTGAGAAAAGGGAGAAATAAAGAAGACAAAAGGTGAAGGAAATGTGGCTGAGAAAAAACGGAAGAAAAAAGAAATAAAAAAAAGCGTGTGTGTTGGTTATGACTCACCGAAGTCACTTTGTTGACGTGTGGGTACTGGGTTAAGGCAAGCAATATTTGAAATAGAGTTAGAGAGAGGTATTGAAAGAAGTTTGTGGAGGAAAATTGAGAAAATGGAGAAATAAAGAAGACAAAAGGTGAAGGAAATGTGGCTGAGAAAAAACGGAAGAAAAAAGAAATGAAAAAAAAAAGAAATAAAAAAAAGGGTGTTGTGTTGGTTAGAAGACAAAAGATAAGCTTACCTCACACGTATACATTAACCCAATCAAAAAATTAAAAGGGTGTTGTGTTGGTGGTTTTAACCATTGAGTATAAATAAATTAATAAGAAAGCTATCAAAACATGTCCAAAATCCGTATGATGAATTCATTGCAAAATATTTGGTATTTCTCGATTATACAAGGTTGCTTATTCTATTATGAGGTGTGCATACATGGATTATGAAGCAATGTTATGAGAAGATGTAAAAGATTATAACGTATTGAATGAATTCTACTACAACTACCATCTATAGCAACTTTTATTAATAATTGTTAATTTCTCTTAATTTGTTAATAATTGTTAAATTTGAATTTTTTACTTCAATATAGTGATTTTAATATTTCGAGTAGGCGATGACCACCAAAATTATCAAAAAATTAGTTGTATCATCTCTTTGATACCTTATGTTATAAAAGTGCATGGCATTATTTTTTGAATCTTACATTTAATAGTTTTCTTGTGCATCGCATGGGTTAGCGACTAGTGTTATATAACTCACAATCAAACTTATGAATAGGTTCAGTTATTACATTACAACAAATTTTATTCCTAGTAATAAAGATTACAATTTATGTCGTAATTCTCATTTAGTGTACCAAACGTATCCTAAATGTTGTGAATCATGTAAAGTAATCAACCTTTTTAAGTGCCCTTGTTTGTATTGTTGTATGTAAAATAATAATAAAGTTAAATTATCTAAAAAAATAACTAAAATAAAACATAAAACATAACATATTATATATATATATATATATATATATATATATATTTGAATTGCTCCTCAAACTAATAAACTTTAATAGTAAATCTAGTTATGTAAATGTTAATACTTAACCAACTTTTTTAGGGTCGGTTCAAGTACTGGTTAACCTAGTCCCACACAACATTTCAGTAAGTTAGGTATGGGTTGCCTCGTTTTTCCTTAACAAGTTTTTTTTTTTTTTGGTTGGAGGAAGAAAATGATTGTATTAAAAACTAAGAAAGGCCAGATAAATCAGTATGATAAATAGAAACAACCTGTGAAGGAACAGACTCCATCCACACAATAAAATCAGAAACAGTAATACCGTGCCTAACTAAACTATAAATGACCTTATTTCATTCTCTCTTGATATAAGAGTAACGTAATTGATAGAAATCAAGGGAAAAAGATTTTGCATCCACAATTAAAAGACCATATGAAGATAAAGAAACATCCACCTCAGCAAGAGTGTTCATTACTACCTTTGAATCACCCTTTAAAACTACTTGTGCAATACCCAGCTCCGAGGCAAACTCCAAAACTCTCACCGCAACTAAGGCTTTAACTTCAACAGCTTGAAATGTCTGGGGGAGCAGTTGAGATAGAGAAGCAATGACCATGCCTTGAGAATCTCGAATAACAACTTTGATGCCAGACTTATTATCAGCAGCAAAAGTAGCTCTGTTGTATTATCCAAAATAGGAGTTCTTTGAAATCCACAAACCGATGTGTTCATTTTTAATTTGCCATGTAGTCCTCCCCCCTTAAAAAAAAAATAAAATAAAAAATAAAACCTTTTTTTTTTTGGAGAAACATAAAAAATAAAACCTTATTAAACCCTATTTCTCCCTTTCTTTCTACTCCCCCTCCATCCAAAGAACTCCTTGATGAGTTGGAATTGAGGTCTTTTTTTTAAAAATGACTTGGCATGTTGTTATTGGCCCAACTCAGCCACATTCAAGGAATTGCATATAACCCAACTGCAGGTGACACGCTCTATCACCAGTCACCACCCAAGTTAAACGCAATCCCGCTTGGCTTGACTTGAGTTATTCCGGTTTTCTGAGAACCTTCTGATCCCTGATGAACGGTACATAATCAATTGGGTGACGTGTAGTAAGGAGTACATCGTGAACATTCCCGTTCCCGTGTTTGGTTAAAAAGCCACAGTAAAAATAGTCATAGAAAGAGAGGACTCATTCATATCATATGTATGTATGTTCCAGATAGCCAGCCTCCCCTCCCACAACAAAATCACACCATAACTTATAGCTTAGCATAGCATAGCAATGAAGAGGAGGAGTCCAGGAAGCCTTGCTATATGCCTATTATTATTATTATTATTATTCCTCTTTGGAATATTGGAAGTGATTGCTAGTGCCAACCGGGTTCATGAAAACAACAACAACAATAATAATGGTTCTTCTTCGTTGTATTGGTCCACTGCAAAGGATGAGGTGGATCTGCTTAGCAAGCCACAAGCGCAGCAAGAAGATGACTCTGACTCCGATGGTGGCTTCTCTTCCCTCGAAGGAATGCTTCAGTGGGCTATTGGTATTGACTCTTTTTGTACTCAATTTTCTTCCCTATTTTACTTATAATAATTATAATTATAGGGTCGCTTAATTATGCGCCGTCCGTAACTGAGTTCTTTTGTTTGATTTCTCATTTGTGCACTTAACTGGTCATTTTCATCATTCAATTTGGAATTGGAGGGTTTTTCACTTTTGTTGTTGTTTTTTTTAAAGTAAAAAAAGTTGTCATAGTCATAGAGGCCACTAGTTTCATAACCCAAGATCAAGATGATTGTACTACTACCCTTTCAAAATAAATTTCAGAATTTGAAGTTGGATTATTTTACTTACTTGCAAAGTTGAAAAGTGGTAACTATTGATTATGGACTTCTGTATGAATATTTACCTTACTTTGTCATTACAACGTTATTCATTTTTAAAAAAAAAAAAAATTAACCTTTTTTTTTCTTATGTTGAGTATAATTTCGTATCAAAATTCAAAAAAAAAAAAAAATTCATGAATTTTCTAACAGAGTATTTGTTTAGAGATTCTTCTTTATTTCTATTCATAAATGTTCAATGAGATATCATATATTTAATCATCTTAACTGAGAGCGGCTTTGTTTCTCTTGTAATTTGTAAATGAATCAGGTCATTCTGATCCTGCAAAATTAAAGGAAACATCTCAAGATGTTCAACGACTATCTCCTACCGAGCTAAAAAAGCGACAAACAGAACTAAAGGTGGGAAATTATGAGGTGCTTATGGTACATAGTTTATTTTGTCCATTCTTTTGTAAAATTTAGAGTTTACTGATAGATATGATTATAGGGTTTCTTATTTTGAGAGTAAAAAAAGGTTTTTACTTCTAACTCAACTCAATTTATGTTACTTTATGGGATTGTGATTGTCTACATGAATCTTCTCTGCCATTCTGCACTATCTAGTGCTGATTATCTGTTAGGTTGTTGGTTATGATGTCACCAAGAGCCTTGTAGCTCAGTGGCATTGTCTATTCTTCTTTCCTTCTCGCTTGTTATAACAGTTGAATTATTAAAAAAGAATGATGTCTTCTCTATGTTCTTTTTACTCCTGTCCTTGTTGATTCCAATAATTTCTTTCATATTGATGCATTTTGTCACCCATGTCTGTATTGTTTAGTTTTTGGTTATTATAATTTGTTTAGAATGCAAATTTTCTAAGTTGGTAGTATAAACTTATATTTTTGGTTTTGAGCTGAAACACCATCTATCAAAATTCCCTGCATTATTGTTATGAATGGATGAAGCCTTCAATTCAATACATGCATGTACATCAACTCTGCCTGTTTATTGGCATATGTTAATTTGACTCTAGCAACTGTGTTTGTGCTTTTGTGTATGTTAACCTACTTGTTCAATGTGCGTTTTTGAGATATCTGATATAGGTATTATGCCTTACACAGGAACTGATGGAAAAGCTAAAAATGCCATCAGATGCGCAATTGATGCAAATTGCACTAGATGACTTGAATAATTCATCTGTGTCTCTGGAAGATCGCCATCGTGCGCTACAGGAGCTTCTTATACTTGTTGAGCCAATAGACAATGCAAATGGTATGTGTGAATACTTTATTCTCATAGAGCTGTAATATTTGCTAGAAGACATGCACCACTAGTTTGCTTGGTGCTGAACCATATTGAATAAATATGTTCTTGACTAAAGAGAAAAAAGAAAAAGAAATTAGTTTGTCTCAAGATGATATGGGCTTTGATGCAGAACTATAGATTTTTTCTTTTTGATTGGAAGGTTACACTCTCACCCGGTGGGTCTTGAACTTCTATCATACCCAACGCCCTCCATCCTATTCATTCAAGAGAGGAGATTCCATTTGAGCTTGAGCTCATAGTCTTGTTATAGAAATATAGGTAACTGGTCAATTTTTGGGGACAACCACCGTCCTGACCTTACACATTAATATATTGTGCAATGCACTGGAGCTTTCACGGAAGGGACGAGACTTCGAAATCTGGCCATGTGAGCAATTTGAAAGACATGCAGACCCTTAGGTGAGCATGTCAGAGTAGTGCCAGTGGGGGATTCAAAATAGTTGGGTAGCTTCAGTGCTAAGCAAACCCTGCATGGTGCAAAATAGGATTGTTTGAGACAGCTACTCCCTGCCCTTCCCCTCTCATGGGTGATCAGGGTTCACAAAAGGTGTTCTTAGCAATAAATAAAAAAAGTGTTCCCGAAAGGTGTTCTTGTTGTCCATATGAGCTAAGGGCCTTCTAAAATTTATTTTTTTCAGGCACAACATTAATAGCCACTGTCATGTCATATCGTTTTTATAACTATAATACTTGAGAAACTAGTGAGGCAGCCGTTGAACGCATCACTTGCCAACCTTTTCCTAAGATATGCATTAAGATAAATCATGATAATCATCGCAGTTTAGTTGTTGGTGTGATGACATTTCTTCCGAGTCTGATATCTAGAATCTTGAGGTGTTCTCATATTTGCTTTCTCCTGCGAGATTAGTCACTCACATAGTTAATCTTATATTTGTCAGATTTTAACAAACTTGGGGGCTTTGCTGTGGTTATACAAGAGCTCAATCACCCTGACTCAGATATACGGAGAATTGCTGCATGGATTCTTGGGACAGCCAGTCAGAATAACCCAGTTGTTCAAAGGCAGGTATGAAATGTTTCTTTCTTGAACCTATTATGCCACAAAAAGGTTCGTGTTTTATGTTTTAACTTCTTATTCGATGGTGCAAATGTAATCAACATGTTCTACAGAAGATTTTCTTTCACACAATTAAGTGATACGTACTTGACATAATCTGATTTAAAAATCTGCAAAATTTTCAGATCCTAGAACTTGGGGCACTTGCAGAACTAATAAAGATGGTAAAATCTAGTTCCGTAGAAGAAGCCACTAAAGCGTTATATGCTGTTTCAGCTTTGATTCGAAGCAATGTAGCTGGTCAGGAATTGTTCTATGCAGAAGCTGGAGATTTGATGCTTCAGGTAGCATACATTAGAATGAGAAAAAGATTTGAGATTATTTGTATAGCTGATTATTGTGACTAACAGTAACTGTTTGTTAGGACGTTCTGAGTAATTCAAGCATTGATATCAGACTGCGCAAGAAAGCTGTGTTTCTTGTGGGTGATCTGACAGAGTGTCAATTAGAAAATATGGAAAGAGCTGAGCTGCCCTTTTTTAGCAGTCCCATTTTCTTGAAGTCTGTGGTTGATCAAACTGCATCAGATGATCTTGATCTACAGGAGAAGGTGATTGACCATTTATATACAATAGACACTAAAAACTATCAAAACTTTTTATATAGATTCTAAGAATGTTTTGTTCTCTGCATGTGCACTTACTTTTCTGACCAAATGTACATGTCTTTTTTGATTTTATTGACTCTCTTTCCTTTTGAGTTGTATTCTTTGAAAAGGGCTTGTACACATCCATTTTTGTTTCTTTTCCTCTTCTTTTTCTAATAAAATTTTTACTTGTAAAAAAGAAGAAGGATCTAATCTATGTTATGCTGATTTTGTGATGTATTGCAGGCACTTGTTGCGATTAAGAATCTTCTGCATCTCAGGATGGCTGACCCTCTGGTTTTTAAAGAATTTTGTAGTTTGGATGCTGCATTAAAGAGAATGAGGCAGCAACTCCATAATTTAATGTCAGATGAAGTTCTCAGAGATTATGCAATGGATATGGAAAGCCTCCGTGGTGAAGTAGAGCTGATTTTCCGTAGAAAGTTGGGAGAGGTAGACTAGAACTTAAACTTGGTTAATGTCATTTTGATGAACTTTCAATTAGCTTGAACTTTGTGACAGGTGACACAAGTTCCAACATGACTATGTATCCAATCTGTCCTTCCCCAACATATGCTTCATATCTGGCTAAACACTTCTCATGCTGTGGTTACTGTGGATCTATATATCTCAGTCGTTTTCGTAGGGAGTTTCCACTGGAGACAGACAAGGGCTTTGTGGCTTTTTTTTTCTTCTTTGGGGGTTGTTGCAGCTGGCTTCTTGGTGGAAGAGAATTGTGGAATCTTTTTGGTGGTGTTGACTGTTGATAGATTGAAAGGGGGGAAAAATCTCCCAAAAAGATGTGTCAGATGTGTTTTATACATTTATGATTTGAGATAGAGATAGATAAACCTTGATCTAGGACTAGGATCCTAGTACATTTTGTTCTAATCGTTTATTGCTGTACTGCTCAACTTGCTTTTTCATTCCTTGTAAAATAGCTAATTATCTTAATAGTTTTAATTAATGAATTAAAAAAATCAGAGAGAGAGAGAGAGAGAACAAAAGCGAAATCTGAAAACACAAAAATGTGTTCTCTAATTTTGCAGTGAATTTGAGAAAACATTTTAAAGTTCTGTTTTTAAAAACACCATGCCATGCTAAGATTTTTCTTCGTAGAATCCACCTCTTTTTCTTGATTTCAAATTTGGCTATCAATTACAATCATTGTGAATCTATTAGAGTCAAGTGTACTGTATTAGTTACAAAACATTTTATCTAGTCAAAGTATACAACGTTTTCTCTACTCAAAGTACAAATTTCAATTCATTCGGAGGGCATGAACTTCATTACACATTCGTACATAAGACAAAAAATGTCTTTAAATTAGTTCTGATAAAACTACCCATTTCATTCCCAATACAAAAAAGCCAAAATCCTTGTAAAAGTATACCACATTTTACATACCCAATAACATTTACATACTCAATACAAAATAAGCCATTTCATTACACATTCAAAGGGCATGAATTACATACCTATTTCATTACAATTCATTTAAAGGGCATGAATTTCACTATCCATTTCATACCCAATACAAAAAAAAAGCCGAACTCCTTGTAAGATCATGATAAAAACACATTCTTGATAAGAGCCTAACATTACTAGAAATGATAAATAAATTTTGCTAACAAAAACCATGCAAATAAATACTCAAAATATTTACACCAACAAAACAAAGTTGTATATATTCACAATATCATGGTACTTAACTAAGTTATGTTAAGTATCTACCAAATAAATAGTCAAAGTCTTTTAACCCACACACAACAATAAATAATACCCAACTGTAGTGACAATAAAACCCAAAACCTTACCTGAGATGTAAATTTGTTGAGAGCAAGGAACAGTGACAGAGAGAGGCAATGTAGTGTGAGATTAGAGGCAATGTGGTGTGAGAAGTGTGGGTGTTATGGGTGAGTGAGTAGTGAGGCAGTGAGGAGTGTTATGGGTGAGTGTAGTGAGGACTGGGGAGAGTCTATGCATTGTTATGGGTGAGTGTAGTGAGGACAGGGTATTCAGGTAGCGTTATTAATATTTAGGCCAACATAAATCGAGTCTTAAAGACTTCGTTTTGCTTTTTAAAACTTGAGTCTGTAAGACTATAGATCCATGTGGCATTAAACTTCCACATCAACAAGTGGAACTCGAGTATTTAAGCCTAGATATTTAGATGGAAATTGAGTTTTTAAAACTCGAGATGTTAGTTTGCAGTATTGTTTCTACCGCATGTCAACTTATTATATTCTTTCCCTCACTAATGCTAGCTAGCAAATTACCTCGTTAGGTTTGTGGGTTTGGTTTTTTGTTTTTATTATTATTTTTTTTAAATAGGTTTTTTTATTTAGTAGAGTATTAGGTTGGTTTTTTTTTGGTCTAAAAATTGGAAATTTTAATTTTTGTGATGTTATGCTGGTTGAATAAGAAAATTTTAGAAAATTGTTATACATTTTAGAAAATTGTTATAAATTTTTTTTATCAATTTAAAAAATTGATTAAGCTTTTTTTTTTTTTTTTTCCAGTTTAAATTAAAATCAAGAAATTAATTTTTTTTTTTGTTTTTATTAATTTATATGTTGATGTGGCATTTTAAATGCTGACGTGACATTTAAAAAATGCCAAATCAAATTTTTTAATATTATTTTATTAGCCAAGTCAGTATTTACTGTGCACATAGTGCATTCCATTTGTCATCTCAGATTTTTCTATTACTGGGTTGACGGTAAAGACCAAAATAAAAATGATTTTTTGAAATTAGGGACTGACCTAGGAGCAAAATCAATTGAGAGACCAAATTGAAAATCGGTCCAAAATGTAAAGACTAAAAATGTATTTTCGCCAAAACAAGAAAAAAGAAAAGTGCTTACTGTTTTGAAAGAAAGAAAAAAAGGAACTTTAGTTTAATTGAAGACCACAGTCGTGGAATTAGAGGCACACCCGCTTCATTGGCACATGGCAAACAACGCCCATATTATTCTTATCATAAAAAAAAATTCCCATATTATTAGGTGTTTTATTTTGGCTAAAATGAAAAACACATCCTCTAAGTTTCATCAGAATTTCATTCAGTTCTCTAACTTTACTTTCATTCATTTCAGTTTTCTAAATTTCAAGTTTATTCAATTAAGATATCTTCGTCAATTTCTGTTAAATTCATTTAAAAAAATTCTAGAAAATATTTTTCAATCATTAAATTTTTTTTAATTTAAAATTTTTGAAGAAAAAAAATATAGATAATTAACTACACCATTTAACAAAAGTTGATGGAGAGACCTTAATTTTATAAACTTGAAATTTATGGCACATTTGGTACACTAAATGGGGATTATAATAGAAATGGTAATATGTATCTATTGGGGGGGAAAAAAAACGTATTGTAATAAAAAACTAATTTTTTTTTTCTTGAAAGGATGGCATAACTAAACCTATTCATAAGTTTTTTGTTTCTTAAAAAAATAAAAAATAGTCATAAGTTTGGTTACAAGTTGTAAAATTAGAATAAAATTTAAGATTTATTTTAGTAAATATCTTACTCATATAATCATATTTCCTAAAAAATAATATATATATATATATATTTAATTTGAGTGAGAGTTTGAGAGATGGATTATTTTTTGATGATTTTCTATTTTCATATTTGTTATGTGCATATGGAAAGTTTGTTTATTTTGAAATATATTAATTTTAAAAATTATTACATCTACTATGGAAAAACTATTACAATCCTTTTAGAGAGGAATAATTATTTTTCATTTTAAAAAATAGCTATCATAAGGAATGATTATTTCCTATAATAAAACCATAATCAAACTACAAAATAACTAAACCATATGAATATTTATTATATTACAATGTCTATTATAGTATACCAAACATGGTCTTAGAGGACTGAAATGAATGAAAGTAAAATTAGATGATTGAAATGAATTCGAGTGAAACATAGAGAGTAAACTTTGCATTTTAGGGCCTGTTTAGTAAGAATATTTAGATATATTTGTTTGTTTTTGAATCCAAAAAATGGTGGGTCTCATACTTGAATCTATTGTTTGAATAATATTCTCTAAATCCAGTTTTTAGAAAATTGTATCTTATTTTCCTTATTCAGAACATGGTTTTGAAAATGACTGAGAGGATATTTTCAAGATATAGAAAATGTTTTTAATGACAAAGTTGTAAATAAATTGAAAATAGTAGATTCCACAAATTTGTCAAAACTTTTCTATTCCTTAAATTAAGGAGTTTATTTTTATTATAAAAAAATTATCACATTTCAAATTTGAAGCTTATCATTATCAAAATAAAAAAAAGTTCATGAGCTCTATTCCCTTACCATTATTAAAATATATATATATATATATATAAAGTAATCTATTGATTCTACTTTCTACATGTTATTTTGTGTAAATTTTTCAAAAAAAAAAAAGAAAAAAGAAAAAAAGAAATGGTCTTCCAAGCATTTATTTTTTGTTTTCAGTATTTTGAAAATTGTTCTTAAAAGTGGGAACCAAACACGTATAACCAAACTAGTGATACTCTTTCTCATTGGTTCATTCCTTATAAGGTAGAAAGAGGAGAGCTATCTTTCCAATTGTGAGACAAAAGAATTCAAGTCAAGGCAAGGCAATCAAGCCAAAGACAAAAATTCTTGAGTACCTACGATAAAAGGATCACCAAACTAGTGGTACTCTTTCTCATTGGTTCATCCCTTATAAGGTAGAAAGAGGAAAGCTATCTTTCCAATGTGGGACAAAAGAATTCAAGTCAAGGCAAGGCAATCAAGCCAAAGACAAAAATTCTTGAGTACCTACAAAAGCCCTTAGCCTTTTTATTTTTTTAGTATTTTTCACTTTTATGTTTATCCACTATTTTTTCTTAATTACTTATTGCGTATTGTAATATGTTAAGATAATTGTGAGAAAAATGTATGTGATAATTATTATTAGATATTTTGTGTTTTATTATTTATTGGTGGCGATTTTGCGGGTATATCCGTATCCGTATATGTAATATGTCCCATCCCATTTCCATGGTTTGGTTGGGAGTGGGACAGTTGTTTAAGACAAACTAAACTAGTAGAGAACAGTTTCTCAACAAAAAAAAAAAAAAAAAACTAGTAGAGAACAGTAGAAGTAGTAGTAGGTGTGGTGTGCGGTGTGCCGAACTAGTTTTGCTGTTGTCCTGTTCTTTTTTTTAACAACCCATATATATTTCCAATCATTTTATATTTATTTAAAATTGAAAATTCCAATTTTTCTTCTTTGCCTCCTACCTTACTTTATATATATTTATTATTATTTTTAAGTAGAAGTGTATGTATATTTGCCTACTTGGCTATTTTTAATTTTTATTTTAGTTTACTGTTCAACTAGACTAAAAATTTATATTCATCTACCAGTCTGACTCGCTCCGATCTGATCGATCCCCCGTTTACTTTTTATTTTATTTTATTTATTATACTCAAAACAAAAGAGAGAATAAGAAGAAATATTTGATATTTGGGGCTAAATCAAAATCAAAATCAAAAATGGCTATGCAAAGCATTACTACTACTACTCCTACCAATCCTTTCCTCACCAAATCGAAATCGGCAACGCTGTCTTTTACCTCAAAATGCAATGATTCTTTAGTTGTTGTAGGAATTGGAGGTCAGAGGAGGAGAACACCAATTTTATGTGCTACCAACAACAATAGCAGCAGCAGCAGCAGCAGCAATGAAAGCAGCAGCAGCAAGAAAAGTGGAGGTGCAGTGCCGAATTCGAATTATGTGGTTCCACTTGACAAATCATTTACATCAACAAACTCATCTTGCATCACTCGCCCTCTTGTTGAGATCCTCAGAGACCTCAACAAGAGGATTCCTGACAATATCATCAAATCCTCTGATGATGATCACACTTCCTTCGCCACTTTCATCCCCTGGTATATTTATTTATTTATTTTTTCATTACCCATTTCTTTATTTCTTGATCTAATGCTTAAAGTTGCTTAATTTCTTGATTTGATCATGTGTATAGGTACCATGCTAATCGGATGTTGAGCTTCTATGCCCCTGGTTTGTCTATTTCTTCTTTCCTTTCCTTTCCTATCTATGTTTATGTTTCAATTTCTCATCTTTTTTGATAGGTACTTTATGTTTATGTTACATATATACATGGAGTAAATTATATGTGCCTCAATTTTTAACAATTCCCAACTATTGGATGTGAATCACCATATGGATATTTTATTTATACCTTGTACATTGTTTGATAATTCAATAGCTACAATTACAAGGCTCTTGTACTTTGTTTGAAAAGCACCACGACCTTCTGAATTTCTTGCTAGTTGCATCATTTTTGTGCTAGAGTGCTGTTAATTTTTTCATTTTCTTGCAAGTTTCCTTTTAGGAATGAATAATATGAACTCCTATGCAGTATACATTCTCTATATCAGAAAAATTATGCTACTATATATATATATTGTAGACTATGGTTTTGGATGAACATACTTGTAGATCTTTTTAGCTGTTAACACCTTTTTGGCAGGATGGTGTGGAGAGATACGTGATGTTATATTCTCTGACAATGGAGGTGTGACTGTGGTTTATCGTGTCACCATACGTGGATCTGATGGAGAGGTATGACTTTTTGTTATCTGTAGTGTGATTTTTACCAGTATTTATGTGTTCTGTCTGTGGCCACTATCAAACAAAACTAGGAATGTATCCATTATAACATTACTTATATCACTAACCATTTTTAATAGGACCTAAAAGTGACCTACTTGTTTGTTTGGAAACTACTGGCTTCTTCAGTGCCATATATCTTCCATCATACATGCCACTAGAAGTCATCACATGCTTAGTTATGTTCAAAATTGATCTAAGGTTTATAATATTTGGTTTGACCTGATAATTAAAGTAAACTAATTGTTGTGGCTGCTGAAGCTATATGCATTTGTATGCTTGAAAGACATAACTGAGTAATTTCATGTGTCACTCTCACTTCTGGCTTAAAAAAATGAGCTTATTGAGAAAGAACAATAAGTATCAGGCACATACTTGGCTAAATTGCCTCCGCTTCCTTGACTCTTTTCTCAGTAAGTCAATAATATATTATAAAAAAATGGGCAGAGCCCAAGTACATGGTAGTTATAAAAAATTAGAGAGTTTAGTTATCTTCTAATTAATTTAATCAACTAAATTTTTTTTGAGGGGGTTGTGAATTGAAACTTCTGGACCCTTGGTTCAAAGGAAGTTCGAATGCAGGTATAATGTGTCTTTTTGACTTGTCAAAAAAAAAAAAAAACAGAGCTTTCTTTAGGATTTTAAGTGAGTGTCCTCTAGATGAGCTAAATCAAGAGTCTTTAGTGTGTGCAAATGGAAAGATATTTCCATGTTTTGTCAGGGAGCTTTGGGTGGTCTTGTAGCTATTTGAGATAGGAATATAGATGGTCTAAATTGTCTAAAAGAATCACTGGGATCATGGTAAACCTCCCCAGGATTCATTTTACTGCAATTTATTTGGCTAATTATGGGATCAATTGGTATAGATCTGATGCGGAAAGGAGAAATTTGATTTTGTATAGATCTAATATCAACTAGCCAAAAGATGTCACCTTTCAAGCAAATTGGCGTTTACAAAGGATTTAAGAAGAAGTTCCAGCAACAAAACAAGATAATTGCAACGAGAAGATAATAGCAGTTGTGTAGGAATTATAGGTTGATTTAATGAGTTATTTAATACTATTTGGTAGAGAAACCGCGTGAGGTTTTAGGGTTTGCGATAGTTAAGAGTAAGGGTTTGATTTAGGGCTGTAAGGTAGATGGAAAAGAGAGAAATTTATGGTGTTTAGATGCTGCACAACGAAAAAGAAGAAGAAGAAAACAGATAAGAGAAAGGGGGAAAAGAATACACAAAAGCCAATGTGTCTCAATACTCAAAGCATAATAATCTTTATTGCTAATGAGGGTGTTGCCCTTTTTGATATCAATAAACTTATTACTTGTCAAAAAAAAAATCTTTATTACTCATCTGCCTCTTATTTGAGTATAATGACACACTTAGAAAGACTAAATCTTAACTTTTTTCTAATAAAACTAATAAACCAAATCCTAATTAGACTACTAAACGAAAAACCTATAAGGTAAACAAAATAATAACTGAGTCAAAGAAAATAAACCTAAGATCATTAGGATCTCCTAGAAAATTCCAGACACAACTAAATTATCAAAATACCCTTAATTTGCAAGAGGTGTAGAAATTATTGTTTTGGCCCTGAACACAAAAGTAACCATAAATTGACAATAAAAACCCAAACAACAATGATTATTCATGCAAAGTTTGCATTACGTTTGGTGGTGAATCCAAACAACCTTAGGTGGTGAAGCCAGTGGGATTAATCTAGGTGGGAAGCCTAGGTTGTCCTACATCATTAACCTAATAAAATAAGTCGTGAATGAATAGAATTCCGAAGTAGCAACAAATTAATCTTTTGTAATTGCATCATTCAACCCCCGGTAAAAAAAAGAAAAAAAGAAAAAAGAAAAAAGAAAAGCTTGGACTCAAGTTTTAATGTGTTGAAGTGTAAGAACTCTTGAACTTGAAACCTGTACCAACTCTTCAATCACCTTCATAAGAATTAAGGATAAAGAATCTTTCATTCTCAACATACTTTTTTAACAAAATATCCTTCTTGATTTTTTTTTTTGATAAGTAATAAAGATTTATTGATATCAAAAAAGAAACACCCAAGTACACAGGGAGTATTTAGGGGTGTATAGATCAAATACAAACATTACATAAATCAAGTAAATCCAAAATAGAAGAAAAGGGTTGGTTTCTCCACACTAATAACTAGTCCAATAAGGTTCTAAAAAAGAATAACTTGAGATCAGGCATAGAACACTCACTATCTTCAAAGCACCTATTATTTCTTTCCTTCCAAAGACACCACATCAAACAGTGAAGGGCAACGATCCATATATATCCATTACGATGGAGACCAAATTGACCTTGCCAGCAAGCAAGAAGCTCAACAACAAATTTTGGCATAACCTAACATACTCCAAATAAACCAAAAACCATAGCCCACAGATCCATAGCAATCAGACAATGAAGGAAGAGATGGTCAACCGTTTCATTATTACACTTGCACATACAACACCAATCCAAAATACTTACCTTTCTTTTCCTAAAACTATCAATTGTCAAACATTTCCCCGAGGCAGCAGTCCATACAAAGAAAGTCACTCTAGAAGGAATCTTCTGCTTCCAAGGGAAAAATTGATCACTATGGCCAGCTAGAAGATGGTAATACGCACTAACCATAATCCCCTTACTCTTATTAGGTAGCTAGCACCTCTTATCCTCCCCAATCCTCCTTACAGGAGTGCCATAAATGGTATCCATGAAACTCCAAAAAACTTCCAATTCCCGATCATGCATGTCCCTAAAGAAATGTATATCCCAATGAAGGACTCCATTGGTATACCTCATTAGATCAGCCACACTTGCCTCCTTGTTTCGACAAATCCTAAATAATTTGGGATAGCATTCAGCAAGAATAGTCGTTCCACACCACTGGTCTAGCTAGAACTGCACTTTTGATCCATCTCCCATTTCATACAAGATAAACCGAGACAAAGAGGGCCACCCCCATCTAATATTTTTTCACAAATTGACTCCATAGGGACCAAAGATTGAGCTAGAACACCAACCACCCCTCCTTCTTGAATTGACTAATTGTAGTGACATTGTTGTCTTCCTTGGTCTTGACTTTTCCATGATTAGCTTTATGTTCATCTTGTTCCTTTGAGGCCTCCATTGCCCTTGTGCATTCCTTTGGTTGTCCTTGAAATTGAATTAATGGTGAATTGTAAGGCTGAGTTTCTCTCTTTAATGTGACACCTGATGCAATGAACCCATACCCGATTGAGGCTGCTGTGCCAATGAATTATTTGTGCTAAATCCGTGAGGTCCTAAAAGGGTAATGAATGCAATATTTGCCAACATGGAAGTGATGGATAAACTTAGGTCTAGATTAGAATATCTATGTTGATCAGTTTCTGTTCTAGAAAGATTTTCTTTTGCTAAAATTGCAGCTGATAATTTATCTAAAGTTTCTTGTATAGATGACAATTCTTCTGGCTTTGCTTCCACTGAACACACCCTTTCATTCACTTTTTGCAAAAGTTCTATTGTTTCCTTCAAAATCATGAGAAAAAGGATTTGAACATCAAAAATAGTTCCATGATGGTCACCATTCTGGACTAGAATAATAAATTTCAGCAAGATTATTATCTTAGGATTTTCACTCTAATACCAATTTGGGGAAATCTGTCTAGGACTTGTGGCTGTGCTTGTTTAGGACTTTCTGATCCCTTGGAGTAATGGTTTTTCTTCCTCATTACCCTTTTCTTGGTTGGGCACCGCCTGCTTGATACTGATTATTAGCACCAATTATTTTCTATGGTCTATAGCTCTTTTGTATAATTTCCATTTCTTTGATTCTTTTGCCAATCTTCCACCTATTTTAGCATTCTAATTTCTTGCTTTTGCAGTTGGTCTTTGATGTTAGTGTTCCTAATTTACAAACCAGGAAACTAAGGCCATGTTTTGTGGTGTGAAAATTAAGAGGGGAGAGGAAGAGTTTGGAGGGAGGAAAGTTGGGGCTTGGGGGTTTAATATGGATGGGAAAGTCCACAGTCAACCATTGTGGTATCTGGAGAAGAAAGTAAGAAAGAGAGAGAAGAAGAAGAAGGGTGGGGGGGGGGGGGAGAGGAAGAAGAGAGAAACAATGGTTAATAGTGCCATGTATTCTAAAGAATGCCACCTCAATTAAAAAAATGCTGCATCAACATGTCGTCATCCATTAAGTAAAAAAAAAAAGAATGGAAAATTGACTGACCTTTTAAAAATTTGAGAGACTAAAATCGAACCTTTTAAATTTGAGGGACCAAAATCAAACTCACCCTAAGTTTCAAGAACCAAATTATTAGTTATGATTTTTCCAAAATTTTAGGATTCTCTTTAATTCTTTTTTCAAATTTATTTGTCTGTTGGAAGCCCATTGGATTGGAATTTTTGGGGTTGGGTATGGATTCTCAACATTTTAGTTAGGATCTGCACATGAAATCTTTTATGCAATTCTACTATCATATTAGTAGTAGTCATTCTATTCTATCCGAAGTCATATTCTTTGCTACTTCCTTAATGGTCCTTAATGGATGTGTCATTTTTTATTACTTCTATTGATATTAGTTTTTTGTTTTCCTCTACCTTGAAACAACTCATTCTTTTTCACTGGTCCATTAGTCGCTCTCTTTTGAATATAGCCGAACTGTCTCAAGCTATTCACCCAAATCTTCTCATCTTTTCATCAATAGGAGCCACCCCTATCTTTAAGTGAATTTTTTCATTTCGAATCCTATATTTCCTTGTATTTCCACTTATCCATCTTAACATTCTTATTAGAGGACCATTGAAGCTAGCTTAATGACCATCATGACTCTATCTAGTCTTGATTAAAGACCAAGAACGGAATATTTTTCTGAAGCTATCACACTGCTCATTTTCTAGATCCTCTTTCATCCGTAGACATAACCCTTGACTATCATTTATCACACCAATTCAGTTTATTTAAAAGTTTCTCTTTAAACTCAGTGTCCATGTTTCAAGGGGTTTTATTTATTTATTATCTTCTCCTTTGTTTACTTTTATTAAATATTAGATTCCCCAGTTTGTTTTGGAGCTGTAGGTGTCTATTTTGGGGGTAAGGCAGGATATTTATTGGGATTTAAGTAGGTTTACTTCGAAGCCTTCATTCATATTAAATGACAGTTAAGGAGCAGAGCTGGGTTATGGTTTTTATATGGGGTGTCTGAATTATATGCGTTCCTGCAGATATGTATTTAAATTTAGAACAGGGAATGATGAATTCTTTTCAATGTTAGCAATGGATGCTCTTCATAGACATATTTCCATTGGATTGAAGTCATATTTCATAATGAAATACTTACTGTTTGCTTTGAGCTGAATATTTGGTGCTGTTGGATGAAAATTGATGGCAAACACCATTTATAGAGACTACTTTTAGTATCACTGAGACATAATATACATATATGATGAACCTTGCCTGAGAACTCTTAGTTCTAGGTAGTAATCTTGACTGGAAAAAGGTCAATGTAGCATCCAATGATGCATCTCTGTGGGTTCATTGTTTCAGAATTATACGAGTGACATTGGCAAGATAGTGTTAAAGAAAAAAACTCAGTGCGCTGGTTTCTTTGGTTGAGCATTATGTCATTGCCTAATGCTTGCATTAACTAAAGTCATGTGTTTCGTTATATTTCTAATGAGGAGGGTAGCCGTAAGTTAACGACTAGTGTAAAATTAGTCACTCTATTATGAATTATTAATTATGAATATTTTGATTGGCATACAGGCTTACCGTGAATCAACTGGGACAGTATCACCTGGTGATGGCCACATTGTGGATCCAGTTGCTGAAGCAGAGGAAATAGCATTCTGCAGAGCGTGTGCCCGGTTTGGCCTTGGCTTGTATCTCTATCACAAAGAATAGATGTTACAGATGGCAAGGAGGTTGACATTCCAATTATGTTATTTCATTTGTTGAGAACGTGATAGTACTTACTATCAACGCTTCTGGTTGATGTACATATATTTAATAGATGTGAAGCTAGAATCCACAGATTATCCAGTTTGGATCGTGGAGAGAACCAAGCCTTTATGACATTTTGTTTGGTTAAGTGAGTTCTTAAATTGCTTATAAATAAGACATTCTTCAGAAATTTAGAATGTTTATTTCACATATTTGTTTAGGGAGAATGATGCAACAACTTATTAGTAAACTGAACATTTGGTGACTACCACATGGATCTATTCGGAGTCCTAATTTTTAGAGCCTGAAAGAATGATGCATAAAAACTGGAAATGAAAAAAAAAAAAGAGCTAATATTTTCTTGAATTCTAACATTCACATAAGACTCAACGCATTTTTAGTCCAAAAAAATTCTCATTAAGTTTAGCTAATATTTAAATATTATTTTCTCTCTCTACAGACATTATTTGTTTTTCACCATTCCTTCTCCGATTTCACATCTCTCAAATCACCTCCATCACTAGAAATCATAAATACCCAAAACAAACCCAACAACTAGACAGTTTCACCGATCCACCATCAAAACCCAACAGATTTGAGCTCGGGTTTCAGACCAAGAGTGTTGAGCATTGAGCACCGCTCACGACGGAGCAAATTTGGTCCTTCAAGGCAAAATGTCTGCACCATGGATATGCAAGTTGCAGAAGGGTAGATCTGGCAAATTAGATCGTTCGAGGCAACCTTCATCTGTTGGGAGAGAGAGAGAATAAAAAATTGTTTCTTAAGAATTTGTTGATGATCAGTATTTTAATAGAGTTATCAAGGTATTGTTCATTTGTGAATCTTAAAATGGTGAGTTTGATGCACAATAGATTTGGGTAGGTTTAATAATTTTGTTGTTGAAAAGTTATTTTGGTTCGATATTCCAAACATTATATATTCATTTTAAACCCCACAAAAAACATGGTTAATTATATTTATTTATAGCTTGTTTGGATGGAGGGAGAGTAGAGTAGAGGGAGGGAGAGTAAGTTAAATTACCTTGGTTGGATGTTTTTTAAGGGAGAAGGGGGAGGGATTTGGAGAAGTTCTAACTACTTCTAACCCCTCATTTTTAATTCTCCAAATTGGAGAGATTTGGAGAGAGAGTAGATCATAGATATGCTTGACCAAATGAATTATCAAATTTACCCTCACCATATTAACAAAATTACAAACTATGAAAATGTTAATTATTCCCCTCCCCCTTACTTAATTTTAAAAACATCCAAAGAAAGTGGAGGATAACCATTCTCCTCTACTCTCCTCTCCCTCCAAACTTCCATACATAACATTAATACGTTCCCAGGTTAGTACACAACAGCAGTGACAGTAAACATTCTAGTCCCTTATTCACACTATTATTTTTGTCACAACTTAGCATCCATGTACAGTGATTTCAGATTTGTGGAATTAATATTTACATTTATCATAAGACAGTTGGGCACTCCTTGTGCCACCGAATCATTAACAGGGAAAAATGAGCAAGATGGTTGCTATACATCCACATCGTTTCTCTAACATTGTCTCAGTTTCCCTGAACTTGACGCGTATAAAAATATTTGTCTCTTTGCGTTTTGCTTGGTTTTGTTCAGTCATCATGGCCTCAAAAGTTTTGGACCTGAATTGGAAGCCATCCAAGCTGTGATCACATCAACAAGCAAGTCGACGTCCTTTGATATGTTTGCACGAAGGATCCCCGAGTCTACACCTAATGTGTTGCCTACTTCTTTGGCTACTGTCTCCCATGGAGTCCCAACAGTCAAATTTGCCAGAAGTTCGCTTCCACGGTTGACTGCATTTGCCATTGCTGGCGGAACATCTGGGAGAGCCTGCAAAATCAACACATAATTTAAGTTGCTTACCTCTTTCACTGAGAGATGGACTAAACCCAAAGCCAGCTAGGATTTCTGGATATGCAAGTTAATTGCTTCCACAAGTGACTAGCCATGGGACTGCAACTAAATATTTGGTAAAAAAATGTACCTGTTGCAAAGGAAGCCCATGATCACCAGGCAACAAGCGTATGGACATGTCCAGCATTGAACTAATGGCAGACTCTGAACTAAGCACCTGTGCTAGTGTCGAGGTTTCATCAATTGAATCATCCTTGAACTTTACGAGAAGATTCCTGGAAATCCCATAGTATGACTTTATCTGAAGAAATGCAGAACATCAGTATATGGATTGACAAACCTAGATAGAAGTTTCTAAAAAGAATACTGCAGTGCAGAAAGTCTCAGGAACCTTTGCACCAAACTATGTTGAAATGCCACAAATAGCAATGTGTCATAACAAGTTTTCCCAAGAGATCAGCCCACCCAAAGGACATGTGTCCCTGACACAAGCACCATACGTAAATCATAATTGCTACCATATACCATGCTACCCATTGGAGCACTAACAGTTGTCACGTATACCATCACAATTTTTTTTACCACCCATCTAATAAGGATAAAAAAGTATTCAAGGTTCTTGAAGACCTAGAAGAGCTTCAGGTGGATAATGATTGGCAATCAAGTACTCTTTGATAATATAACTAATGTCTACCAATTGTGAAAAAAATTATATAATCCTAAAGGAAACAGAAAAGACATCTATGAATACATAAGCTAAAATTCAACTGAAACATACTAATGGTTTAAAGCTTAACATACAAGCCTTCGAGTTTCTTCAGGTTTTGGAACGAAATCTTCTCTTCCCTTAACTAAGTCCATGTACAAAGGAGGGAGTTGCTCAACTAGAGGAAGAACTTGCTTCATAATGGGAGGGCTAAGGTTTTCTAATTGCTTTAAAGTCATCTCTGCCTGCAAGTATTTCATAAAAAAGAAAAGAAAAAAAAGAGATCAGTCATCTATCTAGGAATCATTAATGCCAAACAATGAAATATGTCTTGGTGCTTCTGCAAATCACTATACATCTTTTTCACAAGCTATTAGGAGTGCCAAAAGACAATTCTTAAGAGATAATACATGCATAAAAATGCACTCAAGACAGAGATGTGCACACAAGTACCTAAGGGGAAAGCCAAAATATTCATGAGGAGCATACATTAAATTTAAGTAGACTAGATAGATCCAATCAGGATGATGGACAAAAACATTTACCGTTTATGCTGCCACCTCAAAACAATGGTTGATCAGAATCTTAGACTTAAGTTAAAAGGAAGATTTTCAAAACATAAGAAACTTTATAAAGACCTGAAGATTTGAGTTAAGACTGAGGGAAAAACAAAGATGGCCATTGGGCAGCTTTGAAAGTTGGGCTACTAGTTGTACAAAGCTGAAGAATACTAGGAGGAAAGAGAAGAACAGGATGGATGGTGCTTGAAAATAATGTAATAATGGTTAAATTTTGCTCCTTACATTCATTAAGAATGAATATGTTTTGGTATTTTAAGTATTTGAAGAGATGCTGATAATAGAATTGAAATACGAATTGTAAGAACCATGATTTGAGAAGAATACTAAAGATGAATTACCAAATGATGTTAGGACTGGATACTAACCCCAAGGCGGATTGTTGGTGATGATGCAATTTGTGATAGTAGCGGTCCCATGCTTTGGGCCACTGGTACCAGAACAGGTGAGAACAAAGGGACAGCTAAGCTTGCCTCCTGTGATATCAACAGAAAGATTTGTCAATTTCAAATGATTCATATCTGTTTTCAAAGGCAGACTAGAATATGTAGAGTTCAACTTGTTTGCTACCAAAAGAAGAGAATTGAAGATGCAAAACATAAGAGAAAAGGATGGGATCTAATCTTAACCATGTCCAACCATGTAAGAAAATTAGTAAAGCAAGGGAATGAGAAGATTGTGTCAACCTGTCACTTCTAAAAGTACTCATATTTTGTGTGGATATGCTGACCTTTTAAGTTTTCTCATCACATTACCTCACTTGTGAGGTGTGAACATTTGGTTGGGTCCAAACTCCAAAGAGAGAAGTTTACCTTTAATCATCTCACTAATCATGCATTACTTAAAATTTCAGAGGTCAAAATACCTTTTTTTTTTTCTTTTGATAAGCAGGTCAAAATACCTTGTTGTTGAATGCCATTAACACATTTCCACTTCTTTGAACAGCATATCTTGATCCTGATCAACAATTAAGTTGCCAATCTAATGAATTTTTTAAACTAAATCATTTGCAACCAGAGGCAAATTGGAAGATTTTTGTAATACCAATCAAAAGGTGGATGACAGATCCCAAAGAATGTCCAATGCCAAAAGTAGGAAGATCTTGTATCTGCATTATTAAGAATTGTTATTTTTATATATTTATTTATTTTCAACGGTTCAAAAAATGCCAAGTTCTGCAAACAGCAACCAAAACTCACCGTTTCTTGTAGAAACCGACAACACCTATCAAATTTGAACTGGACCTCATCTGCAATATAGAAGTGATCAAATCCACTGGCATATGGAGTTGCAATCACCAATATACCCCTACATCACAAAGAAAAGGTTTTATGATTTTTATTTATTTTTATTCGTTAACAAAACTCTACAAGATTCCACTTGCGAAGGATAGCCTAGAGAATTAAAAAAGCATTCAATCTGTAGAACAGAACATCCAAGGGCCAAATCCAACTTTAATTTGAGAGAGAGAGAGAGAGTGAGAGAAGGTAGAATATGAGTAGACCTTAATAGCCCAAGAGAGAGATTTCAGCACAATATTAAAATTTTATCTCACAAAATATGAAATTTCGAGAATATGGAATGGAATGTGTATAAAACAAAACAAAAATTGAAAAAGATATCTGCATGTAGAAGAACCACAAATCTATCAAAATGCATAACTAACAACCAAAGTGTTTGATTATCTTTTAATAGTGTCTGAAAAAACGTGACTCACTTTTCTGAAAGCCGCTCAAGGAACATACGGTAGGTAAGCTGAGGAGCAGCTCCAACAAATATACCACCAACAAAATGTACAACTGACTTGGGTGTTGAGTTTCTTGGTTTCAGAACCCATGCTCCCTGAGATAATATAATGAAAAATCTTTAACAATGCTACAGAGAATATCTTTCCAAAAAAAAAAAAAAGATATAAAGAGAAAAAAAAAATGTGACTGCCAATTTGAGCTGGTATCAAACCAATGCTACAGAATTGGGTGTAGGGTTTGTACTACTACAAGATATATAAAAAGCCTTTAAATCTATGATATTTAATATGTATTAATTCTTTAAACTCAACCCAACTCAATTAAGCCATGGTCACAACTGATCTAACTCTCCTTTGAGAGAGAGAGAGAGCTATTATGGCACAAAATTAGAATAGAAATAATGGATCTTGTTATAATCTGTTTTTGAATTGCATAGTATTAATGGGAAATTTTCCAAATCCTTTAGCACAATGAAATATGGATATGGAGTTCACCACGAGTCAGACAAAACATTCCTGCATAAATTGCTTTCCATTTAATGGTGCAACAATAGTGATGCATGGATTTGGCCCTGCCTCTAAGATATATAGATGCATAATTAGTAATCACGACACTGGGAGTAGCTAATATTATATAATGACTCCAATTGTATTGTTCATATAACTGAAAATAAAATTTCAGCAAAGCATACCTCGACTTCACTCCAATCTCCAAAACCGCTCCAACCAGCTTGTGATTGCCTTACGGTCTCCGTAAGTAATCTGCAAATACACACACACAAAAGAAGAAAAACTAAGTTTATAGTTTCGAACTGCAGAAAGAGAAAAAAGAGGCATAACCCACCCACCTCTCAATATCGGAGTAAAGTTGAATTCCAGTTGGTTGTTGTTGTGGTGGTGGTGGTGGTGGTGATGGTGGCGGTAGTGGTAGTTGTTTATCATCAGAATTGTAATAGATTCTGGTTGGCCCTCTGCAACGATTTCTGGAATTAAGGAGCAGTTGAAAAGTGCGACGACGGTTGTTGGAGAAGCTGAGGTTGGTAGTGGTAGTGGTAGTGGTCCTTGTTGTTTTTGGGTTTTTAACATTAGGCTCAACAAGGTGGGGATGCCGGGTCCCTACTCCTAGACAAGAGGCCATCCCAAAAACACCCAGAAAGAAAAGAAAAGAGCTGACAAAAAACAAGTTCAATTTGAAAACCCAATCGCTCTCTCTCTCTCTTTTCCCCTAAATTAAATTAAAATCTATCTGTATCTGTACAGTACAAGACAAGTAAGTATTAGTAACGTAACTAAGACTCTTTGCTCCCAACTCTTTCCCCCAATTCATATCAACTGTCTATAGAGTATAGACTATAGGAGGATTAGAAGAAACTGACGTCAAGGAATTGCGAGCAGGACCACAACTTTTTGTTGTGTGCCGAAAGCATCGTTGACAAATTAATAGTATAGTGAATAGATTTTATTATTATTATTTTTTTTTTATCATGTGTCGTATAATATCGTGAATTGTCAGATACATAAACATTTAATAAAATATATATTCTTAATAAATTTTGAATATATTTAACTAATGATTGATTTATTCATCATTTATGTAATAATTTTTAACAAATTAACTAAATAAATCAAACTAGCATCAGCATGTGTTTATAATATACAAATTTAAATTAATTAAACTTAAAAGTAATAATATATTACAAATTACTCAAAATAATAATTTTTTTTCAACATATTCATCATATTGACTAATCAACTTCATCTAAGTTAATGCTATCATCATGTTTATCATTTTGCAAACTTTTTCTTTCATTGAAGTTTTCTTCATCATTATCAACATGTACTATGTTCTTTAATTTTAATCATTTTTAAAAAATTCTTCTTGGCTTTTTAGTTAACTTCTTAGACTTATAACAATAATGACAAAAATAAAAAAATAATTATATTGACAGTTAATACTTTATTCATAATATAGAATTGAAATTTGTAGATATGAAAATGAAGTGTAAGTACGTGGTCCAAATTTTGTAGGAGACAGACAAAAAAAAACTTATGGACATGTTATTTTATTATGCTAAATTAAGTAACGTAATAATTATGCATTAAAAACAGGTCTAACAATTTCTTAGATTAAAAAAAGTACAAATTTTAACCAAAAAAAAAAAAAACTCATTTTAAAGTATTTGTCTATATATCGTACGATACATACGATACGATTTGTACGATACACATATTGTATCGTATGATTCATGAACACTTACAATACACTCTTATGACACGAAACTTTTTATACATGATACTATATGCATTGTACGATATGTATCGTGTATCGTATTATTCTGACAACTATGCCACAAGACCCACACTTTTTTACTATTCTAGTATCTATTTAGGAAGATAATAATTAATTATGGCAGTTTACAATTTACAACTTGCAAGTATTTAGCAGTAAAAATATTTAAAAAAAAATAAAAATTGGAGAGTTGTGTAATGACTAATAAGGGGTTTTTTTTTTTTTTTTTTTAAAGTGAATAAAGATACGAGATGTCAGTAAAGAAAAAGGTCAAAATATCATTTTGGGTTCTATATTCTACATTTTATTAGTTGGCAATTTGATCCTTACAAATTGACTATTATCAAAATGGTATTTTTCCAAAAAAATGGAAACCATGAGAAAAATTACAAGGTAATTGCTTCCTTACATGAACCCAAGAATGATGGTACTTGAGTGGTACCGTTTTTGTTGGGATTGACTTTTGCCTATGTCTAGTTAAACAGGAGTAATGCACAGGACACAGAAAAGTACACAACTTTGTACCACAACTCACCACGTGGCGAGTTATGATTGGTGTAAGTGTGATGATGGACCATGGGGGACACATCTGCACCAATCACAACTTGCCGTATGGCGAGTTATGGCACAAAGTTGTGCACTTTTTTATATCCTAAGCATTACTTGTTAAATAGAGCTTTAATGTTGTCATTGCCATTTAAGAAACTTCAGGTCAAAAGTTGTAGTTGTTGGTTTTGTTCCACTTCAAGAATAAATTGGTATTGATATCGCTTTATTCCATTGACAAAACCTTTCAAAAGAGAAAATTACAACTTACTCATCTGTTGTTTGACCAAAATTTAAGTTGTTTACCCGTGATTTAAAATTTGGCACTTTACCCACCTGAGGTATGCTCTTTTAGAGCTCCGTAACCCACCTCCTCACTTCTCCATTATAAAAATGAAAAACTTCTAAAAAAAAATCAAAGAAAAGAAGATCAAAAAGTAGCATTTGTAAAAATTTCTAAAATTTTGGCTCAAGAACTTCATTAGAACTAAGATAACTCTAACAATTATGAGCTATATACAATTTAGAGGTAAAAATAAATAAATAAATAAAAAGACCATTTGTATACACAACCACCCAGTAGCTAGATCAAGAAAAATTTAAAAGAAGACAACAAATCAAGTCATGGTGCCTGTCAAAATTTTCATTTGAATGTGATAATCAATAGTGGGCAAGGTCTCATGCGAACCTAATCGCTTAATACCAATAGCAACACAAGTGACCATTACAATGAGCACCACAAAGTCATAAACATTACTTGAACCAAAAACGCTAAATCCATAATTGCCACAACTCTCAACCTCTATTCCTTAAGCTTATTGCAAAACAATAAAACACTCCTAGTTTTAAAGAACTCCAGTTTTCAAAGAAAAACAACAAACCCACCAAAAAAAAAAAAAAATCTCGGTACTGTGAACATTAACCCCCACCTTGCAGCTGCCATTAGGCAACCTTGACCTCTACAACCAACAACCACTACACTTAACAAAATCATCCACTTTTAGCCTTAATCCAACACCTTCCACTAACCAAATTCTTAATTCAAAAAACCCATCACCAATCAATAACCCACTATCAAACATTCAACACATCCATATCTACATTTTGGAAAAAACAAAGGGAGATTTTCTACGAAATAATTTTGGGTTTTGATCAAAACCCAAACCTCAATCAATGATTCAACCTCCAAGTCAGCCATTATAAAAGAATATATGAATATAGGGTTTGAATCATGGTAGGCTAGATTGGAGAATGAGATAGAGAGAGAAATCCAGCCGTGGGTTTGGTGGTGCGGTTGCAGCTCTAGTTGGTGTTATATCTTGATAATTGGTGTTGGGTGGAGCTCATGGATCATGGAAGATGGAGGGCAAAGAGAGAGAGAGAGTGTGTTAGGGACATAATTTATGTAATTGGCTAATCATTTGACAAAATGCACTTTACTTGTAATTGGGTAGATTTAGGATGTGTTTAGTACTTTAAGAAACAAGTGTTCAAATTAAGTATTGAAGCCATGCAAATCTGACCAAGAAACAAGTTTGAAGAGTTGTTCATTAAAGCTCAACAGATACCTCGAAAGAAACAATATCTATCGAGGTTTATGAACGAAACTCGACAGAAGCTTGATAGAAGCAGAATCTGTCGAGATCTACGAAATCAAAATTTCCAGTTCTAATTTTTGGCCCTAGCTGACATGTATGTGTAGGGTTTCTTCTCTCACAACCCTAGACATATATAAGGCTTATTTTTAAAGGCCGTCATACATGGAGAACACATCAGAAAGTGATCTAGTTCATTATTCTTTCTAAAGAAGCTACTGTGTCTTTGCACCATGGGGTTTTGTAACTAAGGAGCTTCCTAATCTTCATCGTTGATGAACTGGAGAACTTTGCAGCCAACATCTTCTTCAAGTTGCTGGTGTTAGTCATGTACTTGGATCCGTGCATCATTGGTTAGTCACGTATTGGGATTCGTGCATTGAACTAGAAGATTGCCACTACAATACAAGTCCAATTGGGTATTAGGGTAAAGGTTCAACTGTAGGTTGGTATTTCAGGATAGGCCAAAGGGTTTGGTAAGATTCCTTATATTTGTAACCACTTGTGATTGATAATAGTGGATTCTTGGGAGCGGTGACCTAAAATTCACCCAGTGGGGTTTTGCCTTGGTGGTTTTTCCCATTCGTAAACAAATCACCCATGTCAAATTTAATTTTCGCTGCATTTAGATAATTTGGTGATTTGTTTGTGCTGCCACGCTATTGCATGTAATTTGATCTAATTAATTAACTTGGGTAATTAATTAATTTGCAAGAGGTCAATTCATTTTAACCCAACAAGTGGTATCAAAGCGGGCACATTCTGATTAGGTAATAATCTTTGCTGTGTGATCCATTGACACCTATTTTTCATGGATAGAGGACGGTTTCTTATTATACCTCTTTTATTTGATGGCACTAACTATGCATACTGGAAAGTACGCATGAGATTTTTCTTGCAGTCTTTAGATGAGAAAGTGTGGCAAGCTGTGGAGATTAGCTAGACTAAGCCAAAGGTAGCGCCGGTTGATTGGGATGATGCAAAGATCAAAGCGGTAAACTTCAACAGCTTGTGATTGATAATAGTGGATTCTTGGGAGCGGTGACCTAAAATTCACCCGGTGGGGTTTTGCCTTGGTGGTTTTCCCCATTCGTAAACAAATCACCCGTGTCAAATTTAATTTTCGCTGCATTTAGATAATTTGGTGATTTGTTTGTGCTGCTACGCTATTGCATGTAATTTGATCTAATTAATTAACTTGGGTAATTAATTAATTTGCAAGAGGTCAATTCATTTTAACCCAACAAGTGGTATCAGAGCGGGCACACTCTGATTAGGTAATAATCTTTGCTGTGTGATCCATTGACGCCTATTTTTCATGGATAGAGGACAGTCTCTTATTATACCTCCTTTATTTGATGGCACTAACTATGCATACTGGAAAGTACGCATGAGAGTTTTCTTGCAGTCTTTAGATGAGAAAGTGTGGCAAGCTGTGGAGATTGGCTAGACTAAGCCAAAGGAAGCGCCGGCTGATTGGGATGATGCAAAGATCAAAGCGGCAAACTTCAACAGCAGAGCATTGAACGCCATTTTCAGTGCGGTCACGAATGGGGAGTTTAAGAAAATATCCTCGACTGAAACTGCAAAGGAAGCATGGATCATTCTCTAGACGACCTATGAAGGAACTAAGGCTGTTAAAGATTCCAAGCTTCAAAGGCTTACTACTGATAAGCCAAGAATGTATTGACCCCTTATGGTAAATTAACCAATTAATTAGTCAAGTTAATTAATTAAGTCAATTAGCATGTAATACGTGTGGTAGTACAAACAAATCACCAAATAACTAAATGCAGCGAAAAATAAATTTGACATGGTAATTTGTTTACGAATGGGGAAAACCTCCAAGGCAAAAACCTCACCTAGTGAATTTAAGGTCACCATTCCCGAGAATCCATTATTATCAAAACAAGTGATTACAAGTAAAGGAATCCCAGTACCTTATACCAACCTAGAGTTGAACCCTTACCCTAATATACAATTGGACTTGTAATGTAGTGACAATCTCTCCTTTCAAAGCACGGCTCCAAGTACGTGACTAACCAATCGATGCACGAATCCCAGTACATGACTAACACATCAACTTGAAAAGGATGTTGACTGCAAAGTTCTTCAGTTTATCCACACGATGAAGATCAAGAAGCTCCTTGGTTACAAAACCCTACGACGTACAAACATAGCAGCTTCTTCAAGAGAAAGATGAACTAGGGCATATGTCTCTAGTTACAATATGCTTGCATAAAACCTTTGCATCAAGTGAGATGACCCTTAAAAATAATCCTTATATATATCTAGGGTTGTGAGAAAAGAAAACCTAAACACATAGCTTGGATATGCGTGAAAAACAGATCTGAAAAACTGATTTTCGTAATTCTCGATAAATACAGCTATCGAGATTATCTGTCGAGCTTCACCTTTTAACTCTCAAAAAGATACATTTGTCGAGCTATCTGTCAAGTTTTAAAGAACATCACTACTTCACTTGATTTTTAGACAGATTTGCATGGCTTCAATACTTGGACTTGAACTCTTGTTCTTTGAAGTATTGAACACATCATAGATCTACCTAATTACAAGTAAAGTGCGTTTTGTCAAAGGATTAGTCAATTCTAAATGACATATGTTCTTAATATGATCCAAAAAGTCCTCACTACATTCCTCATAAAAAAATAAACATAAACACTCCCTCTAACAAAAAAATTTCCTATGCTAACTCTCCCCATAAGTATGTGACTACTTTCATACCCAAAACTACTTCCCCTTTTTGTCATGAATGACAAAGGGCAAATCACTGAGAAGCAATCATCTCCTCGTCACCAGAAGAGCTAGCACCATCATCCTCATCAGCATCATTATTACTAGAGCCATCATCATCGTCCTTATCCTCTGAAGCCTATGGAGATGGAGATGGAGACGCTACGAAGCCACCAAGGCAAGCCTGACGTCGTGCAATACGACCGACATGGGTGTTTACCTAATACAACTCAGTAGTGAGTGTAACAAGGCGAGCATCCATGCGTTGAAGTTGCACCATGATCGCGTCAAAGGTTACACCACCCGCGGAAGCAGAAGGAGCGGAGGTAGATGGAGCGGAAGAGGCTGGAGGAGTCGCCATCTTGGTTCGTGGCCGCTTCGGTCGAAACTGGGCCCCACTCCGTCTAATAGACGCGCCGCTAATAGCACCCATGATGGTGAAGTAAGCGGACTCTGGTTAGGACATAGAGGCATGACGAATGATCCTCGTGATAGCAGAAGGAAAAATAAGCTTATCACAAGTCGCTGTATTCTTATAGACATCTTTAAGGGAGAGTATGAAGTAACAGGGAAAGTCAATGGTAAGGTCCTCAAGGAGGGATATCAAAAAGCGAGCATGAGGCTCCGTAATAGAATTATAGTGAGACAAGGGATGTAAAACAAATGTCATCACCATATTCAGGAACCTCGGACCTTTTGCAAAGCCCGAGCAAGGGGTGTTTTGACGATCACCCCAAGATGAAGGTGTCTCATAAAAGAGAGACATGAGTTCGTCTTTAGACATAGTTCGCAGACAAGGATAGCCAGGGTAATCAAGATGCGATACCCTCGGGACGTGTAGCACATCAGAGATAAGCTCTAGTGTGACTACAATACGTATACCTCGAACAGAAGTGAGAAAACGAGGTATGGAGTAATCAAATCCGTGCATATTGGAGTAAAACTCTTGTATGATCACGGTGGGACAGCTGACCGGGATATCACAAAGGGATTCCCAACCCCTACTGTTAATGACAGTGGGTAGATCAGTATCGGAGAAGTCAGAAAGAATGACCTGGCGTTTCAAATGAATGCCACATTTAGAAAAGTTCTCTGAGAAGTCCTGACGGGCCTTCTCATCACGGAATCGGACATGAAGAGGAGTAGAATGAGAAGAAAAAGATGCCCTGGAACGAAGAGGGTTCCGAGACGGAGTGGATTTGCGCTTAGGTGCCATGCACAGACTATCCGAGAGAGAGAGAAAGAGAGAGAGACAAGCAGAAAATTACCAATCAACAATAATATCAAAAGAAAGAAAAGAATGGTATGTATGCATGAAAAATGCATGAACATGTGACATGCAATAATAAAAACATCATGGGCTCAACTCAATCTAAACCTACCAGCACACAAGGTTTCAACATATAAAACACACATCTAAAATGCATGAAACATTGTGAAAATGCAAATGTGATGTAATGCATGAGCATATAGGATCATTTAAACATAACCCAACCCAAAAATTTCACAAAGAACTCAACAATTTTGAAAAACCCCAAAAAAATTTTAAAGACCAAAAAACCTAGGTCTAAAAGTATGAAATGCATGATAAATGAGACAAAAGAGATCATACCAGAGGAAGAAAACAAAATTTGGGCCAAAAATCAAGTGGGGAAGGTGAAGGGGTTGAGGGAAAAGTGTTTGGGAGAGAACAGAGAGAGTTTCTGTCGAGAAAAATCGGAGAGAAATGAAAAAGAAATCGCGTTGAAGCTATATAAAGAAACACGAATCTCGATGGATCAAGGAGGTGTCAAGAGCTGTCGAGCACTAATTCTCGATAGATAAATTTGTCAAGGTGCTGTCAAGCATCTGTTGATGGCAAAAGAACCTCAATGGATTGAACAACTATCGAGTAGATAGAATCTTTCTCGATGGATAGAGAATCTGTCGAGAAGCTATCGAGACAAATTCCAGAAAGCTTCAATGGATCGAAAATGCGATAAGATCTGTCGAGAAAGGCAATCTAAGGGTCTCGATAGATAGCTATCTGTCGAGAGCTATCGAGAAGCTGTCAAGATGGGTAAAAACAATTTTTTAAACAAGAGAAAAACACAGACATGAATGCAATCAAGCATGCTACCCAACCAAAGATTCAACCAACATTTTTAAGCTTCCAAAGTCATCTCTCAACAAGAAAAATGACAAGCATTTAGATCCAAAACACACACACACACACACACACACACACACAAACACAAAATAAGTCTAACCAATTTTATATTTCAAAAATAAGTCAAGACAGTTTAGTGAGTATACATTAGCACATGTATTCCTTGTGATGGCCAAATCACATTGTACTTACACATATTAAAAGTAGCAAAGAATTTTGTGTGTTATGTGTGAAAATATCGCAAGATTGCATGAGTGTCTATAAGTTATAACGATTTGAGATATGAGAAAATCAATTTAACTCACACACAATCATAACTGCTTGATGGGGATTATCACATTTGAGGTACATCTTATAATTCTCACATCTCCTAGAAACACGCTTGCAATCATATATAAAGCATTTTGATTCTTTTTGCTTTTATTTTTCTTTGCATATTTTTCTTTTGTTAAGCATATGATGCATGGGCATATAAGAGAGAGAAGAAAATACCCAATTATGTTAAGGTTTTGACATTGCACTTTTGTTATGCCGAAGTATACAGATGTCATTTCATGATTGGCGAGCAATAGTGATGAGATGGTTATTTATGCATTTCTCTTAGGATTTTCTAGTCCTTCCCGTAAAAAAGAGTGATATGAGTGTTAAGTACAAGAGATTACCTAATCTTACTCATCACAAACAGGAGCCACAAAGCTCACTTGCTTAGTTGTGCATAGAAAAGTACACAAAACACACACTGTCTTTGTATTTTTCTGATTTTTTTCAATATATATTTTTTTATTTTTATGTAAAACAAAATAAAGCAAAACTGAAAATAAACAAACAAAAATATGTTAAACAAAGCATAGCATAAAAACTAGACTGACTAAAAAACAAGAAAGCAAAACACACAAGTAATGCAAACAAAAAAAATAGAGGGAGAGAGAAAAAGTGACTAAATCACTTAGAGATTTTTTCCTTTCACAGCTTGGAAGAACCTTTCCGTTTAGCAAACCCTTGATCTAGCGATGAGGGGGAAGAATTGAAACCATTCAAGTTCGAAAGAAACAAGAGGGCTTTAAGAAGATCTCCAAGAGGAGCAAAAGAGGATGGAAAGTAATTCTGGTTTCCGGATGAGATTATACTGTTGCTCTGTTAAGTGGCTAACCACTTATAGCAATTAGGTCGAGTATGTCTAGTAGCTCCACAGTGATGACAGAGACACAGCTTCTTCTATTTAGACTTTTGGTTATTGCTATTCCTAGCCCTAGGATTTTTAGTCTTTGTCTTATCAAGCTTAGGGCGTGCTCCTAAGATAGATTTACCTTTGTCCATATTCTCACTAGCTAAAACAGTTTTCACATAATTATTCTCAGATTCAACATTATTAGCAGGTGAAACAAATACAGTAGTACTAGAAAAAGCAATATTAGAGGAAGAGAAACCATACCCCAAACCGGTTCGATCAGAAGCAGATTTCTGAAAGCTAAGCATCTCATCAAGCTTTGCACTTGAAGTTCTCTCCAACTGAGCTCTGATTTGAAACAGCTTCGCTTCAAGCTTCTTAGTTTTCTCAGCAAAAAAATTGTTCTCAAACCGCAGTGCTCCAATGGTCTGATTAGCTTTATCAAACTTTGTGGAGATTTTTTCTCGTTCAAGCTCCACATAACTGAGCTTCTTGGTGGCTAGCCTATACAATTTCTCATGCTTTTTAGAGACCTTGTACAATTTTGTATAGGCTGTATGGATGTCATCCTGTTCATCAATTTTCTCGAATTTAGACTCCACTAAGTCCTCTTCTTCATCTACCTCTTCAACAATCCCCTTAGTAGGATTTACCGTGGCAGTGAAGGCATTCAAGATTCCCTCGTCATCATTATCTGAATCATCCTCAGGCTCGGTGTCACTCAAAGTAGCAGCAAGGGCCTTACTTTTCCCAATAGTCTTGAGATAAGTTGGACATTCTTGTTTCATGTGTCCAAAACCTTGACATCCGAAGTATTTTGGTCCAGAGAGAACAGTGTACTGACCGCCATCCCTAGCATCCTTCTTCCCCTTATCTTGGCTCTTAAACTGTGAAGAATTGAATTGCTTTCGGTCCTTGTCGAATCCTTTAGTATTGGCATTCTTCATGAACTTTTTGAACTGTCTTGTGATGTAGGATTTCATTTTAGAATCTTCATCGTCCAAAGACTCATCTGTGTCACTACTTTTGGCCTTTAATGCCATGCTCTTACACTTGCTTGATTTCCCAATTCTAGCAAAACCAAATTCATAGGTCTGCAAGTTGCCAACCAGCTCTGTCAAAGGAATTTGATCTATGTCCTTTGATTCCTCAATGACGGCGATCTTGGCATGGAATCTCTCAGGTAGAGATCTGAGCACCTTTCTAACAATCTTGAGTTCTAGAATGGTTTCCCCAAGATTAAATGTAGAGTTCACTATGTCCTTGAGTTTGGCATAGAACTCATCGAACGACTTATCCTCCTCCATCTTAATCTCTTCAAAGCTTGTGGTAAGTTTCTGAAGCTTTGAATCCTTGATAGCCTTAGTTCCTTCATAGGTTATCTGGAGGATGGTCCATGCTTCCTTTGCAATTTCAGTAGAGGATATCTTCTTGAACTCCTCATTCGTGATTGCACTGAATAAGGCATTCAATACTCTGCTGTTGAAGTTAGCCGCTTTGATCTTTACATCATCCCAATCAGCCGGCGCTTCTTTTGGTTTAGTCCAACCAATCTCCACAGCTTGCCACACTTTTTCATCTAAAGACTGCAAGAAAGCTCTCATGCATACTTTCTAGTATGCATAGTTAGTGTAATCAAATAAAAGAGGTATAATTAAAGATTGTCCTCTATCCATGACAAATAGGGGTCAATGGATCACATAGCAAAGATTAACCCTAATCAGAGTGTGCTCGCTTTGATACCAGTTGATAGGCCAAGAATGTATTGACCCGTTATGGTAAATTAACCAATTAATTAGCCAAATTAATTAATTAAGTCAATTAACATGCAATACACGTGATAGCACAAACAAATCACCAAATAACTAAATGCAGCGGAAAATAAATTTGACACGGTAATTTGTTTACGAATGGAGAAAACCTCCAAAACAAAAACCCTACGTGGTAAATTTAAGGTCACCACTCCTGAGAATCCACTATTATCAAAACAAGCGGTTACAAGTAAAGGAATTCCAGTACCTTATACCAACCTATAGTTGAACCCTTACTCCAATACACAATTGGACTTGTAATGTAGTGACAATCTCTCCTTTCAATGAACGGCTCCAAGTATGTGACTAACCAATCGATGCATGGATCCCAGTACGTGACTAACACACCAACTTGAGAAGGATGTTGGCTGCAAAGTTCTTCAGTTCATCCACACGATGAAGATCAAGAAGCTCCTTGGTTACAAAACCCTACAACGTACAAACGCAACAACTTCTTCAAGAGAAAGATGAACTAGGGCATATGTCTCCGGTCACAATATGCTTGCATAAAACCTTTGCATCAAGTGAGACGACCCTTAAAAATAATCATTATATATATCTAGGGTTGTGAGAAAAGAAAACCTAAACACATAACTTGGATATGCGTGAAAAACATATCTGAAAAACTGATTTTCATAATTCTCGATAAATACAGTTGTCGAGATTATCTGTCGAGCTTCACCTTTTAAGTCTCGATAGATACATCTGTCGAGCAATCTGTCGAGCTTTAAAAAACATCACCACTTCACTTGATTCTTGGACAGATTTGCATGGCTTCAATACTTAAACTTGAACTCTTGTTCCTTAAAGTATTAAATACATCATAGATCTACCCAATTACAAGTAAAATGTGTTTTGTCAAAAGATTAGCCAATTCTAAATGACATATGTTCTATGCCAAACTCAAGGACATAGTCAACTTAGCCTTTAATCTTGGGGAAACTATTCCCGAACCCAAGGTCGTAAGAAAGGTGCTAAGGTCTCTGCCTAAAAGATTCCATGCCAAGATCACTGCCATTGAAGAATCAAAGGATATTGACTCTATTCCTTTGACAGGGTTGATTGGAAACTTGCAAACCTATGAATTGGATTTGACTAGACTTGGGAAAGGAACCAAAAGTAAGAACATGGAACTGAAGGCCAAACGTAATGAAACTGATGAGTTTTCAAATGATGAAGATTCCAACAAGAAGTCCTACATCACTGGGTAGTTCAAGAAGTTCATGAAGAATACCAATGTGAAAGGTTTTGACAAGGACCGTAAGTAATCCAGTTCTTCTCAATTCAAAAGTCAAGACAGAAGGAAGAAGGATGCTAAGGATGGCGGTCGGTATACTATTCCCTCCAGACCAAAGTGCTTCGAATGTCAAGGTTTTGGACATATGAAACAAGAATGTCCAACATATCTCAAGTCAATTGGAAAAAACAAGGCTCTTGCTGCTACCTTGAGTGATATCGAGCCTAAGACTGAGTCAGATAACAATGATAACGAGGGAATCTTGAGTGCTTTCACTGCTACAGTTGATCCTACTGAAGGGATTATAGAAATAGTAGATGATGAAGAGGACTTGGTGGAATCTAAGTTTGAGAAAATGGATGAACAAGATGGCATCCATACAGCCTATGCAAAATTGTACAAGGTTTCTAAAAAGCATGAGAAACTGTATAGGCTAGCCACCAAGAAGCTAAGCAATGTGAAGCCAATCAAACCATTGGAGCACTGCAATTTGAGAACAATTTCTTGGCTGAAAGGGCCAATAAGCTTGAAGCAGAGCTGTTTCAAGTCAAAACTCAATTGGAAAGGACTTTCAGTACAAAGCTCGATGAGATGTTGAGTTTTTAGAAAGCTGCTTCTAACAAAACCGGTTTGGGGTATGATTTCTTTTCTCCTAATATTGCCTCCTCTAGTACAACTATGTTTGTCTCACTTGCTGATAATGTTAATTCTGAGAAAAATGAATCTAAAACTGTAACAGCTAGTGAGAACATAGATAAAGGAAAATCTATTCTAGGAGCACCCCCTAAGGTTGAAAAGAAAGAGATTAGAAAACCTAGGAATAAGAAAGACAATAATAAAAAGTCTTAACAAAAGAAGCCGCATTTTCGTCATCACTGTGGAGTTTCAGGACACACTTGTCCAAATTGCTATAAGTGCTTAGCCACTCAACAGAGTAATAGTGTGTTATCTTCTGGTGCTCAAGGTCAAATTCCACCATCTTTGGGTCCTCTTGGAGATCTTCTCAAGGCCCTCATGTTCCTTTCGAACTTGAACGGTTTCAATTCTTCCCCCTCACCTCCGAAACAAAAGTTCAATTCTAGGAAAGGTCTTTCCTCAAATTCCAAAGTGTGGAAGGAAAAAGGCTCCAAGTGATTAAGTCATTTTCTCTCTCTTTTGTTCTTGCATGTCTTGTTTGTTTGTTTTTAAGCTTTTGAGTCAGTCTAGTTTTATGCTTTGTGTGTTTTCTTTCATGTTTTTGTTTTTGGTTGTTTTCAGTTTTGCTTTATTTGTTTTTCATAAAAAAGAAAATTTTGAAAACTTAGAAAAATACAAAAACGATGTGTGTTTGTGTATATTGGTACTTGTGTACCCTAGATGGCCATTGAAACAAAGTTTTCTAAACTTTGTATCTCTTGTAGCTTAGATGAGCATCTCAATGCACAACTAAGCAAGTGAGCTTTATGACTCGTGTTTGTGATGAGTACGATTAAGATTGTCTCTTATATCTCATACTTATATCACTCTTTTTGATAGGGAGAACTAGAAAATCCTAAGAGAAATGCATAAATAACCATCTCACCACTAAAGCTTGCCAATCATGTATAACATTTGTGTGCTTCGGCATAGCAAAATTGTGATGTTTTTAGCTTATATAATTGGGTATTTCTTCTCTCTTTTATATGCCCATGCATGATATGTTCAAGTAGAAAATATGCAAAGAATATAAAAGTAAAAAGAATCAAAATGCTTTTAAAAATGGTTGTAAGCGTGTTTCTAGGAGATGTGGGAGTTATATGATGTACCTCAAAGTCAAAAGTGATAGTCCTCATCAAATAGTTATGATTGTGTGTGAGTGTATTAGATGTTCTCGTATCTCAAATCGTCATAATATGAGAAACTTGTGCACTCTTGCTATGTTTTCACACACAACATGCATACACTTTGCTACTTTAGATACATGTGCAGGTACAATGTGATTTGGCCATCACAAGGAATATATGTGTTAATATATGCTCACTAAACTGTCTTAACTTGTTTTTGAAATATAAAATTGGTTAGACTTGTTTAATGTGTGTGTGTGTTTTTGGATCTATATGCTTATATGTTGAGAAATGTCTTGAGAGCTTAACATGTTGATTGGATCTTTGTTTGAGTAGTTTGCTTGTTGCATTCATCTTTATGTGTTTTTCCTCCCTTGAAAACTCATTTTCTTCAAGCTCGACAGCTTCTCAACAGATCCTCGACAGATTCTCTTTCTATCGAGCCTTCTTTCTCTTTTCTCGATAGATCTCGACAACTTCTCGATCCATCGAGATTTCTGGGTTTCTGCTCGACACGTTCTCGATAGCTTCTTCGATCCATCGAGCCAAATTTCTGTGCATTCTGTCTGCTCGATAGATTCTCGGCAGATTCTTGATCCATCGAGACACTCTTTTGCTGTTGATAGATGCTCGATAGCACCTCGAGAGATTCACTTCTATCAAGATTTAGTGCTCGATAGAATTCTTGATCCATCGAGCTGCGTTTTCTATTTAAAGGACAGGCGCAATTCAGATTTCTTTTTCTATTCTTTTTGTCAATAGAAATCTTTCTCTTTCGACCCAAACAATCTCTTCTCACTTAAAACACTCTTCCCACTCAAGATTCGGCCTTGTTCAAGCCTTAATCTCTTGGTATGTGTTCTCAATCACATCTTTTTCATGCATTCATGCATTTTTGAATTTTTGGGGTTTTGAAAATTTGTAGGTTTGTGAGATTTTTTTGTGAAATTTTTGGGTTGAGTTGTGTTGATCTGTTGTTATATGCTCGTGCATTGCATCCTCATTGCATTATAACAATGTTTCATGCATATTAGATGTGTGTGCTTGATTATTGTTATGAATGCTGATAGGTTTGGATTGAGTTTTTCCCATGATGCTTTTATTTTATGCACGTCACATGTTAATGCATTTTTCATGCATATGTTCTTTCTTTTCTTTCCTATTTTGAACTTGTGTTATGTTTTATGTTCTCTCTCTCTCTCTCTCTCTCTCTCTCTCTCTCTCTCTCTCTCTCTCTCTCGGATAGATTGTGGTATGGCACCCAAATAGAGAAAATCTACACCGGCTCGGAACCCTTTTCGTGGTTCCAGGTCATCCTTTTTTGATCCCCCTATTCCATCTCATATCCGGTTCTGTGATGAGAAGGCCAAGACGGACTTGTCTGAGAACTTTCAAGACCGTGATGTTCATCTAGAACGCCAGGTCATTTTGTCGGATTTCTCCGACATTGCTCTACCCTAAGTCATTTGGACTCGGGGATAGGAGTCCCTCTGTGGGAAACCCAAGGGGTGTCTGGTCATGTTCATTCAGGAGTTTTACTCCAACAAGCATGCCATCGATACCTTTGTGCCTCAATTCGCTATAACATTTAGAGGTACACATATCGTAGTTACCCCGGATCTTATATTCGAGGTACTACATGTTCCTAGGGTAGTGCATTCTAACTACCGTAGTTGTGAGCGTCTTAGGACGGTGTCTAAAGACGAGCTTATCTTTCACTTTTGTGAGAAACCTTCTCTTTGCGGTGGTTTTCTAAACACCCCTTGCTCGGGCTTTGCTAAATGCCCTCACTTTTTGAACATGGTAATGACCTTCAGTCTCACTATAACTCCATCACTAAGCCTCGTGCTCGTTTTCTTCTTTCCTTGATGGAGGATCTTTCCATTGACTTTCCCTCTCACTTCATCACATCTATTATAGAAGTGTATCAAGATACCGCTACTCGTGATAAGCTCATCTTTCCTTCGGCTATCATACGGATCCTTCAGCACTTTCACATTCCCATTCCTCTCTCTCTCCTCTCTTCACCATCATGGGTGCCATCAGCGTTGGTTCTGTCCAGCGAAGTGAGGCTCAGTTTCGACTGAAGCGACCACGAGTGGAGACGACCGATCCTGCAGCTTCTACTGTTCCATCTTCTTCCACTCCTTCTACCCCCACGACTGGTGGTGTGACCCTCGAGGCCATCATGGCGCAGCTTCAGCGGATGGAGGCTGACTTTGGTGGTCGTCTTGACTATCTCACAGATGAGATGTATCAGATGAACACCCAAGTTAGTCACATTGCCTATAGACAGGCTCGCATGGCTAGCTTTGCTCCTTCTCCCTCTCCTTCTCCAGAGGCCTCGCCTGATGATGCAGATGAGGATGATGAAATGGCGACCTCTCAGTGACTTACCCTTTGTCATTAGTGACAAAAAGGGGGAGTAGTTTTGGGTTTGAGAGTAGTCTTGTTTTTAAGAGGAGAGTAGTATAGTTTTTTTTGGAAGGGGGAGTGTATATCTTTTTGAGGGATGTAGTGAGGTTTATATGTACTTTTCTTTCTTTTTAGTTACATTAGCCTCTTGTACACTAGTCTTATGACCATTATTATTATGACATACATTGTACTTTATTTTTCTTATATATGATGATGATGTATGTTCATTTTCTTCACCTACTTCTACATGTGTTGTTTCTTTTCTCTCTTTATACACATGTTTCTTTATGTACGCAATCCTTATTTTTGTTTCACACATGATGCCTTGATGAGTTTTATTTAAGTGCTTCAGAAAGACAAGTTGTGAAAGTCTTGCAAAGTTTTTTCAAGAGTTTGTAGTAGGGATAGATTTATTTTGTAATACAACAAGTGGTTATGAGTTTAGTGATTTAAGACTTCTCTCATGATTATTTGTTTGTTGTGGTTTTGTCACGAATTGTCAAAGGGGGAGATTGTTAGGGACATATTTTATGTAATTGGCTAATCTTTTGACAAAACACACTTTACTTGTAATTAGGTAAATCTAGGATGGGTTTAGTACTTCAAGAAACAAGTGTTCAAGTTAAGTATTAAAGCCATGCAAATCTGACCAAGAAACAAGTGAAGAAGAGCTGTTCATTAAAACTCGACAGATACCTCGACAGAAATAGTGTCTATCGAGGTTTATGAACGAAGCTTGATAGAAGTTGAATCTATCGAGATCTATGAAATCAGAATTTCCAGTTCTGATTTTTGGCCCTAGCTGACATGTATGTGTAGGGTTTCTTCTCTCACAACTCTAGACATATATAAGGCTTATTTTTAAAGGCCGTTATACATGGAGAACACATGCAAAAAGTGAACTAGTTCATTATTCTCTCTGAAGAAGCTACTGCGTCTTTGCGCCATAGGGTTTTGTAACCAATGAGCTTCCTGATCTTCATCGTTGATGAATTGAAGAACTTTGCAACCAACATCTTTTTCAAGTTGCTGGTGTTAGTCACGTACTTGGATTTGTGTATCATTGGTTAGTCATGTACTAGGATTCGTGCATTGAACTGGAAGATTGCCACTACAATACAAGTCCAATTGGGTATTGGGATAAGGATTCAACTATAAGTTGGTATTTCGAGATAGGCCAAAGGGTTTGGTAAGATTTCTTATACTTGTAACCGCTTGTGATTGATAATAGTGGATTCTTGGGAGCGGTGACCTGAAATTCACCCGGTGGGGTTTTGCGTCTGTGGATTTCCCCATTCGTAAACAAATCACCCATGTCAAATTTAATTTCTGCTACATTTAGATAATTTGGTGATTTGTTTATACTGCCACGCTATTGCATGTAATCTGATCTAATTAATTAACTTGGATAATTAATTAATTTGCAAGGGGTCAATTCATTTTAATCCACAGAGAGTTTGAGGGAAATGGACAGAGAGACTAGTGACTTCCTTTTTCCTTTTTGTTGTTGCCCAAGTGGCTGATTTTATGGTACAAGTTCATGTTTCAATGACTTCTGTGTTCTATTAAAGTTCTTGAGCCAAAGTTTTAAATTTTTACAAATGCCTCATTTTGATCTTGTTTTCTTTATTTTATTTTTATGTTTTTCATGTTTATAACAGAGAAGTGAAGAGGTGGGTTATGGAACCCTAACAGAGCATACCTCAGGTAGGTAAAGAGCCAAATTTTAAACCACAGGTTGGCAACTTAAAATTCAACCAAACTACAGGTGGGTAAGTAGTAATTTGCCCATTTCAAAGTGATTAGTCCCTTTAAAAAAAGAAAAAAAAAGACTTTTTAGAATGTAACATTCTCATACTTGATTCATAAAAATTCTTAGAAACAAATTAAAATTATTATTATAATAAATTGATTGAGAATAGCCTCGACACCTGAAAACGTCAAGATTACCCTTGAACCACAAAATACTCTTGGAAGACCCAAAATGACTGAATTACCTATAAAACCTCAAAGATACACTAGAAACTTCTAAAATAAGCAAAATACCCATGAAACCTCTAAAATTACCAAAAATACCCAAAATCCACTTATACCCTCAAAAACCTCAAAATGACCAAAAATACCTCGAAACCTCTAAAATGACCAAAATACCCCATTGAAATTGCTAGAGGTTTCTTGGTATTTTAGTCATTCTCATGAATAGAATAAAATTTACTAGTAGGTACAATTTTGTCAATTGTATAAATTATTAGATTAGAGTAATGTGAGATTACCATCATTTAATAAGGTAATGAGATTAAAGTAATGTGATATATTTTGTAATCTTAGATTATTGTAATCTTGAAAACAATTAAATGAACCAAAGACTATAATGTTCACACTACGGTAATATAACATTTATGTGATGCACATCACGACAAACTGAATACCCCCTTTAGAGCATTCCCATTAGCATCAATAAATTTTGGCTAAAATTTCTTAAAACTAACCAACATTAGCCTTAACAAACTATTCCAAAATCCTAGCAATGAACAGTACCCTCAATAGATTTGCTGAGGCTACTGTTCATCAATATATGATATTAAAATTTTATTTTATTCACTACTGACTCACTCTCTTTATTTCTCCATCAGGCTCTCTCTTTTCTCTCTCGACAGAGGTGGTGGTCATAGAATGGGTTGTAGATCAGCAAAGGTGGTGCTTTTAGATTGATGAGGTGGTGGTCACATGATGGATCGTAGATCGATGGTTGTAGACTTGTAGATTGTCAGAGGTAGTAGTTGTTTATTGGTGGAGGTGATGGGTGGGTCTGCCTGCCATGGACGAGTTTGATGTCAAATGGGTATTCCATAGCTGATTTTGATGTCTAATGGGTGTTATGGCTGAGTTTGATGTCACATAGTTCTTCTATGGATCTACTATGGTTGTCTTCTTGTAATGATGGGTCTTCCATAGGTCTACCATGTTTGTCTTCCTTTAATGATGGGGTCTTCCATGACTGATTTTGTGAAGGTGAAGATGGCTGGGCTAGTGCGGTGAATCGGTTATGATTGGTGGGTATTTGGATTGAAATTGAGGAAGAGTGAGAAATTAATAATTAAATAAAATAGTGATAGAGTATTGTGAATGCATCATCTTGCACTAACTCATGTGTGGTTCATGCCCCATATGGGAAGTATGCCTCAACCGAATGGATCGGAGACGAAGATTTGGGAGTAGCCACCTGGTTTAGGTCTAGAAACCAAATTGGGTCTTTTGGGCCACTTAATTATATGCATAGGTCTACATACCAGATTATAGGTTCGAAGTTTTGATATGACTTAGAAATGGGTTAGGTACCCAAAACCGCTCAATTTGTGGGCTAGCCTCCATTATGTGTTGATAGGCTATATTTAAATAAAGAGTTTAGTAAAAGAGTCTAATCCCTAATATAAACACACATCATGCACTAAATGAAATAACACATATCATAAAAGGAAACACATTAAAACCATAATCAAACATATACTATTAATATGGAAAACTAACAATCAAATAAAATCATAAGGAAAAAGAATATCAAATAAACCAAACATGGCAGAAATACTAAAATAAACATAGAAAAAAATTAAACATATTTAAATAACCTAAAATAGAGTATTCAAAGTCAAACATATGAAGAAAAAAAAAACAAGTGAAAAACAATTAACTAAATAAAAACAAGAATTTGACCTAATCTGGGTTTGAGGTGCGTACGCATGTTCGAAAGTATGCTTGCACATGTTCGAGCATGCGTTCGCATCCTTAACATAGAAACGATAATAACACACATTTTTGTAGATTTAATCAAACAAACATATAACACATGAAAATATAGAAGCATGTTAGAAGCCCTAAATGCTAAAATAACATAAAGCAAATAAAACAAAGCATCTACATAAACAAATAACCATAAATAGACCAAAGCTATACTAAACCACATTCAATAAATAATCATATCAATCTTTAGGGGCCCAAAACTCAAGTTCAAGTGACCTGGAAATGAACCTGCGTACGCAGGTTTGAGGTTGTGTATGCATGCACCATAACCCTAATTCCTAATAGAACTAAAAGTCTGTCTTCAAACGGCCATATAACACTCAATTTAAATCTAACTTATACAAAATTTATGTTCAAATTAAAGCCTAGGATGTTTACTTTCCAATGAAACAAACCTTACCCAAATATTATTTGTGGATTAAAAGGTATTGTCAAAATAGTGAACATAGGTCATTTTTTAACATCATTTTCAAAGCAATTTGAGCACTTTTGAGTTATGATTACCTCTGAACTATTGTGAACTCTTTAATTACCATTGGTTGATGTATGTCAAGCTCATTATTGGGGCTGGGACGAAAGGTTATGACGGGTATAAAATGAGGTGTCTACAGGTATTGAGATTGATGTAGTTGTGTGAATGGTAGATTATCCAAAATAGCATTTTAGACCAAATTTGACTAAAAATGCATTGAGGTTTATGTGAATGCTCTTATGTCTCTAATAGAATAAATAAATTGCTAACACTTAGGATTATTATTATTGTGTTTTTTTTTTTCATAATTTAATAATTAGGTGAGTGTGAATTTGAATATGAATGTTTTCATTAAAATATTAGGAGGAGCAAGTTAATTGAACTACAAGTCTGTTAGCTAATGATTTGTTGTACTAGTGTGTAATCCTGTGCATATGCATGAGTACAATTAAAAATAATCACAATTATACAGTTCAAATTATACTTTTTTTAGGAGAGGTTCAAATTATACATGGTATTAGATTTCACTTTTTTTAAACCATACAATTCTAAAATATGTAATAGTTTCTCATTATATATATATATATATATTTATATATATGTGATTTAGAATTTAATTGGTTTTAGACTTTTTGGTTTTTGCACCAAATAATTCACTTGCCACAAAAATTAAAAACTCAGATCGACAAGTGACGGAAAATTGGACTCGAATTGAATCTAATTTAAAATCTAATTAGATTTGGACTCTTCAATTTTTATACTCAATTATTCACTTGACACAAAATTAAAAATTAAATGGGACACATGACGCAAAATTGAGAATTTAATTAGATTTTCTCTAAGCTGTGGCTATTAATATATATATAGATTTGTTAAGTTGTCAATGATCTCACAATTTATCCATTTATAATATATAAGAGCATTCATATCTAGGTTCTTAAAAAAATTTCTATTTTACATTCTAAAAATTTATTTTATCTATTTTACAATACAACTTCACAACTCACCCAACATCCTAGTTTTTATTTTAACATACAACTCATTAAAATAATATAAACTACACAATTAAATAATATAAATCTATAAACAATATCTCTCATCTCTCTCTCTCTCTCATTGACACTCCATCCCTTTCTCTCTCTGGTAGCCTAGCAACCCATTCCTTTCTCTCTCCAGAAACCCAACAACCAAAACCACCAGAACCACCAAAATTAAAAACCAATTGGAACCATTAAGACCCCGAAATCAACAAACCAATTAGAACCATCCAGGCCCCAGTCACCAATTCAGGCCCTAGCCACCAAAACCACTGATTTAAACCCAAGCCCAGCCACCGAAACCAATTCCCAGCACCACCAAAACCATTGATTAACCATCTAAGCCTTAGCCATCAATTCAAGCCCCAACCACCAATTTAAGCCCTAGCCACCGAAGCCATAGATTTAAAACCAAGCCCCAGCCACCAATTCAAGCCTCAGCCACTGAAATCAAAGTTCAATACCACTGAAACCACCGAGAGAGAGAAAGAAATAGAGAGAAGAGACATAGAGAAGAGAGAGAGTGAGAAGAGGCAGAAGACTGAAGAGAGAGCGAGGAGTTAGATAAAATAATGAAATTTAAGTTTACCTTTAGTGAACAATAAGTTGTATATCGTTGTAGCAAAATGCTAAAATTTTTAGCAATGAAAACCTGAATAAACCTGGTTTTATGCATGTATGGATGTAAAAAAGAAATTTGGGGGTGTAACCAAATAGCAATGCTCTAATGTAGATAGATTTTTTTTTAATTTAGGGAGATAATTAAAACAGTTATTATTTGATTGTTTTGTGAGATAAATCCAAGAATCATGGTGGTTGACTATTATTGGATTGGCTTATATTTGCCTTGCCCTTTGTAATTACCGCCAATACTTTATTGCTTCTTATCCTTGCTTTGTCTCTAATCTTAATTCTTTTTTTTTTCTTTTTTTTTTTGATAGGACTAATCTTAATTCTTAACCTTCATGTTTCAAACAGTATTAACCAATGGGCGTCTTTCTTCTTATAGTCTCTTATTCGTCTTTTCCTAAACAAATACTAAACTCAATACCTAGTTAATTCTAATTAGGAGTAGTGACAAAACTAAAAACAAAAAAGTCGACGATTTCAAACATTAAACTCACCACCCAGGCAGTGGAACAAGCCTGTTTTGGCTTTAGTTCCAAAATGATTGTTTCTGAAGGACAAGAAGAAGAAGAAGAGAGATGTCCCAAACCCAAACAGCACCACTCTCGTCCTCCCAGTCTCCACCTATGCCTCTTGCTCTTCACAGTCCTGGTGGCCGCCTTGTTCATTGTCACTATTTCCTCCCTTTTCACCAGTTCTCCCTACATTGATAGCACCCACAACTTCGATCTTCATTTCTCGGAAATCAAATTCCCTCCAGAGGGAAATCGAAATCCAACTCTATCCCATTCTACTACATTCCCACCAAGTTCTTTTACTGCAGATTTAGCACCACCATTACCACCACTTCCTCAAGCAGTAATAAAGTCAAAGCCAAATATTAAGGCAGTGGACACAACAATGGAAGAATCGGGTCCCTATCACAATTGGCAACTCTTTGTTGAAGATTTCAAGGAAATGATGCGCAATTTCAAGATATATGTTTATCCTGATGCAACAAACCAAACCCAGTCCCAGTTTGGTCCCATTTTCCTTCCCCACCAAAACCCATTTGATCCAAAGCTAGGAAACTACTTCAGTGAACACATGTTCAAACTGTCTCTTCTTCAAAGTTCCCTCTTAACACTCCATCCCCAACAAGCCCATCTCTTTTTCTTGCCTTTCTCAATCAATCTTCTAAGGAACGACCGTCGTGTTCACTCCGAAGCTTCAATCTCTGAGTTTGTCTCTCAATACATTACCAGAATTCGCAGTGACTTCACATTCTGGAATGCCTCTGCTGGTGCAAACCATTTCTACGTGTACTGTCATTCAGTTGGTCGAGAGGCCGCTTCTAAGTTTCTGGATTTACGTAACAATGCAATACAGGTCACTTGCTCTTCTAGCTACTTCCAGAGATACTATGTTACACACAAAGATGTGGCACTCCCGCAGGTTTGGCCTCGCTCAAATGATCAACCTCTCACTCCCCCGGATGCCAGGTACTCTTTTCTTTTCACCACTTTCTTTCATTTTCATCTTTTTGTTGTTGCTGCTGCTGCCGCCTCGGCCTTGGAAGCATTTCAGTACTAGAAATGGGTCCAAACCCCGTTTAGTTAAAGGTTTTGATTTTGATTATGATTATGATTTTTCTTTTCTTTTGGGATAGCATAACTAGAAATGGGTTCAATAGAGAGGGAGAGGGCTAAGGCCGACTCTGACAGAAAAGGATCGTCTTCATTTGAAATGCATCCATTTCATGGTTTAGACTTCAGATTAAACATTATAGATCAATAATGACCCCTTAGTTTATCTCTTTGATTTAATGCTTTAGGCACCCGTGAAATCCATTTGAGGACAAACACTAGTCCACTACACCAAAATCCCCAATAATGGTATTATGATTATTATTAGGATAAGGGGATCACTATGGTACACACAACACACTGTCCTTCTCTATTTGGATTTCAAACAGAGAGTGAAAAGGATGTTTTATGAGCTGCAGCTTGGCCTCCAAACTCTGTTTGTGTATAAAACTGATCAAATAGCATGAGTTTCTTATTGATATGCTTCCCTTATTTATGCTCTGCTTACATCAGTCAATTAAAATAAAAATAGGAACTAAGCTAAAAAAGGGGATTGGTTGCAATTTGCATGCCAAAGAATTAGGAACAAGTACAGACTTGATACCAAACTCAATTACTTGCCACATTTTAACCGACAATGTATATCATGAAACTCACTCTAGGAACTGATGCATATTTGTAGTCCTGTTGAAGCATATACAACTATCATTTTGTAGATGCATTGCAAATATTAGATCCAGTTTGCTACAGGTACTTTTTCCTGTTTTGACCACCAACCGCTGCTGGTTTGTTGTCATACAGGCATAAACTTGTTTACTTTTCTGGACGTATACAAAACTCTCGTATTCGCCAAGAGCTGATAGCTGTATGGGGGAATGATTCTTATATGGACATTTTCTTTGGAAGTACACCTTTTCCTTATGAAGAAGGTTTTAGGAGGAGCAAGTATTGCCTCCATGTCAAAGGTTATGAGGTGAACACTGCTAGAGTAAGTGATTCCATACATTATGGATGCATTCCTGTTATTATTTCCAACTACTATGACCTTCCATTTGCTAATGTTTTGAACTGGAGCAAGTTTTCAGTTATTATCAACCAAGGAGAAATAGCCTTCATCAAAAAGAGACTTTTGTCAATAACAAGACAGATGTACCTAGATATGTACCAAAATCTATGCCAAGTTCGGAAACATTTTTTGTGGCATAAAACACCAAGGGGTTTTGATTCCTTCCATATGACTGCTTACCAGTTGTGGCTGAGAAGAAGCATGCATCGCCTATCCCACTAATTCTCCCTGTTGTCTCAACATGTTTAAGTACTTGGAGGGCTGTATGAAGTTTCACATTGTGGCTACTTGCTCAAAAGAGGTTCTTTCTATGTTTTCAACGCATTCCATGCTGGTGATTACTTCAACATAGTCTGGTTTGGGTCACCTTTCAAGATTCTTTTTTAATCCAAATGGCTATAAGTATCTGGAACCCACTGTGGGAATATGAATTCTCATTCTTTTTAAGTGACAATAATACCCAAAAATTGTTACCCCTTGACTATCCAATAATGGACTAGCTGAATCCTTATTTCACAGAACACAAGCCTTCCAAAGGCTTGCAGGAAGAGACTAATGGACATATGACTACGATTGCCTCTTGCTTCTAGAATTGTGCAGGAGAGCAGAAAGGAGGATGGAAGCCTTCAATGAACTTTTGAAATTAGGACTTAGAAAGAATCAAACCAAGAGAATTGCTCATAGCTGATACATGTAACTCTGATTACTCTTTCTTGTTGGATAATGACTACAAATACATCTCTGCGATTCAAGTGTTCATAGATGCAGGTGTGAATCCAAATTGCTTGATGACTACAAATATGATTCAAGTGCTCATAGATGCAGGTGTAAATCCAAATTGGTTGATGGCTACATATATGACTATGTGATCCAAGTAGTCACAAATACAAGGTAAATCCATTATATTTGTAATAGGTGGCATTGGTCTTGTTGATGGATTTTTTTCCCCTATTGTTATGTTTGGCATGGATATTGCAAAGTGTTTACGCTATGTCTTTAACTCACGTGTTTACGCTAGAAAAGAAAGATTGTTGTGGTAGGTTGTCAGCCAACGTCACATTTGTGTGTGTGTGTGTGTTTTTTTCGCTTTCTTAATATGTCCTAAAAGATACACAGTTGACGTATCCCTTTTTTAAGGATAAAAATGACCAAAAAAAAATATATGTGACTGACTTCAATTAGTTTATTGAGAATGTATCCAATCTCAAAATTTTGGGACTAAGACACGTGAACTTTTTTTTTAGTCTAGTTATATGATACTATAATTATGATTTTATTAATCTAATTTTATTCAATTTTTTTGACATATTATCATTCAATGAGGTATTTCAAGTCTATATTGTATAAAGATACTAATAAACCAAACATAAGATTTCATTATCTTGGGAATTTTCGTAGATTCTTAATGAAATCAAACATGGATATTTTTGTACTACATTCTCTGACATTTGTTTCAAAAAGTAAAATCAAATCAAACATGGATATAATTGTACTACATTCTCTTACATTTGTTCCAAAAAGTAAAATAAAAAGGGAAATTACGGTAAACCCACCTGTGGTTTGGCCCATTTTCACTTTGCCTACCTATGGTTTAAAACTTAACACTTTGTCCACCTGTGTTTAGTTTCGTTTGATCTCTGTTACCCCACTTTTGGCTTTTCCGTTAAAAAACAACTTTTACCACAAAAATATAACATAACACGAATCAAAAAAGTTAGGGTTTGAATTTTTTGAAAGAGCTTGGGTTATGGGGTTTTGAAAGTCAAAAACCAAAAAAAAGAGATCAGAAATAATCATAATTTTTTTAAGCAAATTTAACAAACTAAACCAAGATACCCAAATGCACACCGCCCCTTCCCCCAAAGAAAAAGAAAAAACCACCTTGGCCTTTTGAACAACATGACCTTTGTTCTCGTCTTTCATGCCAATAGTAGATGTCAAAACTTCTGTTCAAATCTGTAAACAAAAATCATCAAAACAGCTATCACTATTATCATGTACATGGAATGGTTATTAGCATTGGGACAATGGGATTCTTACTCTTCTTAGAGATTGTGACAACATTAGTGATTGTTGTAATGAAATAAAATATGTGAAGAATTTTAGTAAGTATGATAATTCTTAAACCAAAAAAGAACATATAAAATAGTAATAGATGGCGAGAAAAGCGCTGAATTAGAAACTATAAAAACTATAAAAACTTGCGCAATGTGAATTATGTAAAAGCTCCATGTATTATTACCCTATCCTCGATTTTGCTGTAAAGCAAAGGCAAAGAAAAGAGAACCTATAGTTTTATTATTCTGGAAAACTAAACTCCCATGTGAATTCCAAATTCCCATCAATCATTGGAAGCCTATTTTTGTGAAGTCCATTCTTCCTCATAACTCAATAATTAACAAATCTGTCAAAACTATTCCTAGGAGCACATAGTCAAATATATATCACAATAATATAAGGCACATAGTCAAACATATCAAATTCTCTAATCTTGGATAAAGAAGAAAACTCAAGAAGTAAAGAAAATGAGTTCTTATAAAAAGTTGCAATTGCTAATCATTCATGAAATTAGATTCGATTAAATTTTGTGTTTTCTTTCTTTTCCCTCAATTATTCAACAAATGAAAAGAAGAAAAAAAAACCTATCTTTTTCTTGTTTGGGTATAAAATAGAGGAAAATGCAATACAGAGAAAAAAGTTCATAGAAAATGTACCCTTTCCCAAAGCAGAAAGCTCGACCTCATCATGTTGCTGAGTGTATCTCTACAACAAAGAAAAAACAAAGCTTTCTTGTTGTAAAATAAATAAAGCGCACAAGATTAGGGTTTTGTGCGGTGTGAATCATGAGGATTTGAAGCAACTATTCCACATTTTGAAATCGATTAGAGAAGCTCTTTCAAAACCCCATAACCCAACCTCTTTCAAAAAATTCAAACCCTAACTTTTTGATTCATGTTATGTTATGTTTTGGTGGTAAAAGTTGTTTTTTGATGGAAAAGCCAAAGGTGGGTAACAGAGACCAAACAGAGCTAACATAGGTGGGCAAAGTGTTTAAGTTTTAAACCACGAGTAGGCAAAGTGAAAATGAATCAAACCACAGGTGGGTTTACTATAATTTTCCCAAAATAAAATGATCTTTGTTCATAATTGAATGGTAATGCTGTTACTATGGTCCATTGGTCTATATGTCAAGAGGACACAACTTTTGTGCCACAACTATTCATCATGATTAGTGGGGAAAAAAAAAATAGCGAATCCTTATTGTAGTCATCCACATCAAAATTGTGGCATAAAAATGGTAATGCTAGAAGACCTTGGATAATGGGACAAACGCCATATCCTAGGCTGCATTGTTTATAAAGAAGTGTTGATCTTATTTTAGCTACCCGTGACACAGTTTGCTTTGAATCTAAATGTAAAGACATACGAGACATTTTCTTCTTTTTATTTTATTTTAAAGAAAGGGTAGGGTAGGCAAGATCAGTTTTCATGTATGCCTCCATGCTAGTGCAACTGTAACCACTGATGATCATTACAATTTGAACCGGAAAACAAGTTCAGAAGAACGACTCTTTTCTTCCAAGCTCACAAACAACAGAATTGTACTTCCATTGCTGCTTGTCATCCCAATACCACTATTTAAAAAACCAATACGCTGATCAATCCAGTATTTATTCTTTTAGCACGCAACACACAGCAAAACGCACAGATTACTTCTCTATCAGAAACTCATCCTGTCCTAGCCACCTATCCCTACCTTATTTTTAATAGATACATGTGAGTTTTTATCTAGAAAGTGCATTTTACACCATCTCCTTTATAAGAGCATTCTCATCAAAGAATGCAAATGAAGAGGAAGAATATTGGAGGTGACAGATCAGATTATATGGACGGCCTGCTAAGCAAATGGGCCAATAATAGACGGATCCTACATGGATGGACAAAAGGGGTGGACGGACCAAAAGGCCACGTGGCACTTAGTTGTTCATTATGTGGGCCCCAAGAAATTCTAAATGGAAATGACTTGCGCCTCACGGTTAACGCTAGTCCATAGAATCCCAATGCGAATAGAATTCTAATACAAAGAAGATTTCGGAAGATACGCTCATTAATGAGGATCTTCCCTATATGGAAAAAACTTGCTACACAAACATAATAGTTCAACTCTACACCACTATAAAAACCCAAAGACTCTCAGAAAACAGGTACGCATAATTTACTTGCTCTGGCACTCTAGAGTTGTGAGAAATTCTAACTTGACCTTCAGAGAGTGTTTGGTCGGCACCACACCGGTGTTCTCTATGAGGTCTTCTCTTTTTGTGTTGTGCAGGTGTTGTTTCGAGCACGTGAGGACCATGTAGCTTACTGTTGATTTTTCGACATCATCAGCAAATATTTTAGTTTTTAACATTTCAAAACTCTGCTTTATCTATTTTAATATACCACTTTACAATACACCCAACATCAAAGTTTCTATTTTGTTAGCACCTCATTTAAATATTCTTTATTTAATATTTATTTATCTCTTCTTACTTGTATGTCTCTCTCTTCTTTAAAGTAGGAGTAGAGAAGCCATCAAACACCAAACGGTCCAAACCCAGCTACCTTTTCTCAACCCAACAAACCCACACAGCCGCCACCACCACGGCACCACCACCGGAATATTTTTTAAAAAAAAAAATCAACTACCCCACCCAAAAACCCAAACTACCATTAGCCGCCACACCCAAAACACCAAACCCATCTGTCTAACCCAACAAACTGATGCAGCCACCCTCTATCCGTAGGCCAGCCAACCAACCCCCCTCTGCCATTAGGATTGACAACCAGCCACTCTACCATTAGGACTGACAACTAGCCACCCTCTACAAGCCAAATAGCCAGCCAACCTTTCTGACTTTTTAGGGCAGCCAGCAGCCCCTTATTTTGACTTCTTATATCTGCCATGTATCCTCTTTAATTACAGCTTTGACTTATGTAACTATTAGCTACTTTATTTCATAATAGTTAAAGATTATAAATAGGCTAGCTATATAAGAGTACAATCAGTTTTTGATGTGAATATAATTTAGTTTCAGACCTGGACAGAAACTTGTTTCTCCAGTTTCTCTGTAATTCCAGCTTTAATTCTTAATATTAATGCATTTCTAGTTCAAGTTCTCAATCAATTGATCTTGATTCCCATCATTTGGTATCAGAGCACAGATCTGGTCCTCTTTTTCCCTACCACTTTGATCATTTGAGCCCTAGATTTCCTTGTGTTTCTTTTTTTCTCCCTTCATTCAAGATCCTAGAATTTAGATCTAAGTTCCTTGTGACAATCAAATCTGTGGCTGTTGCAAATATCACAGATTTGATCACTTGTGCTGTTACTTCTATTTACAATTTTTTTCAAAGATTGTGAAGCTTCTAATGGCTCAAAAAAGGAGAGGTGGAATAAGGGGGAATCAAATGGATGTTGGGGAAGGAGTTGAAGCCAACCCTCCAGTGGGGAGGAATGTTGGACGGAATCAAAACATAGAGAGAGAAGACATGATTGCTGAATTAAGGAGACAAGTTGCGGCACTTACGGAGGTGGAGCAGCGTATGCAACCTCCTCATGAGACTACCGATGAGTCCGATGACTCTCATTCTCATTTTGAGAACCCTTTTGGAGCTCCTCCAAGGGGTAGGCCTTATGTGGAAAGAAATGAGCCAAGGCTCGACTACAACTTCAAGGTTGAAATTCCAGAATTTCAAGGGAGTCTTGAACTAGAAGACTTTGTAGATTGGCTTAACACCGTTGAAAGGGTGTTTGATTATTATGAAGTTATAGATGAAAAGAAAGTGAAGCTAGTTGTTATTCGCCTTAAAGGGAGAGCTTCCGCTTGGTGGGAACAATTGCAAATTTCTCGCCAAAGAAGTGGCAAATTCAAGATCAAGAGTTGGGAGAAGATGAAGAAAAAGCTCCGTGAGCAATTTCTTCCTTTCAACTACACCCAATAACTCTACAAAGACCTACACAACCTTAAGCAAGAGGGAAGTGTAGAGGAGTATAAGGAGGCGTTTCACCAACTTGTAGTAAGGGTAGATTTGAATGAAAGTGAAGAACAAATGGTTGCAAGGTACTTGAGTGGATTGAAGCCATCCATCCAAGATGTCCTTAGTCTTCAATCATTGTGGAACATGTTGGAAGCCTACAACCGGGCTTTACTGGTAGAGAAGCAACAAACTAGGCCAGCTTTAAGGTCTGGAAAGTGGGGTTCCAGGTCTGGGCAGGGGATTTCTGGGGTTGAACAGCAACCAGCGGGTTCTAAATCTGCTATTACAGCCCTAAAACAATCCCAAACAGCCACTGTTGGCAGGGGTAGACAGCAACAGGTGGGAACTTTCAAATGTTTCAAGTGGAGAGTCATGGCATCGATCTTCGGATTGTAGGAAGAAGGCTCTTATGTTGGAGGAAGTAAAAGAGCTTGAACATGAAGATGGAGAACCCATCTTTGATCAACCTTCAAATGAGGTTGGTGGTGATTTTGAAGAAGAAGAGGGCTTGACACTTGTGATGAGAAAGACTCTTTTTGCTCCTAAATTCAATTCCAAAGAAGATTGGTTGAGAACTAATATTTTTTATACAACTTGCAGCATTGGAGGAAGAGTTTGTAGTGTGATCATCGATGGGGGAAGTTGTGAAAATGTGGTCTCTCAAGAGGTGGTTGATAAGTTGAGGCTTGCTACTTAAGATCACCCACATCCCTACAAACTTTCTTGGTTCAAGAAGGGTAATGAGGTGAAAGTAACGAAGCGTTGCTTGGTGCCATTTTCTATCCGGAAGAAATATTTTGATAAAGTTTGGTGTGATGTAGTACCAATGGATGCGTGCCATATCCTTCTTGGAAGACCTTGGCAATATGATCGCCAAACGATGCATGACAGGAAGAAGAACACTTATGAAGGAAAAGGTGACTTCTAAATCCTCTACAACCTCTTTACTCGCTTCTAAAAGCTTCATTCAAGAAAGTCAAGATAGTGGCTACATTTTGGCATTAATTCCAATCAACACAGTGGCTGGAACTGATGTTCCTAGTGCTGTCACTGAGTTATTACAGCAATATGGTGATATTTTTCCCCATGAGTTACCTCTTGACTTACCTCCTATGCGAGACGTTCAACATGCCATTGATTTGGTACAGGGTGCACCCCTTCCAAACAAGGTAGCATATCGTATGGCTCCAAAGGAAAAGGAAGAGTTGCAAAAACAAGTTCAAGAGCTTCTTGATAGAAGCTACATTCGGGCTAGTATTAGCCCTTGTGCGGTACCCGCTCTCTTGACTCCTAAGAAGGATGGCTCTTGGAGGATGTGTGTGGCTAGTAGAGCTATCAACAAGATCACAATCAAGTATCGTTTTCCAATTCCTAGATTGGATGACATGCTAGATTGCTTGGTGGGTGCAAAGGTGTTATCCAAGATTGATTTGCGAAGTGGGTATCATCAAATTAGAATTCGCCCAGGAGATGAATGGAAGACGGCTTTCAAGACACATCATGGATTATTTGAATGGCTTGTTATGCCATTTGGTTTGACAAATGCACCTAGCACTTTCATGAGGGTGATGACATAAGTGTTGCAACCACTATTAGGGGTTTGTGCTGTGGTGTGTTTTGATGATATTTTGGTGTATAGCCGCTGTTTGGAGGATCACTTGGTACATTTACAGCTTATGCTTGACATTTTGAAGAGAGAAAAGTTTTATGGTAACATGAAAAAGTGTAGCTTCGGGATGGATCAAGTGGTGTTCTTAGGGTATGTTGTGTCTTCCAAAGGAGTGTTCATGGATGAAAACAAGGTTAAGGCAATTGTTGATTGGCCTACACCTTCTAGTGTGCATGAGGTGAGGAGTTTCCATGGTCTTGCTACCTTTTATAGAAGGTTTATTAGCAATTTTAGCACCATCGCAGCACTTCTCACTAATTGTCTCAAACAAAAGTCCTTTGTTTGGACTGATGAAGCCCAAGAAAGCTTCCAACTTTTGAAGAGGAAGTTAACCGAAGCTCCTATCCTTGCCTTGCCCAATTTTGACAAGATATTTGAGCTTAATTGTGATGCATTAGGAGTGGGAATTGGGGGTGTCCTTAGCCAAGAAGGGCAGCCCATAGCATTCTTTAGTGAGAAGTTGAATGAAGCAAAACTTAGGTATTCTACCTATGACAAGGAATTCTATGCTATTGTTCAAGCCATCAACCATTGGAGTTACTATTTGGCCTACAAGGAGTTTATTCTACACACCGATCATGAGGCTTTGAAATATCTCAATAGCCAATCTAATGTGAACAAGAGGAATGCTAAGTGGGTAAGCTTTTTGCAGCAATTCACTTTCTCATTGAAACATCAGTCAGGAATTCTCAACAAAGTGGCTGATGGGTTGAGTAGGAGGACTAATTTCTTGGTGGAAATGCAAGCTAAGGTCGCTGGTTTTGAAGTTTTCAAGGAGAGTTACCAAGATGACCCACATTTTGGTGATCTATACCAACAATTGCAATAGGGACAGCAACCTACCAAATCTGACTTTTGGTTGAAGGATGGATTTCTTTTCAAAGGGCTGAAATTATGTGTGCCTAAATGTTCTCTAAGGGAGTTGATGATTGTTGAACAACATAATTTGGGGCATTTTGGCAAATCAGAGACCCTAGAATTCCTTAAACAAGACTACTTTTGGCCGGGAATGACTAAAGATGTTGAGCGGCATGTTCAAAGGTGCCAAGTTTGTCAAAAATGAAAGGGTACAACCACTAATGCAAGTCTGCATTTACCCCTTCCAGTGCCTAATAAACCATGGGAATATATTAGTATGGATTTTGTTCTTAGCCTTCCACCTACACAACGAAAGAGTGATTCAATCATGGTAGTAGTGGATCGTTTCTCCAAGATGGCTCACTTCACCCATGCAAGAAGACTTCGGATGCTTCCAATGTGGTTGCTTTATTTTTCAAAGAAGTCTACAAGCTTCATGGTGTACCCCCTATCTATTGTTTCCGACAAGGATACTAAATTTCTTGCTCATTTTTGGCGAACTCTATGGCTCAAGATAGGAACTGAATTGAGCTTTAGCACTTCTTTCCACTCTCAAACGGATGGTCAAACTGAAGTTGTCAACTGGAGTCTTGGAAATCTCTTGAGATGCTTGATTGGAGAAAATCCCAGGAATTGGGAAAGTATCCTTCCCTTGGCTGAATTTGCTTACAACTCTTCTCTTAATCGGACTATTAACACATCTCCTTTTGAAGTTGTGTATGGGAATAAACCTTTAAGTGTCTTAGATTTGGCACCCTTGCCACTTTCTAAGAAGGAGAATGTAAGAGTAACAAAAATGACAAATTTTATGCAATCTGTCCATGCACAAGTCAAGGAGAGAATTGAACATTCTAATGCAAACTACAAGGCTGCTGTTGATATTCACCGAAGGAGACTAATTTTCAAGGAAGGGGACCTTGTATGGGTGATTTTGACTAAAGAAAGGTGTACTCATGGCTCCTATTCCAAGTTGGGAGCAAGGAAAGTAGGTCCATGCAAAGTATTGACTAAAATCAATGACAATGCCTACACAGTCCAACTACCCCCCTCACTTAAACATTTCTAATGCCTTCAATGTGAAGCATTTGAAGCCTTATTTTCCAACTGAAACTTGAGGGCAAGTTTCCTTTATGGAGGGGAGTATGATGTAGCCACCCTCTATCCTTAGGCTAGCCAACCAACCCCCCTCTGCCATTAGGACTAACAACCAGCCACCCTCTACAAGCCAAACAGCCAAGCAACCCCCCCTCTACCATTAGGATTAACAAACAGCCACCCTCTACAAGCCAAACAGCTAGCCAACCTTTCTGACTTCTCAAGGCAACCAGCAGCCCCTTATTTTGACTTCTCATATCTACCATGTATTCTCTTTAATTAAAGCTTTGACTTATGTAACTATTAGCTACTTTATTTCCTAATAGTTAAAGATTATAAATAAGCTAGCTATGTAAGAGTACAATCAATTTTTGATGTGAATATAATTTAGTTTCAGACCTGGACAGAAACTTGTTTTTCCAGTTTCTCTGTAATTCCAGCTTTAATTCTTAATTTTAATGCAATTATAGTTCAAGTTCTCAATCAATTGATCTTGATTCCCATCACAAACCCACACAACCACCACCAAAATATTAAAAAACAAATCAGCCACCACACCCAAAAACCTAAACAACCATTAGCCACCACACCCAAAAACACCAAACCCACCTTTTTCTCAACCCAACAAACCCACACAGCCACCACCGAAAAATTAAAAAAATAAATAAATAAATAATCAGCCACTCCACCCAAAACCCAAACTGCCATTAGCCACCACACCCAAAACCCAAACCCACAAGTACAACCCAAAATCATTTACCACCACCACAGCACCACCCCCACATCCACCAAAGCCATGACCCAAAATCAACATCCACCATCACCACAACTACCAAACCAACCATCACATGCCACCACTGATCTATATATTTTTTGAGAGAGTTTGAACTACAGGAGAAGAAGAGAAAGCAAATAAAGAAAGAAGTGAGAAAGAAAGTGCGGAAATGGGTGGAGGAGAAGAAGAGAGCATTGAGAAAAAAGAGAAAGAAAGAGAAATAAATATTTTTTTAAGAAAAGAAGAGAGAATAGAATAAAAAATTAATATTTTTTTATAAAATTGCAGCTACAGTAAGCTGTTATTTTTGACAGCTTACTGGAGCTTAGATGCTAAAATTTTTAAGTTTAGCCTCTTTGATATATCATGCTTTTGTTGTTTGCGTTGCTAAAATATAACTTTTTAGCATTTTAACAGCTTTGTTAGGAATGATCTAAAAAATTAAAAATAAAAATAAAAATATACAGTGTGTAGCTTTTAACACCGCCAAGCTCCACAAAGTGAGTTGGAGTCAACTTTTTAGTGTATTTATATTTGACAGAAAGGTGATGCAATTAGGAAAAAGATCACTGCCAAAACAATAAAAATTATGAACAAAAGGTACTGTTATTATGAAACACAGAATAAGTGGCTTCTATGCAGTTTTAGTCACACATCATACTAGTATTAATTGATTTATAGGGTTTTCTTCAAACATGTAATCATATGCTATACACACAAGCTTAAATTAAATAGAATGCTCGGCAGGCTGGGACTGGTATGTCCGCCTCCTAAGTTGAGACTCAGCTGTTGGTTGCTGCAAAAAGATTCTTGTTGGATCATTAGGATCAACGTATCTGCAAAATGACACAGATTTTTAATCAGTTATCCCTTCATGTATTCCTCGACTACATAAAAAATACAAGAGAGAGCATTTCACATACGCGGATCTCATCATTTCATCAACAGGAGTTTGTGCTGCTTGCAAAGGATCCACACGAGGCTCTGTTGCCGAACTATAGTGTTGATTGTATTGTCTCACTGAAGAGATCAAATTGAAAAAGAGTGGAACAAAGGTTCCACAGCCACCTTCCTTGAACAAAATCTTGAATGAGTGAGTGGAGTAAAGTGCCCTGTTTTGGTTTTCCGGGACCACCTAAATTAAATTAAAGAGATAATCAGAATCTTGGAAATAGGATAGGAAAGGGTCTACATCCAACAAGTCTAGAACTCTCACTGATTACTTACAGGTTCCACTTGACCAGAAATGTTGTTGCAGAAAAATATAGGTTGATTAAATTTTTCACCGTGAACATAAAGCTGCAAAACAAAATCATCCATGAATCAGTGAAATGTCAATACATGGTTGTAGATGGACATAGCCTGACACCTCAAATTACATGCCCAATTCCACAAGCAAAGAGATTTTCTGTTACAAGGCTTGAAGCAAAAACATAGCAATATTTGCATGACAGCAAACAATGTCATGAATGAAGCCCAAAGTGTAACCAAGCTTCACATTACATCAAAAAGATGCGCAATATGCAACTTCATCACCATAACCATTTCCTAAAACAATGGTCCAAAATAAAATTTTTTTTTTTGACAAGTAAAACAATGATCCAATGTAAATTAACACTGAGTCACTGACTAACTCCTCATCTTCATAAGATCCAATGTGCAATTTCATTGTCATTACTAATGCAGCCAAGATAGTAAATATATAGCATTAGAATAAATGACCACAACAGAAAATCTACTTCGCTACCCAAAAAATTAAATAGAAAATCTCTCCCTCACCCTCTCTGGCTTGTTGGCAATACTAGTAGCTAAAACCACATCTTTTCTCCTGGTTGGCTCACCATTCAATTGAACTTTCACAATTTTTCACCATGGGGTAACAGAAAAAAAGATGAAAAGGGATTTTAAACAAAGGCAAACTAAGCCTGTGGAATGTTATATTCAGCCAACTTTAAAACAAATCCTAGAGCTAACAAATATGAAAGGGATGACCATTAAGCTGCTATAGGAATGGAGGTCTGAAAAGAGGTAACTGAAATGGTAAAAGATGTAGCCCCAAGAAAAACCAACCACCCAAATTGAAAAGGCAAACTCAAAGAGGTCATTAGGCGGCTTCTTCACCAAAAAAGCAACTTACATTAAACCAAGAGGAAGAAATGAGGCATCAAATGTGAGGGCCATGTTCATGCACTTTCAGGTACTGGTTTGGGCTTACAGGTCACTGAACCTACTCCACTGCCCATTGACCCAGTTCATGTGTTAATGAGTTAGTATTTATTTTCAAAGAGGTCATTAGGTGCATAGCAACTTCTTTTAACTTCTAAGAATAAACAATTTATAAGACATGGCAATAAAACAAGGACAAAAAAGGAGCACAAAAGTAATAACAAGTATTACATACCAGGGGTATATCAAAAGCAGTAACGTTCCCTACAGGCTTATTTGCAACAAAGACCATGCGTATATTTGACAAGTAAATTGTTCCCCTTGCCTTAAGGTGACCTCCATGAGCTCTGAAAATACAAGGTGAGAGTCAGTTAACCTGAAAAATAAACCATTAAAAACTACCTCAGCATTAATAGTCACTCAGTTATATGAGACTCGAGATGATGATAGAGCTGTCAGCCCCCTGAAGATGAAATTACAAAACCTCACTCACTTATTGCACCCACCCGTTACATATCACACTCAAATTTAGGTCATGATGATATGAACGCCACACATCCACACCCCAACATCACTTTATTAGGTTCTTGTAAGAACAATGTTTTCCAAACTTATAACTAAATACCAAAAAAAAAAAAAAAAAAATCCCAGTGTCACTAATTGAATTTCAACCAAGTAATTATCATAATTGAAATCCAACAAAGAAAAAATCATGCTATCAAGCATTGTTGTTTGCAGCTGGGATTGTATCTGGGGTTTAACAAGGCCCTCAAAAGGGGCTTACGTGTTCCTTGGTCTAAAGTGTGTGTGTACAAGTTGTGCCAGCAGAAATACTGTTAAGTCTTCTTGGATTTCAACAAAATGAATGTCAGAAAGTCCTGCAATCAAGCTGGTCTGATAAACCCTCATAGAGAAAAATACCCAAAACCATTGTTACATAATTCAAGTCTAAATAAATAAAAAACCATAACCCAATTACTTATGGTATGATATTCTGAGTAAAATAAACTCCATGCTTTAGGCAGCATTGATCATCATTTCTTTGATTTGCTCTCTTAAATTTTCAATTCCAACCTCTTGAGAGTGATGAAACTAGCATAGAGCTCAAGATCAAACAAGGAGATTCTAGAATTGGAGTCTAGTTTTGATGTGGGACCTAATTGGCACCATTCAGAAGCTTTTTTTTCATCATTGACGAGGTAAGATGCATAATTTGGCAAATTCAAGATTTTCTAAAATGAGAATTAATTGGCTGTACCAAGCCCATGAGTCTTCTTTTTAATTTTCAAGTCCTTTTTTCTATTCTGTTCTCATAGTTTCCTTTAATAGTTCTTCTATTTCTTAAGGCCTTAGATAACCAACAAAATTCATATAGAGATTGAGAGTTTAATAAAACTCTAGCAGCTTTTCTTATAGCTTTGAGGGCGTGGGTGTGATTGCAGATTTCCTTCTCTTTTCCCCAGTGTATAATCTTAGAAACCTAAGCATCATTGCCTAGGGTTAGAGTTTATGTTTTTTTATATTATTCAATTCACTGTTTTGATACCAAACAGCCATCAAAAACCTATATCTGTTTATGAATTAACCATCCTAAACCCCTAAAACATCAAACCCAATCCAAGAATCCTACGAAAAACCTAATATAGTGCTGAATTGAAAAAAATTATTAAAAAAAAACCCTTCCCTATGTACATGTTAATTTAGCTTCAATAATAATTATTACTCATCAGAGATTCAGAGACAAATCCAATCTGTTTATATAGCTTGGAATGTTGTCAGTAGAGTTGAATAATAATTTTATGTTTTTTTTGGTTGAGAACTAAGAACTAACTAGAAGTCTTTGTGAAAGGATTATAAATTGTCTTATTATATATTTAAATTGAAACAAGAAAAGAAAGCAATGAGATCATCATTAAGGATATAAAAAGGTTGACATTTCGCATGTTAAGTTAAAAACAATGAGAAAAACCAAAAGTTAGAAGAAACAGACCCAGGGATCTTGTCGACTTCGAATTCGACACCGTCTCTGGCCAAAACAAACAACTCGTTGACGAAAGGAACGGGCATTCCATTTGGGAACAGTTGAGGGTTCACAGCCATAACAACAAAACCAGGAAGATGAAGATGAAGATGAAGATCTAAAATCGCAAATTTGATACTTTTCGATTTTCCAAGGCTTTTCTGCTCTTGCTCTGTTCCTATTATTATTTTGATATTGATATTTCCAGGGCTTCGGTTCGGTTCCGTTCCGTTCTTTTCTTTTTCGTAAATAACACGTATTTAAAACACGTGTCATGCGCACCACCAAAATTCATTATTTTTAGTGTTCTCCACGAGAAATTATTTGCTACACCGGGTGGAGTAGTGACATAGTCCTCCTAATATGTACCAATAGAATGCAGCCACATATTAAAACAAAAGTTGAGTCAGCGACTACACCTGCTGCAATAGAGCCTTTTAAAAACAAATACTAAAATACACTTTCACTTCTAATTCTACTTGGCCACTTCACCAAAAATTCTAAAACCCAAAAATTTCCAAACCGTCCAGCTCTCTCCTCTTTCCCTCTCTGCATCATTCAAGAAATTTTTCTTTGCATGAACAAACTCTATGAGATTTTGAACTAACTTTGTTCTTGGGTCTAACTTGTTCTGGCTTGTTTCCCTCTTTTCCCCTATGACTGAAGTGGTTGTCGGAATCCAATACTCACCATTGCAACTAACCATGACTGATCAAGGTATGTTAGAAAGTCTCATTTCACTCTTCAAAGTACTATTTTCTTGCTCTGTTCTGTCTCTATATAGTTTATAATACAGTGCCTTCTACATGTTTGATAAAAAGCCCAAGATAAAAATGTATTAAAAGAATGAAATTTTTATTTTTATTTTCTTTCTATTTACTTTTCTTGACTATGAGCCCTTGTTTTTTTGCAGGTCTTTCATTTTAGAATGAGTCTTTAATTGAGACCTTAAGTTCAGTATTATAACGTTGTTGGGTTCCTCTTTTCTTTTCTTTTTTGCATTTGAATGTTGCTGTTGCTGATGCATTTGAATGTTGTGGTGTTTTTAATCATAGATATTAGAGTCAATGAGAAAGGTGTTGAAGACATTAGAGTCAATGAGGAAGGTGTTTTTAATCATAGATGGTAATGTTGGGCAGCTTGTTGTTCCCAAGTACATGAACTGTTTTTGAGAAGTGACATTTACTTGTTGAATAGCAGGGCAGTTTGTTGGTAATGTTATTAGAGGGCAATTTCTTATTGAAGTTTAAGTCTTGTTTTGATGAATCGACACTTCAAAAAAATAAGTTGCTCCTTCATCTTGAAAAAAATGTGCACAATGCTAAAATTCTAACATGTTAGAAAGTTTGTTATTGTCCTATCAAGGTATTACTAATTGGAAGAATGTGTTGGAGTATTATTGTGCTTCTACATTTTGTTCTTTAGTGTTTCGTTTTTGTTTTCTGCTTGAAACTTTAATGTGTTTCTAAAAGAGGCTTTATTGTATTTGATTACTAACATTTGAAATTGTATTTAGGAGCATTAAAATTGGACCAATGAGGATACACTAAATGAGAATGTTGGAGATGGGACATTTGTTGCTGGTGTTATTGTTGGTAAAGATGCAGAGTGTCTTGGTTTGTTGCCTTGTCTGAGAGAGTATGTTATTCGGGTTCAAGCTTGCACGTTTTTGGGCTACTGTTTACTATGCAATGGAGTAGAGATGTTTGTATCAGATATGTGAACTGTCAAGATGCTGAATCAGTGAATGCATTGACAAATGGAAAAAACTACTTCGTTGAGGCAGGATTAATTTTGGTTGATATTAGGTGACTCATGTTAAACTTTGAATCAATTTCCTTTTATGTAGTGTAAAAAAACTTGTAACTATGCAGCTAGTGAGTTGTAAATTTTTCTCAGGAAAAGGAAGAGCCTTTGGTAGGGAATTAGAGGAATGTTCTTTCTTTTTGTTAGCCATTGTACTGAAAGATATTTATCAATAAATCAAGTCTTTTGTTTTACAATGGTTATATTCTAATTTTCCACATCACAAGTTCACAAAAATTGCTTATAATCAACATTTGAAGTGAAAATACTTTTCATTGTTATCGGTTATATTCAATTGGATAAATAACAATGTTGAACTATGCAATTTTTTACTAGAGGATGAGAAGGCATAACAAAAGAAAATATACAAAAAGGAATGTAATCTAACATTTCCTATAAATAGGCCTATTTTCATTGCCTTAAAAATACAAAAATAACATTTCCTGCAGCTTTCACTCCTCTAATCATTAGTTACTTGATTAATCTTCCAACTTGAGTACTTATAAAAATCTTCCAAGTTGAATACTCATAAGATAACTTCTGAGTCAAATCATTTTTGTCTAGGATTTAGTTGTGGAAAACCATTTGAGAAAGAATTTTGCACAAATAGAGATGGACATTTTTAAGTTATTAGTAACAAGGTGATAACTATTGATACAAATAAATAAACATAACTAATGAAGAATAAAAAATTGAAACAACAAGTATATTTACCTGACTTAAATGAGTCAAGAAATCGTTACTTTGAAGCATGCTCGTGAAGTTGAAATTTGGAGAAGCACCGCTCCAATAGGAAAAGGGGTTCTACATTCAAATTAACTCAAGCTTAAATGTTAGATATTTTTTTAAATGAACATTCAATTTCACAAATCAATTATTTATTTATTTTTATTTACTTCTACCTGATTTGGATGTTGAAAATGACTTGAACCAATGGTTGTTGGCATGCCTGGAGGAAGGAATACCTATCAAATATTATAAGAGATTAATATGGGATCATTAAAAAAAAAAGGAAAAAAAAAAAGAAAAAAAAAGAGGATGCAAGGGGCTTAGATCATACTTGATTATTATAATTCTCATCCATGGGTACACTAGCTGGGTGCATTGGCTGGCAAAGACCTGTACATTGTGGAGCATAGGTTGAGTTTTGTGAATTAATACAATTGTTCTAAAGGCATATAGTTTCATAGGACAATTATTATTGATAAAGCTAGTAATATTGTTATTTTCATAGGACTTGTGTGCAGCATATGGTACATGAATGACAAATATTCCAAAGTCAATATAGGCAAGGTAACATATATAAGAAAAATTGATAAGTGCATACAATAAAGGGCAATAAAAAAAAAATATTCCTGTAGCTTTGCACAGTGAAGATTTACTTGATAATGTATATCATACAGTGCATCATTTATAAAGAGTAAGCACATTTTTAAATCAAAATACTTGAAAGTCCTCCATATAAAATTGTTTAGAAAAGAATCAATACCTTTAGGGGCATGGCTAGAGCTTGTTGGAAGTCCTCTTGTTGACAATTGTTCTAAAAAAAGGAGAGGAAATCATGGGCATTACTCACAACAAATAAATATTTGAACCAGACCACTAGCATTTTTTTTTTAGTATAAAATTTAAATAAAAGAACAAAGATTTACTTGATCTTGTAACATCTTTTAATGGCTTCCTTTTACGCTTCTCCATGTTGCTTTTGAGTCTTGCATTTGTGACTCCTTTCAGTCGCACACTGGGGGGATCTAATATTGGCAAACTATTAAGAGAGCAATTTGTCTTCTCAACATCATCAAAGACATTATTAGAAACAAACCTATTTTCTTTTTCATCACCATCTCTAGCCACATTTAATTGCTCCATTTCTTTTTCAATTAATTTTATCATCTCTCTGACTTTTCTTTTGCATATTTCAGTATGTCGAGTTGTTGCTACACTTTTTGTGAAAACTTCATAAACCGAGCACATTAATTCGTTATGGGGTGAAGTCACGACAACTCATCATTTGCACTTGCTGGTTTTACATGATCACATAAAACACTATCTTTCTTTGCATATTTTGTCCATCTTTTCAAAATATACTGAACAGACAGCTCTATGACATTTTTCACAATAAGTATTCGCAAAGCATGTCGACATAGTAACCCCAATGTTTCAAACATTTTACAACTGCATGTAACAACATTATTTGAGGAGTTAAATTGGAACAACACGAACCCTCCGACCACCTCCTTCGATAACTTCATAGGTAAAAGAAACTCCATCAGAATACTCATCTTGGTGTGTGATCCCCAAGGTAGAAGCAATTTCTAACTCAAATCTTTTTAAAAATGTACAAGTATAAACAGATAATGCATGTTCCAAAAGTCCACAATTTTTGACTATTTGAGAAGATATACCTTGTTTGCAACGAAAATCTTTTTCTAACTCTTCCACCCGCATATTTTTTGAAGCTTTCTCATACTCGTGTACAAATTCTGTAAGCCTCATTGTTTTGCATGTCATATGTTGAAAAACATTATTTACACTCTCACTCCTTGATGAAGCTTTCATTCTGGCAGAAAAAAATGTTATGACTAAAAATTGAACACCACCTTTCCTAATTTTCATATAAAGTGTTAAGCCACTTATTGCCCACCAAATTGTAATCTCTAAGTAAGGCATCCCAAGAAGACTCAAACTCTAATTTTGTCTCACAATTATAAAGAATCTTATTAAATCTACTCTTGAATGTAGGGATTCCATAATGCCTTGTTAAATTTTATGCAGCATTTTTTGAGATATGCCATAAGCACAAGCGATGACATGCATTAGGAAACATAACTCTTTTGGCATTCTTCATTGCTTGACATTGGTCAATAAAAATTGTTTTTGGTTTTTGATTTCCCATTGATTCTAAGAATGTTTCAAACAACCAAGTAAAAGAAACAGTTGTTTCATCCAATAAAAATGCACAGCCAAAAAGTACATTATTCCAATGATGGTTGACACCTACAAATGGGGCACATATCATATTATACTTGTTAGTTCGATTTGTATTGTCAAAACATATAACATCCCCAAAAGAGTTATAATCAATCCTTGATCTGCCATCTCTCCAAAAAAAAAAAAATTTCATTCGATTTTCTTGATCAACTTGAATTGCATAAAAAAACATAAGATCTTCTGCTTGCTTTTGTTTAAAGTGGTCAACTAAACTTTGAGCATCTCCAGCCTCAACATTGATTAACTTCTGCTTGTTCACCATATTATAGCAATCTCGTTTTATAAACCCAACATTTTCAAACCCTCCAGCTTCCTCAACTAAATAGGAATATGCACTTATTGTTCTTATACCCGCTTCCTTGAAAGTTTTTATAACACCTAACTGAGCATCAATTATTTTTCAATTCGACCTTAGAAATGGCCTTTCTTCTGGCTTTGCAAGCTCATGATTATGAGTAGGATTGAAGTGAGTAACCTTCCACTCACCATTTGTCACTATAAATTGGATACTAGCTTCACAATCAGTGCTAGTTTGTAATTTTTTGAACTTCTTATCATCCAAATTGTCACTATCTCGTGGGAATCCTTCTTTTGAACACACATAGTCTCGTTGTCTTACAACATTTTTTGCATATCTGAGTTTTTGATTCCGAACACTAAACCCAATTCGTATGGCATAGTCATTGTACAATTTATATGCTTCGTCCTTACTATGCACCACCATTCCAAGCATAGGGACGTTTTTGACAAAATAAATGCCTATGTAAGCTGACGACCCTGAGGAGCCGTCGGCTCCGCAAAGATGGACGGACCCTTCAAGTGACGGGCATCTCTCTCTCCAGGAATCGACGGGTGTGACCCCCGCACTGACCAACGGAGACCTTTGAAGTAGTAGACGACCTTAGACCAATGGAAGAAAAAGCTGACAGGTCCAGCGTGGCCTTGTGTGATCCTCACAATTACTCATATAAGGAAATATCTTGCATAACACACATGAAAACCCACTATTGATCCATATCTCCCTCATATGGAAAGACACCCAAAAATCTTGGAAACTCTAAGTATCAAATCTCCCCTTTTCTCAGATACACAAAAAATCCCTAACTCTCTCACTATAGAGTTCTTAGAGATTTCTCATTCGCTAACTTGACCTTCAGAGGGTTCATGGCCGGTACCACACCGGTGCCTTCTGTTTGGTCCTTGTGTTTTTATTCCACAGGTACTTATTGGCGTGACTTAGAGCCTACAACTTACTGACGATTTTAGCACATCATCAGTTTCAATATCTTCAACACCTTCCTCATTGACTTGAATATCTATGATTAAAAACACCACAACATTCAAATGCATCAGCAACAGCAACATTCAAATGCCAAAAAAAAAAAAAAAAAAAAAAAAGAAGAAGAAGAAGAAAAGAAAAGAAAATTTTTTGAGCAGAACATATAGAAGGCACTGTATTATTAACTACATAGAGACAGAACAGAGCAAGAAAATAATACTTTGAAGAGTGAAATGAGACTTTGTAACATACCTTGATCAGTCATGGTTAGTTGCAATGGTAAGCATTAGATTTCGGCAACCACTTCAGTCATGGGGGAAAAGAGGGAAACAAGCCTAAACAAGTTAGACCCAAGAACAAAGTTAGTTCAAAATCTCATAGAGCTTGTTCATGCAAAGAAAAATTTCTTCAATGATGCAGGGAGGGAGAGAGAAGAGAGTTGGGCGATTTGGAAATTTTTGGGTTTTAGAATTTTTGGTGAAGCGGCTAAGTAGAATTAGAAGTGAAAGTGTATTTCAGTATTTGTTTTTAAAAGGCTGGAGTATTGCAGCAGGTGTGGTCGATGACTCAACTTTTGTTTTAATACGTGGCTGCTTTCTATTGGTACATATCACTAGGAGGACCGCGTCACTCCTCCATCGGGGAGGAGCAAATAATTTCTCGTTCTCCACAGCCTTCTCCACAGCCCAAATCCCAAATTCGGTTGTAAATGAACTGTACACGTGGGTAATACATAAATATATATATATATATATATATAAAGAAAAAAACAAAAAAAAAATGTCCCCAAGTCTAAACTTTTTTCCCCCAAAGTTTTTTAGCCTTTTATAAAAAATAAAAAATAAAATAGTCGAGTCCAAAAATCTTTTTAAAGGAAAAAAAAAAGTTTAAACTATTTCTTTTTTGGGTAGAAAAGAGCACATCATAAAATAGCTACAAGTAACAATTCTATTGCAACAAATTCCTTCCTCATCTAGGGTTAGAAAATTTTCCACCTTAGGCAATGGATCATTAAAAAGAAGAAGTTATAGTATTAGAGTTTCCAAGTTTAGATAAAACATCTACACAAACAATTGGCTTCTTTGAATATGTGTTCAGGCGGGGGAAGGTGGGAAGAGGTTTCAAAGATAGGTTAGTCGAGCTACTATTCATTAGGACTTTTTTTTTTTTTTTTTGTTGAGAAACCTGTTCATTAGGACTTAAGTTTGAATATAATGATAATTTTGTAGATAAACACATCGATATGAATACAAATCACTTTATACTTCATCAATCATAATTTTTCATGTATTCTTTTTTACTTTACTTATAAAATAAAACCAAATTTTAAATTAGGAAAAAAAAATTAAGACATGTAACATAAATATTTTATATCTCATTTGTTACACTGGAGGAGGAGGGATTTGGAACCTAAATATCATAAACAACCCAAGAGATGGTGACCAATTAAGCTACAAGAATCTTGGCTATCATACTATAATTGAAACCTTTGGTATCCTATCTCCTCTTTCATAGATGCCTAGTGGTAAATCACCATTATTTATCCTCACATTTTCCAAGCGGTATGAGTTTTTTCCCATATTTAAGTGCAAAATGTGAAGTTCATTACATCCTTATTCATTGTGTCCTAAACAACCATAGGTATAGGTTAATTTGTCATGTTGCTTCTTGGTACAAAGAAGCTTGATTTCATGGATCTAATGATGTCCACTTCCACTCTTTCCCTAACGAATCTTCTCCAAATCATGGCTTTGATTGAGGAAAAATCAACCTCTATGAATCGACCACCTAAATTTCCTATTTTGGCTAGGTTGGCCCTCGACTAGTAGTTTGATAAGAGGCCATGAGCTTGGATATAAAAAGGTGTTGAGGAGAATTCTAACTCTTGTAGTTTAAGATTTAGGCTTCATTCTTTCAAAATCAATTGGGATCTCTTGATTGACTAGGGCGGAGGTTGAAAACCTTCTTTTGATCCAATTCATGTTGAAAAAATAATAATTAAGATGTTGTTTTCTAGAGATCTTACCCCTACTTCAAATCTCTAATTCTAAACCTTAGCAACGATTTCTTAAACGAGGCTTTTCTAAAAACTTGTCGAAAATAAGCTTATCTATTAGCAGTTTCCTTTGAGCAACTACAATTTTGAATTTTCTTGAACAAGTTGGTTAATATTTGCTTGTGGTGTCTTGCCTGAGGAAGGGGGGGGGGGGGGGTGTGGTTAGGTCATTATCTTGCGTTGGTGGTTTATGTATTTGTAGTGGGATTGGATAAAGTTGAGTTTTGGTAATATTGGAGGGCAAATACATAGGTGGTAGCCAGTATAGCGAGGGGTAAAAACCTTGTGATAGAGAGGAAGAATGACTCACTTTGAGGTGACACCTTCAAAGGGGCTTCACTAGAGAGATGGAGACATACAAGATGTAGACTATCTTGCTACTTTGGGTTTTATACTTGACTCACTTTGAGGTGGCACCTTCAAAGGGGCTTCACTAGAGAGATGGAGACACACAAGATGTAGACTATCTTGCTACTTTAGGTTTTATACTTTTATAGACTTGAGATTGGATTACATATGTAAGTAAATTCATAAGATATTAAAATTTTATTTTTAATTATTGATAATCTAAATAGTCCACTTCTAATTAAAAAGAAATATAAAATTTTAAATAATATAGTGTTTGTGAATATAATTTTTATTATTTCATAAAAGAAAATTGTGGGAGGGAGTAACTCGAGGGCAGGAGGACATAATGGATGGGCTACCTGAGATGTCAGATGTGCCCTGTTGTTCGTTAGTTTAGGCCCATTTAAGGTAAGATAGCCAAAAAACCAGGGATTGAGTAGGGAATGGCTCGCTCGAGGAGCCCTAGGAGCACGCCCTCCTCGGGAGATCGGGGTCCAGCTCCAGAGCCCCTAAGGCAATTGTCGAGGAAGGAAGTAGAACAGAGTAAGTGAAAGCAGGAATTATCTTCCTAGAGAAGTGCCCACCACCTCCGCATTCAATACTCCCTGCCAAACCACCCTACTGCATTAAATGGAGAATAATCCCTGAACAGTACCTGCACAGCTTTCACAGCCTGCTCTACCACCACTAGCAAGGTAGTGATGGGACAAGTATCCAAAGCCAAATTTGAGGGACGTCCAAGTGGAAGGCCAGGATGCACTCCCTCCTACTATATATAAAGAAACAAGTCCCCTTATCTGGGGAGAGAGGAAAAAAACATTGGAGAAGAAGTTTCTAGAAAGAGATAGAGAGTGAAGTACAGTAATTGTTGAATAATTGTGTTGTAATTCGAGTTCCTTGGACTGACCGAGAAAGATCTTTTAATACCAAAACTTCGTTCCTTAGCATTTTCTTAAAATATATTCTTGGTCTTACTTATCCTTTCATTAGCCTTGCTAAGGTATCTCTACTTAAGCTTGGGTTGTTGACCCTGACCATCCACCTCTTCCAAATTAGTTGTATTTGGCTTATACTAATAGCAGGACCCTCAAATCATTGGGTCGGACCTATTGCCAGCAGTTTGTGCCCCCTACAAAAATTATTCAATGTAATCAATTAAAATAATATAAATTCAACTATAATTTATTTATTAATTATTAACATATATTTGTGAAATGGTAAAAAATTTTAGTCATTGTATTAACAAGTTAATCAATTAGTTTGTGAACAAGTTTGAGCATGTTTGCAACAAGTATACTTTTAAAAGGGTGTGAAAATTTCCCTTTGAACTTGTCTCTACAAAAGATGATTTCAAATTCCTTTTTCACAAGTTCCACTTTGGCGAATACAAATTTTCTGATCACTTTTTGTGAACCACTCTATGTTCCACCAATCACTACTTGCCATGTTTTGATTTTACTTTCCTTATAAAATAATTGAAATTTAAAATAGGAAGCAATCATACACATGATAAGTAGTGATTGGTGGAATATAGAATGGTACACAAAAAGTAGTATAGAGGATTTGCATTCCACTTTGACTCACTATCTAGTTAGTATTGCCAAGTCAACAACTTGGATGATAAACTAGCTCTTGGAGAGGTGATTTTAGGGCTTTAAACTTGTTTAAACAAAGACAATTTTATGAAAAATGCTATTTTTTTAATTGGATAAAATTTAACTATAGTACTTTAGTAGCGGTACATTAGCTTGCCCACTTAAATTCAACCATATAATTGTAATGAGTCTAAAAGGGGAAACAAAATCTAGGAACATCTTTTTATACGCTGTATCTAACAATTGCAATAAAAACTATGCCCTCTTATAATCATAAAAAAAAAATCAAAGTCAACTATGTGTTTTGTTAGTGAATGTAACTACATGGCTATATTTAATTGTTAGCTTAATATACTATCTTTGGAACTGAACCATCTAAAAGGAACCTAAAGATAGCATCTTCGAACTGCAGTGTATTTTTTTTTTTTTTTGGTTGAAGCAGTGGGAGGAGCGATGAAGCAGCGAGAGTTGACGGTGGTATTGTGCATAATATGGGCAATGAGCCTTCTTTATGGCGAGATGTTTGCATATTGGGTGCCATCTCTCTGGACTTGTTCCTGGCCTCCTCATCATCATCTCAACTCCAAATCCAGGGTACTAGTACAACTGCTTCTTCTATCACTTTTCTTTCTTTCTTTCTTTCTTTCTCTGTGTTGTATTGTGAATGTGCAAGTCGAAAAAGAAAGCCCCGAATTTGTTTTTATCTGATCTGAGTTAAACCCATCTAGCTAGTAGCTATGTATGTTTAATTTGTAATTTTAAAACGACATAACATGGATCTGAAGCGTTGTAGCTACATGCCTTTTTGGTGTGGGATCTCTATTTGGTTGTTTCTCTCTCCTCTTGAAACATATGAGATGGGAAGAAGAGGGAGCAAGATTCAAGAAACTCTGTTTCCATGGATAAATTAGGGAATCTGGCCTCTGTTATTTATGGAATATGTATATATATATATATATATATATATATATATATTTTTTTTTTTGGAAGTTTAAGAGCATCCATAATGTGTCCCACTTCCTTAAATTTCATTGAAGAGTTTAATTTCCAATCTTGGCACACGTAACGCACTCTACACCAGGAAACGTTAATTAATTTATAAAAAAAAAAAAAAAATATTAATTTGCTTAGTTAATAAGTCTGTTTGCCCATGCATGCCCAATTTCCATTCCAAGTTTTCCGATTATGGTAGGAGTAAAAATTTTATACTAAAGCAAATAAGATACAAATATGGGTCAATTATGACAAGAGCCTTGGAGCTTAGTGATATTGCATGTTCTCCTTTATAAGGAGAACTAGGGTCTGTGTTGTAACCTTGTGCTGCAATGCCCTCGAGTCACATGGGCTACTAGGTTGGTTGAGGAGCTGCTAGTCACATTTGCACTATAACTCAAAAGGACTAGTAAATTTACAATTAGAGCTCAATTTTTTAATTGCTTATATTAGAGTTCGATCAAGTAAACACTCGATATGGGATTCTATGCACAGCTGTACAACAAATATTTACCCAATCAATCCACATAATTCGGGGTATCACAATGTTGTTGTACCCTTGAGCCACATGGTGTTACTGGGTTGTCTTTAATACATTTGTCATGACTTGAGGAAGTGATAGCCACATTTGTGCTTACCCTAAAAGACTAGTCAAAGTACAATTAGGGCTCCTTGTAATCACTTGGATTACTTAGTTTCACCTAGAAAACATCCAATTTGGGACTCAACACTCACCTGCTTACCACACACTTATCCAATCAATCCTCATAATTTGATATCACAGATGCGTTGACTATATTTTAATCACTAAGCAATGGAAGGAAGATATTTTATTCATTTATAAGGGATGACAAAATTCTTTCTTTGAGTCTTTCCTCTGGGGGCTTCTTTTTGCTAACTCTATTAAGAAATGCTAGTAAAAATTTACGTTTTGGATAATAATCTTTGATCTAATATCTTAATATTCTTCATCAAGTGAGACTGCAACCCTATCCTTCAAATATGAACGTGAACATCTAAATTATACATATATGAATACATAAGTACATAACATATAAGCAATGGCATACAGGTATGTTTTGGGTTAGGGCTGCCAAAATACTAACACTCTTTCTACTTGCGAGGTCAGCCGGACGAAGTAGGATATTCTACTGACTACGTAAAAGTTGTTGTTCTTACTGATCCACAGGTGAATGTTTTCTATCCTTGCAAAGTTACATACATTTGTGTGTAGAGATACAGACACACGTTTATGCGTGCGTGCGTGCAAACACACACACACGCCTATTTGATTATAGATTTTTTAATCTGTCTTTTAGAATAATTCTTCAATGTAATTTCTTAGGAGTAGTTTGTGTACACATCTTTGTCCATGATGGATCTCCTCATCAAAAAAAGTGACCATTTTCAAAAAAGAAAAAACACATATTGATGTGAAAGGGCGAGTGGCTTCATCATTCATTAATCTCTTATTAGTCCTACAAGTACTTTTAAATTCTGAAATTTTATTTCTCCCATCAACTTGACAGGAATAAAAGAAGTATTTCAAATTTCTTGAGTTACATTAATGTTATTGATCATCCTGCGATACACGAGAAAACCATTATATGAAAACCAGATTGGACTGCCTTGTTTAATCAGCTGAAATGTGAACTGGTACAATTGATTCCCTTAAATGTTCTATCACTGGTTGGTTCACTGGTTCAACCAGTAAACCAATGAACTGGTTCCAATTTTATTCCAAAACATATAAAAATTCATATATTTTAAAATTTCCCCAAATGCTTTAATAATTCTTGTATTCTTTTAGTCTCATGAAGGTAACAAATATATTCGTTATATTTGGCATCAGATAATTTATTTATTCATTTGGTATAGTTATGGCACTTGTAATTGTATTAAATTTTAATAAATATAATATTAAGTCATCATTTCAGTTGGTGGTTGATATGGTGAAGTGCTCACCTTTTTGGTTCACTTATGGGTTTGCTTTTTAAAACATTGATGTCAATTGCTTGTCTGCTTATCAACACACACGTGTAAGTACGTTTATGTTATTCTTGTACATTATATCCTAATGTATATTTGTTACCATCAACAGCTTATGGATAAAACCTCGCTGGGTCTTGCTCCAAAATCTCTTGCTCTTGAGATTGCACAATTCTATGCCGATTTGTTCATGCGCAGAGCTTTTTTCTCATCTATCGTGCCTTTCAAACCTGATGTAATTTTGTTTTTGGGTGATTATTTTGATGGGGGACCTTATTTGTCGGATGAAGAGTAAGATTTGGAATTTTTGTGTGTCTATTTGAAAATTAAATTGGCTCCATACTTAAATAAGATATCATTTAGATAAATTACCTTAGGAGATGATTTTACTATTCAACATTCAAAATTCATCTAGAGGGTTACAACAAAAATAGGGCAAAGAACATGAGATTTTTTGGTGGTTTGAATGCCTGCTTTGGACTTTTATGATAACGAGTTTATTGGACATGTAGTTTATTGTTTGTACACTTATGCATAGTGTTTCTGTTGGAATAAATTATTCTATGAATATTAAGTACTCTGCAAATTGCTTTAATTTGCTTATTCTTCCTTTTCTTTATGCCCAAACATAGACTTGGTATTTGCTGGCTTCATTGTATTTACACAAATATTTGGTTTTAAGCTATTTCTTTATCTTAGAGTGGCAGAGTTTTTATGCTATTTCCTGCAACATTTGATGTTAGTTTTCTGACATGGAATGCCCTTAACATTCTTTGGTTGATTAGATGGCAGGAATCTTTAAGCCGCTTTAAGCACATATTTGGTCTGAATGCACAAGGAAGATATAAAAATATCCCAGTTTATTACCTTCCTGGAAACCATGATATTGGCTATGCAAGTCTTCACTATCAAAGGCCAGAGGTATTTTTAGTGGGTTATCACTAGGCATAGACTGCTCTATTTAGTATTTTCTAGAACTAAGCAAGCATTCATCCAGTGTGCTCGTGTGAATTATAAAAGTAGATCCCCACAATACAAAAGATCTAGATTGAGAATGTGACTGCAATGGGATCTGATTTATTATGAAGAGATTTGACAACATATGGAAAAGTAGATTTTCATCAATGGGGTAGTACGTAAAATTAATACTTGGAGTATGACTCCATTTAACAAGTACAATATATAGCTCTTTATCATGAATTGGAGTTGGCCTGTGTGTCCCATTCATGTATAATTGTTTCTCATATGTTGATAATTTCTGGTAGGGATTTCTGGAACTCAATCACTATGTGGCTATCTACAAATTTTGCATTTGAGTTTGTCTATGTAGTTTGGTTCAAAGATTTGATGAGCTCCATTGTATTTATTATGTTCTCTTAATTATTATAATAGAAACTATCACAAATTCTGAAAGCTATCAATGCACTTGCTGGTAATGTCAAAACTTTATTAAAAAATAGTTTCCTTTTTGTTTATTTGTGTTTGCTATTACGCATATACAGGTTATCAAGCGCTATGAAAATGAATTTGGGATGAGAAACTACCAATTTACAGTTGGAAAAGTGGATTTTATTGCTATTGATGCCCAAACTCTTGATGATAAACAAAGAAGCGGTTAGTGATTTGTCAAAAGTCATATTTCTACTGTTTTGTCCCCATAAATTTTGATTTAAAAATGTTATGAGATTAGCATAACAATATAATTTTAGTCTATGGAAGTGTAGATAGTTTTGAAATGGTCTTATTATCTTCCCAATCAATTTTAATAGTGTCAAATATAAGCTATTAGATAATAAGAATCATGATTTGCTAAATGATTTTGTAAATAGATTGAAGTTTACAAATATGAACTTGTATTTGGATTTTAATGCTTTGCTACATGAGTATGTAAATATCTCTAACTCTAAGTATTTGCAAAGAAAATGAGAAAAGATTATACACTGATGGCAAAAAAAAAAAATTCAAGATGTTTCTTGGCTGATCTTCATATTTGTATTGAGCTGTTACGTTCTTGTAACTCCGTTTTTAGTTTACATTTTAGATCCAATAATGGTTGCAAGTTGTCATATTTTCAAAACATTGTTGCATAGGTAGAGTGTGCTTGATTTTTTTTTTTTTTGATGACGTAGGAGAATTTCGCTCAGATTAGTTGCAAATCGCAGAACATACTGTACAACAATTTTCACTGTTAATCAAACTTCTACGGGCAACTAATGCTAGAACCAATTACCGGGTAATCCAGGGGCTATTCACTCCTGACGGGTTAAGCAATTTATTCTCATGCCCAGGAGGCATGCTTGAAAACCGACATTTATTGTAAACAATTTTACAACCCTGGTGCAACATGGGTCCCTCAGTTATGTTGTTGTCCCCATAAATTTTGATTTAAAAATGTTATGAGATTAGCATAACAATAATAGTTTTAGTCTATGGAAGTGTAGATAGTTTTGAAATGGTCTTATTATCTTCCCAATCAATTTTAATAGTGTCAGATATTTGGACTTGCAAAAATGGAAGAATGTTGGAAACTTTCGACTTGCCTGTCCAAATCTTATAAGAGTAAACTACCTTGGAATTGAAACACTTTTTCTACTTCTCCCACCAACGCCCTCTCCGCACTATCGCAGGAACCAAAAAAGAACAGAAAAGAAAAAAGGGTGGGTGTGTGCATTTGTTTTTTAAAATTCCTCTCATATTGATGTGTCAATGGTTTTCCAAAATGTCCCATTCATCAGTGACATATACTCTTTTTTTCTATCACTATAAACCTTGATGTGTAAATGGGCACATCTAATAGTCTTGCTGCAGAAAGAGAATATTATTAATCTAATGTTGCATAGTTCTTCCCCACCCCCTTAATGTTATCAGTTTAAGTATGCTTAGCACTGACTAGAATGTTACCTATGCATTTGTTCAATCAATCTTCTTCCTTCTTTATTCATATTCTCTTCCTATTCTTTTATTTCTTATTTTTTATTTTTACTCATTTAAAAAAAAAAAAAAAAAAAAAAAATTCACAAAGTTGATCTTCTGCCATACTGAAACTCATAGGATAATAGATTTTGGACATGTAGGACACTGGTTTAAATGAGTATGTCTTTCTGACTGGTTTGAGAGTTGGTCTGAAAAATGAATTTGTGCTCAAAATATATATTTTAAACATTGAATGGGATTGGTTATCTCAAGACTAGACATATCAAGATGCCTATTTGGTATTTCCCTTGCATATTTCAGGTAAATACACATTTGTTGACTGCGTGAAATTTAAAGTCTTTTTATCACCGTGCCTGTTGTTGATCACACTATTAGCATAGTACTTAGCATAGCACGCCAAAGTATGATTTGATTAATAAGCTCTTAAAAATGGCATTGGAACCTTGTGTAACTGGGGCATTCTGCTTTATATTGCATGCAGAATAATAATGTGATTATGACAATATTAGATATGTTTGTAGTATTTCTTTTACTCCTTAAGGTATTTAAGTACTAAGGGAAATGAAAATATAATTTTACAGGGCGTCCACAAGAAGATTTGGCTTCCCTAACATGGAATTTTGTCAAAAATGTCTCCATGGGTATGTACATGATATTGACTTATCCATTTTTATTGATAAGTTGGAATTTCCAATATAGAATTAAATCATATATATTTTGATATTTTGTAGATGTTCAATTGAATCCAAGGGTTTTATTGACCCATATTCCGTTGTACCGGCAGGATTGGACTTCTTGTGGTCCACACCGTGGTTCCCCAGTCATCAACCAGGTATTGTTTTGTCACATTTGGAGTAAGAAGTTTCAGTGAAATTTACTCTTCACTAATAGTTATTGTTATTGTTAGTGTTGTTGATAAAACATTTGTAGGGTTATTTCCAATTAACCCTTACTTAAAACATATTATTGTTATATATAGGTATACCTGAGTTTACTGTTTTGCCCCTAGCTTTATACCCATAACACCCCCCCTCAAGCTGGAGAGTATTTATCATACAATCCAAGCTTGTTACATAATAAACTCAAACAAGTTTTACATAGGGCTTTAGTAAACATATCAGCAATTTGCACTCTTGTAGAAACATATGGAGTAGCAATTACACCATCTTCTATTGTCTCCCGAGTAATATGACAATCTACTTCTATATGCTTGGTTCGCTCATGGAATACAAGATTGGAGGCAATGTAAATTGCTGCTTGATTATCACAATGCATAGTCATAGGCATCTTCACAACAAATCTTAATTCCTCAAGTAAATGCTTAATCCACATAAGCTCACATGATGTGTGTGCCATGGCTCTATACTCAGCCTTTGCTCTAGATCTGGCAACAACAGTTTGTTTCTTACTTCTCCAAGTAATTAGGTTTCCTCCTAGAAAAGTACAATACCCAGTAGTGGATTTTTTATCTAACGGTGATCCAGCCCAATCAGCATTAGTGTAGGCTTCTACTCGTAGGTGACCATTGGCTTTATACAAAAGACCACGGCCTGGATGTGCTTTAAGATACCTCACAATCCGAATAACTGCCTCCCAATGTGGAAGGCGAGGATCTTTCATATACTAGCTCAAAACACTAACTACAAATGATATATCTGGGCGAGTAATTGTGAGATAATTCAGTTTGCCAACCAGATGACGATATCTCTCAGGATTAGATAATAGCTCCCCCTGATCTTCATACAATTTGACATTAGGATCCATAGGAGTCTCCATTGGTTTAGATCCTAACAAGCCTGTTCTTCCAAAATATCCAACACATACTTCCTTTGTAATAAACTGATGCCTTCTTTAGATCGTGCTACCTCAATACCCAAGAAATCACGAAGTTTACCCAGATCCTTAGTTTGAAAGGAATTTTGAAGGTATCTTTTCAAATCATCAATACCCTTCTTGTTATCACCAATAATTATAATATCATCAACGTATACTATCAACAAAATCTTTCCTCTTGCAAAGGTACGATATGAGAAAACACAGAGTGATCTGAGTGGCAACGTCGCAATCCAAACTTTAACACTACTTCACTGAATTTAGCAAACCAAGCTTTGGGAGATTGTTTAAGACCATAGATGGCCTTATGCAACCTACATACTTTTCCAGACTCCCCCTGAGCAACAAACCTAGGTGGTTGCTCCATATACACCTCTTCCTTCAAATTGCCATTCAAGAAGGCATTTTTAACATCTAACTGAAATAATGGCCAGCCCAAATTAGCAGCCAACGAGATCAAAATCCGGACAGAAGAAATTTTAGCAACAGTTGATAATGTTTCAACATAGTCGACATCGTATGTCTAGGTATACCCTTTGGCAACCAAGCGAGCCTTCAAATGCTCAATAGAACCATCAGGCAAATACTTCATAGTATACACCCAACGACAACCAACAATAGTTTTCCCTGGAGGACGAGTAACTAAAAACCAAGTTGCATTTTCAGACAGGGCAGACATGTCTGCCTCCATAGCAGACTTCCAACCAGAGATGGACATAGCCTCCTGACAAACTTAGGAACAACAGTAGAATTCAAGGATGTGGTAAAAGCATGGAGAGATGAAGACAAGTGACCATAAGAGACAAATTGAGAGATAGGATGAGAGGTACAAGAATGCTTAACTTTGTGCAAAGCAATTGGAAGAGAGCCAGGATCAGGAGGCAGATCACTAGGTGGGGAAGAAGTCTGTGTTGGAGGTTTTTGCAGACGACGATACACCTGGAGTGGTTTTTGAGGAGATTTAGTGGGAGACACGTGGTAGGAGAGGAAGACAAGGAGGAGAACTGTCACTAGCAACCGAAGGAGAGAAATAAGATTGAGATTCATCAAATGTGACATCAGCACTAATGAAATGACGACGAAGAGTAGGTGAGTAACATCGGTATCCCTTTTGAGTATGAGAATACCCAAGAAAAACATATTTAATGGATCTAGGATCAAGTTTGTTACTTCTTGGACCTAAGATATGAACATAGCACCCAACCAGAAATATTAGGAGGTAGATGAAGCAAAGGTGCATCAGGAGAGAGCACAATATAAGGGATCTGACCACCTAGAACAGTGGAAGGCATACGATTAATTAGGTGACGGGTAGTGAGAATAGCATCACTCCAATATGATTTAGGAATGCGCATATGAAGCTTTAAGGCACGAGTGACCTCTAACAAATGATGCATTTTGCGTTCAGCAACACCATTTTGTTGCGGAGTATGAGGACATGAAGATTGGTGAATTATACCATGATCATAAAAAAATTGAGACAAAGATGTATGAAAATATTCATGAGCATTCTTAGACCGAAAAATATGAAGTGAAGCATTAAAATGAGTCTTTATTTTCATATAAAACGATTTGAAAATTGAGTACAATTCAAACCTTTCTTTCATAAGATAAAGATAGGTGACTTTAGAATAATCATCAACAAAAATGACAAAATATCTAAATCTTAACAATGAGGGAGTGTTTATTGGACTCCAAATATCAGAATGAACTAAATGAAAAAGACTACTAACACGACTCTCATGCCTAGAGGCAAAAGGCACCCTATGGTGTTTACCCAATTGATATGCTTCACATTGTAAGGACTCAATTTGATGACACGACGAAACTAATGACTTCAAATTCTGGAGAGATGGACGACCAAGGCGACAATGATGCTGAAGAGGCGAGATAGACAAATGAGAAGCCACTAAAGTGGAAGAACCACGCCAATCCAGGTAATAAAGTCCACCGGTTTCATGCCCTCCAATAATCTTCCCTGTCTTGAGATCTTGAAAGATACAATGAGTGGATAAAAAAATGGCAGCGCAATTCAAAAGCTTAGTAAGCTTACTAATTGACAAAAGATTAAAAGTAAAACTAGGAATATATAAGACAGAAGAGAGAGAAAGATTAGGATTGAGATTGGCAGTGCCCAAACCAGAAACTGTAGTGGCTGAGTCATCTGCCAATGTAACATTGGGAAGACTACTAGATTGCTCAAGGTTAGAGAGTAAGCCTGAGGTACCTGTCATATGATCATTAACACCTGAGTCAATGACCCAAGGGTCCTGAGTGGCAAGACAAGCAGTGGAAGTACCTTGTTGGGCCAAAGTAGCAGTAGAATCAGACCCAACAGGGTTGGAATGCAGAGACAGGAGGTGATTGTACTCTTCCTCGGGAATAGAGACTACTCTAGATGTTGGTGGAAGTGACTGTGAAGGTGGTTCTTGAACTTGAAAACTAGCTTGGTGAGCCAAAGGTTTACCATACAACTCCCAACAAAATTCTATTGTATGATTCTCACCATGACAATAAGTGCACTTACGAAGACCACGTCCTCTACCACGACCCCCTTGTTCACTTCCACGACCCCCTTGGTCACGACCTCCACGGCCTTGGCCCCCACGACCTCGACCTCGACCTCCACAACCACCTCTATTACTCCTCATATAAGTGGCAAAGGAAGATTTATCATTAGAAGGTAATGCATTAGTATTGGAGGAAGAGACAATACTAGAGTTAGATAATGTGGCCTGTCGAAGTTTACCAGAAATTTTACTCAATGAAGGGAGGTCTGGACTTGCTAAAATTTGTAATTTTACTAGATTCAAACTTTTAGGCAATCCAAAGAGGAAGCGAGCAACATGCATAGAATCTCGTTGTTTCTTCAAAGTTTTAACTTCGAAGGAGATGAACTGATAAATATTGAGTTCTTCACATACACTCTTAAACTTGTTATAATAGTCCTCCAAAGACAAATCACTCAAGCTCAAAGAGAAATAATTTTGATGAAGATCATAAATCCGCTTCAAATTGTTAACACCAGAGTAAAGTTCCTTGGCTTGTTCCCAAACAAGTTTAGTAGTTGGTAAGAAAACCAAACTACAACTAATCTTAGACTCCATGCTATTCCACAAGCAACTCCTAATTTGTGCATCTTTGGCTCTTCAATCAGCATAGTTAGAGTCCGTAGACACTGGGGGTTCTTGAATCACATAATCGAATTTCTTTCTGCCAAGAAGAAACACTTCAACTGCTTGAGCCCATTGTGCATGATTACTCCCATCAAGGCGAATGGAGGTAATCGAAAGCATATCAGGAGATAACATAAAATGCTGTTGAGCAGCACCTTTCAAATCCATAACAAAAGAAACTTAGGTAAAAGAACCAACAAACAGTGAATAAAATAAAGCCAACGGACCCGTGGAGAGCAACTAAACCAGAGAATCAACAATACAATTAAACAACTCAACCATCAACACTCAACAATCCCAGCAACCATTGAGAACAGCCAACAACCAACAACCATGACTATTGATAGCAACCAGAAAAAAAATGAAGCTTATAAACTCATAATAGGCAGAGAAAATGATACACCAGAGAAAAAATAACGGAGCCCTAGACTGACAAATCCAGCGGCGGAGCGAGGATAGAAGTGACGGCTGGTGGCTAGTATGTGTTGCCAGAGGGAGGCGACCTGAACCAGGACTGAATCTCGGTCAAGTGATGGCGATATGGTGCCGCGAGACCAATGAGTCAGTCGTCTGAGGTTGTAGTGTTGATCGGTGTCGACGATGAAGGTGACCGGCAGCGGAAAAGGGATGGGCTGTGGCAGGTGGGGTTAATGGCGGTGGCTATGGCTGTGATTCCATGTTGTTGATAAAACATATTATTGATATATATAGGTATACATGAGTTTACTGTTTTGCCCCTAGCTTTATACCCATAATAAGTAAACATAGTTGTAAAAACGTGAATCGTAAAATGATCTTTTATTTTTTTAATCGTATCATATTGTGTACGATAAGATACATAAACACTTTAAAATTAAGGCATAATTATTATAAATTTGGAACATATTCAACTAATGACTAATTTAATTATCACTTATGTAATAATATTTAACAAAGCTGATAAATAATTCAATTTAGAATATATCTTTAATATCTGCATTAAAATTGGTCAAACTCAAAAGTGATAATACATGATAAATAAGCCAAAAAAATAAAATTTTTTTTTCTCATCATTTGGCCTAATCAATTTTATCTCCATAGTTCAAGTTAATGTTATCATCATTTTCATCAATTTGCAAAATAATTTCTTCATTGACATCTTTTGGTCCATCTTCTTCTTCATCATTTCAAACATCTACTATCTCTTCTTGTTCTTCTATTTCATATGTAATGGTCTGATATGCATACGATTCGTACGATATGCATCTATGTATTGTACGATTCATGAGCATGGTCAATGTATCTATGATACAATACTTTTATGGTTCATACGATAATAACAACTATGATTAGTACAATTTTTGTGGAAACTACAGTGATAGGGTAAAAAGTTCTACCAATTTTTACTCCACTTATAGTCGCTGTTAGTAAAAATTTTGTGGCATTATAGTAAATATCATTATAATATCATAGCTTCAAGATTGAAATGCTGATATATTCCTATTGGTTCTTGACCTTATAATATGAGTCTGATTTTTCATGTCCAGCGGGTCTCGCGTGCTGTTGATAGTCAAGAAGTAGAGTAAGATTCTTGTCTCGCTTCTCTGAAATGGACATAATAAGAATTATTGGAAGTTGTAAAGTTAGGTATTCATAATTGAGGAGTCCCACTTGATGGTTGGCCCAATAATACAGGTACCAAAATTATGTCTTTGAAGAGTCATCAAACCGCCTGCTGGAATTAATAAAGCCTGTAAGTTCTCTTCCCCCTCCTTGTTGCTTATTGGACATAATGATACAGAGGTGGGATGGATACACTTGCCAAACCTCTCCTTGATGCCCCCTGTGCATGTTTATTTCTGCCAGCTCCATGTTGGCCCAAGTGTGTCAGGCCTGTTCCTGGAAAGTTTCAAAGTACTTTCTGTGTTTTGGAACAATTCAGATGACTCCATCATTGAAATGTCATTGCTATTGGATTGACTGGAAAGGACAAATTATATAAGACAAAAGAAGAAGAAAGAAAGAAGATATATGGCAGAAAAACAATTTTTTGAAAAAAAAGGAGATATTTAGGGGAGTTAATTTCACTTGTGCTTATACTATACTTATCAAAAAACTTTTGCTGATACTGTGAGGCCATTTCAGGTACTCATTTTATCTGGTCACGATCATGATCAGTGCACAGTCAGCCACAACTCAAAATTTGGGTCCATAAAAGAGGCAAGTATTGATGTTTAATCTTTTGTGATTTTTACCCATGGTATGACATTTATTTGATGATACTATGCAGCAAACTGTAGGGACCATAAGTTGGCAGATGGGAAACTTATACCCGTCTTTCATGCTATTATCTGCTAGGAACTTTACACTTCCAAATGCATCCCATCCAGAAGAAGCAATCTCAACTCATCTGTGCTTTCTTCCAATGCAAACACACATCTACATATGGTAACTCTGAGTTGACTTGAGAGTAATAAATACATAATAGAACTTGTCAGTTGACATTTGTTCTTAAATCTCAGTTGCTGAAAATGTCAGGTATCTTTCACTATTTGTTCTGACCCTTCTTGCCCTCCTTCTTTGGCCTACAAGTGGCTTGAGTGTTTGGAACCATTGTAGCAATTTAATAGTAAGTTGCAACATTTTTGGAGGTGGAACAAAGGAGAAAAATGAAGATGAGAACTGCGAATATGAAATGATTTGGGATGCAGAAGGATCGATGCATCTTGTGAAGAAAGCTTTGAATGCCCCAATTGCTAATTTAAGTGAAAGGGGTTTGGTAGAAAGGTGCTTTCTGCTCTAATTTCTTATTATTTTTGGTAGAAATATATATTGCACATGGTAGGCACTCAAATTATGTCATTTGATTGTATGTTATAACGGATCTATAATGCCCGTTTGGCTTTATGGTAGAAAGTAGAGCTTTAATTGAAAAGCACTGTGGTGTTTTGAGTGTTTGTCAAATTAAAGTGAATAGTGCATTTAAGTTTTTTATTCGCATGAACAGTGAATTATAGAGTTTGTTTGGTTAGGTGTTTTGGGAGCGGAAGAGTGCGTTTTAAAACCCAAAACTCTATTTTGCAACATTTCCTCAAATTTTTTTACAGACACTTATTTTAAACTCAAAACACTGTTTAGCAACAGCTTACCCAAATGCACCGTAGACCTTTTTCATAAAAGCTCCAAATTTCCTAAAATCTGTTTTCAGCTTTAAGGACCTCTTAAAGAGCTTCTGCAGTGGGTTCCTAGACATTCCAATTTCAGACATACCCTATAGTCCCCTTAAGTTAAACTTAGGTAGTTATTCACTTATTTGTATAACCATTCTTTGTATTTGCCTTTTCATATTAAAATGTCTGACTTTTTGTAGCAGGGGTAATGCTGTAATGCGGCCAACAGCTAAGAAACATATCTCTCATGATATAGAAGCCTCTATGAATGTGGACTTGGGTGCAGATGTTGATTCTACGTTAAAAATGACAACTAGAACAAGCAAATCAAAGACAAAGATTGCGATTCAGAGATTGGTGCGGACATTCCGAATGCTTACTATCATTGCTGCAGTGAATCTTCCTCTCTACATGATGTTACTTTTTAAGGATTGGATTGACTAATGAAATCAGCACAAAATTTTTTTTGTTCTTGTTCTTTATATAGTTGCCTCTTGAGTCTTGATAGCACGTGAAATTTATTAGCTTAAAATTTTTGAATCCCACTTGTGCTCTTTTCTTTATTGTCATTGAAATATTGGTGTAATTTTATATCATCCATCGAATTATTTCGTGCTATTGATTCGGGTGATAATTTTTTTTCTTTGATAGTCTTTTGCAAGACATGTTATTGATGTCTATATCCCTTTTCCACTCATTCCAAAAACTAATTTGGACGTTATTGTTGTTTCGTCTCCATTTTCATGAAGCTAATCTTTAAGCAAGGTAGCCGCTAAGACACTAAAGGCTTTGTGTGAATAATGGAAAACATAGTTAAGATGAAATATGATATGAACTGCACTGGTTGTAATAGACCAGACTTTCGTGCTAGTTCTCCGCTATGATCTTCCTAGCTGGTTATCTATTTATTATTACCATTATTATATATTATTTAATCTAGGAGCTTTTTTTTTTTGTTGTGAAACCAGACCCGAGAATCAGTATTATTGCAGCAAGAAAAAATTATAAAGAGTCACGTGTGACTAAGGGAGCTATATCAGCAGGCTAGGAACCAATCCATACCTGTAGCTCATTGCCAGAAACAGCTTTTCTGGCTAATAAATGGGCAACAGTATTGTCTATGTGTTTAACATGAGAGAAAATACAAGAATGAAAACTTGCATCTAACATAAGAGCATCTTGTATTACATGACCATACTCTGGATTCATTGAATCCCTAGCAACGATAGTCTTGATAATAACCTCAGCATCGCCTTCCACAGAGCACTCCAAGATACCCAACTCTTTAGCAAAGTAAAGAGCCCTTCTGCATGCCGTAGCTTCAACAACAGCCGGGGATGAAGGAAGAGGAACCCGTTCTGTCATAGCACTGAGCACACCACCTGTGGAGTCTCGGATAACAATCCCAAGACTAGCAGCACCCTGAGAATTGAAAGTAGCCTCATCGAAATTTACTTTTACACGAGGGTGGATGGGAGGAATCCATCTTATAGCTCAATCCATCTAGGAGCTTGATGTGCCGTATTTGCACTTTTTACTGGTGAGTAGGATTAATGGTCCGATCTTTTGGTGGGATTCTTAATTTAAATAAATAAAGGGTAAACTATATAATTAGCCCTTATCCTTTACATCATATTTCAATTTGGTTCTTGACATTTCAATTGTGTCAATTTAGTCCCTAACCTTTTGGAATCGTGTCAATTTGGTCCTTGCCATTATGTTTTAGATGAAAATATTTGACGTGTCTAACAGTATAATTAAAAAATAATTTTTCTATCACATCAACTTCCAACAATATAGCCACATTATACTTAAAAAAAAGAAAAAAAGAAAAAAAAAGAAAAAAAGAAGACCCTCTCATACTAAAAAATTAAGAACAAACTTCTCCTCACGTGAATTAGATTGGGGGAAAAATCAAATTCCTCACCCTCACCCTCACTCTCACACCATTAACCCCTAATTCCGTTGCTTTATTTTCTCATTTTCACCAATGTGATCTCAATTATGTAATTTATTATTATCATATCAAAGCGACAATCAAAGTAGTAAAAAACTAAAATCTTAACGATTCTAAATTGAAGAATAGCATCACTATTGATGGTGAGTGGTGAGAACGAATTTGAGAAGGGCACCATATTGTTGTAAAGAGAAGTGATATGCACAACAATCCCAATCAAAGCCAAGTCTATCACCATACGGTGTCGTGTGAAGATTATTTAAGTGTTGAATCATTGTAGAAAGATAGGGATTCATGTGTTTGTATTTAGAGGCCAGTCGATTGACTTTATATACTAAAACTCAGTTTGTCAGTTATAGCCACTGTAAAATGGCTATGCACAGTATATATATTAATGGACTTGGTCAGATCTATTGGTAATACAAGCAAATCATTTCCTTTCACTCCATATTTCTTGATTTCCTCTTATTTGCTCACAGTAGTTATTCACATTACCTTCTGGAACTTTCACAACTGTTTCGTCACTTCTACGAGATCCACTATTGCCACTCCTTTCGAGCTCTCCTCAATAATGATACCTACAACTTCATATTGGATGAGAGAGTTAGGGATTAATGGCATGAGAGTGAGGGAGAGAGGGTCTGACGAGATAGAGTGAGAGTTAGGGATTTAATTTTTCCCTCAATCTAACTCACATGGGAGGAATTTTGTTCTTAATTTTTTTTAAGTATGACGTGGCTGTATTATTGGCCGTTGATGTGATAGAAAAACTATTTTTTAATTATACCGTTAGATACATCAGATATTTTCATCCAAGATATAATGGCAAGGACCAAATTGACCTGACTCCAAAAGTTTAGGGACTAAATTGACACAATTGATAGGTTAGGGACCAAATTGAAATATAGTGCAAAGGATAGGAATCAATTATGTAATTTACCTATAAATAAACTATTTTATTACTATTTTAACTATAGTGCCATGCCAGACCCATAGCTATGTTCCTTTACACTAATTGATTGATTGTTCCTTTATATCCATGTCCTTCCACCACACTATATTCCCACAAGCCACTAGGATTGGATTAATATCACTGTCATGTCCCTAGCTTATGTGACCCTTAATTTCTTGATTTCATAATTTCTATTGGACTCCAAAATAACTTTAAAAAACTCTTTAAATATATATATATATATATATATATATATATATATATATATATATACAATATTATATATATGAAAAACATTTTTGAAAAATGTCACCGGCCGGTTTTGTTTTGAGTCCAACTTCAATATGAAAATCAACAGAATATACTATCTTCTTTAGAGACTGGTAGATTCATTATTAAGCATTTATATATTTTACTCATTACACACATAACCCAACGTGTCTGTATATAACCTTTAAAATTGGCATTACCAGTTGACATTGTCAAAGTTATGTGGATAATAAATAAATATACACAAACCTCTCATGTTTGAGGACAATAGAAAAATTGTGATAGAAGAACCTTTTAATTAACAGTGATCACTCCATAAGGTGTCCTTGATCGGATTCAATTCAGTGTATGTACTTGTTACATTACACCCACTTGTTTGCTTAAAGTCACTACCTCAATGATGGAGTAAATCATCCTATCATATAGCAACACAACAATTTAAACAATGAAATATACTTATAAAAATTATGAATGTGAAAATAAAATTTTATTATCAAATAAAAATGCATAGTATTGTTTTTGAGGGCACATAATTCTAACACCTTCACCGCCCATCGGCCCATCTGCAACCAACATTTTTTTTTTCTATTTAGTAAACATCCTACTTATCTAATTTTATTACAAACTAACTCTTTCCCAGTAAATTATACTCATTAAAAGAAAAAAAGAATGAGGTATCATTTTATATATGTAAACTAAATTAAAGAGTGTTGCTGTATACATTAGTATGTTTGACACCGTTATTATTATTGTAACTCAAATGGTTCAAATTCATTGCGCAGAGAGAAAGAGAGCGGCTAACATGACACAATGATCAAGAGGACGACCAAAAAGACCATCTGGTGTGAAACCTTCTGCATATCGTTTTAGTTTTGCTTCACTTGGAACTGTGATCTATATGGATTTTGCTTACACTGAATTGGTGGAGCTTCTTCTCCCAATATTTATATGCAAGTACATTTATTATTTTAAGGTTGAAGATATACATAAATGGCAGGTGCATTTAATTTCAAATCTACTGCATGATATGTATCATTTCTACATATAGTATGGAATTTAAATGACATTTTGGTCCTAAATAAGTTTTGCAAGCCACGGCGTTTTCTGACAATGTCCAACGTTTTTCATGAAGCATGCCATTATTGTAGATGTTTCATATGGTGATGCGCCATGATTTTCTTGATGTGTCAAGAAAATCACTCATATATACCTTTCAGTTATTAATAGGGTAGACCCCCTTTTTAAAAAAAAAAAAAAAAAAAATTTCCTACAACATCTGGAGGAGGAAGAATTCAAATCCAAATTCACTTGATGGGAGAGATCAATTAGTGTCATTGAGCGACAAGGTTCATGATATGGAACAACTTTACTCTCGGTTTGTTATTAGAAAAAAAGTTTTCTAAAAAATTGATATATTTCCTGTGTTTGTTTGCAGCTTTGAAATAGCAACAAAATATTTTTTGATGTTTTGTACACACATAAAAGAATAAAATTTTGGCTACAACTTCACTCAATATTTTTTTTATTGGATGCGAATTTTGACAAATGTACAATTGGATTACATCTTTTTTTTATATTCTCCATACTTACAAAGTTTTCAAAAGATCAAAGATTAATAGATATGTCATCAATCAAATATTTAAATTTAAATTTTTTGTAGTCTAAATTTATGCATAATAAATAACATCTTTTTTTTTTGAGAAAGCATAATAAATAACATCTGATTGGTAAGAAATTTAACATGCGTGCTAAAAACATAAAGAACATGTAATCTAACAATTAGATTTTCAATATATGTAGTCATATTAATTTTTTAGTGGGTGCTATAGCCAAACTGATACCACATAAATTAGTATAATTTCCTATAATCCTAAATAGTTATATGAATAAAAAGTTTTCATTTATAAATGAATATAATGTACACCCCAAAAGTATAAAATAAACCAAAAATTGTGAGAGTCCTACACACTCACATCCTAGTCATAATGGCTTGATGGGGACTACAGTGTTTTTGGTTGTTTGATCTTTGTTGGTGATTTTTTTAGCCAAACAATCCCATTTTCAAAATATTTAGGGTGGTAGCCCTCTTTTGCAACTTGATTTTTGTAAAACCACCGAGGGGGTGTGGTCTAGTGGTCTTGGGTGACGTACAAGATGCGTTGAGTGTGAAGTCTAAGGTTCGAGTCCGAATATGGACTCACTTGGGTTACCTCCTTCAATAGCTCAAGGTTCACTAGTGTCCCTTATGGGGCTGGGAAACTATGACTCATCGTGGTCCCGTACACCCCAGCAGGGTCCCAGACCTAGCGGGTAGGGTGCTATAGGGTTACGCCTAGGTAGGATTACTACGTTGGTTGCCCCCCCTACCCATTTTTTATTCATAAAAAAAAAACTCGATTTTTATAAAATTGATCTCTTAGTGCTTCTAAATTTCTATAAAATCAAGTTATAGGCCACATTGGTTGAGCTGGTAGCGATTGATGTGGTGTTCTCAAAAAATTTTACCTAATTGGTGTTAGGATTAGTGCCCTTAAATCCTATTGTATGATGCTATGTATGATATTATGTGTGACATTATGTATGGCATGATGTATGACTTAATATTGTAATTAATAAATTTGTTTTATTATTATCTAAAATAACGGTAACATGAATATTTGGACATTATCATATAATCCATGAGATGCATAGTATGTGATTTATGTGAAAAGTCACAGAAGATATAAATCACAAGTTCTTTGTAAACTCAGAATTTAGTTCGTAGTCGGTGATGAAATTGGGCGTTTCATCTGCGAAGACTATAACATATCAACTAAGATGATTTGTCTTGATCATGGAAGTGGTGACTTCTAGTTGATATGTTGATATGTTTTAAGAGTTAAGACATATTGAACTGGACCGCTGTGAGATTTATTATTCTCATAAAGACTATCAATTGAATAATAAATCTCACGACTTATATTTGCATGAACTCTTAATCTTGAGAGAATAATGGACTTGATCATGAAGTGTAGGTTACTTTGATATATTAGGAGTGAGATCTAAAGTAATGGTCAAAACCTCAGTATATTGGGCAGCCACATTTAGTGTTGATGGAACATATATTCTCAAGATGGAATTCATAGTCTCTTAACGGAGATATAAAATATTCCCTTGAGATAAGTTTAATGGGTTTAGTTATTTAGAGAGTTAGGCCTAACCACTTTAGTAAGAAATTACTAAAGTATATATTTATGAAATTGGATTTCATAAATATATGGTGAATAACTTAAAAGGATTAAACCGGGTACTCAAGGTTTAAGATGTAGTAATTTACAAAGTGACAGTCTACATTCATGACTTTGTATTACAATGAATATTTTATGAAGGGGTTGCATGTACAATAAAGTCTTGGGATATAATTTATAGATAAGGCCTAGAGTGCAACTATATTTATATAGTGGTATTAAATATAGTTAATGGTAACTTTGGACTTGTCAAGAGTTGACAGAAAAGCCCAAGGCCCATTGGAGCTAGTGTCTTATTGGTCCCTTTTGGTCCCACTCCAAGCCACACACTTAAGCCCAATTGGAAAGGCCCAAAAGGCTAGCCCAATTAGATAATTGGTTAAATACAAAGGGAAAAACGTACAGAAATATGTGTGAGTGTAACATCATTGTAAAATGGTGTATGTGAGTGTATGTCACTCTCTTTTTCTTCCTTTGTAACCAATTGAGAGTCCACACTTCTTGGGCGTTAGTGGAATTGGAGTGAAGATTAAAAGTATTCCCAAGTGCTTCGATCTTTGTTTTGAAATTCACCGCTTCAAGGTACGCTCTCTTATACTTGAATTCTGAAATTTACATAGTGCATGTTATAGATTGTGAATGAAGTAGATCCGTTTAACTTTCCGCTGCGTACATGCATATATCCAACAATTGGAACTCAAGTTTCTAAAAATATAGTTCAATTATTATTATTATTTTTTTATTTTTACTAACAATGATCTTTGAAGCCTCGAGTTCATTCTGACCACTTATAAATAAAAATTATATAAAAAAAATTCCAAGGCAACTTGACTCCTAAGAATTCAAGTTTTTAACACTTTGTTTGGGAAGAGGGAAATGAATAAAATGGAATGAGTTATTTTGGAATATTCATTCCATTCTCTCGTTTGAGAGTTTTAATGAAGGGAATGGAAAGACTGTTCTCTTGTTTTTTAGTTTAAGTGAGAGGAAATAGAACGGGTATGAGGGAACATTCATTCCTCTCTATTTCCTCAAAACCTATTTTTTTTTTAACCCCAAATTTGGGAGGAATCAAAGGGAATGAAATTAAGTTTAATGAGATTTTCACTAAAAATCCAAAAATAGCCTTAGATATTCAGGATTTTATTTTAAAATAGGGGTCTAATATAATAATATTGTCTTAAAATTATTCCATTCATTTTCCTTTATGTTACTTACAAAAAAAGTTACTTACCTTTCATTTCTTTATTTTAATACATTCAAACAAGGTTACTTAGAGGAATTATAGATGTCTCACATGCATGGTAGCTTGGTGTAAGTGGATTCCAGATGTCACACATGCATGATAGCTTGGATGATATATAGCTTGGTGTAAGTGGATTCCACATTTCACGCATGCATGATAGCTTGGTGTAACTGAATTCCAGATGTCATGCATGCATGATAGTTTGGTGTAATTGGATTCCACTTTTCATGCATGTATGATAGTTTGGTGCAAGTGGATTCCACATGTCATGCATGCATGATAACTTGGTTTAAGTAAATTCCAAGTGTGCTCACTTAATTGGTCCCAATGGATGTGTATGTGACATTACTAGTTTACACTCTCATATACACCCATCTCTTAATATTTAAATGTTAAGGTTGCGTTTGGGAACTTGGATTTGAATTTGAATTTTAAATTAATAGATTTGAAATTAAGGGATTTCAAATCCATTGACTTTAGTAGTTATTTCAAATCCAAGCACTTAAAAGGTTTAAAATTCTTGATGGATTTGTCAAATCTAAATCCTTGACCTTTTTTTAAACACAAGTTATTTGGATTTTAATCACCCAAATCCAAATCCAATTGCCCAAATCATGTCATCCAAACACACCATAAAGGTATTGTTTCATAGGAAATTTTAATATAAAACACAATTACCAATTACTTATATACCACGCGGGTCTCAACTGTGTGTTGCTCAAGGAATTAACATTTAGGGCACGTTTGGTAGATTATACTGGTGATTACATAGGAATAAGAATAATTATTACAAGGAATACAAGATGTTGTAATGTAATACTTATTACTATTCTTTTGTTTGGTGACAATACAAGAATAGAACCCTGAAGCTAATAGAATGTTTAAATCAAATTATCTAAATTGTAACATTAGAATAAAACTTAAGATATTTTTTTGGAAATATCTTACTCGTATAATTATATTTCCTAAAAAATAATATTTTTTAAATTTGAAAGAAAGATTATTTATTATTTATTACTTTTTATTTTCATAATTATTATGTATATATGGAATTTTTTTTATTATTTTATTATTTTTAAATTTAAAAATATATTAATTTTAGAAATTAATACGCCTTCTAATGAATAGCTATTACAAAACCGATTGGTGTCTTAATTTGATGATAAAGAGCTATCATCAGGAGCGGACGCCATAAGTTTAAACTCTAAAAAAAAAAAAAAAAAAAATTATTCATAAGGAATGACTAATCCTTTTTTTTTTTTTTTTTGATAGGAGGAATGACTAATCCTTGTAATAAAAATATAACCAAACTACTGAATAGCTAAACCAAATTAAATAACTATTATATTACAGTGCTTATTACGGTCTACCGAACATACACTTAAATTAACTTAAACTTACATTAACTAGTTATTAAGGAGGTTCTTGTGGATTATAGTTAGCTCAGCTCGTAAAGTCTCTGATGGTTGAATAAGAGATCTAAGGTACAATCCCTACCTACACCGAAAACCGATTGGTGTCTTGGTTTAATGATAAAGAGCTATCATCGGAGCGGACGCCATAAGTTGAAACTCTCTCAAAAAAGAAAAGAAAAGAAAGGAAGTTCTTAATTTTAATCCAAGTTTTTAAATGGTGCGAGCACCACATTATCAATTTTAAATTCTTTGAAAATATGGTTTTTCAAAAAAAAAAAAAAAAAACAAAAATCTTTGCAAATATGGTGTTAATCTAATTTGAAAATTTACATATTTTTGAAATTTCTTGAGATTTTCAAATATAAGATCATCTTTGGACAGATTTTCACGTTATATACTTTGACAATATGTCTTATTGTGTTCCTCAACAAATTGTCATTGAAACGAAAACCATATTAGGTTGAAACACCTTCCGATTAAAACTATATATCTTCCAATTATTTATATATATATATATATATATATATATATATATATATATATTGATGATGCCGAAAAAATCACCAGTGAGCCACACGGTTCTCGCACACTTGAAACAACATCTGCACAACAAAAAGAGAAGACCTTGCAGAGAGCACCGATATGGTGCCGGCCAAATACCCTCCGAAGGTCAAGTTAGAACTTCTCACAACTCTAAAGTGCTAGAGCGGGGTCAATTATGCGTACCTTGGTTTGTGAGGGTATTAGGGCTTTTTATAGTAGTAAAGGGTTGACCTTTCTTCCTTGGTGTAGAGTTCTTTTCCTTATAGGAATCCTCATGAGCGTATTTTTTGGAATCCTTTCCTTGTAGGAGTCTTTTTGATTAACACCAAGCGTGCGGCGCAAGATATTTCTTTATATATGCAAACGTGGAGACCAAGCAAGGCCACGTTAGGGTCGTCAGCTTCGCCTACTACCTCGTCGGGGTCGTCAGCTTCGCCTACTCCCTCGGGGTCGTCAACTTCGCCTACTCCCTCGTAGGGGTCGTCAGCTTCGCCTACTCTCTCGTCGGGGTCGTCAGCTTCCCTTACTCCCTCATAGGGGTCGTCAGCTTCGCCTAATCCCTCGTCGGGGTCGTCAGCTTCGCCTACTCAAGCGTAGGGGTCGTTAGCTTTGCCTACTCCCTCGTTAGGGTCGTCAGCTTCGCCTACTACCTCGTTAGGGTCGTCAGCTTCGCCCACTCCCTCGTAGGGGTCGTCAGCTTCGCCTACTCCTTCGTCGGGGTTGTCAGCTTTGCCTACTCCCTCGTAGGGGTCGTCAGCTTCACCTACTCCCTTGTCAGGGTTGTCAACTTCACCTACTCCCTCGTCGGGGTCGTCAGCTTTCCATTGATGACAAGTCAACCCCGTCTTCCTAAAGCTGTAGACGTCCTAAAGTTGTTTGACTGCCATTTATGACAAGTGAGGCCAACGGGTCTATTTTGAATGTTGCTTCATGATACTATATTCATGAGTATTCACATTCACAATTTTACCCTTATCATATATATTTTAAATTCTACTTGTTATGGTTTGTTATTGGGACAGATTTCTATACTGTTTTGAGAATCCTAACTAGTAGTATAAGCATTCACGTCAGTCTCCTCAAATATTTAGCTAAATTAAGCCAAAAAACTATACTTTTGCAGTTTAGCTATATATTATTTTCATACACATATATCAGCCTCAATACTTTATCAACATTGAAATTTAATGTAGAGAAGATAGAGACTCACTACATATAGTGATGAGACTATCCTATTTACAAACTTTAGTTAATTTAGTGAGGTTGATGTACGCTTATTTCGGTTGAGTTTAGATAAATTTTTGCTAAAATATTAAATTGGTGAGACAAATGTGAATGCTCTAACATCCTAACTTCAAATCTTTTTCATCTTCACAAAAGTTATCAAAGTTTTGATATTGAATAAATGAAGTTATATTTTAGAAACCCTCCTCATTAATTGTGTTGATTCTAATTCAAATTTGTTTATTTTAGTCTTGCTAAGAATCACAAAAAAAAAGTAAGTGATTTTACAATTAATATAGGAGTTAATTTCAATTTCTCTATTTGGTATCACAACAAATTTTCAATTTTTACGCCATTAGGTCCAAATTCCCTTTTTAATTCTGGCTTTGAAGGATTCAAAAATTGATGACATATTACTTGTAGGCCAGCAACTAGCAATGCAAAATGGTTACGGGAACCCTTAACTGAAGCCTTTCCACTCATAATAGATTAAGGACCGTATCTCACTTCATTTGATTGGATAGGAACTCAAGGAGAAATGCATTATATAATCTAAAATGAGATGACAACTCGTGCGTTTTTGCTGCTAATTGTTGGAGGAATTGGCTTCAACAGTAGTCGCTTGTTCTCGTGTCAATGCATGTGCTATAATGTGTATGCAATCGCAGGCTCCACATAAGCAATAAGAGATGAGTCCAGAACCACATTGAACTTTTTTGCAATCAGCATCGCTGGAGCATCGATCTCCCTTTCTCGTTGCTGCAGCACTTGCCATCATTGACAATTGTAAGGTTGAATTTTATCAACCATCTTGTTGGCTTTATTCCGTGTCAAATTTGCTTGTATTTTAGCAATTAGTAACCTTGTATTTATGTGGGAATCATGTAAGGGTAGTGAGTGAGAGAGTGTGAAGAAATACTCAAGATTGTGCAAGGATGCAGAGACTCGCGGCTGGAACTCGCAGGTGACTCGCGATTGGCAAGCCGCCAAAGTTGGCACTTGTGTGAAGCATGCAGGGGAGCTGAAGAGTCATGCCAGCTGTTGCACTACAGGACAAAAGTCCCAGGCTGGCCAGGCCGTTAGCTTGCAACTTGAACTCGCGACTCAGTCCAGTCGCGAGGCCAAGTCTCCAGACCACCCTGTTTGGGAAAAATTGACTATTCACATTCCTTTCTCACCCTACTATATATAGACCCTTATAACCACGAAATGTAGAGAGCTTCCAGAGAGAATTTTGAGAGAGAAACCCTAGAGAAAAACAAGATTGATTCATCCACAATCTTCACATAGAGACTCTTCAAATTCCTCTACTCTCTTCCTCTCCATTGTTAAATCCTTGAGAGGTACATTACCAAAACCTTTTCTCACCATACCCATATCTGTGAGAATGCCATTTGGTGTTTGGGAAGCAGTTAAGAAGGGACCAATTTCATATTGGTTGATGCTATGGTCAAGTAGCAGAATCCAGTAAGCTAAAAAAGAAATAGGTTCGGCGTAATCTTGTTGGAGCAGGAGTTTGGAGAGCTTAGGTACATTGGGTAGATTAGGCTTAGAGGGTCTTCTGCTATTCATGTATCCCAACTACATTCTTTAGTGGATTATTTACCGCTTGGAGGGCGGCGGAGAGGTTTTACGTCGAGGGCTTCGGTTTCCTCTTTGATAACACATCGTGTGTTGTCCTTGTGTTTGCATCTCTCTTCCCTTAATCTTTGCCATTTAATTTTTGTTGTGGATGTGATTTTATTTGGAGATTGTTTGTCAATTTTGTATTAAGCTTATGTTCATATTCCGCACATTAATTGTCTGATATTAAGCTTGGATTGGTAAGTTGTTAATTGGGGGTCTAAATGTTCATAGTGTTTTATACACTAATTGAACTTTCAATTGGTATCAGAGCGGGTTCACTTATATTGGTTTCATTACCTTAGTATGATCCTTGACCCTAAATTGAGATGGACTAGTCTCAATCTTTAAATGCTCCACCATATTTTGATGGTAGCAACTATGCCTTTTGGAAGGTGAGGATGAGAGCATTTTTGTGTTCTATAGATGAGGCTGTTTGGGATGCTGTTGAAATAGGTTGGACAAAGCTAGAGGCAGCCAAATCCATATGGGATAAGGCAGCCCTCACGGCGTTAAATGCTAATAGCAAAGCACTTAACGCAATTTTTTGTGGTGTGTCCCCAGATGAGTTCCATCGGATTTCTCATATCACCGTTGCCAAGGAAGCATGGCAGATTTTGGAGACCACGTATGAGGGTACAAAGAAAGTTAAGGACACAAAGCTACAGATGCTGACTAACCGGTTTGAGGAGCTCAGGATGAGTGAGGATGAGTCCTTTGACTCTTTCTATAGTAAGCTAAATGAAGTGGTCATTGGCAAGTTTAACTTGGGAGAGAAAACGGAGGACTCGAAAGTTGTAAGAAAAATTCTTCGTTCATTGCCGGAGAGCTTCCGTGCAAAGGTGACTGCAATTGAGGAGAGCAAAGACCTTGATGAAATTAAAGTCCAAGAGCTGATTGGTTCTCTCCAAATGTATGAGCTTTCATTACCAAATCAAAGAAAGAGCAAATCACTTGCTCTTAAGACGATAAATGAAAGGGTAGAAGCACATGGTTCATCGGATGTGGATGTAGTCGAAAAGGATGTTGCCTACCTTGCAAAGAATTTTCGCAAATTTCTAAAGTTCAAGAATAGTGAGAAATTTGGTGATAAAGGGAAATTCATGAGTTCCGGAAAGGAGAAGAAGGACTTCAAAAAGAGAGAAGGGAAGGAGTCCCAATCTACTCAAGAAGTCACTTGTTTTGAATGTAATGGACATGGCCATTTCAAAAAGAAATGTCCTAATTACTTGAGATCGAAGGGCAAGGTGTATGCCACAACTCTCAGTGACTCAGATTCCTCCACCTCTGATTCGGAGGATAGCTGTGATGAAGAAGGGAATTTCTCAGCATTCATGACTGTTGCTCATGTTGAGTCTTCGGAGGACTTGAATTTGCTTGTGAAAGAGCTTGGGGAGCATAGTGATGAGGAATCCATGGGAATTGTAGAAGAATCAGATGCCGAAGAAGATGAAGATACAACTGGTCTTCAAGAGAACTACAATTCACTACTTGAGAAGTTAGGAGAATATGCTCTGCCCAGTTCGGATTGATTAGCCACATTGCAACTCTGTATGCCGTCTTCACCGAGAATTTCTGTTTTCTATTTTCCTTCCAGACCAACGTGTCCTTTGAGTGCAAATTGGTGAGTGGAATGTTCAGAATTTCTTGCCGAGTTCTATCTGTGAAGATGGCCTGGAGTTTCCCTCTATCCCATTGTCTTGTGTCTTCATCAATGAGATCATAGACCCACAACTCATGGGAGACTACATTCAAGGGTATTGGGGTATGTGACAGCCATCTGTGAGTAAACACCCTAATTGTTCTACCATCCCCAACCCGGCAATATGATCCTGCTACTAGAATATCTCTAGCTGCCAGTAGGCTTCTCCACACAAAGGATGGGCTACTCCCTACTTCAGCCGTCATGAATGAACTGTTTGGGAAGTACCTAGCCTTGTATACCTTGTAGAATAAAGAGTGTGTATCCTCTATTAACCTCCATGCTTACTTAGAGAGCATTGCTAGGTTAAAAGAGTGAAGATCGCGAAATCCCATTCCCCCATTCTTTTTTTGAGTGCAAAGCTTCTTCCAATTAATCCAATGAATCTTCCTTTCATCTTGATGTTGTCCCCACCAATATTTTGCTACCAATGAGTTAATGTTGTCGCATAAGGATCTTGGTAATTTGAAGAGGCTCATGGAATATGTGGGAATTGCTTGTGCCACGGTTTTTATTAAGATCTCCCGGCCTGCCTTGGAGATAAACTTCTCTTTCCACCCCATCACACGCTTTGTAATTTTTCCCTGGAGGTCCTTGAAGGTGTTAACCTTTGAATTCCCAATAGCCATAGGAAGGCCAAGATACCTATCACATTGTGTCATTATTCTCGCACCCAACATTTGTTGAATCATTCCCCTCACTTCTGGCTTTGTGTTTTTACTGAAAAACAAGGATGTTTTCTGGTGGTTAATTGCTTGACCCGATGCTTCTTCATATTGACTCAGAATCTGCATCAAGTGTTGGCACTCCCCTACTGTGGCTTTGCAAAATAGCATGCTATCATTTGCAAATAAAAGATGGGATATACACACCCCATGCTGGCTTGATAGAATCCCAGTGAGCACTCGGTCTTCTATTGCTTTTTGTAATAGCACCGAAAGGCCTTCAGCACATAGGAGGAAAAGGTAAGGAGATAATGGGTCTCCTTGCCTAATACCCCTTGATTGAGTGATGAATCCTTTTGGTTCGCCATTAATTAAGATCGAATAGGAAGCTGTAGTAATTGTCTCCATAGCCAAATGAACCCATCTATGGTCAAAGCCCATTTTCAGCATAATACCCTTCAAAAAATTCCAATCCACCCGGTCATAGGCCTTGCTAATGTCCAGTTTAACTGCCATCTGTCCCACCTTCCCTTTTCTTCTCATCCTCATTCTGTGTAAAATCTCATAAGCAACTGTAGTGTTGTCAGTAATAAGCCGGTTTGGAACAAATGCACTCTGGGATTCAGATATAATATCAGGCAATACATGCTTTAAACGATTAGCAATAACCTTAGAGAGTAACAGGGATACAACATTTCCCAAACTTATGGGTCTATAATCACTCATGCATTTCGGGTCTTTCTTTTTAGGGATTAGAACAATATGTGTATGGTTCATTTTCCTCAACATATGGCCAGAATGTAAAACTGATAAAACAGCATTTGCGACATCGGTGCCTACAATGTGCCAATATTTTTGGAAAAAGAAGGGAGACATACCATCCGGCCCCGGTGATTTTGATGGGTGCATTTGAAATAGGGCATACCTGACCTCCTCCATGGTGTACCTTTGTGTGAGGTTGTCGTTCATTTGTGGGGTGATCCGCCTTTCAACTATTCGTAGGACACTGTCAATATGATTTGAGTGTGCCAAGGTGAACAAATTCTGGAAATAGGACTCGGCAACTTCAGCTATCTGGTCCTCTGAGGTACACCAATTCCCTTCACTATCAAGCACCCCCGATATTTGATTTTTTCGTCGGCGTTGGCTGGCACGTTGATGAAAATACTTTGTATTTTTGTCCCCTGCTAGCAACCATATTGACCGGGATCGCTGTCCCCATGCTAGCTCCTCTAGATGTATTAGGGTGCTAATTTCTCCCTTGAGTTCTTTGATGGTATTGACATGATCAGCATTATTCAACTGACATAGTTCCTCAAGCCTTTTTTCTTTTTCTTTCAATTGTGTCTGTAAGTGCCCAAAGGTAGTTCGGCTTTAATCAAGTAATGCAAATCTGCACCTTTTAATTTTTTCAAACAGTCTAGCCGTTGGACTCCCCGGTAACACATCTGCTTCCCAGCCGGTTTGGATGATCATTTCACAATCTGGATGAGTGGCCCATTTTTCCTCAAATCTTCTTGGTATTTTCTTCTTTGCATTCACTAGCCTGTGTGGTTGTGTTATGATAAGGATCGAGTTGTGGTCTGAGTATGGAGCGTGCATGTGTCTGACTTGGGCTTGGGGAAACATATCTCTCCATTCAACCGTGGCACATGCCCTATCTAGCCTTTCCTGGACAAAATCATCCCCATCACGTCCATTATTCCATGTGTAAATATTACCTTGGAAGCCTAGATCCACCAATCTGCATTGTAGAAGGGTTGCGCGGAATTGTTGCTAAAGGCTATAGGCTTTGGCAGACGCCCTTGTTTCTCATCTAAGTTCAAAATCTCGTTGAAGTCGCCGCAACAGAGCCATGGGATCGAATGTCTAGTATGGAGGTGCTTAAGTAATTGCCAAGATCGTTTAAGTAATGGTCCGTTTAGTTAGAGAAACATGGAAAAGTGGGAAAATAGAAAATGAGAAAGATATAGAAAATTAGGAGAATATAAGAAATTGAATTTTCTTTCATATATGTTTAGTTGGAAGGATAGAAAAATGGAAAGATAAATTTTTTTTTTATTTGGTTTAGAAGAAAATGAGAGAATAAAAAATAGAGTTTATATAAATTTACCATCATATCCCAATTAGGTAAAAAAAAAACAATACATTATATTTTTATTTAAAAATTATGTATGAATGATTACTTCATTTAAAAAAAAAAGGATAAGTTCAAAAACCCAATAATTTTTCCTCAAAAAAGAGGATCACGAAAGAAAAGAATATAAAAAAAAATGGAAGAAAGGATAAGCATGAAAAAAAAAAAAGAATACTGAAGAAAAGATAAGCACAAAACAAAAGGACAAAAAATCAAAATTGAATGACGATGATACACAAAATCGTTAGTGAGCTGATAGTCCACATGCGCACCAATCGGAGTACCTGAAGAACAAAAAGAATAAAGAACCTATAGAGAACACCGGTGGGGTGCCGGCCAAAAACCCTCCGAAGGTTAAATCAGCAAACGAAGAATCTCCAATAACTCTAAAGTGTAAGAGCTTAGGAAATTGCACGTACCTTGGAGAAGAGGAGACTTGGTGCTTATATAATGGTGTAGAGTTGACCAAAATCTCATGAACGCAGGATCTTTCGTTGTAGGGAAGATATGGAGTTAATGTTCCGAGATCTTAGGATTTCTCTTCCTATATTTGGAGGATACGAATATGTAGAAGGATCTTTTGACGTGGTGTGCAAGTTCTTTCCATATATGGGTTCATGAGTGGAGAATATGCAAATGGTGTGAGACTAAGTGTAATTCATCGTTTGTATTAGGTAGCCTGATGAGTACCTTCCTACCCAATAGTGAATGTGAGTGGAGAGCATGGTTGATACTACGTCGTAATCCACCCGAAGGAGACCTAATACCCAAAGGGTAAAAGAAGACCGTCGGGTATCCCAAACCCAAAGGGTAAAATGGGACCGAAAGAGACTTTAAACCTGAAGGGTCTGAGCAGCTCGAAGGGCATCCCCAACCTGGCAGGCAAAAGGAGTTAGAAATCCTATTAACCAAAATATTCCTTATCAAATGATAACATAGAAGAAGACAAATAAACAAAAGCTCTGTTTGTTTCAGAATTAATGTTTTCTTGAAAATGTTTCATTTTTCAAAGAGCATTTTTTGGAAAGCTATCTCATTTTTCGATGTTTGATAATGACATTGAAAATGAGATTGAGAATGTTTTCTAGTGTTTGGTATGCATAAATTTTTTTATAACATTTCTTGTATAATTTAAAACATGTATAACATGTGTATTATGTAAACCAACTAATGTAAATAGATGTTGGGCTAGGCAATTTCGTCCAAAACATAGCCTTTGGTTTTCACTTAAGTCTTCTCCCCGATTTGGGGATGCTGAATTTTGGTGGGTCAGAGAGAAAACTACCATGACCCACTATTTTATTCCCTCATTTCCACTCTCAACCAAACAAAAATTTTCTCAATTTTCTCTCTTGATTTTCTATCCCTCCAATATTCACCCCGAACAAACGGATCCCTATGCTAAATCCAAACAAAAGCAGTACAACAATTGCCCTTATAAGCTTCCAAACCAGGAGGCAAATTGCAATTACTACAAGAGAAACATACTTTAAGAAAAGGCGAAACTATGTTATTGGTCCCTGAAGTATACCCTGTGAACACAATCGGCCTCTTAAGTTTCAAGTGTGAAATATTAGTCCCTTATGTTTAAAAATGAGTACTGTTATTCCCTTTATTAAATGTAGTTACGCTCTGTTTGTTTCAGCATTAATGTTTTCTGGAAAATGGTTCATTTTCTAAAGAGTATTTTCTGAAAAACTATCTCATTTTCTAGTGTTTGGTAACAATCTTGAAAATGGGCTTGAGAATGTTTTCTGGTGTTTGGTATTCACAATTTTTATAACATTTCTTGTATAATTTAAAACATGTATAATGTGTGTATTGTGTAAACTCACCTAATGTAATCAATATAAATAAATAATTAAAAAAACCAAGAATGAATTTGGTTTTCAAACTAAAATTTTGACAACGGACACAATCAAAATTAGTTGTCCAATTTTCATGATCTCAAATACTCATCTTGTTCACATATATGAACATAGAAAAAAACCAAGTACACTGGAAGTGTACTATAATGGCACAATATATATATATATATATATATATTAACCGTGCTTCTCATAATTCAAAATAACCATTATATCTATAAGTTCTATTTTAAATAGTTCAAAATACCACATAGGCCAAATAGTTTGATAAATACCAAAAATTGTTATAGAACTATTGACGGATTTGTGAGAAAAAAAAAAAAAAAACACCTTATTAAAGAATGGTGTTATATAGGGGAGAAGAAATATGGAGAAAAAAGAGAAGAAAGACAAATAGAGAGAGAAATCTGTGGGAAGAAAAGAGGTCAGAGGGGATGATAGTAAGGGCGTGAAAAGAGAGAAAAAATAAAAGGGAAGAGAAGAAATGAAAGAGTTTATTGTGAGAAAGGCTGAATGAGCGAAAGAAAATATTGTTTCCTGAGTAAGAAGAAGACAATATTTATAAAAATTATGCGCCGTATGAGAGAGAGATTGTTTTCCATTTTTTTTTTTTTTTGGAAAACAACCTATAGATAATAAACTTTATTTTTATAAGAGTTTTCCGTTGACCAAAGATAGTTTCCGTTGACCAATTTTTTTTATGTTACTAAAAATTGAAAAATGTGGAAAACTATCTATATAAAAGATTTTTTAGCGAAACAAACAGAGCGTTAATATTTTGTTTATATGATTAACGGAATAATTTTGTGACATTTTTTTTAACTAAAGTGGCATTTTTATTAAAATATTACAAAAATGAATTTACAAGTTAAGAACAAATTGACCGAGTTCCCAGATCAAGTCTTTTAACAAGGATATCATTAAGATTTGATTTTGGAAGGCAGTGGTACTATGGTGGTGGCGACAGAGATGAAGGCAGTGCTGTGGCAGTGACAAAATAACCTCAAAGGTTGGAGAGCAAGTGGACATTCTGGTTTGATAACCAGTCAAAACCCAAGCAAGGTGTTGCGTGGGGCACCTCTCTCCCCAAGATATACACTTTCGACACAGTCGAAGATTTCTAGTGGTACCTTTTCAACCTTCCTAAACTATTCCCTTTTTTCTGTCTAATTTTTTTTTTTCATGATTTGGGTTCCTCTTCATCTTTCCCCTCTTTCATTTTTATTTTTGTCTGGATAAGAAGTGTAAATATAGCATGCTGTTGTTAAAGGAGGATTTTATTTGTTAGATCTAGATAGGTTGTGTATTAATTCATTTTTCCTCGTATTGATCAATATTTATATTGGGTCTGCTAGCGTTCAAGTTTGATTAAAAATGTGAACTCTTTGTGCAGATTGTATGATCAGATATTCTAGCCCATTCTACCAAAAAAAAGATATTCAAGCCCAGCAAGTTGTTGGCAAATGCTGATTTTCACTTTTCAAAGCTGGAATTGAACCCAAATGGGATGATCCCGAGTGTGCTGCTGGAGGAAAGTGGTCCATCACGAACAACAGAAAGGCCGGCCTTAATACCATGTGGCTTGAAATTGCAAAAATCTCACTTGAACAGAATGTTTTAATAAAATCGGGATAGCATTAAGATTTGATTTTGGAATTAGGCGGGTTTGTTCTTGACATGTAAATTCATTTTTTAATATTTTAATAATAAACAATGTCATATCAATCAAAAAGATATTCCTCATTGTTCCGTTAGTCACATAAGTAATAATACTAACAGTAGTTAACAGAAAGACTAACCGTGCTCATTTTATAAACATAAAGGACAAATAGTGCTCACTTGAATTTTGAGGGATTAATTGTGTTAATGGGGTAAATTTTAGGGACCAATAATGTGGTAAAAATGGCCAAATATCACCATTTTGCAAAATTTGTAGCAAAAAAGTACTGTTTTGGAACTTATTAGTGATCTACCACTTTTCTAGTACTCAAGCTCTACAAACTCGAGTTCCAAATGGTACTCGAACATAGTAAACTCGAGTTCCTAGAAGTCCTGCCACCGTGGCACCGTCTAACATGGCATTTGGGAAGTAAAAAATTCCATTTGGTACTTGAGTTTCTTGAACACAAGTACTGTGCTAGTCTGGTACCCGAGTCCACTAATCTCGAGTATCAATCTGTATGTGAGGCCCCAATTTCTTAGAGTGCAAAGCAAAATCATACAGATTAATACTCGAGTCTATGAAACTCGAGTACTGTGTTAGCAGTACCCGAGTCCATTAATCTCGAGTATCAATCTGTATCTGAGGCCCCATTCTTGAGTGCAAAGCAAAAATTTATGGGTTATTATGGCTGTATGGGTTTAATTTGATTTCATTCACTTTTTTGCAATCTATTTCCATTTGGTTCTTGGAAAACAAAAGAAAATTTATACCCTTTTTTTTGGGATTAATTTATATTTGAGGGCATAATGAATACCTACACTTGAATGTGGAGTGCAGATGGCTTTGTCTGATTTTCCAGTTGGCAAAGTGTGGGAGAGTTCTCCACCTAAAAGGCTTGAATTGAGTGATGATTTGATCCCCAACCCAAGCTCGACTGACAAGTGATCACCCCTGGAACAACCTAGCCTTTGACTCCTTTGGCATAGTACTATGTGTACCAGTGGATTATAGTCAAATGCCATTCCATCCTTGATGATAGTATGACTTATGAGATTGTGGGTTGATCTGTTTGAGTGTGTCACTAACATTGCATAAGCAAAAGAAATAGTACTACTTTGAATCCATCTAGATCAAATTGCAGGACTAGAATATAGTTTTGTGAACTGGGAAAAACTAACTGTTTAATATACATGACCTTGGAACTTGATGGAACAAAGCTTTTGGAGTTGTATGCATGTAGAATCAAAAGAATGTCTTTACATGGATTTGAGAATGGTAAGCAGGTTATTATGGAAGGGATCTGAGATGTGCTCAAGAAGGTTCTGTACAGGACCCTTACCAGTCAAAGCTGCTTGTGTGTAAAAGCCTAACCAAGCAACCATAGCTAAGCGCCCATTTTTTTATTTCTTTCACCTTCAGCTCCTCAAAAGCTACAGGATCACGTGAGAGGTTCAAGGGATCAAAAAGTGCTCCTCCTGGATAATTGATATCACCTGGCAAGTAAATGCCAAGAGGCTCCAACGCCTCAATCCCACAAAATCTTGCATATTCTGGTCCAACCTATTTATGAAAAATATCCAACAAAGAAATAGATACCCATCTTTAGAAACTATTATAGTGTCAATAAAGCACGTTATTTGTTAAACTTTAATAATTCAGTTTGGAACAGACTTATTGGCTCTCCATCTCTTCAAGTACATTTTCAGTTTCTGCTTTAGTTACAATTTGCATAGAAATTAATGAAGAAAAAGGCTCGTGAACAAGCAGCCTGGGGCTTTGGAGGAAGCCCCATCTCAGACAATCCATCACGAACAACAATTTCACCTCTAAATTTGTTAATTGAACTCCTTACATTGGCACAAAGCCACAAAGTAGAATGCATGATTGTGGAAGGATATGATTGGTGATAGTCTTATGAGAATATAGAAAGAAAAAGAATGCAAAATACAGTTATTGGCTCTCCATCTCTTCAAACCATCTACCTGGGACAAAGTCCCAGGTACACTTTCAGTTTCTGCTTTAGTGACAATTCGCATAGAAAGAAATGAAGAATAAGGCTCATGAACAAGCAGCCTGAAGCTTTGGAGGAAGCCCCATCTCAGACAATCCATCATGAACTAAATTTCACCTCTAAAATTGATAATTGCACTCCTTACATGGGCACAAAGCCACGAAGTAGAATGTATGATTATGGGAGCATAAAATTGGTGATAGTCTTATGAGAATACAGAAAGAAAAAGAATGCAAAATACAGTTGTTACCATCAGGAGTGCTTGGCAAATAGCAATGACAATCACTCCTTGGCCTCCAGCTAAGTGGAGTCCTGGGATGCCAAGGTAGTCGAGAGTATCTCCCTGGTGAAATTGAAGAAGTGAAGAAAAAGAAATCATTAATGCCTCTCGTTATCATTGCTTATTAAGATTATACTCACAGAAGTGTAGAATCAACTTATGATTATAGTGAGGGTGAGCTCAAAAGGTCAATAACACAAATAGATGAGAAAAAATCCGAGTGAAGTCCAAAAGTTTGCTCAAGCAAGAAGGGCATACCATGCTTAAGTGGTTGAATAGATCAACTACCATGTGGCTAGTTCTCAGAAAGAACTTTTTTGCCCGGCTGAATAGTTATTATGCTGCATTAAAAATATTGATAAGAAGAAGGATAGCAAATCAGTTTCAGTCAAATTTTTATTTTTAAAATCCAGACATTTTAATAATCTTCATTTTGCCTAATTTGGAGAAAGGATGATGTAGAAGTGTAATTTATTATTCATTTTAAAGTTAGAAGTGTAATTTAGTAAGAAGCTTGATTTCAAAATATTTCTCAATTCTCACTCATCATGGAAATATATTAATGTGTTTCCAAATAATTCCACAAACAACATTTATGACCTTAGTTTCCATTGAAAAGATCCACACTATAAATTTGCAATTCATAAATAGAACTCTTAGATCACATAGAACATAGCGAGAGCCCAATAGCCCCATAATGCATCAGAGTTCAAATATTTGCTATTCTAGCTTCAATGCTATATTTCTTAAGGTTTAGTAGGACTGAGTAGTCCAAATCTGGAAGTAAAGCTTTAAAAACATGCCTTGCAGAAGAAATCTGTTTCCTTAATATGTTCATATCCAATTCTCTAATTCTTCATCTTAACATCTTTTAATTCTCAAATTTTTGTTTGACATCAACTTGGGTTAAAATTAGGAAAATTAAATAAGTTCTCGGTTTCCAAATTTAGTCCAAACTGTTTCTGTTAAATAATAGTCCAAAATCTGGTCCCGGGTTAGACAATCATCTTTTATATCACCATCATGTTCACTGTACACCTAAATAGTACTCGCATCAAGCTATACATAATATATGGGCCCTACCTAGATATTACCTTAGAGTCTCAGACAGTATGCAGACATGTTGATTGATCCTAGCCGTCCTATTCATTAATAAACTTTGAATTTTCCCCAAAAAATCTATACAAACAGCATTCACAAGTCATAAAACATTGTGTGAACTGTTAATGTTAGAAGTTTCAACAATTGATAACCTAAATATTACTATCAGAGCACTAACTTGATTACCTATCTAGTTAAAAATAACAGAAACCAACAAGCTGATAACTTATATATTATTGTCCGAGCACTAATAACTAACTATATATCAGGAACCAGTAAAAATTACTTTGCAAAACATTAAAATCACAACCCCTCCCCCTTCTAGAAATCGCCCCAACTGATCTTGTTATATGGCTGTAAAATATCCGTAATTTCAATCCAATGAGCAATGAGATCATCAGAGAGATGCTTATTAGCCAGAGATTGAGACGTGAACCCATAAGACAAGCCGTGATCTCTTTAAGCATATGAAAAGGCCATAGTCAAAGAGTATCTACTTCAAAGTTGAATGTGCAAACTAATGGATAATATAGCACATAAATTACTAGGAAGAAAGTGAACAAATAGGAACATATCCCCGGATGATGATATATACACTCAGGCAGAAAATTACCTGAAGCTTTGAATAGCCAACTCGCCACCAGACAGGCTCAACAAAGTGAAAGGCTACTAATATGTCTAATACTTCCTGGAACCAGAACACCAAGTGATGCAAGCATAGCCCAACGTGCATGCAGTATCTCAAAGCTGTATACAGATTAAACTAATCATTTGGAAAATTAAACATAAGACTCAACAAACTTTGTCGACTATGCAACCCATAGTTGACATTCTTAACGCAATGGAAGCCATATTTGACTGACAGTCATGGTAAGCAAAGCAAACCAAATTGGAATAAATAATCGTTGTATTTTCATAGAGTTGTCATGTAAAGTGCAAGAGTGTTGGGAATTCATTTACTCAGAGTCATAGCATAATATTTATGATGATAGTCAAATAGTTGGATAGCTAATGTTCACAACACATAGCAGAGTCTTTGTCTGACTACACAACTCATCACCCCCTAATCTTAGTCCAAAGTTCAAAACTCTGTCATTTTGCATATGACTGAGTAGTTGGATAGTTAATGACTACATTACAATTTTTTGAATTGGTCATTAGACATGCACATAATAGGTCTTGAACCCATGACCTCACACCTTGCTCTGTTGCGGCCAACGCTGACTCATCTATTAAAGATCCATAGCCAACCCCACAAATTTTAGGACTAAGGCTTGGTTGTTATTGTTGTTGTTGTTATCTTAATAAGGGAACATCAGGAAAACTTTGACATTTTGAATCCAAATACCAACACTTCAGAGGGAATTGTAGTGCTATATCAACTATGGAAATAACAATCCAAAGGATTAGGTTATTACTAAACAGGCATTATTGAGGCAGCAATGGTCAAAAGTGAAAATCATAACATACTTAAAATATTTTTGGAAAGCCATAGGATCCTTGCCCAGACCTGCAACATCAAAGCCGTAATCCCCCAAGTAGTTCACCAGTTAAATATTTAGGATAGTCCTATGAAAGTGGACCGAGCCAGTGAGGGCGCTCTTCTCCATACCACATAACATCAGAGAAGAAAGTGAACATATAACTCAGGATAAGTACAATCAACAGTAACTCTGACCATGCAGATACATATTTGAATATGTAATGTCTTTAGGTACTTGCATATTTGCCACCGTGGCACCGTCTGACATGGCATTTGGGCATTAAAAAATGCCAGTTGGTACTCGAGTTTCTTGGACTCGAGTATTGTGCTCTAGTACCCGAGTCCATTAAACTCGAGTATCAATCTGTATGTGAGGCCCCAATTTCTTAGAGTGCAAAGCAAAATCATACAGATTGATACTCGAGTCCATTAACCTCAAGTATCAATCTATATCTGAGGCCCCATTCTTGAGTGCAAAGCAAAAATCATATAGATTGAGACACTACCAAGGTCACGAAGATTGGAGCAGGACTTGACTAACCCTGAAGGACAAGATCATGGAGTTCTTGAAGCAGAATCTGGATATCTTCGCTTGGACTTATGAGGATATGCCAGGTATAGACAACAAAGTAATAGAACACCGGTTGAATGTCGACCCCACTAGAAAGCCTGTCCAACAGAAGCGACGAGTTTTTGCTCCTAAAAGGAATAAAGCTGTTGTGGAAAAGGTAGAGAAGCTTTTAACTACCGGATTCATCAAGGAAGTCTACTACCCTAAATGGCTCACCAACATTGTCATGGTGAAGAAGTCCAACGGAAAATGGCGTATGTGCGTTGATTTCACAGATCTCAACCGTGCTTGCCCAAAAGACAGCTTTCCACTTCCCAGGATCGACCAGCTAGTAGATTCAACAACTGGTCATGAGCTACTAACCTTTATGGACGCATTTTCAGGTTACAACCAAATTCGCATGAGCGAAGAGGACCAGGAGAAAACAGCCTTTGTCACTAGCGAGGGGCATTACTGTTACAAGGTCATGCCATTTGGTCTGAAGAATCACTAGCCAGGGGCTATACTGTTACAGGGTCATGTCGTTTGGTCAGAAGAATGTAGGGGCAACCTATCAGAGGCTGGTGAATCAAATGTTCAACAAGCAGATTGGACGGAATATGGAAGTGTATGTGGACAACATGCTCATGAAAAGCAGAAAAGCAGAATTACATCTGGACGACCTCAGAGAAACTTTTGACATGTTAAGGAAGTATCAAATGAGATTGAACCCACAAAGTGCGTGTTTCGAATCTCGTCAGACAAGTTCCTGGGGTTCATGGTTTCGCAATGAGGTATAAAGGCCAACCCGGAGAAAGTCAAAGCCATATTAGACATGACCTCCCCAAGAAGTGTGAAGGAAGTACAAATGCTGACGGGACGAGTAACAGCTTTGAACAGATTTGTCTTTAGAGCCACGAATAAATGCCTCCCGTTTATTAAAAAGTTGAAACAGGCCTTCCAGTGGATGGAGGAGTGTGAAGAAGCTTTCCAGGCCTTCAAGAATTACTCATCCAAGCCATCACTTTTGAGTCCGTCCGTTGAAGGAGAAGATTTATTCCTGTATTTGGCTGTCTCCCAAATGAGCATGAGTTCGGCATTGATCCGTGAAGAGCTGAGGATCCAGAAGCCAGTCTATTACACAAGTCAGGCTTTCCAGGGCACAAAAGCAAAATACCCAAAGATAGAAAAGCTAGCCTTTGCACTGATTGTCGCATCAAGGAAACTTCGTCCTTATTTCCAGGCGCACACGATACTAGTCATGACAAACCAATCTCTACGAAAGGCCATGGGTAGGCCGAATGCGGCAAGAAGAATGGTCCAATGGGCTGTAGAATTGAGTCAATTTGACGTCGATTATAGGCCTAGGATGGCAATCAAGGCCCAACATTGGCTAACTTCGTCGCTGAGTTCACTATTGCTAATCAAGATCCAAAGTCAAATTATTGGATGGTTTATACAAATAGGCTGTCAACAGCAAGCATCGGAGGAGTAAGAGTGATCCTCTTATCCCCTGAGAAAGACATCCTCAGATATAGAGTCCAGCTTCAGTTCCCAGCAACGAATAATGAAGTGGAGTATGAAGCTGTCTTGACGGGCTTGAGAATTGCAAAAGCCTTGAGTGTAAGAAACTTGAAGCTGAATTCTGATTCAAAACTTGTGGTAGGGCAGATAACCAACAAGTACGAGGCCAAAGAGGATAGAATGAAAAGGTACTTAACGCTGACTAATCAGTTAGTTTCTAACTTTGATGATGTCAAGATCACTTAGGTACCAAGGGAGGAAAACTTGGAAGCCAATGAAGTTGATAGGCTAGCATCGTCAACTACCAACGAAGGACGACCTGGATTGTACATGGAAGTGCAACACCTCCCAAGCATTGAAGGGTTTGACGTGAGCTACGTCCAATTTGGAGGGAGCTGGATGGACCCAATAATCTCGTACATCAAGGATGGCAACCTCCCTGCAGATCCCTCAGAAGCCAGAAAAGTCAAAGTAAGGTCATCTAAGTTCACAATCCTGAACGACGAGCTCTACAAGAGGGGATTTTCATAGCCCTACTTAAAGTGCCTCGACCCAGAAGATGTTGCGTATGTACTAAAAGAGATCCACGAAGGAGTCTACGGAAATCACTCTGGACCACAGTCACTCGTTGGGCAAGTTGTCCGTGCAAGATATTTCTGGCCAACCATGCAAAAAGATGCAGCTCAAGTCGTTCAGAGATGCAACAAGTGCCAACGGTTTGGAAACGTGCAGCATGTCCCAGTAGAGCACTTGACCAACATCACATCACCATGGCCATTCTCCACATTGGGAATTGATATACTAGGCCCCCTACCTCCTAGTAAGAAGCAAGTAAAATTTCTAGTCGTCGCTATTGACTATTTCACGAAATGGGTGGAAGCAGAGCCTTTAACAGTTATAACAGAGGCCAAAATACAACACTTTCTATGGAAAAACCTCGTCTGTCGGTTCGGGATTCCACGAGTTATCATCTCTGACAATGGACGACAGTTTGACAGCCACAAGTTTAAGGATTTTTGCAAGGAGCTGGGGATAAGGAATCACTATTCCTCCCCTGGACACCCACAAGCAAATGGCCAGACTAAAGTTACAAATCGGACTTTGCTTAAGCTAATCAAAACCCAACTTGAGGGGGCAAAAGGAGCATGGCCTAACGAGCTTCTAGGAGTGTTATTGGCCTACAGAACGACGGTGAGGACACTAACAGGCGAGACACTCTTTAAGTTGGCGTTTGGAACTGAAGCAGTAATTCCTGTGGAAGTTAGAGTGTCAAGTCTCAGAAGAACATGTAATGACGAATGCAGCAATGACGAGAACCTCAAGTTAGCTCTAGATTGCTTACCCGAGGTCAGAGATGATGCAGCTTAGAGAATGGCTTTATATCAAGAAAGGATGACGAGGTACTATAATCAGATGGTAAAGCTGAAACGTTTCAATCTTGGAGATATGGTTCTGCAGAAGGTTTCACAAGCCACCAAATATCCAAACGAAGGGAAGCTAGGCCCTAACTGGGAAGGTCCATACAAGGTCATCCATTATTCAAGAAGAGGGAGCTACCACTTGGAGGATGCAAATGGAAAACCTTTACCTCGTCCTTGGAATGCAGAGCACCTTAAAAAGTACTATCAGTGAGGGAACGGACCTTCGGCATTAATCCAAAATTTGGAACACCTCATTTATTCATCAACAGATAAGTAGGATTTCATTGTTTTCATGCATTTGTTTTATTTTCAGTACTTTCTGTTTTTTCGTGAAGTATTATCCTTGTAATCCCCTTTTTAGAAACAATGATGAATATAACAGACAAAACGTCTGCAGAGCTATTTCTTTTCAAATGATTAGATGTCAAACACTCCATGGTGAAAATCTCTTTTATCGAAAAGACAAGTTCAAAGCACGACAACTATGATAAAAACTCCGTCAACATCAAACATGAGTTTAAATCATAACTAAGTGATAAAAACTTTAAGTTTAAATTATGAGGATAAAAGCTCCGTCAATATGAATGACGAAGTTAAAAATCCAAATCAAGTGATAAAAACTTTAAGTTTAAATCATGAGAATAAAAGCTCCGTCAATATGAATGACGAAGTTAAAAATCCAAATTAAGTGATAAAAACTTTAAGTTCAAATCATGAAGATAACAGACTCAGCCAATATATATATGATGAGTTAAACTTATGAATTAAGTGATAAAAAGCACAATCTAAGCGATAAAAAACTACAAGTTTAATTCGCAGAGCCTGGAATGTTGTAAACAGTCAAGCTTATGTTATAGCATGAGCAAAACAACAGGTTAGTAGCAAAACATTTGTCCAAAACCAAAGCCTCAAAACCAAGAGGCAATAAGGCAAAAAAAAAAGAAAGGCCCCAAAACACGGAGGCAACCATTGTTGGTCAAAGATAAAACCCCAAAACAAAGGGGCCTACCATCACTCCTCCACCAACCACAACTCGCCACATGGGCGAGTTGTGGCCAATGTTGTGTCTTTTGGTGTGGCACAAGAATTTTTCCCCAGGTTTTAGGTCCTTCAAGTGTAGACTCTCATCAACTATGACGCAAGACAAATTATGTTTTTAAACTAGAAGGTCATTACACAATTTAAATAGCTCATATTTCATTAACTTGTTTTCATAAGAACATCATATACGTAGTTATGTTTTGTGCAATTAAACTAGGATCACCTCCCCATCTATTGATCGGCAAACGAAGGGGGCCGATCAGCACTGGGACCCTTCATATTCAAAAGTTCCAATTTTTCTCCATTCAAATTTCAAATGAATTTGACCTACTCCAAGCATGTGTATCTGCAATGGCTCTACCCTCATCATGAGGCCTAATGTAACTCAAATAGTGATTATTTTCAAAAATAATTAAATGCAATGCAACTATGAGCTTAAATTTAATATTTTGTAGGAACATAATCTACTACACCTAAAATAATAAAGGTAAATTTTACAAAAAAATTAATGCCTAATGTGTAGTGGAGTTTCATTTCAATAGTAAAAGCCAAAATAATAAAAGCAAGTATAGAAAGTGGTACCGAATTTATATCTGTCCAACATTCCAAGCACGGCCTCGATGTTTTTACTGTGCCTTTCTTATGAAATTAATTACGAATTTTGACCCAAGAAAAAAAAATGTAAAATGCGATAGCAAACTTCAAATGGACATGCAGGGGAAATTTTTTCCTTGGGGGTGGGGAGTCTTGCAAACATAGACCGGGTCTTAAAATTTACCTACTACAATCAAATGTGAGGCCTAAGCATGGTTTCGCACCTATCTGTTGTGGATAATATACAAAGTAATAAAGGAAAAACAAGGATAACACAAAAGACAAATAGAAATAGATAACTTGGAGGCACAAAACTATTATCCTTAGATAATATTTGCCCCCACACTTTTGTTACTAAAGGGTTATCGCAAACTTGTCCTCAGGATACAACCAAGTTGTTGGGTTCTACAGATAGCAATTATGGAGAATAACCATAGGATTTCTTGTGTTTCTCTCTAACTTACTTTTTTGTTGGGTTCTACAGATAGCAATTATGAACATAAGCCTCTATTTATACCAATAAGAGGTTAGATTTCATCAAAAGGCACGTATGGAGAGTCAAAATGTTTCATAAAACCGTTCACAAGATTTGAAACCTCTTCAAGTATTTAGAACAGTTACCAGAAGATTTTGCAGAAAACTCAGTTTTATGAGTTTCAATCGGTCGAAAGTTCCTTTCGATCAATTGAATGCTCTTTTCGATCGATCGAATAGGAATCGAATAGCGATCGAATCATCCAGTGACTCCAGGATTATTTTCTTCATCATTTTGATTGATTGAGCAAAAGCTTCGACCGATCGAAAATCCTTTAATTCGAATTTCATTTAGAAAATTCCAGAACTTGAATTTTCACTTTATGAAGCAATACTCTTCAAACTCAAACATCATTATTACAACCTATCCATGTATATACCTATATATACAACACTATCATCATCTGACATTTGTAGTACAACTATCATAATTTGACATCTATGATATAGTTGTCACAATTTCTTTTATTTAACTTTCTTTTTACATGGAAAACTCTTATTTATTTTTGAAATCTGTATAACAATCATCATCAATTGAATTTTGAAAGAAAGAGTTTTCAAAGGGAAAAAAAATGTCTTTGTTTGGAGTTTTGTTGGGTTAGAAGATTTGTAAACTCAGAAGCTCATTTAACTGCGAAACTTGCTATTTTTCTTAAGGTGAAACTACATTATTGGGGTGAAAATGGCTAAATACCACCATTTTGCAAAATTTGTAGCAAAAAAGCATTGTTTCAGAACTTATTAGTGATCTACCACTTTTCTGGTACTCGAGCTCTACAAACTCGAGTTCCTAGAAGTCCTACCACCGTGGCACCATCTGACATGGCATTTAGGATTAAAAAAATGCCAGCTAGGTCAGTGATCCAGACTCATACTCGAGTTCAGTGAACTCGGGTATGGCCCCTGTTTTTTACACCCACACACTTAACTCTCTGAATCTCCCTCTCTCCCACTCAATCTTACTCTCCCATCACGGATCTTCACTCTCACTTTCTGAATCTCCCTCTCACTCTCTCAATCTCGCTATCATCTCACTCTCACTCTCACTCTCCCTCTCGTTCTCACTCTCCCTCTCGTTCTCACTCTCACTCTCCCTCTCACTCTCCCTCTCAGTCTCGCTTTCGCTCTGTACTCTCCCTTTTGCTCACGCTTTGTACTCTCACTCTCGGTCTGCATCTTCAATTTGGAATCACAAGGTATGTCTCCTTATTTGAATATTTGTTTGAGCATTTGGGGGTTAGGTTATTTTGGGGTATATGTCGGTATTTGTGGGTATTTGTGGGGTAAAAAAACAACAACAAACAAAAAGGAAAGAAATGATTAAGCGCTAAACTGTCTACCATTCTGGATGATATGTAGTTGGTTTCAGTTTGTTTGTAAAAATGATTAAGCGCTAAACTGTCTACCATGCTTGCATTGTGTGTGTTTGCGAACATGTATTTGTGTGTCAAATTTCTTCTATCTTAGTGTGTTAAATTTCTTCTTTATAGTGAATGAACTAGATAATGGTTATATCTATGTAATGGGGTTATAGCTTTCTATGGAAACTATCTTTAAATTTGTTTTTTTTTTTTTTTAATTTTAAGATATTTACATTTAAGATGATAGGAAGGAGGGGGTGTATTTTTACCATCTAATAAGGGTTGTATCTATGTAATGGGTTTAAAGATATCTATGGAATGACTTTACCAAAGCTTTAAGGATTTAGAAAGGACTTTAGCGGAACTGAAATTGTTTTTCTTTAGAACTTTATTAGATTGGATGTTAGCTGTAAGAAGTCACTCTTAATTTTTGGTTTGTGATTGGATAGATGTTTGTTATTTAAGTGTTTGATTGTTTTCGGTGCCAAGTTGTATACACCCTGGAGACTTGGGTGATCATTTTTTTGGTTCAATAAATTTCATTATATATATATAAAAAGATTAGTTTTCTTATATAAGTTCTTTTAATGAACCTATAACTAGTGAATTGGATTCCAAATTAGTGGCACTACCAATGTGGACTGTTAAGTCTCATGATTGTTTATTTGTTGAGGAGAACTTAGGTCTAATGTAAAAGAAGGGTTTAAGAAGAAATTTTAGTAACAATCAAGATTAAATCAAAGAAAAAGATAACAGAATTAAAGATAACATAGGATTTTTTATAATAAACTTTAGTAACCATAGAATCCTAATCCTTTATCTTACATATAACAATTAGATTCTAACCATCCAACTTCATTAAGAGTCACTTGCTAGTGACATGACATTTTGTAATACTAAATACATAATAATAAATAAAATATAACATAGAGAAATAAAAGATAAGGGACTAATGGTTTCTTTTTAAAAAAATAAAAAAAAATTCTTTTAGGCTTACGTTTCCCTACATCAGTTTTGTAGTGGTTAGTCCTTTTGCTGTTGGTTGATTAACTCTTTATCTCATAATCTTCCTGGTTTATTTGGGTTACCTTTGGTTACATATTTCCTTTCTTTTTCTCAATTTATAGCTTTTTTTCAATATCATGTGGTTCTTGTTGCTTTTAATGTGCTTGTTTGGATACCTTATTTGTTTTTCCTACCAAGTGCTTCATTATCTAGCTTGCAGACATTAGAAGAAAATATAGTAGGATCTTTTTGTCTTCTTGCACTTCATTTGGAGTTTCATGCTTCCAATCCAATAATTTTTTATTCATTTTTAGCTTTTTGTGCACCAATGCATCTTTTGGTGATTTATTCTTGATTAAGCTTGAAACTTATCTATTTAGGCATCAGTTATATCATAATAGATAATTATATAACGAATGTGATTGGCGAATATTAATTTGGTATTTTACTTACCAAAATTTTATATAGTATTTTAAGATGTTTTTTGTGTTATATTTTAGAATCTAGAACTTAGCTTGAAGCTCTTTGTCATGTGAGAGTTTAATGCTTTTCTTGAAATGAGTCATTTTACTCCATGCAATGTATTATTTGTTAGCTTTTTTGACAATTTAATACTCATTATGTTAATTTTGATTCAAGTGTATATGCTCCAATCACCACAGATATATATTCTTTTAGGTTCATGAATTGGCTTCTTTTCTTTCCTTTTTGTTTGTTGTTGTTGTTTTATTTGTGGGTATATGTCGGTCATGCCATGACTCTGTTTACCTACCAGGCATAAACACATCCAAAATAAATGCCTTCACTTTACCCTAATGCAATTCTTTTTCTTTTAAATTTGCCAATAAACTATAACACAAATAACACTTTTTTCTTCGTCTAGTGGTTCATTGAATTTGCTTGTAAGGTACATAGCCACTCTCTCTTGAATGAAATTCAAGCTTATAAAAGAAATTTATTAAAGAAAAAGAAAGAAAAAGTAGGAACTCAATTATGTGAATTTTCCTCATGTGTCATGCTCCTTAAAAAGAGAATTAGAATGTTTATGCTTTGCATTTGACCTAATGGGCCAGTAGTCACTTAATGGGCCATTAATCATCTTTAATTTATGCCAAATATGGACCCACATCGAGCGGGACCCTCTATAGGGTATGTCTTGACGAGGCAGGCTGTGCATCATTCAAGTTTGCTTTGGGATGCTCCTTTGGCGGGCAAGGTATGCATTTGTCCAAAATCGTAGTCAATATATGTCGTAGAAAGATTTTTGGCATTTAAGTTTGAAGCGTAATTATTACGTGCTTAGTGAACACTATTATTAATACTAAGTTGCTCTGTTTGCAAGAAGTGCCAGGTGTACTGACTTGTCATCACCGAGAGAAAGGTCTGCTTGAAGGTGGGTTAGATCCACAGATTGCCACTTATATCACAGATGCGAGATTAGATGGGCTACTTCGGGTCCCAAATATAGACCTTGACCATGCATTGATCACGACGTTGGTGGAGAGATGGCGGCTGGAGACGCACTCATTCCACTTGCCCCATGGTGAGATGACCATCACGTTACAAGACATGGAGGTTATAATGAGGGTACTTGTAGATGGCTTGCCGGTGGTGGGATTTACCCGTATGGATGACTGGGGCGACCTTTAGGCTGAAGTGCTAGGGCATAAGCCGCCGAACAGACAAGTTGGCGCTGGTAAGAACACTGCAGTGATGGAAGGGCCGAGGGTAAAGGCCAAATGGCTCGAGGAGCGGTTTAGCAACCCTCTCCCGGCTGACGCCACTAAGGTGCTTGTGCAGCAGTATGCTCGGTTTTACATACTAGAGATGTTGGGTGGTATGTTGTTTATGGACAAGTCTAGCGAACGACACTCAATTATGTATCTGCAATTTTTCAATCCAATCAGCAACGGAAAGAATTATAGTTGGGGTAGTGCAGCACTAAGTTGGCTATATAGACACCTCTGTAAGGCATCAGAGCCAAGCAGACTGGCAGTACCGTGCTATTGGTGCAGTTGTGGGCGTGGGCGAGGTTTCCACACATATGTCCTGTGATGAGGCATCCACACCAGGCACTACCCCCAGGTCCACTTGCTATCAGGTATGTAGGATCTCAGATAGTTACCGTTTTACATTTCGCATTAACTTTTTCGCATGGGAATTATGTAAGTAACTAATATGAAGGTTATGTCTGTATTGTTTGCTAGATGGAAAGTGGCTAAAATAACAACTGAACATCCAATGCACGTCCTACACGCCTATCGTGTGTCGCTTGCTTCGTTACGGCCAAATCAGGTATCGTGCCTTACAAGTGGGAACCACTCTGGCATGTAGTTGTTGTACTTACAATTCGCTTTGGAATGAATAAACATTTTTTATTTCAGAGTTAAACATTGTTGCCATGTATTGTTCACATTTGTTACACATTTTTTCTAATTATATTGTTAATATGGTTGTTTGCATCTGTTAGATCATTGCAGATTGTTTGGGAGCCATACAGAAATTATTTGGGTTCCCTGCCCGCATATTGTACGGCAGGCCAACACATATGGAGGTCTATCGTGCCACTCATACATTTTTGGGTGGTTGAGGGCCATCACCCTGAACGTGTTCTCCGACAGTTTGGGATGAAGCAAGGCATACCGGTCGATGTCGATACTTCAACTGAACTTCACAAGATAACACTCCAGGGCAAGCAGGATAAAAATTGGGCTCAAGAACATGCCATACATATTGCTAAATGGGCTGCGCACGCCACAATTGCCGATGCACCGCCCTTTCATGGGGAGAAGAGCTACAATGACGAGTATATGGTGTGGTTTCGTCCCCGCAGTCTTCGCCATATTACAAAAGAGACCTCGTACTGGGACACTTTGGTAAGTTTACAAAGACTGTTCTATTATAAATGTACCTCGCTTCGCATAGTTTAGCTCAACCTACTAACAATACTCTTGTATACTTGTAACAGGTTGAATCACAGTTGAGGATTATGGCGAAGTGCAAACCAGGGTCTGAGATCTACACTGACTGTATTAATGCCTTGCAATCTGTTGAAGAGCTCGGTCGGTTAACCTTGGACGATGCACGCGTTGCGGGCAACACAAGTGAACTGGCTGTAGAGCGTGGTCGGCAAGCAAGTTGACGTCAAGGGCATGGAGGCCGTCAATCTAGTTAGCGTCCCACATCTGGTCGGCGTCACACACCCGTGCATGACCACACCATGGAGGAGGCAAGTCAGACAGCAGATGAGATGTGTTTGGACACTGGTTATGACATGGGCTCCATGGCACACGATGATGCGGGTCCATCCCATACGTTTGCCCATGGGGACACTTCTCAGTCCCCATCCACATCCTCTACTACATCTCCGTTGCCCACCACCCATACGTCTCCCCCACCGACTACCCGCACTACCCCCGCAAATGTACGTGGTAGAGATGAGATGAGATTTATGCCCACCCTTGGTGCTGTCCCCCCTGAGTTTGTGCATACCGAGTTCATCCAAACAGAGATACCCACCCCCCCACCAGAGGCTTCACACATTAAGGATTGGCCGCGAAGGCCGTAACAGACACAGACACATCCTCCTAACTGTGGGACTGGACATGGTACTATACTTCGATTTAATACCGATTACATATACATCTCTTCATAGTTAAATGATTTGCATAATAGTATTTGCTTGTGTTCTTTTTAGGCAAGGTGAGACTAGTCAAGGAACCAATGAGGAGAAGAAAATGAGGATGATTTTCGATGGTCAATTGGCATGGGTGGAACCAAAAAGGTGAGACCAGTCAAAGCTTTTAGAATTCAACTTAGTGAAACTGTACAGTCATTATTAGCTCTCACACTTTATATTATTCATACTATTAATTGTGCCATTGTTATCTTTGAGATGATGTATGGTTTTGTATCTTTTTGCATATACATACATGCATGTGTGTGTATGGTGTTTATATGTAGCACACTACACATCTCACATATGTACTTCCATTTTCTTTATTATCAATAGTTTTTCTATTCCTCATCTGCCACATTATGAATCTATTATGTTTTTGCAAATAGGCGAGCATGCCAAAGCAGTATCTTCCACTTCTAGGCCAACCAATTGCTTTGTATAGGTAAATGGAAACAACTCAATTTCTATATGACTGACCTCAATATTAAGTTTTCAGATTATTTTCTTCGCTCCCAATGATAGTGTTATATTCTTTTTTCCCCTTCTATTTATCAGTTTTGATTGGATTTCCTTTCTTTTACCTACCGTTTCTTTATTGGGGTCAATATCGGCAATGCAATTCATACAACGATAAACCTAATTCAAATTATAGATCTATCTTTATTATCAAACCCGAACGAACAAAGTATTGAATTGAATTGTACCAGTCTCTACTGGGGGTTATTACTCATTTTTGTACTTGTTGTTTTATTTTCCAATTATTTCTTCAATAAAGAGAAGCAAAGAGAATTGTAAAATAATATTCAAAATTCTATCATAGCCAAGCCATACTCGAGTTTAGTGGACTCGGGTACAGCTAACATAGTACTCGAGTCCATTAAGCTCGAGTAGCAATCTGGATGATGCAACCCATATTCCGTTATGCCCAAGCCATACTCGAGTTTAGTGGACTCGAGTACCTCTACAGTACTAGAGTTCTAGAAACTCGAGTATGAATCTGGATGATTTTCAGCTTTCTGCTTATTATACCTGAGCCATACTCGAGTTTAGTGGACTCGGGTACTTCTAACACAGTACTCGGGTCTTAGAAACTCGAGTACCAAGTGGCATACTTATTACACACCTACTTACTAGCGCCAACCACTGCAATGAATGCATAATGAATGGTACTCGAGTTCTGTGAACTTAGGTACCTCTTAACAAAATAACCCCTCGCTAGCTTTAAGCTATTTTCAGTAGTTTATCTTTCTAAGTCCATGTGACGAGTTGGACCACTTACTGAAAGCAGAAGGTTTACTGTTGGGTCACCATCTGCAAGTCTTTGACTCTCAGTGTCAGTGTCTCCATCCAAGACCAACATGCTGTCCATTTAACCTTTGGGTCAACCTTGCTGTGACCAGTACATAGAGGTAATATTTAAATGCTTAGTTTTTAGATCGTGTTTGCATGTGGTTCGTATGAGATTTTTATGCATGAGGTTTATTTCATGTAATGAGTTTTGCAATATTAACTATGTACAACTGCTGATATATATATATAACTTTTTTGTCAAAACAAATGGAGCACAAATATAAAAAAATCAAGCTTGACCATATGATAGCAAATAGAGAGCATGCATAGTAAGATTATTTTGTAAGTTACGCACATAAACGTAGTGGTGTAAACATAACAAAATTAAGCAAATCTTTTGAAAATATTCAATCCAACAACGCCTTCAGAATAAGCAAGTGCTAGAACTAGTAAAGGTTAGTTGAATTCCCAATTAGTGACAAGTATAGTTCATGTGTGGCTTAATTGTATAAAACTCATGGGTTGATAGATAGAAGTAATATGATATTTTGTTGACTTTTACAGTAATAAGGGTGTTCATAATAATATGAATTCATTACTCAACAAAGAAATTGGCTTAATAAAATAAAGTTGAAATGGTTGACCTTTTATTATTTTATATGTGTATAAAATATATATATATATATATATATGGTTAAGTGCACATTATGTTTATGTGTATAAATTATTTGAATGATCGAGATTCAATTATTTATATGTCTATACACAAAGTCGAGGAGGTTGAGTCTGAATATAAATTGTTTTTATCATATGCCAAATTTATGTAACTGGTTATAGATTATGACAACTTTTATATTGTTAATAACAGGTCGGTGATGGATTTTCACTTTTTCTATGTGTACTACGATGGAGAAACGTATTATCATGAGTTGCATGGGTTGTCATACCAAGGCTCAAACCAAAAGCAAAAATGTGTTAAGGTGAAGCATGGGATAGGCCTTATGAACTTGCAACAAAGAATATTGAAGGCGATGGGGTTAGACCACTCTAGGCATAACATTTCCATCATGTATTGAGCACCTCAACGGGTTGTAGACCCCTAAGTTTTCTACAATTCACTACAGTTATCGGGTGGCGCTGAAGTGAAGATGATGTGGGAAGTTGTTGAACAAATGGGGGTGAAAGGATTCGTTACTTCATATTTCTATGTCACTGTTGAGCCCACCATAGTAGAGGCGAGAGAGGGTTCACAACATACTGTTTTGGACAGAACTGTAGATGAGCACATTGACTCAATACCATTACAGTCTTATCAAGGGTGTGCAAAGAATACAGGAGATGGGTATGATAGTGAACCGTGGCAGAAATTTCCCCATGTGAACTCGACTGAGGAGGAGGAAAGGCCCCAAAAAGTGCATGAAGGAGTGCATTTATCTCATGATGAGCTGCATGGGGGCACATCCGAGAATGAAGATGATCATAGACTTAGTGATGATGCAACCCATATTGATGTTACTAGGGATGACTTCGAGGAGCTCCTACATACCATGGGTGAACATGAGGATGTTGATCATATCAAAGATGTGGTTGTAGAAGAGAATAGAGACACATGCCTTGGTCTCGATCCTACGCCGGAATGGTTCACCAAAAAATACTTGGGATAATATGTTTGATCCATCATCAGTTATACAAGCGGAAGTATCAAGTTGGATGCCTGGGGAGCAGCCAATGAAAGGGATGGTATTCGCGACTAAATTGGCGGTGCGACATGCGTTGACCTGGTACGCAATGTGAGAGAATTTTAGCTTCAAAACTAAGTACTTAGACTCAGAGAGGCTTATGGTGAGTTGCAAGGATGATTCCTGTCCATGGTCAGTCCGTACGATCTATTGCAAAGGAGACAATGTTTGGAAGATCACAAAATGCAAGGGCCCCCACACGTGCGACAAAATTCAGAATGCTCATGATGGTTGAATGATTGATTCGGCGTTCCTAGCATACGTACTTGAGCGCTATATACGAGAAGACCCCGCGGATAAGATAAAGAACTTACACCACATTGCTTTGGCAGACTTAAAACACGAAGTATCTCACTACAAGGTATTCTTTAACTTGCATTCTTTTTTCAATACAATGTAGAGACATCAATCTTCATGGAAGTATAAGCATGATATTTTTTCCCAAAACCCATGAATACCTTATATTATGAAAAATGAAATTGAAAAAAAAAAAAAAAGGAATAAAGAGAAAGAAATATTATCTTCATCTTATAGCCTTATAAGTCTTGATTTGTTTTCTTCAACTATAATTATTTAACTTGTATTCATTTCTAACGTAATCATTATAGTTCACATACAAGGTATGGGATGCCAAACAAAAGGCCGTTGCAGCGATATACTGGGATTTTAAGGAGTCTTATGCAGAGTTGCCGCGTTTTTTGGCAAGACTTAAAGATGCAAGTCCGGGTACAAAGTATAAGTTACTAGTGGACGATAATTATGAATGGGGAACCTGTACATTCAAGTCCGTATTTTGGACGTTTCGTCCATGTATTGTTGGGTTCAAGCACTGTAGGCCTGTGATTAGCATTGATGCAACCCACCTCTATGGAAAATATAAAGGAAAATTGATGATTGCAATGGCGACAGATGCTAATAATAAGATTTATCCACTAGCCTTCGCCGTTGTCGAGAGTGAGAACACAAAGACTTGGGGTTGGTGCTTGGCTTGTATGAGAAGGTATGTTACCGACCGGAGTAAGCTATGTGTCATATTTGACAAACATCCTGAGATACAAGCTATCTTCAGAGACACTAATTGAGACTTTTTGCAGCCTCCCATGACAGAACATCGTTACTGCTTTCGTCATCTATGCAGTAACGTTAACACTAGATAGAACAATGAAACTTTAAAGAATCTAGTATGGAAGGCAGCAAGTGCTACCCAGGAGCGAAAGTTCAATGCCACCTTCGATTTAATTAAGAATGTCAACGGGGATGCGCACCTATATCTGAAGGATGTGCCCAAAGAGAAATGGGCTCAAACTTTTGACGAGGGTTACTGTTATAGGGCGATGACTACAAATGTCTCCGAGTGCTTCAATGGTGTTTTAAAGGGTGCTCATAGCCTACCCATTACGGCAATGGTGAAATACACATGGTTCAAACTGAATGCTTACTTCAATGATCGTCGCAATAAGAGCATAGCACGGTTGAATTTAGGAAAAAAATGGTGTAAATATGCCTTGGATATCTTCATGAGAAATAAGGCGAAGGCGGAGCATCACAGGATGACGAGATTGAGCACACAACAACAATCGTATCAAGTAGATACACCGCATAATCCAGGGACTACTAGACATGGGGATCACACACATGGAGTTAATTTGCTGCAAAGAACTTGCACATGTCAGAAATGAAAATTGTACAAGATACCATGTTCACATGTCATTGCAGTTTGTATTAGGTATCGACATGATGCAGAGCAGTACATTGAACCATGCTATAGCGTGGACGCACTATTTCCGGGCTATGCTCCCATTTTCCCTATGTTGAAAGATAGATTATCATGGCCGGATCCTAAAGAAACTTAAAGGGTCGTCCCTAACCCCTGATTAATCCGAGAGAAAGGTCGCCCTATCTCAACACGAATCAGGAATGAGATGGACGAGGGCGGGAAACGGCTGAGAACCACACCATGGAAGGAGGGGGGAGGAAGGTGCAATGTGAGTTATGTGACCAAGAGGGGCATAACCGAAGAATATGCCCTAAGCGGAACGAGGTACCGACGAGTGGTGATCTCGCGGACTAGGTACGCTAAGTTTGAACTGTGGCATCCTTCTAAATGCAACTTGAAACAAAATGCATGATATATGAAATTAGATCAAAATGTATGCTATATGCCATTCAATTATGTATTTTTAAAACTTAAGAAAAATTGGATAAAATTTTTAGGACCAAATATGACATTTATACTATAAGCTACTTTCCCTGTAGGATGCATACAAAAAGTCATTAGCATTGCCATTTGGTTTGTTGCAAAAATTGCATGCTAATTGGTTAATGTAATGTAACGTGTGCATGGATTTACACATTTTAGACTATCCATCTTTTTAACTAGTATTTTTGGACTGCTAATCCAACAGTAGTTTTGTAGAGAGTGTTCTTTTCTCCATTTAAGATTGGATTGTTTTATGTTCTGTTTCTTTTTTGTGTGTGTGTGTGTGTGGATAAGGTGAACTTTTATAAATATAAATTCAAGCTTTGCTTGTGTTGCAGGGATTTAGAAAGATCGAATCCTGAGAAGTGGGGTTTGCAAATGAAGAGGTTGTAACAGGAGAAAAGCATTTTTTGAAGAATATTCATCGATGCAAGCCAGCTCATAGTCATTACATGTAAAACCAAGATCATGTTTCAGTCCCATTAACCGAACAAAAAAACAGTATTTTGAGGTGAAAATTAATAGACAAGCACTTGCTTCACTTGGACCTATAGAGGCATCAAAGACAAGGAGACATTTGAGTTTCAATTACGACTTTAGGTGAGAAATTGTGGAATATGGAACAAAAGACAGGCAATATGACTCTACTTATTGGTTGTGGTAACTATGGCATATTATGTCTATTTACAACCGGGAGTAAGCTAAATTGTTTTACTAATGTAAATGGTGTTTGACTCTACTTATTTGTTGTGGTAACTATGGCAATTTCCACTTGATGTAAATGGTGGCAACTATATACTAGATATTCTTTTTTTTACTGATTTAATTTTTTGACATTTGTGCATAGGTGGAAATCTAACTTATAAGTATCAATTTTGACCCAAAAAAATCTAATTTAAATCAAGATGATTCTATGATATTGGATTATTGACCTTTTTGCCAGATTGAGCTGCCTTAAGGAATCTCCTCATAAACACTGGGGTAGGCAGAGACAACTTAAATTGTAATGTGTTCACCATAAATCTCTCCTATAAGCAAGGGAAATCATTAAATTTAATTTAATAGTGAAAGGAAGGAAAGGAAACTAGTGGAAACCAATTAAGGATATTACCATATGAAGAACTTCTTCTCTTGTATAAGCCTTGTCTGATATCATAACATAACAAGATCCTCCACAATAGGGATAGAAACTTCCTCGTATTTGCAAGCTAATAGCATGGCTGTTAGCCCAACCAATTGAAGCTTCTTTCTGAGAACTGTTTGGTGCTCTAAGAACCTATCTATTATAAGGTTGACAGTGAGGAATAAGGTCTTGTCCATAAGCTCAAATTTGTAGTGAACCTGTTAGTACAACCTGCCTCGAGTATCAACCTGCCTTAATGGACTCAAGTACTGCGAACACAGTACTCGAGTTTCATAGACTCGAGTATCAATCTGTATGATTTTTGCTTTGCACTCAAGAATGGGTCCTCACATACAGATTGATACTCGAGGTTAATGCACTCGGGTACTTCTAACACAGTACTCGAGTTACATAGGCTCGAGTATCTATTAGGTTCACATCTTCTAGCTCTTGGACAAGCTTCTTTGGCTCTTCTTCTACCACTCAGGTATGATTTTCTCTGGAGGCTAACACTGCCTAGTAACACTCTCGAGCCAGGAGCTGATCCCTGCATAGTTCTCCTATCCCATGGTATGGTCCCTCTTGATGAACTTTTGGAGTTTCCCTCGTTGAATCAATTCTTCAATTTGCTTTTTCAGGTCAGGGCATTCGTTAGTGTAGTGGCCGTGATCCTTGTGAAAACGATAGTACTTCTTCGGGTCACGCTTCCTAGAGGACGTACTTAACAGCTTGGGCCATTTTAGGCCTGGTTCATCCTTAATCTGCATCAGGATTTTGTCTGCGGGCATCATTAATGGGGTGAAGTTCATCTTCTTATTCGGGGTGTCAGAACTGCTCTTGCTGGCCTTAGCCTTCGAATATGAGTCCTTACGATCCTTTTTTCTTACCTTGGGAATCACTGGGTTCTTCCTTCTTCCATTTTCCTGTTAGCCCTTTTGCAGTAAGGGCATCCTTTCCGTTCATGTACTTCTGAGCTTTGAATAGGAGATCCGTCATAGAGGTTGGTGGCGTCTTTCCCAACGAAAAGATGAGATCAAGGTTGTTGAGTCTAGCCTGGATGGTCGTCATTATCACTTGGTTGTCGGCTTCATCAATTTCTAGCACAGCCTTGTTGAAACGCTTCACATAATCCCATAGGCTTTCCCCTTCCTGCAACTTTATTGTTAGCAAATAAGAGGTTGGCCTTTTGTGATGCTGCCTCCAATGAAATGGCGAACAAATGAGTCACTGGGCTATTCAAAATTCGCTATTGAAGATGCTGTGATCGTTGTCATGCACAGACTACCCAGTGTACTCTGTTGTGTCCTTTCCCTTGCTATTTTCAGGGCTGCTAGCTTCCTCGTCATGTTTCCTATGGCTACGTCGGTGGTGCTAAGCATTACTACCCTCTGGACTTGCTCGGCGCTTCAACTCTTTATTTTACTTCATTAGCTCTTATACATTGGCTGTCAGAGCTTGGATCTACTAAGCCATCACCACAGGATCTGGGGGTGATGTTGGTGTGGAGTCCGTCAAGCGACAGGAGCTTTATCAGTAGGAGCACAATGGTTTGAGAAGGAATCAACTTGTGTCCCCACAGACGGCGCCAAACTGATGAAGCCGAAAATTGACCTCGTTAGTATGCTCCTCATCAATGTCGATGGACAAGCTCAAGTACTTGTTGTCAAGAAAAGAAAGGCAAAGGAAGTTTCACCGACGTGGCGCCAGTTGAGAATACTCCGATGCTAAAGGTAGCTAAATAGCTCTCAAAGAATTCTCTCGCAGGTATATATTTTGTTTTTCATATCTCTTTTACCTGAGTTCTATTTCCTTTTTATAGTTTGCTTCTGGTTGGTGTAGTTATGTTTATTAATGCTCCTCTAAGCATTTTTCTCCTGAAAGAAACGCAACATTAATTGACAATGAAGATTCTATTTAAAGTGTAACGGATGACCGTTGGGCCATCATTGCCTTTGTAACTAATTCGGTGCACTTATTCCTTGTCAGCTGTCCTGATGGCCTTTATTTATGCCTTCAATGAATGCGATCCTGTCTCGTCTATACAAACGGGGTCTTGCCCCTACACTTCGTTTCTAATTTAGATGCAGCTGTGGTCGTCTTTAAGCTAGATGACCTCCACTTGATACTCATCATCATGCATAGGTGTTTTGGAAAAATATCCTAACTCATATAGAAACCTCAATTCAATGACATTTGGCATCGACGAGGTTGACTCTTATGAAACACAACTCAACAAAGACTAAGCTTGTTGGCTTGTTTATGGACAAGAGTTGAAACTTGGACCCAGTAGGATTAGGGTTCAGAGTAGTACACTTGGGGAATGATATGAGATCGTAGTTTGGAGGGCTTGTGGAATGGATAGATATGTCCCAAGGGACCACCGCTCATGGAACAATGGTATTCGATCGCCAGATAGGGCCTCGTTGAGCAAATAACCATATAAAACTCACCCTTCCTAGTTTAATGACACTTGTCATGTTAGGACTGGACTGGAGTAGTAGATTTTGCTTTAAGATTTATCAATGCGTGGTTCATTTCCTCTGGATGGATCTCGACATCAACGATCCATGCTAAATAATTCTTGCTCAAGATGTCAAGGGCCACAAATTCAAGTTTTGTAAGGTCTGACATGATCTATATCAAATATATTACATTATTAATTAAATAAATAACAATATATATATATATATATATATATTTATATATATATCTTGCAAAGTAAAATGAAGAAATACTATATTCAATTTATATTATTTAAATGTAAATTATAAGAATAAAATAATCTATATAAAACATGGTATAAAAGATATTGTTGGGGCCTTTTTTCCCTCATTTTCACACCCTAAACACGTGTCCTAATACTAGTGGATAGCTTCTTTTATGGGCCTTTACTAAGAAAGGAGTTCAACCTACTACTACCGCAAAACTGGCTTTGAAGTCCCATCCTACCTTTGTCAGTCTAAGCACAAACTTTAAATCTATAGTTCGAATAGCATTCGTGCAAAAGTCAACCAAGAACACTCTCCCTAGTAGGAGTATTTCTCTCTCCCCTGTAGGAGTATTTCTCTCTCGCTGAGTCCGAGCACCTTCTTCTCCAAACGATCGCTCTAATTGGTCGTTCTAGGAGCTTTTTCTTGGTCGCCTAATCCTTACTAGGGGCTTTTACTTGGTTTTTCAAGAGTTTCTGGTTTTTTTTTTTTTTTTTTTTTTTTTTTTTTTTTTTTTTTTTTTCTCTCTCTCTGAATCGTGGGGTTTAAAGCTCTCCCTTTTGGAGCTTAGGTTTTGTTGGGTCTTTCTGATTGCGTTCGCACAAGCTTCCATTGGCTCTCTCCGTGAGATCAGGTTCCTTTGTCTGTCCAACAACATTCTTTTTGTGGGTTTCCCCTCTTTATTGGAGGTTTATTGGATCTATGTGTGTCTTCTGGTTTGGTGTGGGTTTGGATCTATTGCCGATGGGTTTCTTGGTAGTTTTTTCGTTTGTTGCTGCCTCTGAGGAATTTTATTGCTGTAGGAGTGGGTGTATTGAGGCCACCAGGAGCTTATGTTGGATGATTTTCTGGCTAGTGAAGGCATTTTCGGACCGGGTGTGATTTGGCCAGGGGTGGACATCCCAAGTAATATGTGAGTAGTTTCTATATGATTTAGTAATTCCCTATTACTTATTAGGGGTCTGCTTTCTGGATTTTCTCTTTATGCTTGGTGTGGGTTTGATGCTCTGTCTGTACCCTTGGATTTTCTTATTCCTTTTTGGATTGGCTTTGTATAATGTATGGTATAGAAAAATTACTACAATGGCAGGAGAAATGAAGGCTATAAGTTGGAATTGTCGGGGATTGGGGAATCCCTGGTCGGTTAGGGCGTTGCATGATTTGGTGCGGTGCTGGAACCCCAAAATTGTCTTCCTTATGGAGACAAAATCTAAAAAAAATCGCATGGAAAGAATAAATAATAGAATTGGGTTTTCAAATGGACTGATTGTGCCTAGTGTTGGTAGAAGTGGGGGAATTGCTCTTCTCTGGACAAGGGAAATTAGAGGTAAAAAGCTATAAAAAATTCCATGTTGATGCAGTAATCTCAGAGGCCAGCAGTAATTATAGATGGAGAATAACGGGTTTCTATGGCCACCCAGAGACACACAAAAGGTATGAATCTTGGCACCTTCTTGCTTTCCTTAATAATCAACTCCAACTACCTTGGTTATGCTTAGGTGATTTTAATGAAATACTCTCAATGAACGAGAAATTTGGGGGAGCAAATTGCCCTCAACAACAGATGGACGGTTTTAGGGAAATTGTAAATTATTGTGGTTTCCATGACTTGGGTTATTGTGGTCCGGATTATACATGGAGTAATATGCAGGAGGGGGAGAATAGAATTTGCCTTAGATTGGATAGGGCATTGGCTACCCTAGAGTGGTCGGCCATATTTGAAAGAATGAAAGTGTACCACTTAGTAGACTCAACTTTGGACCACTGTGCATTACTAGTCACTAACTTTAGAGCCAGGCACTGACTGAGAGTTAGACGCTTCCACTTTGAAGCTCATTGGGCTAAAAGAGAGGATTACAAGAACATTATTGAGGCCTCTTGGGGTTTTGGTGTGGATTTGAGTACACCGGAAGGTATAGCAGAGAATCTTAGAATTTGTGCTGCTGACCTTTCCAGATGGAATTCAGCGGTATATGGACAGATCCCAAAGAAGATACAGGATAAAAGAAATAGGCTGAATGTAGGAAACAAAATTAGGTTGGGTTAGCTGGAAGAGGATGTGCAATCCAAAGGCAAGAGGTGGGTTGGGGTTCAGGAATTTGAAAGCTTTTAATCTGTCCATGCTTGCCAAGCAGGCTTGGAGAATTCTCAATAATCTGAGCTCGTTGGTTGCAAGAGTGCTTAAAGCTAGGTACTTCCCCACAGGTAATCTATTAAATGCTAAGCTTGGTTCTTCCCCCTCTTATTCTTGGAGGAGCATCCATAGTAGTTTAGAAGTTATAAGGCGGGGAACCCGATGGAGAGTTGGTAATGGGAAGCAAATTCATATATGGGAGGATAGATGGCTCCTAACACCTTCCACCTATAAAGCTATCTCTCCCCAGATCCAAAATTTTGAATTTCCTATGGTTTCATCTCTCATTGATCTGGTCTCTAGATGGTGGAAAGCAGAGGTTCTTCGTGCCACTTTTCTTCCTTTTGAGGTGGAAACCATTCTGAAGATTCCGCTAAGTTATAACTTGCCGGAAGACAAGCTTATATGGATTGGAAATAGGAAAGGTGGATTTTTGGTGAAAAGTGCTTATCATGTTGCCCATAGTATGGTTGATGCTTCTGAAGAGGGCGAAAGCGCTTCTGGGGATCCTTATAGACAACTTTGGTGGAATTTATGGCATCTAAACCTCCCAGCGAAAATTAAAATTTTTGCTTGGAGGGCTTGTGTCAATGGTTTGCCTACCTATGATAATATAAGTAAAAGAGGGATCAATTGCAGTACTGCTTGCCCCATTTGTGGTTTGGAACCCGAGGATATCAATCACGCTCTCCTCCATTGTGAGGCGGCCTCCTTTGTTTGGAGTTTATGGCCAGATTATCCCAAACCTCCCCAAGGTCACCATTGGTCTTTCTTAGACATGGCCTTGCATTTAAATCATTCAAATGCCTCACAGGCCTTTATTTTTTGTATTATCTTAGGCCATTTGGTCTAACAGAAACAAATTAGTGCATAATGATTCTCTGCTTTCCCCATCTCAGGTTTGGACCTTGGCTATCAACACTTTGGAGGACTTCAAAAAGGCAGTTGCCTCCTTAGACATCCTTCCCCCAAGGCATTCTCAAAATAGGTGGGAGGCTCCTCCTCAGGGTGTTTTCAAAGTTAATGTTGATGGGGCTACATCTAACCAAGGAAGAAATTCCAGCATTGGAGTGATTATTAGGGATTGCCTTGGCCATGTTGTAGCAACTCTTAGTAAGTATCTGCCAGGCCGATTTGCTGCTGACCAGGTGGAAGCTTTAGCAATGGAGCAGGGAATTTTACTTGCACAGGAGATGCATTTGCCACGGGTCATTTTGGAGAGTGATGCCCTCGCTGTGGTCCAAGCCTTGAATGATAACTCCACAGGAAGTGAGTTAGGCCATATATTACAAGGAATTCAACTGGTGTGTGATTCCTTTGAGTTCTGCATTTTTAAGCATGAAAGTAGAGATTTCAATGTTGTTGCTCATGAGTTGGCTCAGCTAGCTCGGAGAGAGGAATCTTCATGCTTGTGGAATGGGGTTTCTCCCCCTGCTGTTTCTTTGTTAGTCCATAGTGACTCTTTGTATCTGGCCTAGGGGCCTGTTATTGTAGCCTCTTTGTTTCTGTCTTCCTGGTTTTTATGATATAAATCTTCCTTTTCAAAAAAAAAAAAAAATAGCATTCGTACAATAAAATCTTGTGCTTTTGACCTTTTGTTCTATTGTGGAACCTTTCTCCACTTTATGCTACTATGAAACTTTTCTCCACTTTCTGCTGTCACGAAACGAGATTTGTTTTTTCCTCTATTGCTATAACTCTCTATACAAACCCCAAATCGCAAAGAAAATACTATTAAGTAAATGTTAGTTCACATTAGATTAGCATATACTCTCTCTCTCTCTCTCTCTCTCTATATATATATATATATATCTATAATGGATCACAAGGTTTTCAGCCCCAACCCTCACAACCTTATTTCTTTAACCCAATATTGCAAAAAAAAGTGAGGTTGGGGACTCGAATTAAAGTGGCCTTACTTGAATGCCTCTTTTTAAGAGGTTCAGGTGAGGATGGTTAAATGGGAGAGAGGAAGTTATCTTAGTGGTGCATGTTGATAATACTCTACTATAGGCCATAGGGTACTCTATTTCTCTACTAATTCTCTATTGTTCTCGACCGATCCTATCCTTTCTCTTTTCTCCTTAATTTTTCTATTTTTTTTTTTTACTTTGTGTTGTGTTTTAATGTTGTTTTGAGTGAATGAGATTTTCTCCTTTTATAATTGAATTTGAATGGGTATTTTCCCCTTTATGTCCTTCTTCAATGACTTATCGGTTTTCACTTCGAAGAGCGAGCCCTTCCAACCTGTCCTTAACTCCACAAACCTTTATCTCTTTGGGAAATTAATATCCCGAAGGTTTCTTTGGTTTTACTGTAAATAGAAGGTTCACTTGTTTTTAGGTGGACATGAGGTTGAGACATTTTCTTAAGCATAAATGGTGCAAGATCATTAATGCTAGTCGGCTCAATGCAAATTGGTTTTATGACATGCACATTGTGATGACTATCACTTTCATCCAACAAAAGTATCCCCTAAAGGGCCATGACAGGACACCAAAACTAAAACATTCCTCCCCTCCATCTAAATCCATCTCCTTGAATCTTAACAGTGACGAGTACACCTCCTTTATATGTTTGGGATACAAATAGGTGAACCCATTTGCCTACCTTGCCTTTATCCCCATGTTTTCTCTTCTACAATGCTTGAGACCTGAGAATTCTTTCTTGAAATGTCTCCCTCTTTTTGGGTCTGTCTGGGATCCGTTTATTTTGCTGAAACTGAAAACTTTTTACTGAAAGTACTGTAGATAAAGGTAAAAGTTAGTTGAAATAGTATAGTGGGACCCATGAATAGTATCAAAAAGTGCAGTAGGGCTCATGAATAGTAGCAAAAATAACTGAATAGTAATATAAGTTGGCAAAAAATAAGCTATGCAAACGCAACCTTCCTAGGCTTTTTTCTATTTACTTAGCTTCCTTTGTACAAATGGATTGGGCCCCTTTTTTGGACCTACTCAATACTCTTTCACTCATGCAAGGGTCTTGGGCCATCCATGGCCCCGCCTATTACCCCATCCACACGTATTCTATGGAAGGTCATTCTTAGCCTTTTCATTACTTCTTTATCTTCTTTATTCGAATGGGCTGGGAAAACTTCCTACAGAGAAATCACATATTCAAAAAAATAGTAGCTAAACCCTTACTTAGCTTAGGTTTTAGATGTAATTGAGATAAAAAGGCCTAAGAGGGAGCCAATGCTTTCCTAGCATGTCTTAGTGAGGTTGAAAGCAAAATGAGAATTGCATCCCCTTTGCAAGGTTGGTTGGCCTAGTGGAATTTGGTAGGTTTCCCTTGGTCCTTATGTGTCCATGCGCCCCAATTGAATTGGTCATTTGGGAGATGTATGTGCTATGCCCTTCCCTTAATGTAAATTTACTACACTTACATGCTTCTATATACATTAGGCTATGCTTGTGCCCAGGTACAATTTTGCATTCTCTACTCCCAAGGTCCACATTCCCCTTGGGCTTGGGCTTTGTTCATAGTGTTAGAATTATGTGCCCTCAAAAACAATACTACGCATTTTTTATTTGATAATAAAATTTTATTTTCATATACATAATTTTTATGGATATATTTCATTGTTTAAATGTGGCATGTTATGTCGCCTCTGTAGAAAAATCATGTTAATGGTTAAAAAACCAAAGACAGAGAGATGATTTTTCATAGATTATTAAATTTTTATAGACTGTGGATATTAATTGAATATCAACATTGAAGCCTACACTTGTTGTGCTGCTATATGATAGGATGATTTACTCCATCATCGAGGTAGTGACTTTAAGTAGACAAGTGGGTGTAATGTAACAAGTACATACACTGAATCGGATCCAATCAAGAACACTTTATGGAGTGATCATTGTTAATTAAAAGGTTGTTCTATCACAATTTTTCTATTGTCCTCAAACATGAGAAGTTTGTGTATATTTATTTATTATGCACATAACTTTGACAATGTCAACTGGTGATGCTAATTTTAAAGGCTATATACAGACACATTGGGTTATGTGTGTAATGAATAAAATATGTAAATGCTCAACAATGAATCTACCAGTCTCTAAAGAAGATAGTATATTCAGTTGATTTTCATATTGAAGTTGGACTCAAAACAAAACCGGTCCGTGACATTTTTCAAAAATGTTTTTCATATATATAATATTGTATATATACATATATTTAAAGAGTTTTTTCAAAGATATCTTGGAGTCCAATAGAAATTATGAAATCAAGAAATTAAGGTCTACATAAGCGAGGGACATGACAGTGATATTAATCCAATCTTAGTGGCTTATGGGAATATAGTGTGGTGGAAGGACATAGATATAAAATTGTAAGTAATGGGACCTTATTTGTAATTCTCTAATCTTCAGGGGTCAATTGCAATGTGTTGATGGACATTATTGCAATATGTAGAAGTTCAAATATTTTCTTGATATGGTTGAGAAAATTAAGGAAAATTTTTGAAAGAGTTTCAAGATAAGTCAATAGCATTCAAAAAGTTATTGATTAATCCTACAGCTGAAGATTAGGATCCCTAAGGATCCCACGTCCAATCTCTCTCTTGGGTTTTAGAAGTCTTAAATAAAAATAAGATTTAAAAAAAAAAAAAATCATATCAGTCGTTGGCCATCAAAACTACTGAGTGATACTGCAGTCTTCTAAAAACCCAAAAAGAAACAGAGAGAGAGAGAGACGTGAATACCTTGGGAGGCAACATACTTGGATTGCTAAGAGAGAAACACAATTTTGTTCTATTTAAAATCCATGGTTGTGTTGTACAATGATCTTTAAGTGAAAATATAAATTTTGTTTTATACTGCTTCCGCAAAAACTATCACATAGACCCATGTCTTTGCGTAAAAAATAGGTGGCAACATATATCAATATGCTATCTTTTATCATTTTGTATACAAATTCAAGAGACTTGTAACGTGTTGTGAGAGAATTAGTTCATGTTTCATGTTAATTTAACTTTTGTAATCAATCTATTGATGTGTAGTATTTTTTTTTTTTTTTGAGAAGAGACGTGTAGTCTTCAACTCAAATAGACTTAAAAATTCAACAAATTAGATTTTGAGGTTTCAAACTCTCAGAAAGAGACTTACAATGAATTGAGAGTGTTCCTGATTTAGTTTTAAAGGAAGAAAAAATAGTTTGTTTCTAAAAAAGAAAAGAAAAGAAAAGAAAAAAAAAAAACACAATTTTCTTTAGAAATTTGCTAGAGGCGCTTGCTAATATGTGTTCTAAAATAAAAGTATTGAGATAAGATAAAGAAATTTAGAAAGAAGATAATATCTTTAAGGGGTCATCCACACAATAGTTTTGATTCATGAATAAATGTGTATTTGCATTTGTAGTTAGATCACATTTATTGGAGTTAAAGGTCGTATGGAGGGAATTCTTAATAATGCAACGCCATACATTTCGGGATGTAACTTCATTAATTTATAAATTTAACACAATCTATTTGTAACTTTATGCATTTACAGCACAAATTGTGCATTTTGATTACTTTAGTTTTCATTAAATATTTTTAAGAAAAAAAATTAACATGTGACAGTCCATGTGAAAGCCAAGGTGGCAAAAAAGAAAAATAGATTTTATAGTTTCACTATTAGCCACATAAATTTTTTCCATTCACCACTTAATGAAAAAGATAGGCAAAAGGAACGAGGAATGCCAAAGCGGAAATATTTTGACATAGTATCAAAAGTTTAGGGTCTAAACAATACGGTTGCAACATTATGGACTATTTTGACAAAATGGTAATTATAGTTTTTATTATTATTAAAGTAATGTTTTAATTTCAAAGTGAAAATAGAGGACCCGAATCCTCAATCAAATGGCTCAAAGCTGATTGCTATTTTTGTGATTGAGTGACACCACGGATGCTTTAAATTTTACTAAATTGGAGCTTACAAACTCATTTGTCACTAAAATAAAAAATAAATCAAACATTTATATATTTAGTAGTTGAAATTCACCAATCACATTCATTGTCACACAATTTGTAATGTTTATGTAGCAAAATTTGTAGCTGTCTTAACCTTTTCTTTTTGTGGTGTCTGACTGTCATAGTTCTATCTCTGGCATGGCTTGTTATTTTTATTTATTTATTTTTAATTAACACCTTTTTTCTTGTGAAGACGGTTAAAAAAGAGTACGAGATTTTATGGTATAAAACATGTTACTGAACTACCATGCGGGTACGGTGTTGAACATTATTCGGCAACTGCATTTGGGCTTTCTGACCTCATCTAGAAATGGTTTTCCTTCTGTCATTTCCAGTATAAGAAAAAAGGTCTGCCAAAAATAGACAGAGAGGACACAGAATTGGTGTTTATCTTCACAATATTTTATGAGAAGTACCAAATGTAAAAATTAGAAGCACATTCCTAAGAATCCATGAGACTGGCACGAGAACCTACAAGCTTGGTAAAGTCTATGCCATGAATTAAACGTGAGTTCCATCAGATGATTTGTACGCAGTATCATCAGCCGTCATATTGCATCTGACTATAACAAGGTTACGGACTTACAGCTCTCTAATCTCTATACCACTCTTGATTGGAAATGAACTCTTGCCCAACCTGGTTAGAAATTGTCTCAATGCACTGATTACAGGAAGTGGGTTTTCCAGATGGACAGCATGGCCACAGTTGGGAATCTCAACTATCTGATGGATCTCATTCCATAGATTATCTCCACTCTTCAAACCATGGCAAACTTCACAAAACATTTCCTGAGCAATTGTCTTGAACTTCGTATCATTCTCCCCAACAATGAGCAAAAGGGGCGTTTTGCAATGCTTCAAGTCTTCCCACAATGGCCTACAATGCAAACAAAAGCACAAAGACACCGCTTAATGAAATTGACTTTCAAAAATAGGATATCAAACTCCTAAAACATTGGGAAACTACTTTACAAAAGAGATCAAATTTAAAGCTAGTATTACAGAACATACTGACAAATATTAAGGCAGCAGAAATTATGTGGTTTTGTTATTGTGGATAAGATAAGACTTTGTGAATTGAATTAGTTAGAATTTATAACCCAAAATTAGGATTTAGAAGTTATAAGGCATGTGGAGCGAGGAGGGAATATGTCAGCAGTGGAAGCCTAGAATGAAATGTCGTTGTAGCATGCAAATATGGTAAAGGTGGTCCAATGGGAATGAAGGAGCACATGGGAAACTTCAGCTTTGCCACGTTCATCCATTTGAGAATTTTAGCTGTATATGATTCTCACTATCTTCAGATGGGCTAAATGTATCCCAACTTGAAAATGGCAAGGTGCCTAGAGAAAAGGAGAAAGCACAAGTCTACTAAAATGTAGCGCACAGATAATTTAATGATGTTACATTCTTTTAGAAAAAGCCATTTACCAACATCCTCCCAACGACTCCATAAGAACTTATTATATGTTAAGTAATCACTGTAAAGTTTTCTAGCTGAAAACTCTACTTATGGAACCAACTAAAGCACAAAGTTTAACATTACATAACTTTGCATAATGTTAACAGTCGAAGAAAATTGTCATTACTTTAGGCAAAAACATACAAGTACACATCACATTTCTTCTTATAATTCCAGTTATTTAGCTAAACTGGATGCTTTTTTATTTTATTTAAACAAGTACAAATTTTATTAAAAAAGGAAAGGAGTTGACACAAAGGACGTGAACAGCCCCAGATCAAAAAGTAAAAATCACAAAGAGAGGGAAACTGAAAAATCAACAAATTACGTCGAAGCAATGCCACCTTGAGCATGAATCTAATTGTACAAGGATCGCAAACAGCGCTCTTTAATACCAAAGGTATGATGCTCCACCCCCATTAAAGACCCCTTATTTCTTTCATACCAGAAATTCCACATGACACAGAGGCATGGCTTTCCACACCATAGCTCTTCTTTGTCACTGAAATCGTCCTTGCCAACACTCCAAAAGATGAAGCACTGATTTGGGCATCAACGTTACTAGTTCAAACAAAGCAAAAGACAAATGACCATATCACTGTTTTTTTTTTTGATAGGTAAATGACCATATCACTGTTGCCAACGAATGGTGAAGTAGCAGGTGATAAATAGATTCCCTGCTTCTCTTATACATAAAACTCCAATCAACTACCAACAGATACCTTTTTCCAAGGTAGCCAATTGTCAAGATTTTTCTTAAAGCTGCAGTCCACCTGAAGTACGAAACATTTCATGGGACCCTGGTCATCCAAATGCACTTCCAAGAAAGGGAACACCTGCAGAAGCCCTAAGGTCATTATTGATTGAACCTCAAACATGACTTTTGTACGGTTAGACACGGGCAAATTATCATAGAGAAACTCAAAAAAAGAATCTACCAATTCAAGTCCCAATCATGAAAGGACTTGCGAAAAGAGGTTTCCAATGCTAGAACTCACCCTTATGGGTGCAAGCTAAATACAATGCGACTAAAGCCTCCTTGTCTACCGCTAAGGCGAATAGGTCTGGGAACATATCGTGAAGAGGACGGTCACCACAGTCCACACCAAATGTTTATCTAAAATCTTACTCAATCATCTCATACCTCAAACCATAAGAATTTGGGAAAGGGCTCCTATCCCCCGCTGATGCTTTTTCAAAAGCTAACCCCCTGGGGACCTCGATCTGTTATCCATCCTCCCCAACCTTCACCATATTTAGCATGGACTACACTCCTTCAGAGATGGTGCCTTTTCACTCCAAACCTCCAATGCCACTATCGTAAGAGTGCCCGGTTAAGCTAGCTCCCTAATCCCCAATCCTCCCCTATTTTAAGGGTGAGCACACCACTCTCCAATCCACCAAGTGGAAGTTCTTGGTATCACTAGTGCTTCCCCATAGCAAATCCCTTTAGAGTTTTTTCAATTTGTTTGCCACATGATTAGGCATCATGAACAAAGACAAAAAGGTAGGAATAGAAGATAGCGTACTCTTATTCAAATTCACCCTTCCACCTTTTGACAAGTACAACTTCCACCCTGGCAACAATCTTTCCACCTTTTCCAAAATGGGATTCGAAATACCTCCAACTCTAAAAGAAGATCCCAAGTGTAATCCTAGATGGGTCATAGGTATGGGACCAACCTTGCACCCTAGGATATCAGCAAGGTCCATAATATTGGGAACATCACCCATTGGAGTCCAATTCATTTTTGCTTTACTTCACTTTGAGACCAGACACTATAGCGAAGTAGTTGGAAAATTGTTCAGGAGAGGCCTCATAGAACATGATAGTATCATCTGCAAATAGGCTGGAGATATTAAGAACCTCTCTACTGGCCAACCCAACTTTAAAGCCCTTAAGTAAACCACCATCCACAATTCTTTGGATCATCTTGCTCAAAATCACAATGATTAAGAGAAATAACAATGGGGACCTTAGACCTCTTGAACTGTTCAAAAAAACCCTTTTGGAGCTCCATTAATCATGATGGAGAAACAAACAGTTGATATACATAACAGAATCCACTGACACCATTCTGCACCAAAACCATGCTTACCAAGTAAGAACAGCAAGCAGTCCCAATTGACATAGCCATAAGCCCTCTCAATATCAAGCTTACATATGATCCCCAAAGTACTCTCTCAATCTACTGTCAATGCTTTGATCTGTTATGAGCACCAAGTCTAGAATCTGATGCCTCCCAATAAAAACATTATGTGTATCTAAAAATATATCTACACTAACTGTATTCAAATGATTAGCTAAAAACTTAGCTGTGCTTATCGGGCGAAAATCCCTAATGTATGTAGACCCTGGCTTCTTTGGGATCAAAGTAACAAATGTGGCATTTAGGGATTTTTCAAACTTACAATGAGTAAAGAACTCTTGGAATACTTGCAACACACTCCCCGCCATCGTGTTCCAGTGATGTTTGAAGAAAGCTATAGTGAATCCATCTAGACTAGGTGCTTTTACTGCATCCACATCATGAAGGGCCACCAATATCTCCTCTTAGGTAAATTGTTTTTCCAGCCATCTTCTACTTGTCATACTGACAAAAGAGAACGAAAAAGGTTCTCCGTTCATGGTCTCCAACCTTCATATTCAGGGTATAGATTTTTATAAAAGCTAATGATCAATTCATGAACTTCTTGCTCTTTCAAGATTCATATACTATCCAATTCAAAATTTTGATGCAGGGCAACCAAAACTGATGCCACACCAAAATTGAAGAGCAAAAGAGTAAAATAACCTAGGAATCAACACCAAGCAAGAAAAACAAAACCTAGGAATCAACACCTAGGGTTGGCTGGAATGACTAATGAGCACCGTGTTGGAAAACATGGTTTTGCATCTCATACAAAACAAGCAGCAGAAGCAACACAACGATTTACTTCATTCATGAGAGATAACATACAACCTTGAATTTTAGAACAAAGAATAGAAAGCGTACCTTGATGTAGTGAAATTCAAAAACAAGAATTGAGAAGACCTTCAATCTTTATCCCAATTCCACATGGTACCCAAGAGGTGTGGTCTCTCAATCAGTTCTTATGTACATACTTTTTCTTTTGTTAAAAACTATGTTCAAGAGAGATCAAAGAGAAAACTGTTTTCTCTTCGTTTTATCGAACGTACCCAAAGACAGTATTTTATTTAATAACTCTTACTAAATAAACAATTGATTATCTAATTGAGTTAGCTTTTTGGGCCAACCCAAATGGGCTTTAGTGTGTGGCTTGGGATGAGACCAAAGAGACAAATAAAGCTCTAGCTCTAATGGGCTTCGGGCTTCCATCAACTCTTAACAAGCCCAAAGTTACCATTAATTATATAATAAGTACCACAATGGAAATATAATTGCACTCTGGGCCTTATTAATAAACTATATTTCAAGACTCTAATATAATATCATTTGACCCCTCCATGAAACATCCATACTGAAGAAAGTCATAATAAACTGTCACTTTGTAAATCACTACTTTATTCCTTGAGTCCCCGATTTAATCTTTTAGTTATTTATATATTTTATGAAATCTAAAAAGGCTAGGCCTAGCACCTTGAATAACAAGTTCCTATTAAACTTGAGATAGATTTATCTTACGGGGATATTTCATGTCTCTAAAGAAAGATATTATCAATTTCATCTTGAGAATATGTGTTCCCTCAACACTACATGTGGTTACCCAACATACTGAGGTTTTGAATGTTAAATTAGATCTCACTCTTAATATACCAAAGTAACCTACATTTCATGATCAGGTTCATAATCCTCTCAGGATTGAGAGTTTATGAAAATAGAAGTTGTGAGATTTAGGGGCTATTTGGTTGGTGATTTTAAACAATAGTTTTCAGTGTTTAAACATTGAAAACTGTTGTTCCAAAAAAAACGTGTTTGGTAGTATGGTTTTTTTAACAGTATTAGAAAAACGTTGCTTAAAATATGGGTGTTTAAAAACTTATTTCAAAAAGCTCCTTGTAGAAGTTTTTAGGTTTTAAACAATGTATTCCAATGGCAAGTTCGTAAATAATTGCAAATCACTGGAGCCCATGAGGATTAGACAACACACTCTCTCTCCCTCATGCTGACCAACGCCTCACCTTTTTTTTTTTTTTTTTTCTTTTTTCTTTTTCTCCCTTTATTCTTCACTTTCAGATTTCTTCTCATCTCTCTTCACCACATCTCATCTTTCTCTCTCAAAGAAAATTACAAACCCAAACATCAAACCCAGTTTTCTTCATCAAAGAAAATCCAACATCACCAATTAGAAAAACAAAAATCCAGATTTCTTAATCTCTCTCTCACGATCTCTCTCTTCCTTTTGTGCACAGGATTCATTATTTTTTTAGAAGTGTAATGAGAATGGGTTCCTGGTTTTTTTTTTTTTTAACAAGCGATTGTGGTTTTTTTTTTTCTTTTTTTTTCCTAGGTTTGGATGACAGCTTCACTAGCAATTTTTCTGAATTTGGGTTTGCACACAACGGCCAAAGGCCAGTTTATTTTATTTTATTTTATTTTTTGGATTTGGATGACAGCTTCAATATCAATTTTTCTGGGTTTTTTCTTTTGCTTCTTTCTTTTCTGGACAACTGGCTTGCCAACCCCAATTGTATAGCAATTAGATTTAATTTCTTGCGTTGATTTAATTTCTTTCTTTATTTTCTGATATGCAAGAGAGGGTGGATTTTATTTTGTGGATGATTGGTTTGGGTATTTGCAGTCCTATTGCTGGGATTTCTTTGTGGATGATTTTTGCATTTGTATAGAGAGGAGCAAGGGAGAAAAGAGAAGAGAGAAGGAGAGGGTCTGTCACAATAAAATGAGGGAGTTTCTCACTCTTCAAATAAAAAAAGATAAATTGTATTGTGCTGACAGCTTTTCTTAAAAAAAACATTCACATACCAAACACACAACTATATTTTTTCACATTTAAATATGTTATTTGAAACATGATACTAAACACATTTTTTGCATTATGATTACTGTAAACACGTGTTTTCACAACACTTTTTAAACTATAGTTTTCACATCATTTTATTCAACAATACTAGAAATCTCCAACCAAACATGCCCTTATTATTCAAGTGACAGTTGTTAATTGAATAATTAATCTCACAACGGTCTAGTTTAATGTGTCTTACACACTTAAGACACATCAACACATCAACTAGAAGTCTCCACTTCCATGATCAAGACAAATCATTGTAGTTGATATGTTATAGTCTTCGTAGATGAAATGCCCAATTCCATCACCGACTACGAACTACATTTTTGAGTTTATAAGGAACTTGTGATTTATATCTTCTGTAACTAAATTACATATAATGCATCTCAAGGACTATATGATAATGTCGAATTAGTTCATATACAAATAGTCTTATATAATTAAACAATTTAATTATTTATAATATGCCAATAAATTGGATTTTAGGACAAAAACCCTAACACATTGGGCTGTTGGGAAAATTTCAAAGCAGATTTTATTAATCAAGAAAATTGTAAATTGTCTCCACTATAGCACATTAGTGTGCTTATCTAGACTTTTATGACTTAGCACTAATTCTAATTGATTTAGCAAATCCCATTTATTGAATTACAAAAAGATATTTAAAGATCCTTTGTGCTTCCCTAATCATATATAGTGGGAAAAAACGAAACCTAAGACACCAAAATTTTAAACAAGGGAAATTTAAAATGCCAAAAAAAGCTTACTGCTGCCTCCCAACACTCAAGTCAGACAGAGATTTTGCAAGGCTCTGCACATCATCATGCTGTAAGCGGCTGGTGACTATTTGATTGAAATGGGGATGGCTTCTTAAGCTGTTCATAAGCAGAAATTTAATAGATGATCAATAACCAAGGAGTTGAGTATAGTAAAGGCAATCACAGAAGTCAGACCCTCTGAAAGAAAAGAACCCAGAAATTACCTTTTCCACAGATCTCCAGCATACCAGTTCTCCATAAAGAGTTGTAAGCCATGAGCAACAAGTGAGCGTGCTTTGGAATCATCTTTGGCCCTACGAACCTCTCTTGCTACTTTATCTTTTAAACCAGGGCTTCCAGCTATTACGACAGCTCCTTTGATCTTCATGATCAATATTTATTTCTATTAACCATATAAATAAATAAGACGCTCAAAACAATGGTCAAAACCGCAAACATTAACAATTTACCTTATCACTAAATCTCAGGGCCATGTGCAATGCGATCCTTGCTCCCATCGAGTATCCAACACAAATAACTTTTACAGGAGTAATTTGATCAATCATTTTATATAATATGTCTGCAACCACCTCAATTGAAAAAGTTGGGTCTTGTGCAGAATCCTTGGCACCATGGTATTGTATCTTCGATCCCCCATGAGAAGGAAGATCAATAGAAATGCATCTTGCTGAACCTGATATGGCCTTCATGGCAGTAATCCAGTCTTCACCAGTCCCAAGAAATCCATGAAGAAATAAAACTACATTATCCTGCATCAGCTTAATCATGGTGGAGTGAGGATGCAATATAGGAACATTACTCTGGAAAGAATATTTAACATGTAAAATTATTGTCATGGAAATTGTCCAGCTACCATGCAAAATTATAACAGACAGACAAACAGTGAAGCAGTAATTTGACGTCAATGTCACGAGACTGAAGATAACCATGCAAACTTGTGATCAAGAGATCATCCCTTCATATTCATGACGAGCATTTCACTTGAGCTTTTGAAATATAACTACAAGAGGCCAAATATCAACAACATATACCATTTACAATTTAAGGTATACCTATTCCTATTGTTGATACAATATTGCTAACAAACCACTATCATTCTTGGGAAGCACAGGTGCGGCTCCAGGGGTGCCGCACCCGCGTCCGACATGCATGGATGTGCCATGCGGCCGTTGACGTGGCTGCACGCGCGTCCGAGGCGAATCTGTTTTTTTTTTTTTTTTTTTCCCAATTTCCAATTAGGGCCGATACAATCCGAAACGGGCCAAAACAGCCCCGAATCAATCTGATTCAGGAAAAATAATAATAATAAATAAAAAGTAAAAAAAAAAGGCAAAATGCACCATTTGACTCTAGTGTTTCTTTCCCTTTTTGTTCCCTTTCCACGTATTATTTGTTTATTTTTTTAAAAAGGTTCCCAAATAATTTGGTAATTGTATCAATTTAAATAATTACTTATCATTAGAAAATAATATTATTTTGCAAAATTTACCGCCCTAAATATCAGCTATAAATATTAAATTGATCCCAAAGGTTCCTTATCTACTATTGCTCTTAAATTGGCATATGTTTACCATTATATAAAAAAAATATGCTTAGCAAAATATAAAAAATATAAATAAAAATATATTTAATAATTTTTTAATAAACGTATCTCGCCGCACCCGCACCTTACTTTCTCAAAAATTGCCGAGTCGCTGCACCGCACCCTCACCTGCACCTGCACCCAAACCCAAATCCTCACCCGTGCTTCCTAGAGCAAGTATTAATAAACCAACCACTTTTCTCGACAGAGAAACTGATAGCCAAAACTAAATTTCCATAGTACCATGAATAATGTGTCGAGTAATTATAGGGATTATGAGCCCCTAGAAAGTGAGAGTATCAGGGTAAGTTAAATGGGTGGTAAACCAACCACTTTTCACGGCAGAGAAATTGATAGCCAAAACTACATTTCCCTAGTACCATGAATAATGTATCGAGTAATTACAGGGATTATGAGCCCCAAGAAAGTGAGAGTATCTGGGTAAGTTAAATGGGTGGGAAAGATGAGTACATGAATCTTGTGAAAAATTCTACTTACATTGGTTCTTTCTCCAACCTCATAAACTTTGAGGAAACAAGAGAAACCCCTTGTATCTACAATCAACTGGTATCCATTAACTTGCTCCCTAGTAAGCTTGCTACAAATGGTATTGTGGTTAATTTGAAATTTCTGCAGAAACCGGTTAGCTTCAGAAACAGAAGCTTCTATGAAACCACTATACGGATCACGATCAATCCTGAGAGGATCAGTAGTAACATCTTCTTCAAGCCAACGGTATGTTCCTAGACCATGGGCTATAGATGGGACACGTTCACTTTTTATCACCTTGCATATGTCTGCATTCTGCAGCTCAAGATAACAAGAAAACTGAATATATGCTGACAAACCTAGGCCACTTTCATATGCAGCACTGACAACAGCCATCTTTCCCTGGTTTTGTGCCCAGCGTGCAACCAATGAAGCATTTTCAAATCCACCAATGACACTTGGTTTGATAACCTGAAACAATCAAAATAACAAACCTAAATCAGTATTTAAACACCCATTAAATAACAACAATGATGTTTATGGTGAATGGGAGATTTTTCAGCATTTCCTCTATTTTGTACATTTCTTCCTCCTGTTATGGTTTTTATTTCACACAACAATTTTCTTCAAAAAGATAAAAAAAACAATGATGAGAATTAGCAAACAATGATGCTTGTATACACCACCAGTGCCATTTCCAGCAACAAGACCTTGGCCAATCTTAAACAGACTTCACTAATTTTTGGCCTACTAGGTGCAATTGTAACTTACCTATAAAATAAATAAATAAACTCCCTCTATCTCTCAATGTCTGCACTTCCAAAATGACATGATATTTTATGAAAAGGTAAAAATATGGTGATCTTTTTAAATTTTCCTTTACGTCATATCAAAAGTTACACGACTTCTTATATGAATCTTATTTTCTTTTAAAAAGCACACGAGATATTGGAAATTGAACTTCCACTTTTACAAAATTTAATATATGAAAAGGCAACTCAAAAAAAGGAAGGGTCATCAATTACTGAGAGACAACGGGAGTAAAAAAATAAATAATTGACCACATTGTTGGGATAAGACCAAGTTGAGTTGTGTTACTATTAATCCTTATAGAGTGGTAAGTATGTTGATGCTGATATTCATGAAGTAAATACAATGTATTTACAGCCTGAACAGCACCACCGGTGAAAAGTATAACACCACCAGCCAAAACAAGCTTATAAAAATGAAAATTCAGTGTCACTTACAACAGCAACGATCCCTGGGTGAGAATACTTCGCAAGCTTTTCAAGAGTATTTTCCTGAATACTGCCAATAGTTTCATCCAGTGCAACGGGCAGGCCACTGTATTCACAGAACTTAATAATATCATTTTCATCCTGAACAGGTTCCTGAAATAAAGGATAGTTAGATACCTAACAATTACTTGAGAACAAATACCAAAAAGATCATATCCGCATCGTCATATAAGACAACCATGAAGTTTCTTGACAATCATAGGAGATCTGAATACAATTAAATATAGCAAAGAACACCATGTGTGATCCATTTAGAACCAGCAAGAGGTAGAACAGTCATATTCACTGATTATCCAGATTATACCTCAATGTACTGCAGGTTACAATCCTTTACGAAAGAACCAAATTCTATAGCTTCTTCAAATGTCCAGTTACGATTTGCATCTACACGGAGTTCTATCTGACATCCAACCATCTTCCTTACTTCTTGTATTACAGCAGCATCATGAATAGGACCCCCCCTACGTGCTACCTGCGTTAGGAGAATAATTGTGAAGCTAACAAACATCTCCAATAAATGCAAGTCTTTAGAAATGTCATCTGAGGCAAGAGTAGCAGCACGTGAAACAAATGTTAAGCAGTGTAATTTTAGCAGAATATAATTGCAGTCAGATCAACTTACTTTAAGCTTTATTGCAGTAAATCCTTCTTCAACAAGACCTGTAGCAGCATAAGCTACTTCCAAAGGAGTTCCATTGGAGTCAAGAAGGGCACAAATCTTAACTTTTGATGACCTTCCAGATTTATCTCCCTCATCAATTTGGGGCTGTAGTGTGTTTAATAAACTGGAACCTTGTCTGGCTGCTATGGCATTAAGGATACCCATTTCTAAGCCACATCTGACACTTGGAAGGATTGAACATGGCTGTATAACCATGAAATCACTTTATCATTCAAATTATTACTCCATTAACTAAATTTTTTTTAAAGAATTTTATTCACGGACTCCAACAATCCATCAAGTGATGATTCATAAAAAAATCCAAGTGCATTATTTAAACAAGTCACATCACTCATTAAATAGGTCATAGGTCATGTGACTAAAAGTACACATGGATTTTTATTTTATTTTATTTATGAATCAACACATAGTGGGTGGAAAGAATTTCCTCCAAACTGGTTTGGAGGTAAATTCTGTCCTTTATTCACTGGCCGTATCAATATTGTATTTGCAGAATAAAGATACAAAGGACCTACTGGGACTCCCAAGTTGTTCCATATCCAAGAAGAAAATGAACCCTTTAGCAGAGGAAGGAAGCAACTAATTTTAGCTCCTTTTAAAACATGAAGAAGAAATATGAGTTGCTGTTCAATTTCAAGCAGGCTTTCTCTGTGGATTTCAAAAGGTGCAACCTGTTCAAGAAAAAAATGGCAAGATCAAATAACCTTTAAGATCTTAAGGTTTTTTTTTTTGGGGGGGGGGGGGGGCGGGGGGAGGGGTGCAACAAGGTTATCAAAAAGACATTCAAGAATTAGAGAGAAAGATGATGAGAATGATGAACAGGTAAACATCAGCCAATGCCATTATGTGTGCTTGTTACATAAAAGGTTCACACTAAATATAAGTGGATGAAGAGGGAAAAAAAAAACCTTCCAGAGCTTTACCTCACCAAGCCCGACACTCCCATCTTCAAGATATAAAGACAAAATATAACCTTCTCTATAAAACTTGGTACATTCATGGTCAACCAGATTCAAAGTGGGTGGAGTGCATAGCGGAATTCTGCTACGAACAAAAATTTGAAGAATTATGCCAAACTTCCTCAAATTTGCAAATCACTGATTCATATTTTATTACATAAATGATATACTCAAACCCACCTAAACCGTGAGCACTCCATTCTAGAAATCTTGCAAATAAAGCCTTCATGTGAAATGGAATCTTGAACTGAAAGTCTCGAGAGGATGCTAAAAGCATGATTTGATGCCTGGCTTGCAAATTTTCTTATAATACTGAGATGAGATGCACAATATATCAGCAGACAGGTGACAAAAAAATGCAAGTAGGAAGACATAATAATTGAAGCAGCATTGGCGCCTAATAACCTGTGGAAGGTGGCATTGGCATCAATGGAGCTCTTTACTTCAATTACACAATCTATCTCTTCATATTGGGATGCCAATAATGCATCTTGAAGCTCCCTCTTTGTCTGCACTAGTGAATGCTTCACACTGCACATTCAATGAATTCCAAAGAATTTAAAGCAAGATTTTATTCACCAATATAGCTTCGACTGAGATAGGAGGGAAAGTTACATATCGTAACTATATATCTAGCATTTTACCCATGTGCCTTACACAGCCCGCAGATCGAAACATTGTGAGAGGTGTAAAAGTATTGGTTCAGAATACTTGGGTCAGTTCTCTCTGCAATTGGAAGAAGACTGAAGATTGCACCACCTTGATTATTTATCACAACTATCGTCATTGGTTTCCGTGATTTCCTTCAGAACATTCAATTTTTTTAAACATTAGAGCAACAAGTGTTAAACAGACAGATTAATGTACATCAACATGGGAAAGTTTAGAGCACAAAAATCATGTGGATGATTCCCTAAGGGTGTGTAATTACCAATACCATGTAACTGATATGAAACAGGATGATAGGAAATTAAAGGGAAAAAAAAATGCATGAATACAATGTGACACAAGCCTTCAAAACTACAAGATAAATTTCCCACCTTTGATATAAAATTGCCAACCCATTTGTATCATGAAGGAAAGAAACATCTCCAATCACACAAAGTACCTGAACATTAATATAGAAATATGAAAGAGTGTAAGTTTGTCTAAATTGGAAAGAAAAATAAAATAGAGAGAGAGAGAGTAAAGGATAAAAAAAAAAAGGCAACATGCAAATGTCTCCTCCAACTTTGGGTTAGTGGCAAATTAATCCCTTGTGGTTTAAATTTGCAATATAAACTCCCTAAACTTAGCAAAACTGTAAAACTATGCATTCCATCAAACCTCCATTAAGTGAGTGGGTGGAATTCAATCCAAGTGCATACCCCATGACCACTTGGCTGGAAGGAGTTTTTTTTTTATAAAAAAAATGTATGTATGTATGTATGTGTGTGTATATATATATGTATATCAGTAAAAATGAATTTTATTAAGAAACAAGATAACCATGAGCACACAGGGAGTGTGCTGCTACAGGCCTAAGAAGTCAATGGAAAGAACACAGATCCAAAAATTCAACTATTGAGGTAAAGGGAAAACCACTACTCACTAACATCCAATCAGACAAAGAACACCAAGTAAAACATTTCAAGTCCAGAATGGAAGGAGTAATTTTACCACGGTCTTAAGCTGGGGAGTTTATTTCTTAAATTGAAAATACGAGGAATCATTTTTCCACTGACCCAAAGTTGGAGGGAAGGCACTTGCTAACTTTTATCTCCAGCAAAGTGCCTCTTAGGAAATTTCTTTCTATACAATGTGTTTCTACATTGGGCTACTTCCCATGATCTTACCATTTCACATCAACACAAAATCAGAATCAGGATAACCATATGTGACATTAACTAAAACTCCTCGCTCTCTCCCAAAAAGAAAAAGAGCATCATCTAATACTCATGATCACTAGACCTTGACAACACCTTTCATGAGAAGTAATTACACCACCAATAGTCTACCTAACTAGGTGTTAGGGGCTTTACTTGTTGCTGATGATGGCATGAGAAATGAGGGTGCTTGGACAGCATTGGGCCAATCACTTGACTTCATGTTTTCTCAACACACTCATGGCTCTTCATGCCAGACTAGTGATGCTCCTGAGGGCTTTTTGAGGGGGACCTGCCTAGTCCCCCTACTTGAGTTGGATCAATGAGCAGGATGAGGGGACAGCATGTGGAGGCACCTTGCTCCACATGATGCCCCAAGGCCATGGCAGAAGAGGGCCATGGTGGGCAGAGATGGATTTTAATGATGGGCAACAGCAGGTGGTGTTGACCCTATGTGGCGCATGGCATTGGTGGCTAAGTTCTGGTTTCTTGTGTGTGGGTTTGGTGGCTTGAGTGCAAGGCAGGGCTGGGCTGCTGTGATGATCAAATGCTGTGTGCAAAGCATTGGACTAGTGGGGGCTGGTTGAATGCATGGACAAGTGCTAGTGGACTGATGACATTTACTTTGTGTGCTGCATGGGAGCATGCTGTGTGGGTTGTATTGCTAATGGGGAGGCCTTAAGCATGGGCCAAGCCTCCCAAAACGTGTGAAAACATGTTGTGTGGGCTACTAGAGGATGGGCAGAGGCCCCATGGTCTACTGAGACATGGGCTGTGCATATGCAGCATGTGCAGTGGAAGTTACCAAGCAATTCCTAGCTTTCTTGATGATCAGATCTGCTGTGTAAGGGTTGGAAACGTGGAAAGCAGGCCAAGACAGCATCAGTTAAAAGTGTCCTAAGTCAGAACACAAGTGGCAGATTGTCCAAGACCCAGGTAGTTACTAGGCAGTAACTGCCATCTAGGTTGCACCGACACGGCATTTTTGGCGTTGTGTCGGTGTCTGACTCGTATCGGACACCGGAACCGGTACGATTCGCCAGACTCCAGTGTCTGAGCAGTCTTTTTTTTTTTTTTTTTTTTTTTTGCTTCTCCGACACGCCAGCAGTGAAAAAAAGAAAAGAAAAAGCATATCACAGATTTTGACAGATGGACTTACCAATACCATTGATTTTGTGATATACTCTAAAACAACAAGTTTGAGAAGTCATTAGATCGAAAACCACATCTCAAGTTCTCACTTCTCAACCCACCCACCCTCCCTTTAACCTCTGCCCGCTGCCGCTGCCGCTGCCCTCTGTCCCTCGCCGGAGCTAGATCGGGTTGATCGGCGAGCTCCATAGACGTCGACGCCGTGCCCTGTCCCTTCTGATCTCTCTCTCTCTCTTGGCGTGGACAACAAGTCAGGTCCGACCTCTTTAAGCTTCTCTCTGTGTTTTTTCTTTTTTTTTTCCCAGATATTTGGCCATTTGGTTTAGGTGAATGGGTTACTTAAATACTCACTTATTATAATGCTTTTTTTTTTTTTTAATCCCACTCTCACTATCACTATGTGAGAGTGGGATATAATATAATGTTGTTACTGCCATTATGTGCCATATATAATGTTGTTACTGCCATATAAGTTATACCTTATAACTTACATATTTTTTTTTTGTTTCTTTACTTAGCCTTTTGTTTTGCTATATAGCTTTATTTATTTATTAAAGTTAAATATTGTAGGTGATTTTACTAAAATGAATACTGAAAGTGAAAAATCAATTGAGTCAGCTGCTCTTCTATGGAAATATGTTACTAAGTTAGAAAAAGCAGCTGTTGGTGGTGGGAATGTTACTTTCAGATGTAACTATTGTGAAAATTTTTTTAAGGGGTCTTATTCAAGGGTGAAGGCACACTTGTTAAAACTGTCTAATTTTGGAATACAGCCATGTGTTAAGGTTGGAGATGAGTATCAGAATGAAATGCAGAAATTAGAAGATGCGTATGAGGAATCTTCGCGTAGATTGAAGAAGCTAGGCTAGTGTCTTTACCATCTGATTCTCCTACTAGTCCTAATTTGGGTCCTATTGAGAGCAGTACAGCTACAAGTAATCCATTTTCTCAGAAAAAAAGGGGTTGGGAATTCTCCTTTGGAGAAGGCTTTTAACAATCAATGTCGAGAGCAATTAGATTCTCTTATTGCTAGGACATTTTATTCTGCTGGTTTACCCTTTCACTTTGCTAAGAACCCATATTGGATTGAGATGATCAAATTTGCAGCTAATAATAATTTAGTGGGCTATGTTCCTCCAGGTTACAATAAATTAAGAACAACTTTGTTGCATAAAGGATCCGTTTGGATACAACTTATTTTTGCTGAAACTGAAAACTGAAAACACTGTAGCAAAATAATTTTTAAATGTGTGGATAGTGCTGTGGGACCCATTTTTAATAATTTTTTTTTTCCTGAATAAAGTGGTTGTGGGTCCCATGAACAGTGCTGCTATAGTGCGTGAACAGTGATAATTGTCCCCTAAAACAAAACGCGTGAAAAAAAAAAAAAGAAAAAAAAAGAAGAAGAAGAAGCAGAAAACGCAAAACACAAACGCAGGAAAAATCCTATCCAAACACTCACAAAGAGAGGGTACATATTGAGAAGTTGTTGAAGTCAATTAAAGACACTTGGAAAGAAAGGGGTTTAAGCATAGTAAGTGATGGGTGGACAGATGCACAAAAAAGGCCACTTATCAATTTTATGGCTACATCAAAGAAAGGGCCATTTTTTATCAAATTCATTGATGGTACCAAAGAGTAAAAAGACAAGCACCTCATTTCTGACTTGTTTCTAAAGGTCATTGGTGAGGTTGGGCATACTCATGTTGTCCAAATTATTACTGATAATGCATCTGTTATGAAGGCTCCAGGATCTCGTTGAAGCTGAATATCCTCATATATTTTGGTCACCTTGTGTTGTGCATACCCTCAATTTGGCCTTGAGGAATATATGTGCACCTAAGAACTCTTTGCAGAATGAGGTTCCATATAATGAATGTAACTGGATTGCACAAGTTTCAGATGAGGCAACTTTCATTCGTATTTTCATCACAAATCATTCTATGAGATTAGCAATTTTTAATTCATTTTCCCATTTGAAGTTACTTGCTGTTGCTGAAACACGATTTGCTTCAATAATCATTATGCTTAAAAGATTGTTTCAAGTAAAACAGCATCTTCGAAATATGGTCATTAGTGAGGAATGGATGTCATATAGAGAAGATGATGTAGGAAAAGCTCAACCTGTGAGGGATTATGTTTTGAATGATCTGTGGTGGGACAAGGTTGCATATATTTTGAGATTCACAAGACCTATTTATGAGATGCTTCGAGTGGCTGACACGGATGCACCTATTCTCCATAAGGTGTATGAAATGTGAGATTGCATGATAGAAAATGTGAAGAAAGAAATATACCGGCATGAAGGCAAGGAAGAATATGAGGAGTCTCCATTCTATGATGTGGTACACACTATACTCATTGAATGGTGGACTAAAAATTGCACACCACTTCATTGCCTAGCCCACTCCTTGAATAAGAAGTAATTTTTCTATCTCTTTAATCTTTTCTTATATTCTTTAGGCCTAGCCCACTCATTAGTTGTACTTATTTATTTGCTTTTAACTAGGTATTATACTAATCAATGGATTGAGGAAGTCAGAGGCCGTGTTGCGCCACATAAGGATGTGGAACTTTCTGCGGAGAGAAACAAGTGCCTCAAAAGATTCTTTCCTAATCTTGATGATAGGAAGAATGTTACTATGGAGTTTAGTTTATTTTCAGGAATTGGGGCTTATGATGATGATAACATGGATGATAGGTGGATCTTCGATTCAATGCTTTGGTGGTCAAATTATGGGTCCAGGTTACCAATGCTTCAAACTTTAGCTCTAAAGCTTCTTGGATAGCCTTGCTCATCATCATGTGCTGAGAGGAATTGGAGTACATATGGCTTCATCCATTGTATGAGGAGGAACAGAATTACTCCTAAACGTACTGAAGATTTAGTGTTTGTTCATTCTAATCTTCGACTTTTCTCAAGGAGGAGGGAAGAGTACACTAATGGAAACTCCAAGAAGTGGGACATTGGTGGAGATACTTGGAATGAACCATTTGGAGGACCTGGGTTGCTTGAGATTGCTTATCTCACACTAGATGAGCCAGAGATGGAGATAAGTCTTGTTGAGAATGATGACTATGTTGATGACGATGATGTTGTTGTTCTATGATAATCTTGAAAGTTTAAAACTTGTTATCCTTTTATGTTTTTAGTTTGATGTTGAACTTGTTGTTCTATGGTAATCTTGAAAGTTTAAAGCTTGGTTTCCTTTTATGTTTTTAGTTTGATGTTGAATGTAGCCTATTTAAACTTTTGGTTTGTACTCCAAACATTTTATGTGTATTATTGCACTACTTTGGGTGTGTGTTTACTTATTTGTAGTTCTTATATAATTTAAATTCTAGACATAAACGTATTTTATGTCTAAAAAATATGCCTAAATATAAAATTTAATTAATTATTTAATTGCCGTGTCCATGCCGTGTCGTGTCCTTGTTTTTCAAAAATTGCCGTATTGCCATGTCCGTGTCCATGTTGGTGCATCCTAGACTGCCATAGCAGTTAATTCTATGTATTTAACCCTAAGACTGTTGGAGGTGCCAACAACAAAGTGTATTTGGCCTTGGAAAAATTCTATGTAATTCTCTAGGCTTGTAAAAGGGTTTCCTTTGTACTTGAGATTAAGTAATAAAGGTTGAGAGTGGGTTCCCTTTAAATATTGTGTGTGCTGTGTGTGTATACGTCCCTATATAATCTGTTCTAAGTGTTATTACAGTGTGTGTGTGGTGTTGGTTAAGACTAAGTTAGGGACTTAGAGCCATCAAAGGCAGAAAATTTGAGTGAAAAATTTGACCCCGTGACACTAGGTCACCTAAAGAATCTAATCAAACAACACTAAACTGACTTATAATTTATATTGGAGCTATTTACACAAACTACAGTAAAACGAAAATACATTCGTAATCATATCCAAAGTCACAAGCCTAAGGAATACTAGTTATGGCCAAATTTACCAAAATCATGTCCTTGAGATATCATCAATAATCCAATCCAATTCTATGGACGATATAACTAGGAAGCATAGACACTTCATTTAGGGTGTTGTACCCGTGTCATATCCATGTCGTAATAGTGTCCTATCTACCATATCATGTTATAATTTTTCAAAAATTGCTTGTGTCGTCCTATCGTACCTGTACCCACACCTATGTTCATGTCAGTATCCGTGCATCCTATAGCCCCTTTAAGAATATTACACTGCCATGGGTCATATACTTCCCTTTATTTTCTGTTACACTTAGCAGAAAAAAATAACCTAATTAAGAGACGAATTCCACCATGGGAATCTAATCTCTCTCTCTCTATATATATATATATACTCACACACAAGTGGTTTTTGTTCGTCAAAAGTGTTTTTTGTTAAGACAGACAAGTGGCAAAAAGAGGAAAGATAGAAATGGGAATGTGGATATTAGTTTTAAGGTTGGATTGGTACCAATTTGAGGATTTGATGAGGGCAAGTTGCCTCAAGTGGTTTTGTCATGGCAACCAATACATAGGAATGCCCAAGTATGAACAAGTGACCTTATTAAAATTGGACAAACAAAAATTGCAAAAAAAAGAGGTCATAAATGATGTGGATGAAAGTATTAAGGAAGGACATTATAATTAAAATGGGGTAGTTACATAATAAATCCTAGCGTTTGACCCTATTTCAAATTTAATCCAAGAGTTTTCAATTGCATCAATGTCCAAACTATAGCTTATAAAAATCGTTACAGTCTGGACCTTGAGTGATTTTCTGTTAACTAAAAATAACAGAAACCCTAATCCTCCACATGAATGCCAAACAATACTTTAGTGCAAACAAAACTCACAACACAATGACGTCATAGTTAGGCCGCAAGTCGGACAGGAAGTGGTGTTTCTAGTGGCGGACTGGTGAGCAACGCGTAAGAACCTGCCCTTGGTCCTTTGGAAATGGTAAGATCTTTGGCACAAGAAGAAGGGGTTGATCCGTATCATCTTGACTTAGTTATGATTTCTTTATTTTTTTAAGAATACTAATAAATGTTTGGATTTCTGCGATTATTTTTTAACAGGAGTTACTGAATATCAAAAACTTATTACAAGAAATCCTATTTTCTTAGATCGACGGGATCTTCGTAGAAGCTAAGTCTTGAGGGAAATTATGAACATTACGTTCATGCATAACTTCCATACCAAGGTTAGCATGGTTAAAAATATCAACCAAGGTAAATATGGATTATTGAAAAGAATAAAACATGTATTTGGATCTTTTCCTTCAACCACGCAAAATTGTATGAATAATTATATACTAAATAATAAAGAGGTATAAAGAGAGGGCCCTTTTTCAAGCCTTACTATTTTTGTGTAATATAATCTAGTAATTATCCTTTTTCAATTGGGGGAGATGGCTGAGTGGACTAAAGCGTTGGATTGCTAATTCATTGTACAGGTTTTTCGTACCTTAAGTTCTTTTTACACGAGTAAGCCATTTTGCAATATTTTTCTATGTCAAAAAATTAACTACAATTCGAAAGATTTTTAGTGTCTAGATAGGTTCCATGTATGGCTTACTGGGGTTTTTGTTACTTTTGGTCAACTATACGAAGAACGTGATCCTCTCTATTTGCTATAAAACAAAGAGTGTCCATTTCATGATGAAGATTTAATTTTCATGCATTTAAAGGTGCACATGATGACACATCAATTAAACTCACATTCCAGCAAATAAGGAATGATGATTTTTTTTTAAATGACGTGGCCTAATATTCTGCCTTAGATTTGTGAACTACTAAATCTTCACCATACAATGGATCCTCTCCATTTCAAAAGCAAATGGATAGGATCCTTTTTCAACTAACAAAGGGTCAAATTACAACATTGTTAAAACTATAAGATGGAAATTTATGTAAATTATAATTCAAGGTTAACTTTGAACTAAGGACAAACTTCGCAGTTTATTATGTAGTTACCCTTTAAAGATGTAACTAGATAATCCAACTAAATGATTTTTTTTTTTTTTGGATAGATGGAAATTTTTTTTATTAAGAAACAAAATAGCCAACCCAAGTACATTGGGGATGTACTTTGGGGGCAAAAATCAAGAACCAAAATTACAATGATCAAGTAAAAGAGGAAGAGAAAAATAAGAAAAATGCGACAGGGCCACACTCCAAACAAGGAGAGCGTGTAAGAAAAAAGACTTAATCTCTAGCAAGGACCGTCCACATCCCTCAAAACAGTGAGCATTTCTTTCCCTCCAAATACACCACATCAAGCAGTGCGGCACCAGTCTCCAAAAATCTATATTGCGATGCGGCCCAAATTTACCTTGCCATGATTCAAACAACTCAATAACCTTAAGTGGCATAACCCAATGCAGCCCAAACAAACAAAACACCAATGACCACATGATGGAGGAAAAAATGGTGAAAAGGAAAGATGTTTTAGAAAGCTAAGTTGCTAAGAGAAAAGAAAGAATTAACTAGCTCTTCAAGAAAAATTATGATGGAGGAAAAAATGGTGAAAAGGAAAGATGTTTTAGAAAGCTAAGTTGCTTAGAGAAAAGAAAGAATTAACTAGCTCTTCAAGAAAAATTATGATGGAGGGAAAAATGGTGAAAAGGAAAGATGTTTTAGAAAGCTAAGTTGCTTAGAGAAAAGAAAGAATTAACTAGCTCTTCAAGAGTCACACTCTTGGAATAATACCTCATAGGTAGATTTCTTGGATTCAAATTCAACTAATTACAATGAAGGCAGCCTTGCTTATTTATAGTTACATAAGCAAGCTGCTAAGTTAGCTACAAGAACCCACCATGTGGCTGCCATGTGATTTGGCCAAAGCCTAACTAACTTCTCTAACTAACTAATAGACTATTGCACTTATCACTAACAACCTATCAGCTAACTAACTTTCTGTTACAAGTGATAAAGGCTATTAAAAGTAAAACCAAAAATTACTTATTATACAACAGAAGCTAGTAACAGATAAATTTAAAAATGAATTGCATCACCACAACTCCCAGGCTAAGGGACAATAAAGCAGAAGATGATCCACCGACTCTCCACACCTCTTACACATGTAACACCAATCAAGAATTACAATACGCCTTTTGTAGAGGTTATCTGTTGTAAGAATCTTACCTAAAGAGGCTGACCATGAAAAGAAAGCCACCCTTGGGGGAACCTTCGAGTGCCACACCAACCTCCAAGGGAAAGAAAGATAAAAACTACTAACCTCAAACCCTCTACTCCTAGCTAGCTTCCAACAAACCTTATCAGGGCCAACCCCCCGCACTTTCGAAGAGTAAACAATATCCATGAACCGATCAAAAGATTCTTCCTCCCAATCTTGCGGTGAACGACGAAAAAAAAAAATTCCAATGCAGCTGCCCACCAAACCAGCCCATAACCTCCACCACTGAAGAATCCCTTGCTCTACTAAGACCGTAAAGTTCTAGAAAAGCCTCTTTGAGGGAACAATCCCCACACCACACGTGCTTCCAAAACTTCACTCTAGTACCATCATCCACGTCATACTGTAACAGTTTAGAGAAGTTTAACCAGCCATTTCTAATAAACCTCCAGAGGCTAACACCATACGGACTAGTCACCTTTTTCGTGAACATTCCCATATTTCGCCTCTATGACCCTACTCCATAGTGCATCTGTCTCTAAACCATTCCTCCACAACCACTTGCCCAACAAAGCAGTGTTAAAACTTCTCAACCGTCTGATACCCAGCCCCCTAACCCGCATTGGCTTGCAAACCTTAGCCCATTTCACCAAGTGAAATTTAGAATCACCATTAATACCACTCCAAAGAAAATCTCTTTGTGGTTTCTCCATACGATTAGCAACCTTCCTAGGTATAGGAAGAATAGAAAGGAAATAAGTAGATAAGGAGGATAAGGCACTTTTAATAAGAGTGACCCTACCTCCCTTAGATAAATAAAGCCTCTTCCAACCTGCTAGCCTTCGTTCCATCTTCTCTAAAATAGGATTCCATATTGATACCTCCTTGAATTTGGCGCCCAAAGGAAGTACCAAATATTTCAAAGGAAGGGAAGAATGCCTACAACCCAATAACCCTACCAGCACATCCAGATTATGTACCTCTCCAACTGGAACCAACTCTGATTTCCCCAAATTAATTTTTAACCCAAAAACCTCCTCAAATCTATTCAGAATCTCCCTCAAAGTAACTAACTAATTAGTATCAGCATCACAAAAAATAAGAATGTCATCCACAAATAGGAGATGAGACACCATAATCGAAGCACTAGTTGTAGAGCCTACAGAGAAGCCCGAAAACTGTCCAGGAGTTGCAGCCACATCCAACATACAACTCAAAGCCTCCATAACAACATCAAAAAGCAATAAAGATAGAGGATCCCTTCGCCTAATCCCCTTAGAGCTTCCACAAAAATCCAAAGGGCTCCCATTAATCAGTATAGAAAATTTAACAGTAAAAATGCAACACAAAATCCATTTTCTCCACTTATCTGAAAACCCACAACGCTGCAACATATACATAAGAAAACCCCAATTCATATGATCATACGTCTTCTCCACATCCAACTAAATGATAAAAAACCATCCATGTAGCAAGCCCTATTAAGATTATGGTCTAATTGTTGAGTTGTTGAAATACAGTGATATGGAACTTGGATGTTGTGAACAATCAAGTTGCTGCTATATGAATTTCTCATTCTACTTCAAAACAAAATTTCTGTATACTAATTGAACATCAATATCTTGGGTAAAGAACTGTAACTTGGCAGTCTTCACACGCATGATGAAGAACAGAAAGGGCATTTATAAGTTATATCTATGGTAATTATGAACATTTGGAAGATAACAACCTATGAAGCATGGGTGTGTTTTGGGACTCGGGTGCGGGTGTGGGACTCGGCAATTAAAAAATTATTAAAAATATTTTTATTTATATATTGCTAAGCATGCTTTTTTATATAATAATAATAATAATAGAAAACTCATATAATAATAATAATAATAATGTACAAAATAAAGCCTCTCTAACCAAAGGCTTAGTGGTTCAGTGGCCCAATGTAAAAAAAAAAAAGAAAAAAAAGAAAAAAAAAAGAAAAGAAAAGTGGGAGATGTGGCTCACGTGAGAGGCACAAAAAACAAAATAAAGCCTCTCTTACCAAACGCATTTAACAATCCTTTTCAAAAAAAAAAAAAAAAAAAACAAAACTTATTAAAAAAAAAAGAAACAGAGCAGAACGGCAACCTGGACTCGCGAACAAAAAGGGAGAAGAAGACAAAGAAGCAAAGACGAAGAAGAAAGGGGTTAAGGCCGGTGAAGACGGCAACAGCAACGTATCAAATCCACCGGTATTTTCGGTTTTAAGGTTTTTTTTTTTTTTTCCTTACCGGCCGATTTCCTTTTTCCGGCCGAAACACACCGATATTCGGCTGATACGATCTGATTTGGCCCGGTTTGGTGTGAATCAGCGCGCGTTGGAGCAAAATCGGCGCGAGTCGGCGTGAATCCGGAAATGAAAAAAAAAAAAAAAAAAAAAATGGACGCGGTTCGATGCGCAGGCAGCGGCGTCCCTCGCGAGTCGCCGCATCGGACGCGGGTGCGGCGGCCGTTTTGCCGCGTCCGTGCATCCTAGATAACAACTGATGTACAAACAAAAAGGCACTTCAAGTGTTAACGCAAAAATAAAACACCATTCACATTTTGCATCAACTAGTCAAACTCGTACCTTGCTCCTTCAAGGAATTAATAATAATAATAATAATAATAAAAATAAAATAATTATTAAAAAAAACACCTTATAAGAAATCCACCAACAAGAAGAAATATAAACGACAGAACATCCAATTTCTGTCTACGAGCCATCTATAGCTTACATGCAGCATCAAAAAACTCCTCCAACTAAAGACTGATAGTAGTAACCAGAAGTTAATGCTCATAAAATAGTTCACTCTGAAAAGAAAAAATCTTATGAACTTACTTGTTTGTTGCAACCCACAGCAAAGCCAACAGCAGTGCTGAGCAACCCATCAATACCACTAGCTCCCCTATTCCCAGCCACCCGCAACCAGTGGAATGGTAGTTCTGAGTCCAACATTGACGCTGAAAAACTATGAATACATTCTGACCAATCGTGTCCATACATATCTACATCACGTATTGCCATGCTATTCCCTACGAAAAGAGCAGACTTGGATGATAGTACTTCTGAAATCGTGCGTGCAGCTTGAGGTTCAGTCAATGAGTAGTGGGTGCTAATTTGAAATGATATCTCCCATGCAACCTACAAAATAGGTAAATGAAACTCAACGAGACACAAAGAAAGAGGGAGAAAAGACTGACAAAAACACTACTTTTTTTAATACTATGAGTATTAATCAATATATACAACAAAAGAATTTTAAACCCCTGGAAGTGCAGGGAACCAAGGCATGATATATCACACTAAACAAAATCATTTACTTCATTCCAACAATGTGCGTCTCTAAGGTCAACCTAAGGAAAAAAAGGATCTGTTTAGTTCTCTCCAGAGAGGAGAAAACTGCAAAACAAGCGAGCTACTAAGGAGTTTTCCCTTTAGGGAAAATAAAACCTATAATTTAAATCTCAAAATGATGTCTTAAACTGGCACCACTGATTCAAACTCCTATAGGAACCATAAAATTCCTCATTCCAAGGGGAATGCTCCTCATAAACTTGGCCGTAAATAGGAAGGCTGGAGATTTCCACAAGTTTTTTTTTTTTTTTTTTTGGCCTTCACATGTGGGGTAATATTCAAGATTACTAATGATATCCAAAATTGAATTCAAAAAGTGATTTAGTCCGGTGGCATTTTAATGTTTAGTAGGGCTTAAGTTGGCACTGATCAACCTGGATCAAACCATATCCAGCTTATTGCCACAGATGTTGCCATAGAAAAATATCAAAATGGGACAAAAGCACATAAGTACAGAGAGGCATATAATAAATACAGCATCATTGCCTGGGATCAATTACCATCATATTCAATATTTGTAGAAATGAGCTCCACTTGCTATTCTTATTTGGAGATGTAGCTTTAAGTAAACAACTGGCAAATTCAACAACAGTACTCTCAATCCTGTGAGTTACAATATGTGAAGGATCATGACGACATTGATGGCTGTCAACCATAATATATGAGCATGGAGAGCACTTCTCTAGCATCTGAGAAATACGCTTGCTTGTTATCCTACTCCCAACCTGTTTATAGTTCAAAATTTAGGCAATCAACAAACTTCACAATTGGCACTGATAGCATAATCATAAGAATGTATCCATTACAACAAACATATCCCATGTTCAGTCATTCTAAACATGATACCACAGAATTTTTTTTTTTTTTTGGCAAGTGCCTCAAGTGAAAGCAAGACAACATCAAAGGGCCTTTATATCCTCACAACAGATCTCGGTCCCAATAGCGATTAAGTGGCATGGTAGCGATGACAATGAGTGAAACAACTTTACGATAGAGTTATGGCAGCAGCACAGCATGTCTTTGGTGGCATTGAGGAAAGTTTTCTAGAGCAGGGTGATGTCGAATGGAATGAAGGGCAAGTCAACTCCTTTTTTTTTTTAATGAGTTTTGAAAGGCGACGGGTCTGGACAGTTATATGGTCAATGAGGAATCGTGTTTAATGGATTTGAGGCTATCAAGGTGGAGAAAGGGCTTGGGTGCTGGCAAGTGGTGGTTGGGGATTTGTAGCGTGGGTGGCCGAATGGGCCTTAGGGTGGCTGTTCAAGGTTAGGTTTCCTAGCAGAGAGGTCAAGGCTTTGGATGGTGGTTGGGTGTCCACAATGTGGGAGGTTTGAAACTCTAGTGAGTTTGGTTTGGTGATAAGGAAAAGAATTATGTTTTAATAGGCTAATCTTGGTAAGTAGTCACGTAGACATACTTATTTAACTCTCACAGTTTAAATGAAGAGTAGCATAAATTAATCAGAATGATCTTGAATTATAAACTGAAGTAGAAGGCATGGATTTTGAGTTAAAGACGAAAGAAATTGACCTTGTAATCTATTTCCCCTTTTAACATCCTATGACTAATTATATTTCTCCTTTGATTTAACCCAATGCTTAATTCTTCCTTTGATTAAAAAAGAAAAAGAAAAAGAAATATATTTAAAAAAAAAAAGAAAAAAAAGTATTGTATTCATAATATTATGAGTTTGTATTGAGTCAGCAATAAAATAGTAATATCAATGTAACACTTGTTAGTATATAGCTTAGTCTAGCCTAGCCCATCGGGCTTAGTCCAGTATATTGTACTTGTACACTCATATTACTTGTTCTTCACACATACTTAGCCTATATAAGACTCTCTATTGAATAGTGTTATTTACACAGAATATACATCAATATACAGACTATTCAGTCTCTCTCTCTCACTTTATACTCTTAACATGGTATTAGAGCCATTGTTTTGACTTTCTAGTACCTACGGTCATCTTCGACATTCTTCCGCTGCCCTTGCCTTCATCTAGTAACCACTGTCAGAAGTGAGTTACCGCCTTCAAGCCACAGCCACTGCAACCCACAAATCTAGTATGTTCTCCAATCAAATCGTTGAACCACGGCCACGAATTGATTGATCAAACTATCCTGAGCAAAACCTAGCCTCTCGAGCCGGCTTCTCACACACGCACACATGCTGCTAAAGGTTCTCTGCGAGTCGAACATGCACCTCACGTGCCTCCATGCTCCACCAGAACCTGCCACGCATCGGATCTGTGCCGCCAGGCACTCCACGCACCAAATCCAGTCCGTGTGACGCCATGTTAGCCCTAAGGTGACGTCATCAGTGCGCGTTAGCATTCCACATCAACAATGACGTCATCTTGCCACATCATCAGTCTGCATCAGCATCCTGCATCAGCACATGTCATCCGTTGACCAGCCGCCATTTGAACGTTGACTTAGACTGTTGACTGTTGACTTTGACTGTTGACCTAGCATTGACTTTTACCAAAAAATCAAATTTTCAATAGGGCCTATCTTGCTCAGTTTTTTGCGTAGATTTCAATTTTGAATTCCATTTCTTCATTTGAGGTCTCTAAATCCCTCTTTTTTGTCATTTTCTTCATTATGGCTTAACAAAACGAACGAGACATTATACGTCCTATCACCATTATCTTGGATGGTCCTACTAGCTACATGCATAGTCTCAAAATATGACTATTTTTCTCAAAGGCCGCAAACTATGGAGGTGTGTAACTGGTTTGATTCCAAAGCCAGTGTCAATACCTAAGTCCAAAGCCACAACTGATGCCGATTCCTCCAAGACTACTATTGTAACATAGGATGATTATGAAGCATGCCTAGAAGAATGGGAAAGTATTCAGAGTAAGATCTTGTCTTGTTTTATCAATACCTCTGTACCTTCCATTCATAGTCTTCTTCCTCGTCTTGGTACTGCTGAGGCTGCTTGGATATTTTTGTCCAATCGCTACAATTGCACTAATGATTCAAGCCTAGAGTTCAACATTGAATCAAAGCTTTATCAAATGGGCCAAGAGACAGGTTAGTCTATTTCTGATTATTATTCTCAAACATCTTCTATATATGGGAACAACTCTCTACTGCAGATCCTCAACTATTGTATCCTGAGGACATTGAGCTTTCTGCCAAATATCGGGATCGCCATCAATTTATGCATTTCATGATGGGTTTACGTGAGGATTTTGAGCTTACTAGGACTTCTCTGCTTTAGCCAGTCTCCTACTCCTCTTGATGCTGCAGTCAAGAAGCTCATCTCCGAGGAGAACCGTTGGCCTACTTATCACATATCATCATCTGATCCTGTGTTGGCTACATCTTCTCCTCCTCCACAGCTTCCCATGACTGCATTCACTGCTCCTCCACGAATGAACTCTGGACGTCCTACCTCTCAGTCTTCCAAAGGTACTCGCTGCGAGTTTTGCCATGCCAAAGGCCATGATATCTCTGTTTGTCGCAAACTACAAAAATTCATGCAAAAGCAAAACAAAGCTCCTCTTCCTTGGGTAGCTGCTGTGTGTCCCTCAGATCTATCGGTTCCTATAGGTCTTTGGCTTCCTCGCTTACTATAGCTGATATTGAGGCAATAGTTTAATAGGTTTTATCCCAAACTTCCACTGTCCTTTCAACATCTCAGGTAAACATTCTTGGCTTTTTGATACTGCATGTTATAACCATATGAACCCTAATGAATCACAATTCTCTGATAAGGCACCCTTAGCACATCCCATTTCTATTTACACTGTTGATGGAACTCCTATGCCTGTTAGTCATAAAGGAACACTCTCTTTTCCTAGTTTATCCCTTAGTGACACTTTTCATATTTCAAAGTTGTCCCTCAATTTTCTTTCTATCAGTCAACTTTGTGAATTAGAAGTAGATATTCTATTTACTAATCATGGTGTGGATGCGCAGGATCCTCGGACGGGTCAAGTGCTTGGGACAGGCCATAAGGTTAGACGTATGTTTGAGGTTCACGACTTGAAGATTCCTTCACAAGTTGTTTCTGCTGCTACTACTACTGCCACCCTCTCGCCTGATTTATGGCATGCTCGTCTGGGCCATACTTCATTATCTCGTCTTCAGTTGTTGGCTTCTCAAGGTCATTTAGGTTTAGTTCAATTTCCAAAATTTGATTGTACTTCCTGTCATTTTGGCAAACAAACAAAATTGCCCTTTAATAATAGTGACTTTTTTTCTACACCTTTGATCTTATACATTCTAATATTTGGGTTCCTGTACCAGTTCCCACTGAAAGGGGATCTCGATATTTTGTCATATTTGTGGATGATTTTTCTTGATATACCTGGATTTATCTACTTCACCATAGGTCTGAACTTGTGTCCATTTACCAAACATTTCATAAAATGATTGAAACACAATTCAATCGCATCGTTAAGATCTTTCAGTCAGATAATGCTCAAGAATATAATGATAATTTTTTCCTATCCTTTTTAGATAGCAATGGTACCCTCCCTCACCGGTCTTGTCCTTACAACTCTCAACAAAATGGTTGTGCAAAACGAAAACATAGTCACATTCTTGATTCTTGATGTTGTCTGCACCCTTCTCATTTCTGCCTCTATTCCTGAGCGCTTTTGGGGTGAGGCAGCACTCACTGCTGTTTACACTATTAATCGTATTCCTTTACCGACCACACACAACAAATCACCCTTCGAGCTCCTCTTTGGTCAAACCCTTGACTACTCCTCTCTTCAGGTTTTTGGTTGTGCTTATTTTGTCTCTCTTCCTCCTCATGGACGGACAAAGCTCTAACCTTGTGCTCGTCTTTGTTGCTTCCTTGGCTATGGTGTATTCCAAAAGGGATTGCGCTGCTATGATCCCATAACTCATTGCCTTTGTGTCTCCCGTCATATTGAGTTTAGGGAACATCGTCCCTTCACGGGTCTTCAGCAGTTTCCTATGTCCTCCCTCTTTATCTTGAACTTGTGAAGGATTCTTCAACATCGGCTGCCTCTCCAGATCACTCATCTCCGGTTTTGTCCCCTACACGACCCGTTTGTCTTGGCTCCTATGGCACCACCATCTCCTGAGCCTCCTGTTGGTCTTGACCTTCGTCACTCTACTCAGATAAGCGTTCCTCCTTATCTCACTGATTATCACTGCTCTTTTGCTCTTGCCACCCTCTATAAGCCTCACACCTATCGTAAGGCTCATACTAACCATCTTCACTCCAAAGCTAGTATCACAGACAGCAAGACTGTTTCCACTCCCTAGGAATACAATGCCAAGCTCACACCCTTGGATGGTGAACTTATATTAGATGCTACTTGTTATCGTCAGTTGCTTGGTAGTCTGATCTATCTCATTGTCACTCGCCCTGATATTTCACATGTCGTGAGTATGGTTAATAAGTTCATGGACACCCTAAATCCACTATGCTGCCGTTCTTCGGATTCTTCGATATGTTAAAGGCACACTTTATCATGGTCAACACTACTCTCGGTCTTCTCTCGAGCTCCATGCTTATTCAGATACGAATTGGGCAGGTGATTTGACTAATCGATGCTCCATCACAAGTTGTTGTTTCTTGTTGGGTACTTCTTTTGTGTCATGGCGTAGCAAGAAGCAGGACGTGGTTTCCCTTTCCAGTACCGAGGCTGAGTATCATGCCCTTACTGACACTACCTACGAGCTTGTCTGGTTTCAATGGCTCTTGGCTGACATGGATGCTACACAGCCCACTGTCACTCCTCTTTATTGTAATAATCGTAGAGCTATCTACATTGCTCGTAACAATGTCTTCCATGAACGCACCAAGCACATTGAGATTGACTGCCACATCACTCGCCAACATCTCAAGAAAGACAATCTCCAGTTGTTCTCCATCTCCTCTGCCAACCAACTGTTGATATCTTCACCAAAACTCACCCGCTTGGTCGTCTTCGAGATCTTATATCCAAACTCCAGTTAGCTTCCTCCTTGCAACCTCGAGTTTGAGGGGGGATGTTAGTATATAACTTAGTCTAGCCTAGCCCATCAAGCTTAGCCCAATATATTGTACTTGTAGTATACTCATATTACTTGTATTTTACACATACTTAGCCTACATAAGGCTCTCTATTGTATAGTGTTATTTACACAGAATATACATCAATATACAGACTATTTAGTCTCTCTCTCTCTCACTTTATATTCTTAACAATACCAACATATATATATATATATATATATATAATATTTTGTGTGTGCTAGGATAATTACTTTGTCTACCCTAAACACACTTTATGAAATAACATATACAATCTTGTACAAACGTTAATAGGAACATATTTCTAATCGTAGTTTCTACTGTCAATCATACGTGTCACATAATAATTACTTTTCTTATTTTTCTAATACCAACTGAGAGTGTGAATTCATATGCATATTGAGGAACATCTTACTATTCACTATTTGACCTTGCCTATGTAGTTAAATAGTTTTTAGTAAATCTTAAAATTTCCTAATACCATTTTGACAAATTCAATAAGAATTCCTTGTCCAAAGGAAGAAGCAGACCTTGTTAGCATTTTAGTGTTCCACACTATTCCAAGGAAAAGACGGTTAAGCTGTTGAGTGTAACACTTTATAATAGGATTTGAATTCAAAAGAATTATCTGCCACAATCTTATCATGGTAATTTTTTGGGGTTCGATGAGACAACATGAGGCAAAGGAACAAATGGACAATTGCATGATCCGAAAACAAGAGGAATGCTCATACAATTTCTCGTCCTCAGCTTACTCCTTAACAATTTACCTTTCATCAAGACTTAGAAAAAGTAAAGAAAGTCTTTGAAGACCAAGCTGTCTTAATTTATTGAACGCCTTATTGCTGACAATTCACAATGAGATTACTGCTTACCACGTAGAAGACGACATTGGTAATGAGATCTTGGTAATAAAGGATGATGTGGACGAGATTTCTAGCTAACTTTTTTTGTATTCATTTGATAAAATAGGGCCTGAGTTTTCTCCACTAGAGGAAGGAGGATGCAAGATGCACAAGAGAAAAAAATTTCCCTGATAATTCAATAATTGGGGAAAGGGAGATTTGAATCCAGGATATCTCCATTGAAAACACCTAGAGGTGCTAACTAGTTGATCTACAAGGCTCTTGACATAGTGAATGATTTATTTTAAATTAATCTTATTTATTTTAGAGTCAGTTGTAGTTTTTGGTCAAATTCTATTTTAGGTATTACTCTCTCCATCCCAAATTTTTAGTTCTCTGTTCCATTTTGGGATGTCCCAAAATGAAGCCATCTTTGAAAAGTCAAAAAACAATTTTCTCATGCCTTTCACTCAATAACCTTCTTTCACTAATGCTTCATTTGTTTCGTTGGAAAATGATTTTAGTTGAAAACATTTTAATAATCAAGTGTTTAGGTGTTCATGAAAATGCTTCGAAAATCATTTTTTGTGTTTGTTTTGTCCTAAAATGAAAAAAAAAATATATATATATATATCATATATCATATCATATACCATATACTATATATAATAGCATAATCTAAGAGAGTTGATTCATACAATTAAGGCCGTTTTGCAACGTAGGAAAAAAGCCCACTCAAAATTCTGCCACGTTAGTTTAAAAAAAGTGAAAAGTTATACCATACGAAAAACTCAAAGCCAAACATTAAACCATTTCATTCCACGCGTCTAAAAACACACGGGTTAAAACATCCACTGTTTCCATTCATTAAACACAAACGGCTTGAAGAAAAAACCTTCCCTGCAACAAAGTGCAAACTCGGCTAATTCCACTTAATTGGCTAGGGTTCTTCTTCGATTCTTATTGTTAATTGATGGGTTGATTCTCTTTCTTGGGATGCATTTGTTTCTTATTTTAATAAGAGGAACAACTGTTTCAGTATACCCAAAAGAAAAAGATTGAGATAGAGAGAGAGCGAGAGTTCACTAGGCCGTATGCCCACTGAAGTCCGTTCTCCCACCACCATCAGACTCTTGTAACCCCATTGGTAAAGTTTTTTTTATTTTTTTTTTATTTTTTAAATTTATGGATTAAATATCATTTATATTTGGTTATTTTGGTCGGATTGATGTTGATTTAGGTGTTTGGGTTAAATTTGATTCTGATTAAAAAATCTGGGTAAAAATGCTTTAGCTTGGGGTATTTGGGTTAAATTTCTTTTGGGTATCTGTCCAGAGGGATATCATTGAAGATCTCCATGGTTCCATTTGGTTTGGAAAAACATATATACATGTTGCAGTAAACGAAGTTCTATCATTAAATTTATGTTTTTTTTTTTTTAACTTTTTGAAACATCTGCTCCTCTTTATAATTTTGTTTCCTATGTTCCTACTTTTTTTTTTTTTTTGGTTACCTATCTTCTTTTCTTTTTTTTCATTGTTTTCAAGTTCTTTGAGGGTTTTTTATTTTTTATTTTCCTATGGTTGCGATGTGTTCACAAATCACAGTGATTGAGGCATGTGATTGCGTTACAATGAATATCATAATTTAATAGTAAGTTTAGGTATTTGTGTAACAGCTAATAGATGGGCACTGATGTAACAAAGATATGAATATAGTCTAAAACAAAACATGTACCTTTTATGTAAAAGACAATCATTAAGTGATGTTCTCTTAAAAAGTGAGATTTTCTAAACAAGACACAATATGGGACAGATTGAGTAGCAGTTGATTAGGTTATTAATATTTTAATTTATTAGATTTAAGGTTTTTTTTTTTTTGATAAGTAATAAAGATATATATTCAAGAACACTACCTTATGCAGAAAAACATAAGGCAGAGGGAAAATTACAGAGAGAAAAGAAAAAGAAGAAAGAAAAAAAGAAAGGAAAAGATACTAATTACAAAGGAGAGAGCTAAGGAACATAGGGAGAGAATCACTAGAGGTGAGTCCACAAGCCTTAAACCAGTCAAACAGAGAGCCACTGAAAGAAGCCAATAGCTAGTCATTCGAACTTTCCATGTCCTCAAACGTCCTCCAATTTCACTCCCTCCAAGGACACCACATTAAGCACAATGGAGCTAAATTCCAAAAGCTAGACAAATACTTTCCAGGCCAATTCCACCAACCAAAGAGAGTATCCGCAACTAATTTTGGCAAGACCCATAAAATCCCAAAAGATTTAAACACCAAACTCCACAACCGATAAGCCCTACCATAATGAAGAAGCAAATGATCCACCGTCTCCCCATTACACCGGCACATAATGCATCAGTCAACAAAATCCATCCCTCTACCCCTCAAATTGTCACCTGTAAGGATCTTACCCCGTACAGCAGTCCACACAAAAAAAGAAACACGCCGAGGAGACTTAACCTTCCAAACACCTTTCCAAGGAAAAACAATGGGCAAGGGACTTCGTAACTTATTATAAAACGATCGGATATCAAAATCCCCCTTCTTTGTCAACTTCCATTGCATACAATCTTCATTCTCAGTGGGAGGTAAATTTGAATCCAAGGTACAGAGAAATTCATCCACACTACCCATTTCCCAATCATTTGGTTATCGAGTAAAATGAACATTCCAGCTTCTCCGTTCCTTTATCCCCAACCATTCAAGAGAAGAGGCCACCGATGCCTCTTTATTGGAAGCAATCCCATACACACTCGGAAAAGTCAATTGAAGTGGAGAATCCCCACACCATTGATCTGTCCAAAGCTTAACTCTATCTCCCACCCCTACCTCAAACCGAATATTTTTGCTAAATTCCTCCCAACCCATTTCGATACTTCTCCACAAGCCACACCCATGAACCCCTCTACCTAGCTTGGAGGTCCATCCCCCCCATTCTTCCCCAAACTTTAGAGCTACAACCCTTCTCCAAAGCCTTGTCTCCTCAATCCCAAACCGTCATAACCATTTCCCTAGTAAGGCTTTATTAAACGTAGTTAATTTCCTAACTCCTAACCCACCATTTTCCAAAGGTGCACACCTTGTCTGATCCCACCAAATGTGTCTTGGAATCCCCCCATAAGAAGTCCCTTTGCAACCTCTCAATTTTATTGGCCACATGCATAGGGATGGTAAAAAGAGATAAATAATAAGTAGAAAGACTAGATAACGTGCTTTTAAGCAACGTTAGTCTTCCACCTTTTAACAAATACATCTTCCATCCGGCCAACTTACGCTCAATTTTCTCCAAGATAGGATTCCAAACAATAGGGGACTTGTGAGACGCCTCCAATGGCATACCAAGATAGGTCATAGGCAAAGACCCAATCCGGCAACCCAAAATCTCAGTCAAGACATGGACATTAGGAACCTCCCCAATGGGAACCATCTCACTCTTCAGAGCATTAACCTTTAAGCCTGTCACTACCTAGAAACAAAGAAGCATCCGAACATGTAGAATCTACTCCTCATCTGCATCGCAAAACAGAATCATATCATCCGCAAACAAAAGATGCAAGACACATACCCCTCCACCCCGTCTACCATCAGTCCTAAAACCTCGAAGCAAACCAGCCCCTTCAGCTCTTTTCATCATCTTAGTGAAGACCTCCATCATAACCAGAAACAACATGGGAGATAGCGGGTCCCCTTGTCTCAATCCCCTCTAACTCCCAAAAAAGTCAGCTGGAAACCCATTAAACAAGACAGAGAATTGGACTGTAGATATGCATGTGCGGATCCACCTACACCACCTCACCCCAAATCCCATTCACTTCAACAAATCTAGAAGAGTCTCCCAATTCACATGATCATAGGCTTTCTCAATATCTAATTTACAAATGGCCCCCAGAATCTTACTCTTCACCCTACTATCAACACATTCATTAACAATAAGAACTGAATCAAGTATCTGTCTACCACCCACAAAACTGTTCTGAGACTCAAATATCAACTGATCCAAAACCTCTTTTAGGTGGTTTACCAAAACCTTAGCCAAAATCTTGTAAACACTCCCCACCAAACTAATAGATCTAAAATCTCGGATATTGGAGGCACCATTCTTCCTAGGGATTAAGGCTATGAAAGTTGCATTAAGAGATTTTTTAAACTTACTGTGTTAATAAAATTCTTCAAATACAGCTAAGACATCTCTTTCCACAACTCCCCTACAATGGTGATAGAAAGCCATAGAGAAACCATCAGGACCTGGAGCTTTATCTCCTTCCAACTCTCTGACAACATGAAGAACCTCCTCCTTTTCAAATCTCTGTTCAAGCCAGTCCCTCTCCAACCCTTCTAGCTGATCAAACTCCAAGCCTTCCTCAAAAGGCCTCCACTCCTCTGTCTCCTTGTATAAGTTTTTATAAAACTGTACAGCTTGGTCTGCCATCTCGGATTCGTCCTCATAAATAACCCCATTCACCTCCAACATACTAATATGATTATACCTTCTTCGAGAATTGGCCACCTTGTGAAAGAATTTGGTATTGTTATCTCCTTCCTAAATGCAAAGCATCCTCGATTTCTGTCTCCACGAAACTTCTTCCAAAGAGAGAAGGTTTTGTATTTGAGATCTCAACACAGCCCTCTCACCTATCTCCACTTCAGAAAGACCATACTCCCCTTCCTTAGCATCCAATAATTTCAAAGCCTCCAACAGATCTTTTTTCTGACGATCTACATTTCCAAACTCACTACGGTTCCACTGAATAATATCTTCCTTCAATGCCTTCAGCTTCTTGGCAAGTACAAAACTGGGAGTACCTGAGAAGGAGTATCAATTCCACCAAGAATGAACCCTATCTTTGAACCCATCCGTCTTTAGCCACATGTTCTCGAACCTAAAAGGACTTTTCCCCCTTAATATCCCTCCTGCCTCCACTAATATGGGGAAGTAGTCTAAAATAGGACGAGGTAAAACCCGTTGAATCACATCCGGATGGTGATCCTCCCAATCATGAGAAACCAAGGTAGTCAAAGGCGTTAGGCAACCTTGAGGCGCTAAGGCCTTGTATCGCCCAAGGCGACGAGGCGCCAAAAAGGTGCTAGCTCGAGTGAAGCAAGGCGCTAAATATTAAATATAGTTTTTTTAAATATATAGAGCCTAAATCATATATATTAATGTACTAAAAATTATAATCAAGCCTCTCTTACTTTGTTCCTAATGCATAGGATTTAGTCTATAAAACCAGTTTTTGTGTTGAATCCAATAGAGCCCAAAAAAAGAAGAAGAAGAGGAGAAAGAGTATAGGAATACAAATAAAAAGAGGAGAGTTGCTATTAGAGAGTAGAGGGGAAAAAAAACTGACAGGGGGGAGCTACGAGGGGAAGAAAAGAAAAGAGAGAGCTGCTCTGAGTAAGAAAGGAGTAGAAAAAAAGAAGAAAGACAAAAACAATAAAGAAAAGAGAGAAAAGAGGTCCGAAGAATGAGAAGTAAGAGTAAAAAAAGAGAGCTTTTTAAATTAAAATTACATGTAGGAAATAGGAATAAAATAATGTTATAAAATTTAAAAGAAGAAATAAAACCTAGTGAGGTAGGGTGCTGTTGGGCAACTGTCGTAGTGGGAAGGTCCATGTACTTATGTATTATTTTATTATTTATTTGTAGTTGTAAAAAGTTAAGTCTAATGTGCTTTTTAAGTGGTTGCCAACTCAAACTCCACTAATGTTACTAAAAGACAAAACTGAGTAATAAAAAAAAAAAAAAAAAAAAGCCAGTCATCTTGTTTTTAACGAAGCCAAGTCCTCTGCACCAGAAAGAAAACATAAGCGACGGAAAGAAAACAAAGGCGACAGAGGCTCTCGCCTAGCACCTAGAAAAACTATTCAAAGCGAGCGACTAGTCGACAGAGGCACTCGCCTCACTAAAGGCGCCTCGCCTCAGTGACCTTGAGGCGCTTTTACGCCGCCTCGCCTCGCCTGAGCCCCTAGGCGCTCGCCCGAAACGCTTTTGACTACACTGTGAGAAACCAGAGCCCTGTCTATCTTAGACATCGAAGGCTGATTCGAACCACTAGACCATGTATAACTCCCTCCTTCCAATGGCAAATTTATCAAACTAAGCTCCTCAATGAACTCAGAAAAATTCTCCATAGCTAGGGTAAGGCGTGATCCCCCCAATCGTTCACTTGGGAAGCGAACAATGTTGAAATACCCTATGTAACACCATGGAACTTCCCAAAGTTGCTGAATTCCAATCAACTCAGCCCACATCTACCATCTCAAGTTATTATCATTTGGGCCGTAAATCCCAGAACATGCCCAAATAAAACCATCCCCCATACCCTGCCACCGAACTGATACGGAAAATTGACCCACCATTACCTCCAACTTTTCTAAAGCCCTCCTATCCCACATCATCAAAACCCCACCAGCTGTCTGATCCGCATCCAAAGCTACCCAATCTACATAGGGACAACTCCACAAGCTACAAATCAACTGTCTATCCATGCCCGCAAGCTTAGTTTCTTGAAGGCACACTACATCACAATTCCACTCCCGTAATAAATTTCTAACTACCAAACGTTTTCGCGAATCATTCAATCCTCGAACATTCCATGACACCATTTTCAACTTCATAGAAACTGCAAACTCCCTACTATAACCTCAGTATTGCAATCAAAGAAAACTATCTCCCATCATAATTAACCGAAGAAGTAATTCAATAATAGAGATTTCTCAAGTTAGGTAGAACTGGAGTTTCTTATGTCAGTTAGAATAAGGGTTTAGTAGGCTATATAATAAAAATATTTTACTCCTATGAACGGGGGATTATTTTGATGAATAATTTTTTTATTATCAAAATTGTCCTAATTAGTGCCAATTCTAGCCTACCCTAGGTATTGACCCCTACAGGTTTTCTATCGATCGGTACTAACTACAAGCAAGCTTAGGCGTTCACTCCTAGGTTTTCTATCTTTATTTTTCATGTTCTTCTTTTTACGTATTGCATTATTAGGGTTTGTCCAGGGTCAGGGGTAGACCTATAAGTATTACTAGGGTTTGTCTAGGGTCAGGGGTAAACCTATAAGTAATACGTGTATTAGGGGTAATTACCTTTGATCCCTAAGTATAATTATCAAGTTGTGGTTTACAGCAACATTATAAATTTATCAATACTCTTCTGCATACATCATTGTCCTTCAATTCATGTTTTCATTCTTGATAGCTTCTGTTAGAATTGTGTAGTTAAATAATTAAATTTATCATATCCTAATAGCTTAAACTTTTGGGACAATCGGTAATTTAACATGGTATCAAAGCATAAGATCTTGAGTTCGATCCTTATCTCCTCCATGCTACCTCTCATTTAAAATCCCACATGTTGGGCCTCACCTATTTAAAAGGTAGTTTCGGCCCACACGTGAGGAGGAGTGTTAGAATTGTGTGATTAAATGATTAAATTTACCATATCCTGATAGTTTAAGCTTTTAGGACAATCGATAATTTAACAGCTTCAATCAATATTTGTCATATTTCTACAAAGATACTGAGAACTAACACAAAAGGCACTAAATATTAGCCAGGAAAGAAAAGGGTGAAGGTATACCTGAATAATCACATCAGCCTGCAACCAATCTCTGACAGAATCTGAAAGCAGAGCATGATCAAGATGATCAACAAAAATAAATTCCTGTTCAAGTTCAGAAAAAGCCAAAAGCTTTCTCAGTCTTAATCCTGACAAGATGTCAGGAATAGTAGGCCATGAAAGGTGTTTGGACAAGAGAAGAGCTGCCCATATGTCATCCTCTGTATGCATCGCACCAATAAGTAGAAGCCCATTCTTAGCCCTTCGAACAACATTTAAAACCTCTGCCATTCGGCCATGAGTATCATTACACACATGAGAATGCCGCACTTGAATATATTTAGTAAATGGTTCAGCACTAGACATCCAAAAGCCTAATCCCTTCAAACAGCTTGGCATCCATATACTTGGACTATTTTCCAGGGGCTCCCTGAAAGGGCAGTTAATATGAACAGGACCACGAGGTGAAGAGGTTGCCCAATGTACAGCAGAGTCAATGGTGGTAAGTAACACACGTGCGGGAACCTGATCAGTGGCTGCAGGAAGACTGAAGAAAAACCTCACAAAAGAACCAAAATGGTTTACCTAATCCAAATTCAAAAATTTTCATTCATGAGTATGGTAATAATAATTTTGGAGCAAACTAAATATCCATAGTCTCATTCCAATAACTAATCCACTCCCCCATGCAACTATGCCCTAATAGAAATCAGAATTTCGAATTGCTTCATTAAGTTAGACTTACAAAATAAATAAAGCAACAAGAAAAGGATAAGAATTATACATGATGTTACAATAACAAAGAGCTAGCATAATCATAGTGAACCAACCCAAAATCTAGCATCACCAGCCAAATTACAATCATCTTTCAAGTAATGACATACTTATGAATTATCACAGAGAAATAGGTCCATCGATACATATCCCATCACACAAGACTGAAGCATACAGGTACATGCAGTTTTAGCCATTATCAATTGATGATGCAAGTACCGGAATGACTCTCACGAACTACATCTGGGGACACAAAATGGAAGAAAACGCAAGAGAACAAGAGAACAAGAGGGAGACCAAATAGGGAGATCTCTTCTGTTTTTAAGCTTGAAACGCAAGAGAACAAGAGGGAGACCAAATAGGCTCATCATTTATATGTTAGTGTAGATATGCAAAACACATTTTTGAGTAATACATTTTATACCAAGACAGCATCAAATCCTACACCATTTTTTTTATAAGCAAGCGTTGATAGTAATTGACAAAGAAAAGAAACTCACCAACTCCCCATTGTCAAAATCAGATACTAAAAAGAGGTTGTTAAACACCACGAAATACAATTGTTCATTATATTTATAATATTGAAAAATAGTTAGTTTTATGAGGCATATACTATGCTGCAATAAGGTAAAATTTGAGAATACTATAATGGACTGAATTTAATGTCCCATACCTGATTAATTGACTGGTTTGCTCCAGCATCCTGCAACTCAGGAGGGCGATCTGCAGTGAGCAACAGAAGTGGTACAAAATCTTGACTAGCCTCCACAACCTGTACATTGTCTCTTATATTGTATTATAATTAATCTAAACTAAGCTACGTGTGTTATAAGCAATGTTATGTGCAAAATCCAAGTTTCAGGACAAAACATAAATGAGGAATATCTTCTTTTTTTTAATAATAAAATGAGGAATGAAAACTAAAGTAAATACTAGTATGATAAGAAGAACTGTGATAGCGGACAATGGTCAAAGTAAGTCACTAGAAGGGGGAAAAAAAAGATGTTATGGTTGAAGTTCTGTACCATAATCATGAATTGACAAGATCGAGCCCTCCTGAATGATGACAGTAAATTGAATGTATTTCGTACTTGCTATATTTTCATTTACAGCTAAAAGATGGTATCCATAATAGTAATTTAACCCATAAATATTCAATGAAACTCACAGCAGGAAGAAGATTTGAAACTGCAGTGCCAGATGATGTTATGACTACTGCTGGGTTGTGAGATCCTCTTGCATAACCAACAGCATGAAATGCAAGCGAGCGCTCATCAAAACATGCAATGCATGTTATTAGGGGATGAGTGGAAGCAGCAACAGCAAGGGGAGATGATCTCGATCCTGGAGCTACACAAAAATACTACAACAAAGAATAAATCAGACGTGTACCTCAATAGAGTTAGACCAGATTTAAAACACTTAATCTCACCGTTAAACCAAGTCGAGAGCATTCTTCAATTATAAGTGATGCCCAAACAGTGTTGATATTGGCACAGTCTCGTGCTGAGTAACACATTTCACTTGTATGATCCAACTGATAGTACAAAGAGACATACAACCTGAACAATCTTCAACAAAAACTTGTTCCTTCTAAAATCATTAAGTTAAAACCTCAATATAATTAACAATAGAAGTATAAAAGGCTTGATACCATCAGCCAGCCAAAACACAGAAACAACTAGACCGAATGTGTAAAATGAAATATAGAATTGAGTTAGAGCAAGCACTTGCTTCACATGCCAATGGCACGGGGTTTGACTCCCTGTGTCTCAACCTTAATTATATAAGATAAAAAAAAAAAATTCAAAAAAAAGAAAGAAAGTGTAGTGTAATATAAAACTGACAAGGTGAAGTAGTAAGCTTCTTAATAGAGAAAATTAGTTATTCTGAACGCAATATTAAATCCCCCCAGGGGAAAAAAATGTCATTGGTTGCCCACCCAAAGGGATTGGTTATGTAAATGAATGCATTTCAAAACTAATCAAATTGGCATTGAGTCAAAGAAGAAGAAATAAAAGTAAACAAATTGCATGAAAGTTTATCAGCCAAATAGATTTTGAACAAGTAATAGGATCATGTGACTTGTCGATTTAACTTGACTATCCACAGGATCTTAACCAGTTAATTGAACACAACTAACATACCATTCTTGATAAGCAGTTTCAGCACCTAACATACCATCCTTTCATTTTGGGCAGTCCTCCCCCAAATTAGAACTTCAACAAACTAATCTCATACACAATGCTAAATTGTTTTTTTTTCCTTTTCTTTTTTTTCCTATTCTTGATTTGAACAAATTAAGTAAGTTACAAAAACTTATTGCTTTGCTTTTACAATCTTCAACAATCTCAATCAATGCTCCACTACTTACTACTATTATGACCACTAGCAGGCAGTGTCAATCAATGTTTCATTTCTTACCACTATTGTGTATTCGAGTCTTTTATCTAAACATCCACATCTTCACTTGTGAAGATTTCATTACTTGACAGCCAACAATTTTTTACCCTACTTATCCAGAAAAGAAAACAATTTCTTCTCTAATGCATGATAGTTGCAAACACAAACAGGGACAACAAAGCAGTAAGCCGGGAAACCAATCAATTCATGCTTGGATAGATGGTTCAAGGAGGAACTACACCCCATGTTTGTGTTGACTTTGTCAAAGCTTCACTAGTGTTGAGTTGTTTATTCAAGACACTAGGCATTTTGCTTGACCCTATTTTTATTTTTTATAATTCAATAGTTGGGGGTGGGGGAATTTGAACCCTAGATTTCTCCATTGGAAACACCAGGAGGTGCCAATTGAGCTACAAGGCTCTTGGCGGCCCAACTTAACCCTAATAGTAATACTCTCTCCCTCTTAAAAAAAACCTAAAAAACCACTAAAATGTCTCGACCACATCATGCAAACCTGATATAAAATTATGTTGAGGGCCTACAGGCTCTTTTTGTTAATATTTCAATTCATATTACTTTTACAGTTTATAAGCCAGGGATACAATGCAGCCATAACCCAGCTTAGCAACTCAACATGAAATCCAACCATTTAAGCCACATATTCTCAAATCTAAACGGCATACTCCCTCTCTGAAAAGATCCACCCTCAAGGACAATTGGAAAATGATCCGAGCACAACCTAGACATTCGTCTTTGAGAAACTGTTGGAAACCTATCCTCCCAATCTGCAGAAAACAAAAATCTGTCCAACCTAGCCTTCAAGGCAACTTCTCTAGAATTTGACCAAGTAAAAGAACCCCCTTGCAATGGCAGATCAATGAGACCCTATTCCGAAATAAAATTGGAGAACTCCCGCATAGCAGTAGTGAAAGAATTAGACCCCAATCGTTCGGAAGGGAACCTAACCACATTAAAGTCCCCACCCACACACCATGGGACACTCCACCAGCTATTCAAGTCAGAGTTCCTCCCATAAAAACCTCTTGTCTCTGTGTAAATTAGGACCGTAAACACTAGTAAACGCCCAAACAAACTGATCTGACACACTTGTAAACTTACAAGAAACCGAAAATCTCCCCACTGCTTCCTCCATTTTACTCACTACCCGAGTGTCCCACATCACTAACACCCTACCAGAAGCTCCACAAGAACCTAAGTAAGACCAGTCAACATGTTATCCACCCCACAAGCTACGAATCACCGCTCTATTAATCAGCCCCATTTTGGTTTCTTGAAGACAAACCACATCTGGCCCCACTTTCTAATCGAGTTTCTAACCCTAAGCCTTTTATCCTGCTCATTCAACCCTCTTACATTCCAAGAAATAATCTTCACATTCATTGACAAGACACTACAGCCCGCTCAAAACTTGCACTCCTTGTTTTATTTGGATCATACTCACCATTCAAAGATGTCAACAAATTCTTCAACTCCCGTTGACCTTTCTGGCCTAACTTAACCAACTTCGTCTGATCACCCACCACACGTTTCTTTTTATCTTTCTTTCTAGCCTCAATGGCTAATAACAATCCTATAATCTGCTCCTCAAAACCTTCCAATGAAGTGCCCACAGATTTCTTGAAAGCCTTTATCCTATTGGTTACCCAATATTATCTTAGGTAGACCTTGGCTTTATGATTTGGATGTCACCCTTCATGGGCGATCCAACTCTTGCTCAATTGTGTTTGAAGGTAAGAAAATTGTGCTCAATCCTTTGAAACCCAAGCCAATTGACATGAGCAAGAAGGCAGAGGCCCCAAAGGCGAAAGGCCTGAACATCATAAGCCCAAAGGCATTTGAACGGATAGCAATTCAAGAATCCGTTGTGTTTGTCTTAGTTGCCAAGGAACTTCATGGAGAAACCCGTGAGGAGCAACCTAAAGAAGTTCAGTCAGTGCTCCAGGAATTTAAGGATGTTTTCCCTGAGGACCTCCCCAATCATTTTCCGCCCATGCGTGACATACAACACGCCATAGATTTTGTGCCCGGAGCAACCCTACCAAACTTGCCTCACTATAGGATGAGCCCTACAGAGCATGCCGAGTTGCAAAGACAAGTAGAAGAACTACTTAGGAAGGGTTTTGTTCACGAAAGTATGAGTCCTTGTGCAGTCCCTGCACTCTTAACTCCAAAGAAAGATGGAATTTGGAGGATGTGTGTTGATAGTCATGCCATCAAAAATATCACTGTGAAATATCGTTTTCCCATCCCTCAATTGGATGACATGTTGGATATGATGGCTGGAGCAACGATCTTCTCAAAGATAGACTTGAAAAGCAGCTATCATCAAATTAGGGTTCGTCCTTGTGATGAGTGGAAAACTGCCTTCAAGACGAAAGATGGTTTATATGAGTGGATGGTCATGCCTTTTGGATTGTCCAATGCCCCTAGTACCTTTATGAGAGTGATGACTCAAGTGTTGAAGCCTTTTATGGGGAAATTCTTGGTTGTGTACTTTGATGACATCTTCATCTATAGCAATTCTAGGGAGCAACACTTAGACCACCTAACTCAAGTTTGTACTACCCTTAGGAAGGAGAGTTTATATGGCAACCTTAAGAAGTGCACTTTCTTTACCAATAAAGTCGTCTTCCTAGGTTTCATAGTATCCTCTGAAGGAGTTTCTGCCGACCCCCAAAAGGTTCAAGCAATTGTGGATTGGCCCGAGCCCAAAAATATCCATGAAATTCGAAGCTTTCACGGGCTTGCTTCCTTTTATCGCCGATTCATCAAAGGGTTTAGTACCATTATGTCCCCCATCACTGATTGCACGAAACAAGGGGAGTTTATTTGGACAAAAGCTGCTACTAAGGCTTTCAATGAGGTCAAATAAAAGATGACTGAGGCACCTGTCATGCGTCTCCCTGATTTTACCAAGCCTTTTGAAGTGGAATGTGATGCCTCAGGTATTGGTATAGGGAGAGTACTTAGTCAAAAGCGCCACCCAATTGCTTATTTTAGTGAGAAATTGAATGATGCTAAGCAAAAGTACTCCACTTATGACAAAGAATTTTATGCCATTATTCGAGCTCTTTGGCATTGGCGCCATTACCTGTTGTCTCAAGAATTTGTTATCTACTCTGATCATGAAGCTTTGCGCTATCTCCAATCCCAAAGTAGCTGAATTTTAAGCATGGTAGCTGGGTTGAATTTCTGCAACGCTACCACTTTGTGGTGAAACATAGGGCGGGAGTTGAGAATAAGGCTACTAATGCACTAAGTCGAAGGGTGTCTTTGCTATCAGTCATGAGTGTTAAGGTTACTGGGTTTGAACGACTCAAGGATGACTATGAGTCCTGCCCAGATTTTGGGGAGCTCTACACTAACCTACGTAATGCCTCACGGCCAGTCCTGGATGATTATACCCTTCAGGATGGTTACTTGTTCAAAGCCAACAAGTTATGTATCCCTCGGTCTTCAGTGAGAGATTTCCTAGTTTGGGAGATACATGCGGGAGGCCTTGCAGGTCATTTTGGCCGAGACAAAACAATTGAGGAAGTCGTCAATTCTATTGGCCTGGTCTTAAGAGGGGCGTTGCCAAGATAGTTGGTCAGTGTCGTACATGTCAACCAGCCAAACATCGCAAGCAAAACACTAGCTTGTACACGCCTCTACCTGTGCCAGATCGCCCATGGCAGGATGTGAGTATGGACTTTGTGTTAGGATTGCCCCGCACCTTTAGGAAGCATGATTCTATTCTATTAGTTGTTGATCGCTTCTCTAAGATGGCTCATTTCCTACCATGTTCTAAGACCTCTGATGCTTTTAAGATTGCAAAGCTCTACTTTGATGAGATTGTCAAACTTTATGGTCTTCCCAAAACCATAATGTTTGATAGGGATGTTCGCTTCATGAGTTATTTTTGGAAGGCCTTGTGGCATTTAGCAAGCACCAAATTGAAATTTTCCACGGCATTTCATCCTCAAACTGATGGTCAAACTGAGGTGGTTAATCGTAGTCTAGGCAACCTCCTTCGATGTCTAGTAGGTGAAGCCAATCAGAATTGGGACTCAATTCTTCCTATAGCCCAACTTGCATATAATAGCTTTGTCAATAGGTCTATAGGCGCTAGTCCTTTTGAGGTTGTGCATGGATATACACCTAGGAAGCCCTTAGATCTTTTGCCCATATCCCCACATGTTAGGATTTCTGAATCTGCTGAGGCATTTGCACGACATGTTCATGATTTGCATAATGAGATTCGCAAAAAAATTCAGGTAAGTAATTCTCAATATAAAATTCATGCTAACATTCATCGGTGTCATGCAGAATTTCAAGTAGGGGATTATATCATGATTCGGATTCGACCCGAATGGTTTCCCTTTGAGACCGTTAAGAAATTGCAGGCTCGTAGTGCCGATCCATTCAAGGTATTGAAATGAATGGGCCCAAATGCATATGTCATTGACCTTCCTCATGATTATGATATTAGCTCCTCCTTTAATATTGAGGATCTAGTTGCTTATAAAAGCCCCACAACTATTCCTAATACCCCTTTTGATGAGCCTTTGCTTGATCCTATTGATGCCCCTATTCCTACCCCTTTACCCTTAAATCTGTCCTATGCACATAAAGAATCTATTGATGCTATTTTAGACGAGCAGATTGTTTCTACCTAGGATGGAGGAGTTCACCGTTTCCTAGTTCGATGGCGAGGGCGACTAGATTCTGATTGCACATGGATTACTCGAGATGAGTTACAGTGATTGGATCCTAACTTGCTGGAGTACTATCAGAGCTCTTCAAATTTCCACTCGACGGGGTTGAGTTCTTCTCACCCAGGGGGAGTTAGTGCGGACACAAGGTACAAGCCCCCAATTATACGCATGTATGGGAGGAAGAGCAAAAAGAAGACAGCCCAACCTGTGGTCTTATGGATGGAGCCTATTAGTTATTGGGCTTGAGATTAAACAAACCCGAGCATTTAATAATTAGGGTTTCTTTATACATTTTATTGTTAGCTATTTAAGCACTTTTTCTGATTATTGTAAGACAACTTTTGAGAATTATTAAAAACGTGTTTTGCTTGATGCTAACTCCAAGCAACCCTTAGGTGCTGACTCCTAGGGTTTATCTTTTCTTCTATTGTTGTTTAATTGCTCCATTGAAATAGTGTGGTTGTTCTACGTCAAAGTGGGTCCCAACATATGGGATTTTTAACATTTTAAATAGGAGATAGGGCATAGACAGCGATCAAACTCAAAATCTCCTACTTTGATACTATAATAAATTACCGAATGTCCCAAAAACTTAAGCTATTAGGAAATGGTGAATTGAATCATTTAACCACATTCTAACAACTACCATCCTCCAAATTATTTGAATGAAGGGAAAGAATCATATAATAACATTAGCTTGATGAATTAAATATAATGTAGTAATAATCTCACTCCGTTTTCTACTGATCCTTCTTACTAAAAAAATATTCTCTTACTTATCAAAAAATAATCACACTCCATTTCTCATCTATAAGGAATCCTGGGTCAAGGCATGAATCTAATGTCTTTCCTTTGCTTCCTTTATTCTTCTTCTTGTTTTTTGGTAACTGAAACCATTCCAATATCAGCATCAGTTCAATATTGAACAGGTCCCAACTCATGCGTATAAGACTTTGTATTTCAAATGTTCACAAATGTGTGAAAATCTAACTTCATAATGGGCATACCACCATCATCAGTATCATAATAGCAATGATAATGATGATTTTAAATTACTGCCAAACACACCCCCAGAACCTCACATGTCCCATCTAAGTTTTCATCAATTTTTAGTGATGGCTCATGTCTTGTATTTCCAGTGACATACATAATATACATTAGGCAGCACAAGTCTGAAGACTATTGATGAAATGAGATATTTTAAATCTTTTAGTTTCCTAAAACAAAAGATTTTGTACTTAATTTATACTGCATATGCACAATGCAAAAGCAACCAATGCTTTATTACTTTACTTCTGACTCCAAGTATGTGGCATTTGACCAAGCCCACTTGTGTATCTGTGAGTGGATGAACAAAATATTTAAAAAGATATGTTTTCTATAACATAAAAGCACCATACCATGTTCCTGGCAATAGTAATGGTTGGTGAAAGCCTGATACAGAATTGATAGGAAGATGGACCCTCTTTCTGCAATATTACAGCAGGAACTTAGAAACAAACAGCTTACAAATGGCTCTAATCAACGATACTTATAGAATAATAACAATGTTCACAACGGTGCAGTAATTATGAGCCAAAACTCACTATTGAAAATTGAGAGATAAATATAAAGGAAGAAAATTACCAAGAAAAAGAGGATACCAGTTCCATAATGCCATCCATGACTTCTCTGCCATCTTTTGAAAGAAGGTTCATGTATACCTACACAATCATCTTGATCAATGATAGAACAATTAAACAAATCAACTCAACCAGACGTCTCCCCTTATAAAAGCTAGGTGGAGGGTGAGGTCGTGGATTCAGGACCCATCGGGTGCTTGTGTAACTCAATTCTTGTAGGACACAATGATACCAGATATGCATACAATATGATACAGACATGATGATACAAATCAATTCAGAAGGATACAATACAACATATACTTCACATAATTAATATATAAATAACTATATTTAAATAAATTATAGACTCACAAAAAAAAAAAAAAGAGTCAACTATAAAACTTAATAAGAAGATACTCCCTCCTTCCTAAAAATGTCCTGTTTTTCATTTTTGGGACATCCTAAAATAAATGTCCACTTTCTAGAAATGGAATCACATTTTTCTAAACTATCCACATCTTTTTCAAAAAAATAATAATTATTATTATTAAAAGTCATTCTAAACTATCCAAATCTTTTTCTTTTTCTTTTTCTTTTTTTTTTGATAGGTAAGAAAAAATATTATTAAAAATGTAGTAGCAGGAAAAATACACAAGGTTCACAATAGTGAACAAAGAAAGAGCAGAAAGTAAAAAAGAAACAAACAGAAGCAAATAGACACTAAGCTATTCTAAGAGACAAAAAATATCCAAATCTAAATCTTTTTTTTTCATTCTAAACTATCCAAATCTTTTTCAAAATAATAATAATAATAACAATAATAATTAAAAGTCATGCATATATATTATATAGATTGCATAACATTTTAATAAGATTAATTTTGGAAGTCAATTGTATTTTTATTCATCCATTGAATTCTATTGTAGGTCTAATTACTTAATTCCCTCATTAGTATTTTATTTAATTTCTTAAAGTCAAGGGTATTTTTGTAATTCAATAACTAAGCTTTTCCAAGTCTATTAGAATTAGGTTTAGCTCAAAATAGGCAATATAAGCACACTATTGTATTCCAATGGAGACAAGCTGCTTGAGTAATAAAATTTATTGTTGGAATCTTTCCTTCAATGGCTTGGTGTTGATTCCAAGCAACCCTATGTGCACATTCCTAGGTTTTGTTTCTCTTGTTTTGTGTCAATTCCAAGCAAGCCTTGCTGCTGAATCGCTGATTCCTAGGTGATGCAAAAAGTACAAATAATTTTTTATTTTAATTTAGTTCTATTTATATTTGGAAGTAGATAGTGTTTCTATTAGACACTTGGATTTTATTTTAGGTCTTATTACTTAATTAGGTTAATTAGTATCTTATTTAATTTCCTAGAGTTAAGGGTATTTTTGTAATTCAATAATTGAGATTTCCCAAGTCAATTAAAATTAGGGTTTCCTAAGTCAACTAGAATTTAGGATAAGTTATAAATCATAATCTATATAAGTATAGCATTGTAAACCTATGGAGAAAGTTCAATCGATTAATAAAATTTCTCTTAGAATTTTCCAATGGTCTAGTACCAACTCCAACCAACCCTAGGTGCAAACTCCTAGATTTATTCTCCCTTGCTTAGTGTTGACTTCAAGCATGCCATCAGTCTTGTAAAGTTCTAACTAAATTGAAATTTATATTCTTAAAGTTTTGGGTAATTTTGATTCTAGAAAGTCTTGCCAAATTTCTAACTTGGCATTAACTCCACTTTTAGTTTCATCCACTAAAACTATATCATCTGCAAAAGAACTATTGACTACAATTGGAAAAAAAAAATTTATAAATCTAAATGTGTAATATCCAATTGACTAATGTATTCATGTGCCAATTAATGTTGGCATTTCAAACAACAATGAATCACCAATGACAGAATTTATCTAAAAACTTAAAATCCATACCATTGTAACAGTTTTATCCTCCACAACTTTGAGCTTTCTGAGAGTAGACCTTATGCTTTCAGAGTGACATTTATCTGTAGTCAACCAAGAATGACAACTGGCCTGAAGAGAAAAGATTATAATAAAGATGTTATACACATGTAGATAGAAATTACGTTTGAAGACCACTTCTTGTAATAGAAGTCTGTAACTTATGCTCCGTTTGTCTCAAAATAAAATATTTTCTGAAAATTATTTTACACATTTTACCATGTTTGTTTGGGTGAAAAATATGGGCAACTGTAAAATATTTTCTAGTCAAACTGTAAGACTTAGACTCTCAAAAGTAAAATGTCTTATGCTTAAATCAAAAGTAAAACATTTTACGCTTTTTTTTTTTTGGATAGGTAAGAAAGATGTGTATTCGAAAAATTGCTAAATGCAAAGTAGCACCAGCATATCAAAAGTACAAAATAAGATGGAAAAGCAAAAACATAAAAAAGCACTAATTATAAAGAGAAGAGAGCTAAGGAATAAAGGAAGAGAATCACTAGATTTGAGTCCCCAAGCTAAAAAAACATTTTACGCTTTCTTTCTCTCACACAACTCTCCCTCTCTCCCCTCTCTCACTCTTTGCTCTTCCCACAAACCAGACCACTGAGCCACCACCGAACCACCAATCCATTCGTTAGCACCAGCTCCACCTCTGCCATAGTTTGCTTCACCCACCGAATCTCAATTCGACCTTCATAAGTTTTCTTCTTTTTTTGGATGGTTTTTGGGTTGTGGCAAGTAGCTGGGTTTGTGGGTTGTGGTGGGTGGCTAGGTCGTTTGTGGGTTGCGGTGGGTGGCTGGTTTGTGGCTGGGTTCGTGTGTGGGTTGTGGTGAGTAGCTGGGTCGCAATGGGTGTTGGGTTTGTGGGTGGGTCGCAGTGGTGGCTGGGTTTGTGGTTTCATGTGTGCTGATCTAGTGGTGGTTTGGGTAGTTGGTGGAGTGGCAGTGGGTTGGTTTTCGCTGGATCTAGTGGTGGTTGCTTGGATTTGATTGGTTGTGAAATTAGGAAAAAAATTTCATTTTGCTATGAAACAAACACTTGAAAATGATTTCTTTACATTTTCAAAAATGCAACCAAACATGGTAAAATGAAAAGAAAAAAAAAAAATTAGTCAAATATTTTACTTCAAAACAAACAAAGCCTTAGCCCCCTGGCCCACCCCACCTTAAGAAGGAAATATTTAAATCTTCTTGTATGTTAAAATTAGGTTTTAACATTCACATGCACAAGAATGGTACAAACCACAGTTCACATAGAATATTGTGTGAGAAATCAAGCAAGCCCAAGAAATTCCAAAATAGCAGTTAAAAAATAATCACGATATACAGAGATCGTCAAAAATTGCTAATGTGAATATTAGCAATAAAATAACTTGAGAAGGTAAATATTGCACTCAGAATAAAATCCCTTGACCAATAAAAATATAATAAATCAATCAAATACGAAAAACACGGACTTATAGAAACAAAAGCACAATGGGATATGACATCCTAGAATACCTGTTTGAGAGAGAACTCATAAGAACGAACAGCTTCTTCAAATGAACAAAGGGAAGAATTATTCCAAGCAAGTGTTGCTGCTAAAAAAGAAACTCCCTCGTACTCATCTAACTCAATCTGTTACAATCATATTGTTATTTTCAGCTTACAACTTTGAACTAACACGTTGTGTTCTAAACCTAGAGAATGAATAATAAGCACGACATGGGGAGGCATTATCCAAAAAAAAAAAGGCAAACAAATAGAAGTTTACCTGAGGAATGAAAAGGTAAGAACCAGCCTCATTCATCTTGGAAGATGAAATGTTGAAATTAATATCCATAAAACCATAAATCATTATAAATGTTGAATCAGTTGAAAGATATCTGTAGAGAAATTAAACAAAAATGCTTTAATTTATTTGAAGGAAGTCACAATTCATCTTAAAGTGAGTACTTTCATAGAAGGGGAGGAAAAGGGAAAAGTAGAAATGGAATTGTATCGAAAGAGTCACGCTAATTTTGAACAATGAAGCATCAGTTTGACAAAGGTGAAACAAATCCACACCAACAACCATGTTGTTGGTCTTGAACCTCATTCAAAAAACTTGCTCAAATATGTAAAGAGGACATCCTCTAACCCAACATCATAAGGAGGTTTAAGGCTTATAGCATACATTAGAGTCTCTCATTGTAATTACCCACTCTAGTTTTAATCAATACCAAGACAATTAACTTCTAAAGAGCCCGATGAACCTAGATTTTGGCCAATAAATGCCACATGGGGTGATAGCCTTGCCAGGCTGGTAAGTTGTAACAGCTAATAATGGTAAGTATTAGTACTTTCGTACTGTTTGTGCAATGCAGTAACCTCTAATAAACATTAGATATGAGATAGTTGTTAATCCTAGAAAGACATCTATATTTCAAAGCAAATGAACACATTAAAAATTTTCCAAGGGCCAGATTCAAGTGAGATAATTGTTCATCATACAAAGAGACTAAGCACAACTCTAGTTGAATCTATATTTCAATTCAAATCACACATGTAACAATTTTCCAACGGTCAGAGTTAAGTTACATATGATTTAACTCTTTGTCATTTGATACACTAAAGTTTTCAGGTCTTATTCAGTGAGCAAATTTACTTTTAGGAAAGGCACAAATGGAAGAAATGAGATCCACCTTTTGGTCAAATTCCGCTCTCCTGAGGTACAGGAAGAAGAATTTGTAAAGTAAATTGCAGCACCAATTCCGAAAACACCACGGCTTCCATTCAAATACAACGACTTATATGTTGGATTGCCTCTATTCTTGGAGAGAAAAAACAAAGGATACACTGACAACTCCGGTTGACAGCAAAACCAATTCAAAGCTTTTGGACCAGGAGGCACAGCCACCTGCAGATACACAGTCACATTGCATGATCCATAGGACATCCTATCAGTATTAGAAACTTGTACAACTTGGCACATTCAAGTTCTTCATATCCAGATTTTAAATACTTATTTTTCAAACGTGTTACTTCCTTTGTCCCAATTTGTTTGTCCTCTATTCCATTTTGGGATGTCCCAAAATATTATCCTGTTTCTAAAAGTAAAAGTTATTAATTTACTAATATTCCTATTATACCCCTACTTTATTTTCAAAACTATTTGAAAAGAAAACTAATAAATATTTAAAAAATCAATCTAATTGGGACACATTTTTAGTTGCCTCATTAACTCTTTTAAAAATAAAAAATAAAAAAAAAAGCTAATAAATTTATTTAAGGGTAGTTTTGTAAACTTATACATTTTTATAGGGTAGACAAGACAATAAATGATATTCCCTTAAAAAGTTTGACTTTTCAAAACAGGACAAACAAATTGGGACGGAGGGAGTACTATTCAACACCTCATAATCATGTTGTATTCCAAAACTGAACCAAAAAATAGCAGAATTGGAGAAGTTGCTTAGAAATCACGTCACAAATGGGCCATAGTTTTATTTATTTATTTATTTTTATATTACTCCAAAATGATTACTATTTACCATGAGACCAAGACACCAATAAGTCTATTTTGTGTCCAGCTTATTTGGCTAGCTTTTAGATGTTATATATAGTTTTTAAAACCTCACTTTTTCAAAGAAAAGTATAATTTTATCAAATTTTCAGCAAAAAGCTAAATAAACTAATGTTAGTCAAATGCACACTTCACACATTGAATTTTGACATAAATACAATGTCCACTTATTTTAATATACCCAATCAACTAAAGAACGAGAATTCACTCAATTAAACCATCAAGTTTCCATAAAATAAATATCACATATAGAAATAATGACACACAATCACCAAAAAAAAAGATTCAAAATGCCTCAGCTTTTGTTACCTGAAACCTGAGAACTCCACTAGCAGAAGAAGGAGGGTCCAATTTCAACTTCTCAACAGCCTCTTTGATACTCTGGAGACCATGCTCAAGCGTCAACGCCGGAGGCAGTGTACGCGTAATGCAGGTCTCAAACGCTAAATCCCCGTCCACAACTTCCGACGATTCTCCGATTTCAACCACCGGGCCGTCGAATCTCACCGCTTCAACAGCCTAACAAAACCACAAAATGAAAAACCATTCAATTGTGAGAATTGCGAAATGCGAAAGAGGAAATTAATTGAGGAGATTGGGAGTGAGACTGACCACTGGATTAGGGTTTTGGGGAGAGAGACGGAGAAAGGAATTGTGGGTGAGAAATGTGAGAGTTTGCAGTGGAAGGAGAGCGCGTTTGGTGCGGAAATGGAGGTTTGAGAGTGAAGGAGAAAGCGTGTGAGGGTGAGGGTGTGAGAGTTGGGATTTCATTGACAGTGAGGAAGAAGAGAGAGTGTTTGTGTTTGTGTTTGTGTGCTCGCGCGCTGTGCATGGTTGGAAAGAAAATTTAAACTTTCGAGGCGAAAGGATAAGAAAATCCAGAGGAATGGTGGTGGTGGTACTGCCAGTTAACGTACGATATGGGCCATTATCTATTGTGGGAAAAGCATATATCATTTCTCTTCTTTTTAATGGTTTGGACACGGAAGTTGCAGCCTGGCCCATTGTGATCCAGCTTAAGTTTGAGATCAATTACTCATTTTGTGCCGGGGAAAATTGGTGATTTTTTTTTTTATGCGAATTTTTTGAAGAAGAATAATTTTATTATATGTTTCTACCCAATTAATTAAAAATAAACTAATCCCTTCATAATTCACACGTGTTTAGAGACTTTTTTTCATCATATAAGTGTTAAGTTATAGGTTATTTATCACATTTTCCCATTCGACTTAAACTTATAAGCTCAACTTTTAACTTTTATATACAATTTTTTTTATAGGTTATACACAAAATTTTAAAACTTCACTATTTTTATTTAAAAAAAATATAAGTACACTTTAACACATTTTCGACAAAAAACTAAATAAATTGTTCCTAAATAGACACATATATGATGTATCCTCCATCTAATATGCATGTAGTTTTTTTTTTTTTTTAAATCAAAATATTATAAGTAGTTATAGACCATTCTTCTAATGCAATAGGTGAGAAATGTGTGGTTGTTTACAGTGGCAGCTCTAGAAATTTTGTTCAGGGTGTTCCTTAGGAAGCATAAATTACACAATCTTATTTCTTTTTAGCCTTTAGGTAATTAGATTTGATTCAATATTATTAATTTCATTCCGTTCCAGCCGGAAAATACCGTGCCGGTAAACAAACCGGAACAGTAACCCACCCTAACTTCGGAAAAAATTTTGAATCATTCCGATCTATTTCGGGTGTTTCGGTAAATACTGACCGAAATTCAAGATTCGGCCGGCATGAAGTTTGTGTTTTAAAAAAAAAAATTATTAAAACCAAAACAAATTTGCATTCTGTAAACCAAAAAAACCTCAAAAGGAAAAAGAAAAAATCGTATTGAGAAATTTGATATTCAAAACTTGAGAAGAGGCACTACCACACTAGTACTGGTAAAAGACACGGAAGTAATGAACAAGGAGGAAAACAAAACGTAGATGTAAAAGTGTAGATGAAGATGTGATAAAATTTAAAAGTATGAAGTATAAAAATCGAGGAGACAGAAAACATGTGTGGTTAAGAGTAAACATGAAAAAATAATTAAAAATGAGAAGTAAGTAACATATGTCTAATGAGGAAAAATAATATTGTAATAAAAAATAATAAAATGTTGAAAATTGTGTTGTATTGGACAGTGTGTTTAGTCGAAGGAATCAAGCCACCGCCTAGCATGTAGTAGTTTTATTATAATTTTTTTTTAAGATTTTAGTTCAATTTTTTTTTTTTTTTTGAGTTTTTTCTTTTTGCTTGAAAGACCCCAATATATTGTTAAGTTGCTCAAATTATGGATCAAAATTTAATTTTATTGGCATAAAAAAAGTTCAGGGTGGTCCTAAAATTTTTTTAAAAGGTAAATAAATATAAAATTTTAAATTATTATACATATATATATATATATAGTTTAGTTTGTATAGTGTTTTAAAATTATTGGGATTAATGTGTGGTAATATTTGGAACCATTTGAAAAATGGACGCCAATTTATAGCATAGAATTCTTTTCTATCAAAATTTTAATTTTCATTGAAATTTGGATTTATGTACTTATCCAATCAATTCTTGAAACTAAATGAAAATATTATTTATTAAAAGCCAGAGTAGGTTGTCTTTGCGAAACCATTACTCTCTACAAGAAGCACAATCAGAGGCATCTAATTATTCATCCCTCATCATACAATCATCTAATGATTAATCTTGATCAGTTGGGGAGAGCACCCTGAGTCCCTGATTACTTATGAGGTCTTTGAATAAAATAATCTAGTAAGAAATTTCTCACATTTTATTTGTTGATTTTTGTTACATATGCACATGATATAATTGTTAATTGATAGTTGTATTATTTTTGTCTCTCCTCAATTACTCTTTAAGTAAATTTATAACAATAATAACAATGAAACTTATATAATAATAATAACAACAACAAAATGGCAGGATACTTGGGCCCGTTTGGTAACATTGTTCTAGTAACTTTATTTGTATTTTTTAGAAATATGTGTGGGTGAAAAAGTATGTAAAAATACATGTAATATTGTTTAAAAACTAAAAAGTGTTGCTTAAAATGCCATACCAAACGGCCCCTTAAAGTCCCGTGAAATAATCAGTAAATTTGTAGACAAAATAAAAGCAAAATGGCAGTAAAAGTAAAATAATATGAAAAGAGGATGAAAAAGGTACAAAAGAAGAAAGGTGAACGAAATTGAAAGAATGAAGATCTACAAGAGGCGAACAATGAAGGAGACAAGATCAACGATGTGAGGGTGATTGCAGAAATGTGACAACAACGACTATCTGGGCTCTGGTAATGGTATTTGCTTTGCTCTTTTTTTCTTTTTCTTATGTCATTTCATTTTTTTTTTTTTTTTGGAAAAAATCCAAAACTGACCCTCTAACTTTCATCCTTTTTCATTTCAGTCCTCTAACTTTCAGTTTTGTCATTTCAGTCTTCTAACTTTCAATTGTTGTCAATTTGGTATTCTATTAACCATTTGTTAACTATCTCCGTTAAATGAGCAAAATGACGTCGTTTTGGCTCTTTTTTTTTCTTTTTCTTTTTTAATTTTCGTAATTAAAAGAAATTAATAAATTGTTATTAAAAAAAAAAGTTAGGGGAACGATGTCGTTCCCCTGACCTGAAATCAAAACACAATTCCTACCTAATCATCCACCACCGCTTCTCCTCTACAAACTGATATCCAACCATTACCTCTATACAAGCATATATCCACCTCAAGTCATTACACCTCAATGTCTCATCCATACAAACACTACACTAGAAGCTTTTTTTTACTAGGAAAATGTCTAGAGTCTTATCTTTGTTCACTTTTCTTGGTTGGGTTCTTCTCAAAGATCTCATTAATAGCAAGCACTTGCCCATTGCTCTTCTTGACCTTCTTCAGCTTCCTCATAAAATACCAGAACTTGGACTTGGCGCAAACCTCGTTCGTGACCCAGAGCTTCATGCGGTAAATCTTAGGGTGCTCATCAGATTCAGTGGGCAAAGCACGCTCAACAACTTGGTACTAGTGGAACCTGAAAGTAACCATTTCCGATAACAAGTTGAGATCTCTAAAGCCTCTCTCTCTTGGTGTGTATGAAGAAGTCTCTGTTCACTTTTCTTTTCCTTGGATTTCTTGGCTTTATTTCTTTTCCAGCTGAAGCTGTCATAAAGGAGTACCAATTTGATGTGAGAAACTTTAGGGATGTGAGAAACTTTACACGATTTGTGTTTGATTAGGTAGGAATTGTGTTTTGATTTCATGGTCAGGGGAACGACATTGTTCCCCTAAATGTTTTTATTTATTTATTTATTTAATAACAGTTTTTTTTTAATTGCTTTTAATTACGAAAAAAAAATTAAAAAAAAGAGCCAAAACGACGTCGTTTTGCTCATTGAACGGAGACAATTAACAGATGGTTGACTAAATACCAAATTGACAACAATTGAAAGTTAGAGGACTGAAATGACAAAACTGAAAGTTAAATGACTGAAATGAAAAATGCTAAAAGTTAGAGGGTCAGTTTTGGATTTTTGCCTTTTTATTTTTTATTTTTTTTATACCAGCCAATTTTCATATTTCAATTGAAACCTCGAAATCCAACAGTATGGTCAATATTGTCCAGTAATAACCAGTATTTCTAGCGATTAAGATAAACATGTTTCCTGTACTTGTTTATGACATATTTTGGCCGAACCAGTCAGTACGATACGATATTAACTCGATTGATGCAAACTCTTATGATCATTTAATAATTTTTCTAACATTTTCTCATACCATAGAAATGTCCACACAATGATGAAAAATACATCCATGCATCTCACTAAGTAAAAGGAAAAAATTTCCTCAAAAAAAGGGGGAAATATATATATATATATATATATATTTATATATATATATATATATATGTGTGTGTAAATTGAATTACACACGAGTTAGTAAGATAATCAAATGAAAGTAAGATAATTTTACATTGCTTAAGGATTTTTTGCTTAAACAATATAGGGTAAGGAAATTGCAAAACGTGTTGATACAACAACAAAGAAAAATCGCAATTCTCAAATATTATCACTTACAAATTTACAATAAAATTAAGGCTAAAATTTAATGTACACCTTCTAAGTTTGACGGATATTCATTTCAATTATTTAACTTTACTTTCATTCAATTGAGTCCTCTAAATTTCAAAGTTGTTCAATTTCGTTGAAAAATTGGCATTAAGTATGCAATTAACTAATGAAAAAATATTTTTTTGAAAATATTGTCTTACATATATAAATAGTAAATTTTTTATTTAAAATTGGCAAATTATAAGTATGCATACACTTAGGGCAAATTACAACTTACCCGCATGTAGTTTGACCAAAATTTAAGTTGTTTACCTGTAGTTTGAAATTCAACACTTTACCCATCGGAGGTTAGCTCAGTTAGAGTTTTGTAATATACCTCTGTTAAAAACATGACTAAATATGTAATTTTGTTCCACTTTTATGTCTCTCTCCTCCAAAAACACAAAAAACATAAAGATATAAGATCAAAAAGGATCCAACGAACACTTTTATCATGAGATTTCAAAATCACAAGTAGACAATTTAAATTTCGGTCAAACTACATGTGGGTAAGTTGTAATTTGCCCCATTTTATTATTATCAAGTTACTGGAAATGACATGATAGATTTATTATGGCCAACCATAACATGCATGAATCTAATTATAGAAGGACTGCAGAGATTATTATGCACTAATGAATGGATATGGTAGTGTCAAGGACTACAATGAATGCATAATTTTAGTCTCCCACTTGGCCTAACATGACCTTATTCTCAATACACGTGTTTTAAATAATACAAAAGACAAGCCTTTAGCAAAAGGGATGGCCAAATTTTGCTTTGCTAATAGTTTCAAAAAAAAAAAAGCCCTAAGATTATGATAGGCAATCCTCCCACCTAAACAATCAACCATATGATATTTTTCTTGGGAGAAACTAAAATTTTTATTCATCTAATCTCATTTAATTTTAATGCCCAAAATATATGATACTTCGTTAAGATCCTTCATTTCAAAAATTGAATAGTCATTGTTTGACAACAACAAGCATCTCAATATCAATTATTGTCGGAAGAATATCATCTACTTTGTTGTATGAATATCAACAATATTATAAACATTTCTTGACCAAACAGTAACGGCTTTCGGTTCGGTATTATCTCCCTTGATTTGCATCTCCATTAAAAAATGAAGCATATGAACATAATTTATATATTGTTGGATTTAAACGCAGTAAGATTTTAGGAATATGTTCACCCTTATATTGAATTGCACTTACTCAACTTTCTTAGTCTCAGCCATAGATGACATAAAGATAGAGCCACCACATGAAATTCTTGACATTTTCTCTCATACTATAAACAAATAAGTTTTTAAAATATTGACTGTAGGTACTAGGAAATTGATGGCCCAAGCCCACTAAAAATAGTGATGCCTTGTCCCTCAACTCAAGCCCACACAATAGAATTTTTAAAGAGAGTGAGAAAAAAGTTCAAGCGTAATTCTGGGACTAAATTCTAGTCTAGTCTAAGGAATTAAAAGCTCTAGAGATAGACAATTCAAATAATAATTAAAGATTTTACTATCCTTGGGAGAATCCGAGGACTTGTTCTTATAGATGAATGATACAAATTCTACACCAAACCTTCACTATTTATCTTGTAGTTCATTTTTACACTTAGAGAAAAATCATCTTCTTTAACTGGGAAGTTCCCATCTCTTATATATCCTTCTTCTTGGCATCCTAGCCCTCCACCTGTATGTCTCACAGCTTTCCTTAGGTCATTTGTCCCATCAAAGCTCTGATGAAGGTGGTAGAAGGGGCTGCTAGTTGTGAAACTACTATTCAAGTGTTATTTCCTCATTAATGCAGTTGATAAGATTGTTACAATGCATTCAATATGGTGGGGGAAGGTATACCCTTTATAGAAAGCTTCCTCCCACCATCTTGGCCCTCTTTCCCTGATCCTTTCTCTTCCAAATGGGTCCTCCTGTAATGCTATCTTGCATCCTTTTCCCTTCTTAGATTGGTGAAGTCTTCGGGTTGGATATATTTTTGCAGGTGGAACCACTCGATACTTCATTTTACATTCTCTTCGGTCCTTGGACACCCTACATTAGCCCCTTAAAACCGTGCTATTAAGGAGCCCTTTAAGAGGAAAGTTTTAGTAACAACGAGTGAAGCGGTACGTGCCAGACACGTTCCCACGTATATACGTCGCTTCATCTGTCTCCTACATGTTCCTGATGCTTCGGTATTCACGACTTTGTAGTTAATGCACTAGGCGGCTGTTTGTCCCCCCATGTTCTACGGTACGATAGTGATCCTACAGTCCTTATTTTCCGTAATTTATGAGTGAGAACTTTTACCGCTCATTTTTTCATTCCTATATAATGAGGAAATAGGAACAACATTGTCCCATTTACTTGCTTTCTACTACCTTTCACTGAAGCAGCAGTCCGAGGAAAACACCTTTCAGTGCTCATAGGTGTGTTTGGCTCTTCATCCCATTCTATACATAAGAAAACTTTCTTCCTTGTTTAATTTTTAACCCTATAGGAACATATAGGTAGATTCGCTAGACTAGTTGATACCCCCAAATGTATGGCTGCCTTTAGGGCGCAGTATAGGATTCTCAACAATGTTGAACTCCAACATTGCGAATTAGGAGATTGATTGGTCCTTAATAAACCACTCGGGGCAGTAGTTATTCCTATGATCACCTTTATAGAAGGTGGGGTGGAAATTCCCATGGGCAGGGTAACTAGGGATTTCCTTATTAATTTTAGGTTATCCCCAACTCAATGCTCTCCTAACCTCTTTAGGGTCCTCGATAGTGTGGATATGATAAACCGAAAAATGGGGACCAACCTTACTTGGCACGACGTAAACTGGGTATACAATAGTCAAAGAGGAAAAGACACAGGTTATTACTTTAAGTGTAGAGTTCCCTCGGTTAGGTTGATTTCTAGTATACCCAAGTCGAATAAGGGCATGGACGAAGATTTCCTCATCGTCTTGGGTGGATGGCACGATGGTTTGCACTGCCCTACCCAAGATAGGGAACCAGGTGGGGTTCTCGAGGTCTTTAGACTAATTTAGGGCATCCATCTTCACATAATCTATTGTTTTTAACTTCCAATAAATAATTCTGTGACTTATAGTTTCTTTATTTTTTGCAGACAAATTCCACACTACTCCGAACAAAAGTTTGGTGAACTTTTCAGACCTCAACCGAATTCTCAAGTCAAAAATTTTTCTTCACCGAGACAGGCAACTTCGGGTGGTGCACGATGCACGCGATCCTCAGATTCACACCTATCTCCAATCTTTCCTAAAGTCCTAAAAACATGATTAGAGCGAAGGACCTAAGGCTAGTTTTAATCGACGTGGTTGTTCCTGGATTTTTGACTAAGTCTCCTCCTTTCGGTACTCAGGATGCCTAACTGCCAGCTCCACTTGCAACCAAACTGCTTTATTCCTAAGAGCAAGCTATTCCTTCTGACAACAAGCCAGAGGAGCACACACCCGAACCCACCTAAGATGATATGGACAAAGACTTTAAAGTCTTTTATCGCGAAGACCCCGAAGACTCCCCTACCCCTACTCGCCGTCATCTTGCCACCGCTTAAGTTAGCATCAGTCAGGAAGCAACCAACATCCCAGAAGCCATGGTTTTGGAGGAAAAGACTCCTGGCCTACTGGAACTACTCATTACCCATGCTGAAGGTAACTCTCTCGTGGTACCCGTAGTTCCTTGGCCACCAACCCCTGCCCCAGCTCAGGCTGCTACTGCCGAGGCTACCGAAAAGAAAAGGAAAAGGGGAAAAGCAACTAAAGGCTCCAAAGAGGGAGAAATTCCTCAGCCCGTGCAACAAGCCCCTACTAAAGAGCCCAGAACCACAAGGGCTCATTAAAAGAAAGGTGTCGTTGCTAGAACTGGCAAAGGCACTGAAGGGAAGCAACGCCCAAAACCCACTGACGAGTATCATATTTAGGTCATCTAGGAGATAGATGAGATTAACTACGTCCAAGACAGAGACGGATGTAGGGGCAAGACCCCGTCAATATGTACAAAGATAGGTCTGCGTACATTAAAAGCGCAAATAAATGCCATAAGGACAGCTGACAAGCAATGACTGCGCCGGAATATTTACAAAAACAATAATAGCACAACGGTCATCCGTTATGCCTTGAATGCATTCATCATTGTCAATTAATGCCACGTTCCTCTCAGGAGAAAAACGCTCAAAACAGCATTAACAGACATAACTACACCAACCTGAAGCAAACTATAAAAAGGGAAAGAGAATTGAGGTAAGGACATAGAAAACATTAGGAAAGAATCGTGAGAAACTCCTTTTGAGAACTTATAATCTAACTTTAGCATCGGAGTATTTTTAGCTGGCCTCACGCCGGCAGAATCCTCCCTTACCTTTTCTTTCTTGATATCAGGTACTGGAGATTGTCTATTGGCATTGACTAGGAGCATATTGACGAGGTCAAGTTTCAGCTTCATTAGTTTGGCACCGTTTGTGGGGAACAAAGAGTTAATCCTTTCTCAAACCATCGTACTCCTACCGATAAAGCTCCTGTCACTTGATGGATTCCGCATCGGCACCCACTCCCGATCCTGTGGTGATGGCTCAACAGATCCAAGCTCTAACAGCAAATGTACAAGAGTTGATGAAGCAGAATGAATAGTTAAAACGTCGAGCTCGCCCAGAGGGCAGCAATGCCTCGCATCATCGACGCAGCCGTAGTCGACATGATGAGGAGGCCAACAGCCCTGAAAACAGTAAGGGAAAAGATGCAACCGAATACACTGGGCAGTCTATGCATGACAATGACCATCTGATGAAAAGCTTAAGGAGGGAACTCGGCGAAGTGAAGAATGCCATGAAAGGGAAGACGACGGTGAACCTTGATGGCATGCTCAAATGAATAAATTCACCCTTCACAGCCAGCGTTTTGGAGTGCTCTCTACCTTCGAAGTTTCGCCTGTCGCAGTTGGAGTTTTATGATGGTACAAAGGACCTTCTTGACCATATAGAGGCCTTCAAGACTGTAAGGTTGAATTTAATCAACCATTTTGTTGGCTTTATTTCGTGCCAAATTTGCTTGCAATTCAGCATTTAGAAACCCTGTATTTAGGTGGAAATCATGTAAGGGTAATGTGTGAGACAGTGTAAAGAAAAGCTCAAAAGTGTGCATTCTGTAGGGACTCACGACTGGATCTCGCGAGTGGCAAGTCGCCAAAAGAGGCACACGTGTGAAGCATGTAGAGGAGTTGAAGAGTCACGCCAGCTGTTGCATTAAAGAACAAAAGTCCTAGGCTAGCCAGGTAGTTAGCTTGCGACTTAAACTCGCGACTCAGTCCAGTCACAAGGCCAAGTTGCCAGACCACTTTGTTTGGGAAAAACTGACCTTTCACATTCCAAACACACTTAAGTATAAATACCCCTTATACCCACAAAATGTAAAGAGCTTCCAGAGAGAATTTTGAGAGAGAAACCCTAGAGAAAAACAAGATTGACTCATTCACAATCTTTAACCTTTGATTCTCCAAATTCCTTTACTCTCATCCTCTCCATTGTTACATCCTTGAGAGGTACATTAGCCAAAAGCTTTTCTCACCATACCCATATTTGTGAGGAGGCTGTTTGGTGCTTGGGAAGTAGTTAGGAAGGGACCAATTGATATTGGTTGATGCTATGGGGGCTATAGCGGAATCCGATAAGCTAGAGAAGACAAAGGTTCGGCGTAACCTTGTTGGAGCAAGAAGCTTGGAGGGCTTAAGAACACTGGGTAGATTAGGCTTAGAGGGTCTTCTGCTGTTCATGTATCCCAACTTCATTCTCTAGTGGATTATTGACCGTTTGGAGGGTGGCGAAGAGGTTTTACGCTGAGGACTTCAGTTTCCTCTTCGATAACACATCGTTGTATTGTCTTTGTGTTTGCATCTCTCTTCCTTTAATCTTTGCCATTTAATTTCTATTGTAGTTGTGATTTTATTTAGTTTAGATTGTTTTATCAATTCTGTTTTAAGCTTATGTTCATATTTCGTATATACATTATTTGATAATAAGCTTGAATTGGTAATTTGTAATTTGGGGGTCTAAACGTTCAAGGTGTTTTACACACTATTTGAACGTTCAATTGGTATCAGAGCAGGTGCACTTACTGTGGTTTTATTACCTTAGTGCGATCCTTGACCCCGTTTGAGATGGACCGATCTCAATCTCTAAATGCTCCACTATATTTTGATGGTGGAAAGTCAGGATGAGGGCATTTTTGTGTTCAATGGATGAAACCGTTTGGGATGCGGTGGATGTTGGATGGACTAGGCCGAAGGCTGCTAAATCCACGTGGGATAAGGCAACCTTCGCGGCGTCTAATGCAAATAGCAAAGCACTTAACGCTATTTTTTGTGGTGTATCTCCATATGAGTTCCACAGGATATCTCACATTTCTATTGCCAAGGAGGTGTGGCAGATATTGGAGACCACGTATGAAGGAACAAAGAAAGTGAAAGACACTAAGTTGTAGATGCTGACCACTCGGTTTGAGGAGCTGAAAATGAGTGAGAATGAGTCATTTGACTTTTTTTATAGCAAGCTGAATGAGGTGGTCATTGGCAAGTTCAACTTGGGTGAGAAAACAGAGGACTCAAAGATAGTGAGGAAAATCCTTCGATCATTGCCGAAGAGTTTCTGTGCAAAGGTTACAGCAATTGAAGAGAGCAAGGACCTTGATGATATCAAAGTTCAAGAACTGATTGGCTCATTTCAAACATATGAGCTATCATTGCCATCCCAAAGGAAGAGCAAATCCCTTACTCTTAAGACGCTTAATGAAAAGGTAGAAGCTCACGACGAATTGAATGAGGATGTTGTCGAGAAAGATGTTACTTACCTTGTAAAAAATTTCAGAAATTTTTTGAAGTTCAAGAACAATGGAAAATTTGGTGATAAAGGGAAATTTCCAAGTTCTGGAAAGGAGAAAAAGGACTTCAAAAGGAAAGATGGAAAGGAGTCTCAATCCACTCAAGGAGTCACTTGTTTCGAATGTAATGGACATGGCCATTTCAAGAAGGAATGTCCTAATTATTTGAGAATGAAGGGCAAGGTGTATGCCACCACTCTTAGTGACTCTGACTCTTCCAATTCTGATTCGGAGGAAAGCTGTGACGGAAAAGGAAATTACTCCACTTTTATGACTATTGCTCATGTTGAGTCTTCGAAGGACTTGAGTTTGCCTATAGAAGAGCTTAGGGAGCATAGTGAAGAGGAATCAATGAAAGTTGTAGAAGAATCAGATGTTGAAGAAGATGAAAGTACAACAGGTCTTCAAGAGAACTATAATTCCCTCCTTGAGAAGTCAGGAAAATATGCAAGGGTGGCTAAGGCAGCCGTTAAAAAGATGAAGAAGGCAGAGGAGGACTATAGAAGTCTCCTAGTGCGATATAAGGAGGCCAAATGTGAAATAGAGATGCTAAATGGAGAGCTAACTAAAACTTACTCAAAGATAAAATTTCTTGAACTTGAGGTGGTTCAAGCCAACGCTAAAGTAGAGCGAGTTTCCTCCAAGAAGCTTGATGAAGTACTTTCTCATCAAAAACCTTTCTTCGACAGAACCAGATTGGGATATACTAGAGAGAGTAGTTTGGTTGTCAATATCTCTAAGAAAGTAATGTTTGTGAAAGCCAAAGAACCGATGGTAGCTACCACAAAGGCTGAGAAAGTGAAGCCGGAGAAGAAGAGGAATGTGACTGACCAACACCCTCGTAACCAATCAGTGATCAAGTCTGAAGCTAAAGGGAAATCACTTCCAAAATCATAAAGAGGTCCGAGAACAAACCATTTCTGCCATCATTGTGGACTTCAAGGACACACTAGACCAAATTGTCATAATCTTAGTGCATTGAAGAATGCAAGGGATCAAAGGTCAAGAGGACCAAGAGATGATAAAAGGAATTGGGCTGTTGGGCAACCAAGAGGTCGAGATGGTGATTCCGGAGTGATGGATGTGATGAAGATGATTGATGCATTCACCACCTGTTTGGCAAGCTTCACTAGAAGGTTTGAAAGCCCTAACACTCGTACCCAATCCTATGGGGATATCACCCCAAACACACGTGACGTGTAGGTGAAGAAGGATACTCATGCATAAGCATTACAACATGTCCATGCATCAATACTTCCTATGTTTTGTGACTATGCTTGGTAGTGTGCTTTTTGCTAGCTTGAGTTGAAAATTGTTTGGTTGTTTGTTTTTGTTTTAAATGTTTGTACATTATTGCTTTTGATTAATCTTTTCTTGCTTTTATGTCAAAAATCCAAAAACACATAAAAAGTAGAAAATCCAAAAAAGTTTGATCGATATTATTGTGTTTTGTCACAAGCATATTTTGCCTTGTACCTTTGTACTAATGGCTTTGTGCATTTATGAGCATAGCTTGTTTTCTATGCACTCATATCACTGTGGGAGAAATCTTGACATCTATGTGATTGTTGTAAATAGATTTTCAAACTTGTCATGAATGATTAGTCAATGGTTTTGTTGATCTTGAGACATGCATAGACTTGTGCTTATATATCTTTCCACTCTTTTATTTTATTGTTTTTGCTTAAAGAGCTCAACAAATATAAATCTCCAAATGAAAAGAGATAATGAGTTGCAAAAGCCGTCGCACATACCAGTATTTGAGAAAAAGGGAAAGCGACTTTTATAAAATGTATGATGCCCAAAAAGCCAAAGGCTTGCTCATCATATTGAAATATTAAAAATTTCATGCATCAATCTCAAAATGAGATGTAATGATTCAAAAAGATCAAATGATATGATGTATATAGAGCCAAATGAAAAGCTTCAAATTATGTAATCAAGTTTATGTGGGAGGTCATATATGCATATTTCTATAATTGAGATTGGTCACTTTTTCTAGTGCTAATTGTGTATGCCTTGGTTGAATTGATCATTGAAACTTCACATTAGACTAAGGACTATCTCATCATTGGTACCCACACACATCACACATGTTTATGCTCAATGAATGCTTTATTCATTTATGTGATTGTACTTGATTAAATGTTTTTCACATACTTAATTTTTGTTAATCAAATACAAAAAGATTTTTGAGTGTTTTAGTTTTTTTTGGAAAGTTTTTTTTGTTTTTGCAAAAATTTCAAAAATTTCAAAAAAAAAATATAGTGTTGCCCTGTTCTGGTGACTTGGTCGCGGGTCAAGCTAGTCGCGAGCTTACACAGTGGATTTTCGCGACTCACTGGTGGGTCAATGTCTCAATCGCGAAAAATACTTAGAAATTTTTTCAAAAATCTGGGTTTTGGAAGTTCTTGCGACTTGGTTTGGCGACTTGTTCGCAAGTGGAAGCTTTAGTCGCGAGGTTATACAAAAGTTTTCGCGGCCCCCTTCGCGACTTCCTGGCGGGTGGACCTTCCAGTCGCGAAAAACACTTAGACAAATTTTTCAAAATTTTGGCTTTAAGGTGTTTGGCAACTTGTCCTGGCGACTTGCACGTGACTTGCTTTAGTCGCGAAAAACGCGTGTTTTGAGCTTTAAGGATAGTTTTTAAAACTTTTCAGTTTTCCCTCGAACTTTTGTGACTGTTCAGTGTCTTCCCCGTTTATACCTCTCTCAAACTCATCATGTCACTCTCGAAAAACCACCATTGTTGTTCATCATTTCTACTTCAATCTTCAAGAAAAAGGTATGGGTTTTCTTATTCTCACTAAATATTTCATGTTTATAGCCTTGTTTTCTTGGATTTGTGAGGTGTTATGGAGATTTGTGATATATGATGTTTCGGATATGGGTTGGGTTCGTGTTTGTTGAGTTTGGGTGTTTGGGTTTTGTTGATTTTGTTTTTAGGATGCTAGATATTCTTGTTATCATGATTGATTTTCATCCTTGAGTATATCTACTGATCGGTCTTGTGTTGAGCATATCATACCCATTGAGATATGTCTTATAGACATGCTTAAATTTTAGGGTTTTTGAGATTCACACTGTTTGTGAGTGTCTTTGGTTCACAATGTTTGCTTAGTGCATATTAGTTTATGTGTTTGGTTGTGTACCCTAGGTTGTTTATGTTGTGTTTCTATGCACACTGTGTTATGCTTAAGAGTTGGTGATAAAACTGTACTGTGTTCTTCTGCTTTGGGTTATCTCATGTCATGTTAATTCTGAACTGAATATAGACTGATTGTTTGGTATTATTCTCTGTTCTTTTCAGTGCTACTAACTTGTTACTAACTTTTGAGTTTCCATCTATTGTGCTCTGTTTTTGTGGGATTTGCTGCTATGGTTTTGCAGATGACTCCTGCAAAGAAGAAGACTACTGCCAAAAAGGGTGACAAAAGGTTGAAGATGGACAATATAAAGTTCAGGTCTCCTCAACATTTTGAGAGATACACTCAGTTCTACTTGAAGGCACCTATTATCCAAGAACGTTTTGTGGATTTGGTTGATTTGAGGAACACATTCATTCCCAGGTGTTTTCAGGGCAGAGGATGGGATAAGCTACTGAGTGATCTGCCTGGGGTATGTGATCCTCTGATTAGAGAATTCTATGCTAATGCTGTTTTAAGAGAGGATGAGATCAATTGTTGGATATGAGGACATGAATTCAACATAGATATAAATGATATTGATGAGGTGCTGGGGTTTGAGGACTTGGAGCATGATTTCACACACTACAAGGACAGGATGCTATCTATATAAACTGTCCAAACTCATATTGGTGGAGTTAGAGAGGGGAGATGCCTTAACACCACTGCCTTTGCAGCTGATATGAGATGCCTCACTGTGATCATGATGTTCATCCTGTACCCAGTGAAGAAAATGACCACAATCAACAATGCTAGAGCCATTTTCCTCATGGAGCTCAAGGAGAACACCTACATTGATATAAGTGCTCATATCTTCTTCATTATTGCAAATGAGATCAGAACAACTTCAAGGGCAAAACTGATCTTCCCTAGTCTACTTATGAGGCTTTTTAAAGCAAAGGGTGTCGAAATCCCTCAAGACATCAGTCTCATGACTACTCCCTCTGCCATTAATACTCTAACCATTACAAGGATAAGAGTTCGTCTTCCGGGTGATGAAGAGGAAGGTTATCAAGAAGAAGGTGAACCAATGGAGATTGAGACGGAGGCTGAAGGACAACCTTCAAGCTCAAGAGGCCGTGGCAAGAGGAGCAGAGCTTCATCTTCATATGTTGTACCTTCAGATGCATTCCAGATCATCCTTGAGAGGATTGATGGGCTTAGAGATGTCCAGAATGAGCAATCTGACAGGCTGGTTGCTCTCCAAGATCAGATGAACTTATTTTCAGCAAAGTTTGATAGTTTCACCACCCAACAGTAGCCCTTTGGCCATTTCGGTCAAAAAGGGGGAGAATTTTGGAGGGTAGCTCTTGAGGGGGAGTGCCATTTTGAGGGGGAGCATACCAAAAACTTAATTTCAGCAGTGTTTACTTTATGTTATTTATGTGTTTTGGTGTTATGTTTTGGATAATTGTTATTATGGGTTTGCTAAATACACTTGGTTTAAACTCATGGATATGGTTTTAATACTTTGTTTAAAGCTGTTGGTACTGTGGTATATATATAAGATGATATATTCAGTATATTGTGTTTGTACCCTTACTTTGTAGCGTAGTACTTGTTGTTAAATGTTATGCATTTTTCTTTAAGTACATCACTCTTGTGCCCTTTGTTGGATTTTATATCCTTAATGCAATTACCTTGAGTTGTTGCATTGGTTGAGTGTTGGACATGCAAATGATACTTTGCATTAAGCTTATTAGAATGCATGTCCAGATGTTCATTCCTTGTGTGAATGAGCATTGTGGTCACTATTTATAGTGATTGTTTGTTTTTGGTCAAGCCATGGTTTATTGCTTAATTACATTTTGCTTGATCGCATTGTACTTGCTCCATATGTATTACAAGTTTTCTGCATACAATGATCATATTGTGTTGTTGTTTTTCAAGAGATACTTGTGCTTATGGTTCAAGAGCTATATAGATTCTAGAGTTAGGTGTGAGTGAGTCTTGTTCAACTGTTCCCAACTCACATGTTAAGTCTAGAGTTTGTTTAGGGTTTTGTCACGGAATAGCCAAAGGGGGAGATTATAAGGTTGAATTTAATTAACCATTTTGTCGGCTTTATTCCGTGCCAAATTTGCTTGTAATTCAGCATTTAGAAACCCTGTATTTAGGTAGGAATCATGTAAAGGTAGTGTGTGAGAGAGTGTGAAGAAAAGCTCAGAAGTGTGCATTATGTAGGGACTCGCGACTGGATCTCGCAAGTGGCTCGCGGCTGGCAAGTCGCCAAAAGAGGTACACATGTGAAGCATGCAGAGGAGCTGAAGAGTCACGCCAACTGTTACACTACAGAACAAAAGTCCCAGGCTGACCAGGCAGTTAGCTCGCAACTTGAACTCACAACTCAGTCTAGTCGCAAGGCCAAGTGGCCAGACCACTCTGTTTGGGAAAAACTGACCTTTTGCATTCCAAACACACTCCAGTATAAATACCCCTTATACACACGAAATGTAGAGAATTTCCAGAGAGAATTTTGAGAAAGAAACCCTAGAGAAAAACAAGATTGACTTATCCACAATCTTCATCATTTGATTCTCCAAATTCCTCTACTCTCACCCTCTTCATTGTTACATCTTTGAGAGGTACATTAGCCAAAACCTTTTCTCACCATACCTATATCTGTGAGGAGGTTGTTTGGTGCTTAGGAAGCAGTTAGGAAGGGACCAATTGATATTGGTTTATGCTATGGGCTATAGCTGAATCCGGTAAGCTAGAGAAGACAAAGGTTCGGCGTAACCTCGTTGGAGCAAGAAGCTTGGAGAGCTTAGGTACACTGGGTAGATTAGGCTTGGAGGCTTTTCTGCTATTCATGTATCCCAACTTCATTCTCTAGTGGATTATTAACCGCTTGGAGGGCAGCAGAGAGGTTTTACGCGGAAGACTTCTATTTCCTCTTCAATAACACATCGCTGTGTTGTCTTTGTGTTTGCATCTCTCTTCCCTTAATCTTTGCCATTTAATTTCTGCTATGGTTGTGATTTATTTGGTTTAGATTGTTTTATCAATTCTGTTTTAAACTTATGTTCATATTCCGCACATACATTGTTTGATAATAAGCTTGAATTGGTAATTTGTAATTTAGGAGTCTAAACGTTCAAGGTGTTTTACACACTATTTGAACATTCAAAGACCATTCTAAACCTTCAACAGACACCCGATGAAGTTATTTGTCAATCTTTCCTTGCCACACTTAGGGGGGCAACTAGAGTTTGGTTTAGTAAGTTGCCAACATTTTCCATAGCAAATTTCAAACAGCTTAGCGACTCATTTGTTTGCCATTTCATTGCAGGACAGCGTCATAAGAGGCCAACCTCTTACTTAATAACAGTGAGGCAGCAAGAAGGGGAAAGCCTAAGAGATTATGTGAAGCATTTCAACAAGGCAGTGTTGGAGATTGATGAGGCTGACGACCAGGTGATAATGACGACCTTCTAGGATGGGCTTAACAACCCCAACTTCATTTTTTTTGTTAGGAAAGACGCCTCCCACCTCTATGACAGATCTCTTGTTCAAAGCCCAGAAATATATGAATGGTGAAGACACCCTAACTGCGAAAGGGTTGATAGGGAAACAGAAGAAATATGAGCTTGGTGATTCTCATGGTAAGAAGAAGGATCGTAAGGATTCGTATTCAGAGACCAAGACCAGCAAAAGCAGTTCCGACACTCCAAAGAGGAAGATGAATTTCACCCCATTAGTGATGCCTGCGAACAAAATCCTGATGTAGATTAAGGATGAACCAGGATTAAAATGGCCTAAGCCATTAAGCACATCCTCTAGAAAACGCGATCCGAAGGAGTACTACTGTTTTTATAAGGATCACAGCCACTACACTGACAAATGTCATGATCTAAAAGAACAGATAGAAGAATTGATCCAACAGGGGAAGCTCCAGAAGTTCATCAAGAGGGACAACCACCCCAGAGCCAAGACTGAGGACAAAGCTCACGACGATGTCAAGGATGACGGACGAGATCATCCAAAGCAAGCCGTGGGTGAGATACGAACGATAACAGGGGGGCCCGTTATTGGAGGGTCATACAGGTCTTTAAAGAAGACTTATTATAGGCAGGTCAACAATGTTCACATGAAGCATTCGCCCATGAAGTATCGATGATCAGAAAGTGATGACATTACATTCTCTGAACGAGATGCCATTGGGATTAAGCAACCTCATGATGACCCCCTCGTTATTATGTTGGAAATTGAAGGTTTCAACACAAGGAGAGTGTTAGTTGACAATGTGAGCTCCACGGATATAATGTACATGACGGCCTACTAGTAGTTGAGGTTAGATCCAAAAAGGCTTAGACCTTTCAAGTCCCCGTTGGTTGGCTTTAGTGGGGATCGGATTTATCCCAAAGGCATCATCACTTTATCAGTCATAACAGGCGCATATCCGGCTCGGATAACAAAGCAGGTGGATTTTTAATCGTCGATTGCCCATCGTCTTATACTGTCATCCTGGGACGACCTACATTTAATCGGCTCAAAGCTGTAACTAAGACTTACTGCTTGAAAGTGAAGTTCCCTACCCTAATTGGGATAGGGCAAATATGCGAAGATTAGCTATTGGCTAGAGAATGCTACCAAGTAGTATTAGCCTCAAAAGAAAACCATGCATGGATGGTGGAGGAAGAATCAAAGAAGCCTACTCAAGAGTTGGAGGATGTAAGCCTAGTAGAAGGAGATGTTACTACGGTAACAAAAGTGGGAGCAAGAGTTGACGCAAATTTGAAGACCAAGATTGTGGAGTTCTTGAAGTAGAATCTAGATATCTTCGCCTGGACTCACGAAGATATGCCGGGTATAGACAATAAAGTGATAGAGAACAGGTTGAATGTTGACCCTACCAGAAAACCAGTCTAGCAGAAACGACTAGTTTTTGATCCTGAGCGAAACCGAGCTGTTGTGGAAGAGGTAGAGAAGCTTTTAATTGCCGGGTTCATCAGAGAAGTCTATTACCCTGAATGGATGGCAAATGTCGTCATGGTAAAGAAGTTAAACGGGAAATGGCGTATGTGCGTAGACTTCACAGATCTTAATCGCGCCTACCCAAAGGACAGCTTTCCACTTCCCAGGATTGACCAACTTGTGGATTCAACAGCCGGCCATGAGTTACTGACTTTCATGGATGCATTTTCATGTTACAATCAGATCCGCATGAATGAAGAAGACCAAGAAAAGACAGCGTTTGTTACCAGCCAGGGGTTGTACTACTATAGAGTTATGCTGTTTGGCTTAAAGAATGCAAGGGCTACTTATCAGAGATTAGTAAACTAGATGTTTAGTAGGCAGATCGGGCGGAATATGGAAGTTTATATAGATGACATGCTTGTGAAGAGCAGGAAAGCAGATCTGCACTTCGACGAGCTCAAAGAAACTTTCGACACATTAAGGAAGTATCAAATGAGGTTGAACCTAGCGAAGTATGTGTTTGGAGTTTCATCAGGCAAGTTTTTAGGGTTCATGGTCTCACAGCGAGGTATAGAGGCCAACTTTAAGAAAGTTAAAGCCATACTAGATATGACGTCCCCAAGGAGTGTGAAGGAAGTTTAGAAACTAACGTGGCGCATAGTAGCCTTGAACAGGTTTGTGTCCAGAGCTACAGACAAATGCCTCCCATTCTTTAAAACATTGAAGCAGGGTTTCCAGTGGACAGATGAGTGCGAAGCAGCTTTCCAAGCACTTAAAGATTACTTGTCTAATCCCCCACTGTTAAGTCCGTCCGTCGAAAGAGAAGATTTGTTTCTATACTTAGCCGTCTCTCAGACAGCTATAAGTTCGGCATTGATCCGAGAAGAGCTCCAGATTCAAAAACCGGTCTACTATACAAGCCAGGCTTTCCAGGGCGCGGAAGCAAGGTACCCAAGGATAGAAAAGTTGGCTTTTGCCTTGATCGTTGCATCAAGAAAGCTCCGTCCCTACTTCCAAGCACACACGATACTAGTTATGATGGACCAACCATTGCGAAAGGCTATGGGTAGGCTAGACGCAGCGGGGAGGATGATCCAATGGGCAATGGAACTAAGTCAGTTCGACGTTGACTACAAGTCTAGAACAGCAATCAAGGCCCAAGCACTGGTAGATTTTGTCGCTGAATTCACTGCAGCTAATCAAGATATGGAATTAGATTACTGGATGATCTACACAGACGACTCAACAGCATCAAGCATAGGTAAAGTAGGAGTGATTCTCTTCTCCCCTGAGAAGGATGTCCTCAAGTACAGAGTTCAGCTTCAACTCCTAGCAACGAATAATGAAGCAGAATACGAAGTCGTCCTAACGGGCTTAAGGGTTGTAAAGGCCCTAGGTGTGAGAAACCTGAAGTTGAACTCTGATTCAAAACTCGTGACTGGGAAGATGAACAATGAGTACGAGGCTAAGGAGGATAGGATGAAGAGGTACTTAGCATTGACTAATCAGTTAATTTCTAACTTTGATGATGTCAAGATTACTCAGGTACCTCGGAAAGAAAATTCTAAAGCGGACGAGGTTGCTAAACTAGCATCGTCGGAGACCAGTGAACGATGACCTGGATTGCTCATGGAGGTATAGTATCTTCCAAGCATTAAAGGGATTGACGTGAATTATGTACAATCAGAAGAAAGCTGGATGGATCCAATAATCACTTACATCAAAAGTGGTAATCTCTCGTCCGATCCAACAGAAGCAAGGAAAGTCAAGGTTAGGTCGTCCAGATTTACAATCTTGAATGACGAGCTTTACAGGAGGAGAAGACGCTGAATATGTTCTAAGGGAGATTCACGAAGGAGTATGTGGAAATCATTCTGGACTACGCTCATTCGTCGGACAGGTTATTCGTGCAAGATATTTCTGGCCAACAATGCAGAAAGATGCAACTCAAGTCGTCCAAAAGTGCGACAAGTGCCAACGATTTGGGAACGTGCAACATGTCCTAACGGAGCATTTGACGAGCATAGCTTCACCCTGGCCATTCTCCACATGGGGAATTGACATAATGGGCCCCCTACCCCCTAGTAAGAAGCAGGTTAAATTCCTAGTCGTAGCCATTGACTATTTTACAAAGTGGGTGGAAACAGAACCTTTGGTAGTCATAACGGAGGCCAGGACACAGCACTTTGTGTGGAAGAATCTTGTTTGCGGATTTGGGATTACACGAGTCATTATCTCCGACAATGGACGGCAGTTTGACAGCCATAAGTTTAGGGATTTCTGCAAGGAGCTGGGGATAAGGAACCATTATTCTTCACCTGGTCACCCACAAACCAATAGCCAAATAGAAGTCACAAATCGAACTTTGCTCAAGTTGATCAAAACCTGACTTGAGGGGGTAAAAAGGGCGTGGCCTGAGGAGCTCCCAAGAGTGCTGTGGGCTTATAGAACGACGGTGATAACCCCAACAAGTGAAACACCCTTCAAAATGACGTTTGGGATAGAAGTATTAGTTCTTGTGGAAGTTGGGGTGTCGAGCATTAGGAGGGCATAGTACGACGAGCAGAGTAATGACGAGAGCCTCAAGCTAGCCTTGGATTGTTTACCCGAAGTCAAGGACGATGCAGCCCAGAGAATGGCCTTATACTAGGAGAGGATGACGAGGTATTACAATCAGAGGGTCAAATTGAAACGTTTTAATCCTGGAGATATGGTCCTACGGAAGGTCTTACAAGCCACCAAAGATCCTAACGAAGGGAAACTGGGCCCCAACTGGGAAGGCCCATATAGGGTCGTCTGTTATTCCAGGAGGGGAAGCTACTACCTAGAAGACACGAAGGGGAAACCTTTGCCTCATCCGTGGAATGCCGAACACTTGAAGAAGTATTATCAATAAGGGAGAAAAGCCTTAGCCCTAATAAGTTCCAGGGTTTGGAAAATCTCGTTTATCTACTCACAAATAAGCGGGACATCAATTTTCATTATGCGTTTTTTTATTTTCCTTTCAATACTTTATTTTAATCACCTTTTTGTGTTTCCATAAGTTTATACCCTTGTAATCCCTCTTTATAAGTAAGGACGAATAAAACGGGCCAAGCGTCTACAGAGCCATTCTTTTTCAAATGATTAATGCAACAAATGTTCCACGGTGAAAAAGCTTCTTTAAATTAAAATAGGATAAAAATCTCGTCAATATGAATGACGAGGTAAAAGTCCAAAATAAGTGATAAAAACTACAAGTTTAAATCACAAGGATGAAAATCTCGTCAATATGAATGACGAGGTAAAAGTCCAAAATAAGTGATAAAAACTACAAGTTTAAATCACAAGGATAAAAATCTCGTCAATATGAATGACGAGATCAATGTCCAAAATAAGCGATGAAAATGCTAAGTCTAAACCGCAAGGGCAAAGACCTCGTCAATGTAAGTGATGAGACCAAAAACCAAAGAAGGGAGAATGACGAGGTCAAACCCAACTTATGAATGGCCTCAAAGCCTCTTCAACAAAAGTCAACAAAGACAGAATCACAAGGACAAAATATTTAGCAACAAAGTTATAGCATAAAGTAACCAAGTTCTAGCATGAAAAGAGCAAGGAATTATTCAAGATAATAGCCTCAAAACAAGGAGGCAACCATTGTTTGTCAAAATAAAAGCCTCAAAACAAGGAGGCAACCATTGTTTGTTAAGAAACCCCAAAAACACAAGGGGGAACCCATTGTTCTCAAAAGAAAAAAAAAGATGAAATCATGAGGTAGGAACGACAGACTTGTCAATGTCTTTCTTAGCAACCTTGTCTTTCTCCATGGCACCAAGTCTAGCCTCTTCTTGCTCCTTTGCTACATCTTCAAGAATCTCCATATCAATCTTCTCAAAATCCAGGCCAGAAAAGTCTACAGCTAGGCTGTGGTGCTTTATCGTCCACCGGCGTAGGAGCTCGAAACCCTTAAAATACTGCATGAACTGGAGATCTGAGAATTCCTCTGATTGCTTGAATTTTTGGATGACCTTATCCCTCTCGTCGTTAGTCTTTAGAAGAGCAGTTTGAATTTCCTCATCCTTCTGAGCAACAAGAGCCTTCTCCACACACAGGGCTTTAGTGAGCTCCTTTATCTTTTGGTTCGCCTCATTTCTCTCGTTCATTGCAACGATCAGATCTTTTTTCAACTAAGAGCATTCAACTTCAACGGATTCTGCTTTCGACGTGGCCATCACGACCTTCTCCTCCACGTTCAAGTAATCAGTCGTGATGCGCAAAGATTCCCTAAGGACCTAATCGGAACAAGCAAATAAAAAGGAAAATTATGCTCGCCCACAAGTACAAGTAAGCTTAAAAAGAAACACAGGAGGAGTAGAATTACATACCTGCACCAATTTATGGATGTGTCAACTGACGAGTTCATGGGAGGGGATAGACAACAAGCTCTTTAGTTCATCGTTGGTAATGACATTATGTGTACGGCCCAGAGCAGTAGCAGGGTCGTCCCATACACTCATCCCCACTTTACCCTTACCTTTTGCACGAGTAAGTGGAGGTGTAACAGCTGTCACTTCTAGAGACAAAGTTGGAGAAGGGGGAGCAGTATGGACAGGTGGAAGAACATTGGTATCAACCTTCTCATCACTTCACTTTCTCTTCTTCGAATTAGAAGTCAGGTTAGCTAGGGGCTCGTTCTTTAAGTTTTTAATATGGGTATACTTGTCTTTGCTGTATCTTGTGGCCATTTCTACTAAAAGAAAAGGAGGAAGAGAAAGAGAGAAAAGCAACTCCCAATTAAAAAAAACAAAGAAAAAAAGAAAAAAAAGGAGAGGAGGGATAGACGAGCTTACTTTTCTCTTCTCGTCATATTTTCTCCAAAACGTACTTCGAAGGTTTAGGACCTAAGCAACAATCATACAAGTGACGCGGATCAACTAGGTCATTGAAATCCTCTATTTCATGAGCATAAGCAAGGGCTGCTCGAACCCGGTGGTGATATTGATCTTCGAGGTCTGGACGATTAAGAGCTGCAAAGAATCAAAGTAAGAACTTCGTCAGACAAGTAATCAAGGTATGGAAAAAGAACAAAAGAGGATCATGGAAATACGCACCAAGCGTTGGAACTTCCCATTTTTGTAGTAATCTTAGGACTTCCCCCCAAAAATCATCGAAGAAGGTTTCCCAACCTGTTCCAGAAATGAAGAAATATCGTGATTTCCAATCACGAAAGGAAGAAGGAAAACCTTTAACCACCCTAGATTTCCTATCCCAAGGTAAAAGTTTGAAATAACCGTAATGGGTAGAAGCTTTCAAATGGTACAAAAACAGGAATTCATTCAAAGTTATCATTTCCCCGTCGCAAGCAAACACCCAAATGGACATACAACTAATGATCGTCCTCCAAGCATTGGGGACGAGTTGACCAGGAGCAATTTGAAACTCATTCAACAAATGCATAATAAATGGATGGACAGGAAAACGAAGCGAGGTAATCTAACAGAGGTACCCTTAGGAAATTGAAACCTCTTCCTAAAACCTTTCAGGTGACTCTCTTTTAAAGAACATGACTCAGAAAGAGCATGTAAGGGGCGAGAAGATGAGGACGAAGGCAACCAAGAAACCACAGTGTCAACTATTTTACTCAAAGTTTCTGCACTAGAAGACAATCCTGTTTCCAATTCACTAGACCTAACATCATCTGCTTTATACTCAATGCTATCCATTTCAAAATGATACTTTATCAAAGATTGCCAAATCAAGGGATATAGAAAAAGCAAAACGGGCTTAAGAGCAGAAGAACGAGGCACAAATAGATCCACTTGGGGACGGCGACCGGCAGAATACTCTAAGAAAACCCCTAACCGAGAAAAGAAGAATGAAATTGAGGGGCACTCTTGGCTAACGAATTCAAAACCAACCATCAAAACATATGGAAAAGAGGCCTTACCAAGAAAAATTGAAGTATGAAGATTCCTCAGCACACCAGAGTCCAAAACAAATAAGGCGGAGGAAGAAGAACGATTTTTTCTAAAAAGGAAAAATGAAATTAAGGCGCGCAAAAATCTAGGAAATTACACACATGCCATGAACAAAAGACTTACACGTGTTCGTTTCTTGGATGCCGGTCGTTCCACATTTAAGATGAGAATAAAAATTTCGGGAATCGAGAAGATATGAATCGTCAAGTCCAATCACATTCCTAAGATCGTCCAAGTTCATGACGACCACGGAATGGAGGGGCAACTGACGAGTATCATATTTAGGTCTGTAAAGTTGTGATTTACAAATATGTATTTTGTTGGCTTTTATTCCGTGCCAAATTTGATTGTATTTTTATTCAATCTTATGTACCCTGTATTTGTTATGGGAATTTATTGTAAAGGTTGTGTGATAGTGAAAGAGAGTGTGAAGACTCAAGCAATTGAAGCCAGGAGGTTTTCGTGGGTATCTCACGACTAAGCATCCCGTGAAAGGAAGCATGTGCCTTGCACATGATTGGAATGCGAAGAGTCAGTACAGATGGAGACATCTATGTTTCGCGAGTAGCTCGCGGGTAAGGCCTTCCCGCGAGACACCTGCGAGACATTCTGTTCTACCAGTCTGTACTATCTGATACACACTTTCTGTACCCACACTATATAGACTCATATTACTCACAAATGTTGAAGAGAGCCTCTGAGAGAAAACCCTAGTTAAAACACTTGAGAGTTAGAAATTGTTATACCAACAATTCTCTACACATTTGTTTGTGGAATTTCCTCATCTCCTACCTCTCCAATTCCATACCATTGAGAGGTTAATAGCCCAAACACTTACCATACCCTTTGAGAGTGTCTAGTGAGGTTTTGGTGCTACTGGGAAGCATTGGAAGAAGTCAAGGATGACAGATGCAACATGGAGCTTGTTACGGGATCCGAAGAGCTAGTCAAGACACAGTTCCGAGAAGCCTTGTTGGAGTAGGAGCTTGGAGGGCTTAGGTATAGTGGGTAGATTAGGCTTGGAGGGTCTCTTGCTAACCCATGTATCCCAACTGATTACCTAGTGGATCGATTACCGCTTGGAGGGCGGCGGAGAGGTTTTTCACCGAGTTCTTCGGTTTCCTCTTCAATAACACGTCTCGGTATTATCTGTGTTTGCATCTCTCTTCCCTACTCATGTTCATTTCATTTTACTTCTGTGTTACTTTAAATATGGATTAGAGTAGCTCTCTTGCTTGTATGCTTGCTTGTACACTATTCCGCACTTAGTATTAAGTTAGTGTAAAATCAATCAAGCCGTAATTTGAACTGGGGGTCTAAACAAGCTCTTGTGTTTTCACACATTTCGAGCTTTCAAGGTCGTCTAGGAGATAGACGAGATTAACTACGTCCAAGATAGAGATGGGCGCAGGGGCAAGACCCCGTCAGTATGTACGAAGACAGGTCTGCATACATTGAAAGTGCAAATAAATGCCATCAGGACAACTGACAAGCAATGACTGCATCAGAACAGTTACAAAAACAATAATGGCCCAACGGTCATCCGTTATGCCTTGAATGCAGTCATCATTGTCAATTAATGCCACGTTCCTCTCAGGAGAAAAATGCTCAGAACAGCATTAACAGACATAACTGCACCAACCTGAAGCAAACTATAAAAAGGGAAAGAGAATTGAGGTAAGGACACAGAAAACATTTAGAAAGAATCGTGAGAAACTTCTTTTGAGAACTTATAATCTGACTTTAGCATCGGAGTATTTTCAGCTGGCCTCACACCAGCAGAATCCTCCCTTGCCTTTTCTTTCTTGATATCAAGTACCGGAGATCGTCCATTGGCATTGACGAGGAGCATACTGATGGGGTCTAGTTTCGGCTTCATCACCCACCATCTAGAACCCCGCATCTGTCCTTAGCTTGGGAGATCCTGTGACTTCCGAGGCTTTTTTGAGGGATCCCTAAAAAGGAAGATTTGGGTTGGTCTTGGAGTGCTTGGAGAAGGCTTTCCTGCTCCCCGAGGACATGCAAGAGCTTCAGGGGTTAAGGAAACATGAAGTATTCCTTTCATTAAAGAGGGACCTTGCCAAGGTTAGATTCTATCCTCTTTTTTAAATAGGCTATGCAAGCATCTTTTGTTGCTAAGTAGTGGGTAGATCACGCCCTATCCAAATCTTGAGAGGCAGAGGGCAAGCTCACCCAATCAAAAAAAGCCTTAGCTGATGTCGAGAAGAGGCTCAAAAACACCCATTTTCACTTAGTTAAAGTTGAAAAAGGGCGCAAAAATGTTGAAGCTACCCTAGCGAGGTTTGAAAAGTAGGCCGAAGAGTTGTGAGTCTCCTTGAAAAAATTTGAAACGCAACTAGCCTTGGCCATGGAGAAGACAAAGCAGTAGCAAAAACAGCTCGAGGATAAAGATGCTGAGAGGGCAAAGGCTGAGCAGGCTGCCTATGATGCTAGGATGACCAAAACTACCCAAAGTTTGACTGCTTAGCTTAGGGATGTAGCTCGGGCTTTTTGTGCAGAAGTTTGGAGCGAAGCCCTTAACATTGCAGAAGTAACGGTAGATTCTGACTTAAGGGGGGCTAACAAGGTGTACTATCCCCCTACTCTTCGCCTTGCTCCAAGCATTGCTTATCCTCCTCCACACCCGAGCCCTACCTCTTCAGTGCCCCAATCAACTATCACTTCAGCCACCAAGCCTGCCTTTGGGAAAGACACAGAACAGTTAGCTTCCACTCCCATAGTGGAGTTAGAATCCAAGGAGGTTGTTGAAGTTGAGCAATTGAAGTGGAAAAAGAAAGACAAAGAGAAAGAGGTCGCTGCTTGACTTCTTTAGACATAGAATATAGACTAGTCTTAAGAAGGGTTAGGTTTAGGAGATGCCATCTTTTGTAATCTGTACTTGAGCTTGAATAAATATATTCCATTTTTGTTTCCCTCCCATTTGCATTTACTTTCTTATATTATTAAGTATTTCCTCGTACTCTTCTGATATAAGCATGTGACTTGAAATATATTAAATTTCTTTAAACTCAATTTCAACTTTTAAACATATCCCCTTATCTTGTATAAAACTTAAAACGCTTGGGATTTAACCTCATTCGCCCTAAGATTAAGTTTGCTCAACCGTTGAGTCTATCTCGAACTTTCAAACCAAGGGGTCCAATAAGACTAAGAATCATTTGGCTCTTAGTCTTTGTTTCTCCCAAAAGTTAATTTATTTAAGGCCTGTGATCCGAAGAGTCAAACAAGACTAAGGCCTCGTTCAACACTTAGCCAATTTTCATAAAAGAGTTAATTTACCCAAGGCATGTGACCTGAGGAGTCGAACAATACCGAAGTTTTGTTTAACAGTTAACCAATTTTCATACAAGAGTTAATTTACCTAAGGCATGTGATTTGAGGAGTCGAACAAAACTGAGGTTTTGTTTAACACTTAACCAATTTTCATACAAGAGTTAATTTACCCAAGGCATGTGACCCGAGGAGTCAAACAAGACCGAGGTTCTGTTTAACACTTAATCAATTTTCATATGAGAGTTAATTTATCCAAGGCATGTGACCTAAGGAATTACATTCTCATCCAAGTCCTCTACATAATTTGCCCCAATGCCTGCCACCAAGGTTATCCTATACGGGCCTTCCTAATTAGGCCTAGCTTTCCCTATGACAAGTTCTTCGCCGTCCCCACTATTTTCCTTAAGACTAAATCTCCTGGTGCCAATGGCCTTGCCTTAATTTTTTTATCGTACCCTTGCCTAAGTTTTTGCTGATAATGTGTCATCTTCACCATAGCCACTTCTCATCTTTCGTTGATTAATTCTAGGCTCGCTGAAAGTAGATGGTCATTCTCCTCTACACTAAACTGGTTTGTTCTCAAGGTCGGGAAGCTTGTTTCAAGGGGTACAACCGCTTCGGATCCATAAGTCATTGAAAATGGGGTTTCCCCTGTTGATTTTCGGGGTGTGGTGTGATACGTCCACAACACACGAGCTAATTCATCTACCCACCTTCCTTTCGCATCATCTAACCTTTTCTTCAACCCGGATATTATGGCTTTATTAATTGCTTCTGCCTATCCATTTCCCTGTGGGTAGGCTAGAGTAGAATATCTATTCCGGATACCTAACTCCCCACAATACCTTCTAAAAGCATTACTATCAAATTGGAGCCCATTGTCCAAGATCAGTGTATGAGGAATCCCAAATCTGGTGACAATGCTCCTCCAAACGAGCCTCTTCGCATCTACATCCTTGATATTGGAAAGAGGCTCAGCTTCCACCCACTTTGTGAAGTAATCAGTACCGATAAGGAGCCATCTTCTATTACCCGCAGCTTTTTGAAAAGGCCTCACTATGTCCAAGCCCCACTAGGTAAATGGCCAAGGACTAGTGAGTGGATTCAAAACCCCTCCCAATTGATGGATATTTGGAGCATACCTCTGGCACTAATCACACTTCCAAACTTACTCTTGTGCAGCTTTCTGCATACTTGGCCACCAATATCCCTAAGGTGAGGGCTCTATGAGATAAGGATCTCTCTCCAGTATGACTTCTACAAATTCCCTCGTGTAACTCCTCTAACAAGGGATCCATAGCTTTTGGGTGAACGTTGAGAAGATACAGTCCTGAATACAAGTGTTTATACAACTTTTGCTCCCTAGACAGCCAATATCGTGTGGCCTTCCTACGTATCTTTTCTACCTCACCTTTATCTTCGGGTAAATAACCTTGCTTTAAGAATGAAACCAAAGGGTCCATCCAACTCGGCCCAACTTGTATGCTATGCACCCTAACTAGAAACTGATCATCATGACTAAGAGTTGCCATATCTTCCACAATTATGACCCGAGTTAAGCTTGTTCCCGAAGAGGTAGCTAGCATAGCCAACGAATCTGCATGGGAGTTCTGCCCTCTTGGGATTTGCCTTAAAACAAAACTATTAAAACAAGACCGAGCGCACTTGACTTTAATGAGATATCCTTGCATTCGTTGATCTCTGGCCCCAAATTCTTCGTTGACCTGCCCAACCACTAAGCGTGAATCCGAATATATCTCTATAGCTTCTCCTCCAAGTATGCTAACCATTGCCATCCCGCCTAATAAAGCTTCATACTCGGCTTCATTGTTTATAGCTAGGAAGCCTAAAAGCAAGGATTTCTCCATTATCAGCTTCTTGGGAGTTACCAACACAATCCCCACTCCATAGTCTTTTTAGTTTGTTGCAGTGGAAGAGGCTGAGGCCACCAAAACTCTTGGCCCTAGCCTCTCGTCTCCCCTAACATCCTCGTTAAACTCTGCAACGAAGATCGCCAGGACTTGCCCCTTCACAACAGTCCGAGGCAAATACTTAATATCGAAAGACTTGAGCATGATCCCCCATTTAGCAATCCTACCAGTATTATTAGACTTCCGTAACAATGCTTGCAATGGGAGCTGGGTGACTACTACCACAGTGTGGGCTTGGAAATAATGAGAAAGCTTTCTCGTAGCATGTATAATAGCCAACGCCGCTTTCTCCAAAGGTAAGTAACAGGCCTCTGCCTCCTGCAAGGACTTACTAACATAATAGACAAGCTTCTGTACTTCGTTCTCTGTCCTAACCAGTACTAAACTTACTGCATGACCTGTGACTGTTATGTAAGCATATAATACTTCCTCCTTCTCGGGTCGCAAGAGAACAGGAGGATGTGACAAGTATCACTTTAACTCTTTAAAGGCCGCTACACACTCCTCTGTCCACTCAAAGTTCTTCCACTTATGAAGGAGTTGGAAGACCACTCGACACTGATCTGCTAAAGAGAAATGAACCTATTCAATGTAGCTATCATCCTTGTCAAGTTTTGTACTTCCTTAGGGTTCCGAGGAGGATGCAAGTCATTAATGGCACTGATCTAGTCGGGATTAACTTCTATTCCTCGGTGTGTAATCATGTAACCAAGAATTTTCTCAAGCTGACTCAAAAAGAACACTTAGATGCATTTAAACGTAGTTTATGTTTCCTCAATATTGAGAATACGTCCTCTAGGTCTCTCAAGTGCTCCGAGACTTGCTTGCTTTTTACCACCATATCATTAATGTATACCTCCACATTCTTCCCAATCTACGCTTCGAACATTCGTGTCACCATTCTTTGATATGTAGCCCCAGCATTCTTCAGACCAAAAGGCATCACCCGATAATGATAATTACCCGTGGGAGCTCGAAAGGTGGTCTTTTGTTGGTCGGACAATGCCAGAGGTATTTGGTGATATCCTTGAAAAGCATCTAAGAAGCTCATCCGAGGATGTCTAATGGTTGCATCCACCAATTGGTCAACAGGGAATGGATCTTTTGGGCAAACTTTATTCAGATCTGTAAAATCCACACATACACGTGACTTCCCGTTTTTCTTCTTCACCACCACAGTGTTAACCAACCATTTAGGATAAAAACCATCCTTAATTGCCCCCGTCTACTTAAGCTTATTCACCTCTTCCTTTACTGCCTCAACATGCTCTTTCGAAGAGTGTCGTGGTGGTTGTCTCCTCGGCCTGGCACCAGGGCTTACATTTAGCCGATGGCATATAAACTCGGGGTCAATTCCCAGGGCATCATAAGTACTCCATGCAAATACATCTATATTATTCCTCAAAAACACCAACAATTCTGTTTTCTCCATAGGGGGTAACTGAGCCCCAACCTAAAAGTATCTTTCTTCATCCTGATTGATCATAACCCTTTCCAACTCATCACATAGTAACCCCTGCGACTAGGTCCCAAGTTCAACCTTGAGACCAGTTAATTGCTATGGGACCTGCTCTATCCACATTGGAGCTTGATTCGGGAAGTGCTGCTCAACGGCAGCCACCAAACATTGTCTAGCCACTACTTGGCTCCCGACTAGCTCGCCAACTCATCCTTGTGTGGGATACTTAACCTTCAAGTGCAGGGTAGATGACACTGCCCCCATAGCATGAATTCATGGCCTCGCTAAAATAGCAGTATACGGGGAATAAGCTTCCACCACAATAAAGTTAACTTCCACCTCCTCGTCCCAGCTTGCACAGGTAGTTTGATCATTTCGTGGGGGATTACCATTCTTCCATCAAATCCGACTAAAGGCGACTCATATTCCTCCATATCCTCAAGTTTGAGATTCAACCCTATTGATACCATATTTTGTCTGCCCTCGATTTGCGTGCCAAACCCCAAAAATCCAAAAATATCATTTTCTCTCCATGGGGTCATGAAAACATATATAATGACGTGGCATAACTCGTTCAAACACCAGAGTGCTCAAAGTGCCTTTTTTAGCCAAAATGACCAAAATGCCCCTAGTCAAATCTGGGTTGACCAAAGTTCAAACAAGGTTAAAATCCTCACAAAACAACATTTTTCATGGTTTTATATCAAACCCGAGCACCTCAGAGATTTTTAGCAACTTTGACTAAGTTTGACCCAGAGTGGACTCTTGGTAGGCCCCAAAAACCCTAATTTTGATCCGTCTGTCAGAATGGGTTGAAACCAATGTCATTGCGAAGATTATAAAATTCTCATTCCAATGACTACTCATGGGTTGAAATTGGAGTTAGAACGGCCTAGATATTATGAAAACCGGGTTAACGCATCGATTGATGCACCACTAACTTCTTGGAGCCATAACTTTTGATCTGACTTTTGGATTTTTGAGTTCCATACCTTTCTAGAAACTGAAAATCAAGATCTTTCTAGAGGTTTCAAGATCAACCCAATCCAAGGCCTTTTGAAGGTGGCGGCCCTTGAAGGGTTGTTGCCTTAAAAAACGCGCTGGGGCTCTAAAAGGCCCCAAACACCTTTAGACCAAGGGAGGAGACCACTTTTTTGGATTTTTGCTCTCTGCCTAGACGATTTCTGAGCTTTTTTCCTCTCTTCCAAACACAAAAAACGCATCAAAACCTCTTGATTCTTCTCTCTTCACCAAAAATACAAGGTATTGTTCTTATACCCAATCTTCTTCTCCTTGGTTCTACATCTTGGATTTGGGGTTTAGTGGTTTGGATAGTAGCTAAAAATCTACATCCACACCCCTAAACCTTCTAAATCTTTTTCTAGCATTTATCTTGCTCTTTTTTGCTTAAATAACATGATTTATTGCTTTCCTAGCATGCTACTTGCTTTATTTGTGTTTCTACCCTAAATCTCCATACTTTTTATGCTTTTTACCATGTTTCATGGTTAGATCTACATCCTTACATGCTTATATTTTTAGATGTATATGCTTTTGGCTCTATGCCATGTTTTCCTATATTTTGTGCCTTTTTTTGTTCTATGTTGATGTTAGGGTTACATGCTCACATGCTTGTGTGATGTTGTTGGGCTATGCCTTGCTTGGATCTATGTGTCTATGTGTTTATTTCCATGCTATATGGTTAGATCTGAGTCTTCACATGCTTATATGCTTGGATTCATGTTCTTCCATGTCTATGTGCAAAGTTCCTATGTGTTTACATGTATGTTTCTATGCCTATATGTCTAGATCTATGTTTTCACATGCCTATGTGCTTGGATCTATGTTCTCTACACACTTTATGCTATCTTTCATGTGCTTGTGCGCTCCATGCCATGTTTGTGTGCCTAGACCTAGGCTATGTTTGTCATGTCATGTGCTATTGTAGCCCTTTTGTCGCTTTGTCTTTCTTTCTTGTGTTTTGGCTTATCTATTCGGACTCGATCTAGACTCTATGGTCTTTGTCATTGTCCATACACCTTGGCCCACATCAAAGGGTTTGGATCATTCTTATTTATTTGTCTATGCTTGCTTGCCTCTATGATTTTTGCTTGTGTTAGCCTTTCTTGTTCTAGGCTTTGCCACGCTTGACGCCTTTAGCGGGTTTGTGGTTGTGTGGAAATGTCCGATGCCCATGAGGCCTTGTTTGGATGTAACCATTTGGGATGCATCGCCACGATGCCAGTTGCTTCGTGCACACCTTTCCCTCTTTCTGCTCCGTGCGATGATATGCTTGCCATGCTTGTTTGTGCCACCCGTTAGCTTTCTATGCATCTTTACACGCTTGCTCACATGTCCATGCATGAGTCTTGCTTGCTAGTGTGTCGTCCATACTTCAACACAATGAAGCTATGGACATTCAATCCAAACCTATATTTGTCCCTCGTGGACACCAACTTCTGTTTGCTTTCTTGCTTGTTTGCCTTCTCGCTTGTTTTCTTGCTTTCTTGTTTCTTTGCTTGCCATGTCTATCATGCTTATCTGCTTTATGCTTTTTTCATATGCTCTATGCATCTCTTTCTTTCCATTGTTTATCTACTGGTTTCTTGTTCTTGCCTTTCCATGTACACACATGGAGCGAGGGCGCATGGAGCTAGGGCACGATCTCTCAAGTGCAAGCAAAAAGGGCAAGGATGCGAGCATGTGGATATAAGCTAAGAGGCATGTTCAGTAGTTTTAGGGAGTCTAACCTCTTGTTTTTGGTTATGTACTCTTTTAAACCCCCTTCCTTCCTCTTTCATTTCTCTCTTAGATGGGTTGTATTAGGTATATCACGCCATGTACCATTCGTCCTCATCTCTAGAGTATGTCGACCCCTGTTTACTTTCTTGCACCTATATTTTGGGCCATGCTCTAAGGATGTAGGCATTTACTTTCCTGCTCTGTTTGTTTGCATTGTGCATGATGTATGTGTATATATACCTGCTCACCCCCTTCTGGTGTGATTGTCACAGTCCATGTCACCTAAGGCAAAGCGATGCCTAATTTTCGCTACAAAAATAAGGTGATATGTCGCCGGATTTTCGCTGTGGAAAACTGGTACTTTGCTTGAATGCCTTAGGAAAGCATAGATTGGGACCACACCCATTCAAAAGCCCAAACCTCAAAGCCCCGAAAGCCAATGCCAAAATCATGTTTTTATTGCCAATCTCCGAAAACTAAGGTTTTATCAAAACAAAGGATTGTCCCTGGACAGGTGTTGTGGGGTGCCTAACACCTTCCCCACATGTAATCAAACTTCCAAACTCAAGAATCAAGATTTTTTGCCATCCACATTAGATTAGGAAAAATGCCCTTTTTCTTAGCATAGGATTGGTAATAAAATTAATTAGAAACAGGTGACCAATCACACCTAGAAAAACCCAATGATTGGTGGTGACTTCACTTATTTTTGGTAATCCCTTAAAATTTGGCCCAGTTTTTTGCCATAACGCCAAAGGTAGACCTACCTTCCTCCATCGAGAGAGAGAGCACTTGAAACTCCGTGTGAACCATGCATACACTAATCAATTGAGAGGGGCCTCCAACGGGCCCCGCACGCGTGGGATCGTCGCCACTGCAGGTGGTCGAATAAAGGTCCACAACGACAACAGTTTTTTGCTCTGATCGAGGTAGGGTGTCGACATCAAACCTATATTTGTCCCTCGCGGACACCACCTTTTGTTTGCTTTCTTGCTTGTTTGCCTTCTCGCTTGTTTGCTTGCTTTCTTGTTTCTTTGCTTGCTATGTCTATCACGCTCATTATGCCTCTTTCGTATACTCTTTGCATCTTTTCCTTCCATTACTTGTCTGCTGGTTTCTTGTCTTTGCCTTTGCATGCACACACATGGAGCGAGGACGCATGGAGCTAGGGTACGGTCTCCCAAGCGCAAGCAAAAAAGGCTCAGATGCAAGCATATAGATAAGCCAAGCGGTTATGTTCAGTAGGTGTAGGAGTTTAGCCTTTCCCTTTGATTATGTACTCTTTTAAACCCCTTCCTTCCTCATCTCTTTCTCTCTTAGATGGTTTGTATTAGGTATATCATGTCTTGTACCATTCGTCCTCATCTCTAGAGTATGGCGATCCCTGTTTACTTTCCTGCACCTATATTTTGGGTCATGCTCTAGGGATGTAGGCATTTACTTTCCTGCTCTGTGCACTTGCATTGTGCATGATGTATGTATATATACCTTCTCTCCCCTTCAGGTGTGATCGTCACAGTCCATGTTACCTAAGGCAAAGCGATGCTTAATTTCTTCTGCAAAAGTAAGGTGACACGTCATCGAATTTTTGCCGTGAAAATCTGGTACTCGGCTTGAATGCCGTAGGAAAGCATAGATTGGGACTATACCTTTTCAAAAGCCAAATCTTAAAGCCCCATGTATGCAAAGCCCCGAAAGTCAATGCTGAAATCATGTTTTTACTGCCAATTTTTAAAAATTAAGGTTTTATCAAAACAAAAGACTATTCTTGGACAGACGTTGTGGGATACCTAACACCTTCCCTACACGTAACCAAATTTCCGGACCTAAGAATCAAGATTTTTTGCCATCCACATTAGATTAGGAAAAATGCCCTTTTTCTTAACCTAGGATTGGTAATAAAATCAACTAGAAATAGGTGACCAATCACACCTTAGAAAAACCCAATGATTGGTGGCGACTCCACTTACCTTTAGTAACCCCTTAAAATTTGGCCCAGATTCCTGTCATAAAACCAAAGGTCGACAAATACCCTCATTTACCAAGAAAGAGAGCACCCAAAGGCCCGCATGAACCACACCATCATATTGAGAGGGGCCCTCCAACGGGGCCTAGCGCGTGCAGGATTTGTCGCCACAGTAGGTGGTTAAATGAGGGCTTGCGACGATGGCGGTGGTTTTTCTGCCCCGTTCTAATCAAGGTTGGGCGTTGACAAACCCCTTATACAAGTTCGCATACATGATCTCAGCCCCACTTCCTTCGTCCACAAGGACTCTCTTCACATCATATCCTCTAATCCGAAGGGTCACCATTGAGGCATCATCATGGGGTTGGAATGTTCCCTTCTTATCCTCCTCTAAGAAACCCAATGTTGGTACTACCATCACCCTGGCACTTTTAGACATTTGAGACAGATCCCCCAATTTTGAATTTGAAGCTACAGACATAACTCCCGAACATGAACTAGCATTGCCCCTAGGCAAAGCAAAAATTACATTAATCGTACCTAAGGCTGGCCAAGGAACCCCGTCTCTTTGATATCCCACCTTGGGCCGTCCTACTTGCCCCCCTGGCTGATGCAGGAATTGCTTCAACTTCCCAGCCTCACCAACTGACCCAAGTGGTCACGCATGGTTCTACAATCCTCAGTTGTATGTCCTCTCTCCTGATAATAGTGGCAGTAAAGACTCTGATTTCGCTTGGACAAGTCTCCACCCATCTTATTGGCCATTTAAAGTATGGTTCATTCTTTATCTTTTCGAGGATTTGATAAACTGGCTCCTTAAACACCGAGTTGACCATCTGCGTGCCTGTTCCTGATGATTGATTGGAAAAATCCCTCCTAGATCGGTTATGATTGTATCCTCCTGCCCGAAGATCCCTCTTTTCTGGGAAGACTTTGGCCTTTCCCTTTCCTTGGGTCTGATCTTCCTCTCCCCATTTGTGCTTACCAAAGCGATCCATAAGTTGGCGCTTTCTATGGGCAGGTTTCTTGGTCAACAACTTCCTCAAATCATGCTCTGCTGGAAGCCCTACCTTGAAAGTCCTTATAGCTACATCTTCAAAATCACCATCTATCTCATTGAACGTCTCCTAGTACCTATCAGAATAAGTCTTCAAAGTCTCCCCTTCCCTCATGACCATGGACAATAGGAATCCAAGGGCTTGGGGACTCTGCTGCACGTCACAAATCTTGCTCCAAATGCTCTTGTAAGTTCCTCAAAAGATCTTATAAAGCCTTCCTCTAGCCCATCAAACCATCTTATGGCAACAGGCCCGAGGCTAGAGGGGAAGACCTTGCACATGAGAGCCTCATTCCTTGAGTGGATAGCCATCCTTTGATTGAAGTGACTTACATGTTCCACAGTGTCGGTTCTCCCATTATAAATAGTAAACATAGGCTGTGCAAAACGATGAGGAAGTTTTGCTTTGTCAATTCTCCTTGTAAAAGGTGACTTTGAAATTTGGCGAAGAGCCTTACTCATTGCATCATTCTCCATATTCCTAAAGGGTGATCTCTCTCCTCGATTTCTCCTTTGTTTCTCTAGCCAATCAAGGTGTGATGATGTGGAGAAAGGTTCGCCAGGCAGTGTCCTTGATCTTCGTCTATAGGTTCGGTCCCCTTCCTCATCAGATTCTTCACTTGATGGAGGTGTTGGATCCTTTTTGTCGCGTTCCTGACGACGCAATTTTCTGCGTAAGAGGTCAATCTCTAATTTTAGATTCCGTGTTTCCTGCTCATGCGAAGCATGGTCTCAGTTTTGGAATGGCTCCTATCGGATTGCCCTGTGTACAAAGTTTCCACCCTAACACTTGGGGTGGGATTATACTCTCTATCTCTCCTTCATTCCAGGTTAATAAAGTGGTCATTTTGTTAAGAACCCACTAACTCCTCCCTTTCATGCTTCGAGTTGGCCATAACTTAGGAAGAATGAACTACAGATGAACTCCCCACAAACGGGCACCAATTGTAGGTACTAGGAAATTAACGGCCCAAGCCCACTAAAAACAGTGATGCCTTGTCCCTCAATGCCATACAAACTTTTTCACATTGATGTCCTTGATATTCGCCAAAGCTTCGGCTTCCACCCACTTCGTAAAGTAATTGGTGGCGACCAATACAAAGTGTCTGTTTCTCGTTGCCTGGGGGAATGGCCCAATTATGTCTAGACCCCATTGCGCAAAAGGCCAAGGGCTGGTGATCGGGTTCAAGTTTCCACTCGGTTGATGAATGATTGGGGCATGTTTTTGGCATTGATCACACTTTTTGACGTAGTCGGCTGCATCCCGTTGCATGTTTGGCCACCAGAATCACTGAGTCATAGCTCAGTGGGATAGAGACCTTCCCCCCAAGTGTCCACCAAAAATCCCTTTGTGCAGCTCGGCCAAGAGTGCAGCAACATCATTCAGATGGAGACATAATAGATAAGGACCTCCAAACGATCGCCGATACAACTTTTTATCCTTGGATAACCAGAAACGAGCTAACGTTCTTCGTACCTTCTATGCCTCTTTCGGATCAGTTGGTAAAGATCTATCAGTCAGGAAAGACACATAGGGGTCCATTTAACTTGATTCAGGCACCAAGGCCAAGGTTACAATTAGGCAATGTTCTATGCTCGGTTGCTCCAACAACTCTATAAAAATCATGCGTGGAACACACTCATCAGACGACGAAGCCAAAGTGGCTAATGAATTAGCGTGGCTGTTCTGACTTCTCGGTACTCTGACCATGCTTACTCTTTGGAAGCCTGCTCATGGTGCCCCAAACAACTTCAAATACTATGACATACGAGAATCCTTTGCTTTGAAGCTTCCTTCTATTTGGCTTACTACCCAATTTTGAGTCCGAGAATACATCCACTTCCTCGGCACCAAGCTTCTAAACTGCCCTAAGACTAGCAATAAGTGCCTTATATTCAACTTCATTGTTGGAAGCGCGAAAACCTAGTTTTAATGATTTTTCCAATCGAAGCCCCTTAGGAGATATCATGAAAATCCTGACCCTAGATCCCCTTGCGTTGGATGCGCCATCTACATACACTTACCACAGTTTAACCAGAACTTGGCATACCCCTACTGGGTGTTGGGATTAGTGCCCTTGAATCCTATTGTATGATGCTATGTATGATTATTTATGACATTATGTATGACATGATGTATGACTTAATATTGTGATTAATAAAGTTGTTTTATTATTATCTTAAATCATGGTAACATGAATATTTGGAAATTATCATATAGTCCATGAAATGCATAGTATGTGATTTAGTCACAGAAGATATAGATCACAAGTTCTTTGTAAACTCAGAATTTTGGTTCGTAGTCGGTGATGAAATTGGGCATTTCATCTGCGAAGACTATAACATATCAACTAAGATGATTTGTCTTGATCATGGAAGTGGAGACTTCTAATTGATATGTTGATATGTTTTAAGAGTTAAGACATATTGAACTGGATCGCTGTGAGATTTATTATTCTCCTAACGACTGTCAATTGAATAATAAATCTCACGACTTCTATTTGCATGAACTCTTAATCTTGAGAGAATAATGGACTTGATCATGGAATAGAGGTTGCTTTGATATATCAGGAGTGAGATCTAAAGTAATGGTCAAAACCTTAGTATGTTGGGCAACCACATTTAGTGTTGATGGAACATATATTCTCAAGATGGAATTCATAGTCTCTTAACGGAGATATAAAATATTCCCTTGAGATAAGTTTAATGGGTTTGTTATTCAGAGAGTTAGGCCTAACCACTTTAGTAAGACTAAAGTATATATTTATGAAATTGGATTTCATAAATATATGATGAATAACTTAAAAGGATTAAACCGGGTACTTAAGGATTAAGATGTAGTAATTTACAAAGTGGCAGTCTACATTCATGACTTTGTATTACTACGAATATTTTATGAAGGGGTTGCATATACAATAAAGTCTTGGGATATAATTTATTAGTAAGGCCCAGAGTGTAATTATATTTATATACTGGTATTAAATATAATTAATGGTAACTTTAGACTTGTCAAGAGTTGACAAAAAAGCCCAAGGCCCATTGGAGCTAGTGTCTTATTTGTTCTCTTTTGGTCCTACTTCAAGCCACATACTAAAACCCAATTGGAAAGGCCTAAAAGACTAGCCCAATTAGATAATCAGTTTTAAGGAGAGAAACATACAGAATTTAGATATATGATATGAAAAAAGGTTTGTATGTGGTGAATGATACTATTCTCCTCCTCCCTAGAACAAACTGATTGAGAGACCACACTTCTTGAGCATAAGTGGAATTGAAGTGAAGATTGAAAGTTTTCTCAAGAATTTCTGATCTTCAGTTTTGAAATTCACCACACCAAGGTACACTATCTTATTCTTGAATTCTGAAACTTACATAATACATGTTATAGATTGCGAATGAAGTAGATTCGTTATTTTTAATTTTTCCGCTGCGTACACTCATATTTCCATCACTGGGACCCTTGGCACAGGTGTGGATTCGGCTACAAAGTCTGCTAATATCTGACCCTTAATGGAATTCCTCAGTTTGTACCATATGTCAAATGTCCCAAGTCTCGTTCCCCATTTGGCTATCCTCCCGATGAAGTCTAATATTCTCAAAAGTGATTGCAGGGGATACTCGGTTAGCACCCAAACCGTATGGGCTTGGAAGTAATGTGGTAGCTTCCTTGTCGCATACACCAGTGCTAGTGCCGTCTTCTCTAGTGGCAAGTTCTGAGTCTCTGCATCCACCAACGTTTTGCTGAGGTAATACACTGGTCTTTGGATCCCATCTTGATGTCTTAGTAATACAGCACTCACTACATGGTCGGAGACCACCAAGTACATATATAGATCTTCATCAGGCTCGGGTTGGGATAAAATAGGTGGGCTAGCCAAGTAGCACTTCAAATCTCTGAACACCGAGTAACACTCTTCTGTCCATTGGAAACACCTCCACTCTTTTAATAGTTGAAAGAACGGTCTACACTTATCTGCTGATCTCAAAACAAACCAATTCAAGGCAGCAATCATCCTAGTGAGTTTTTTCACTTCTTTGGGGTTACTGGGCGGGTTAAGCTGCTGAATCGCCATAATTTGATAAGGGTTGACCTCTATCTTTCGGGTGGTTACCATGTAGCCCAAAAACTTACCCAACCTTACACCAAAGGTGCATTTACTTGCATTAAGGCGCAACTTATGATGTCTCAATATTTCGAAAACCTTGACTAGGTTCGGCACATGATCTTCACTCCTTTTAATCTTAACCACCATGTCGTCAATATAAACTTCCACTATGTCCCCGATCTGATCTTTAAACATTCGAGTAACCATTCGTTGATACGTAGCTCCCGCGTTCTTCATCCCATAAGGCATCACTGTATAATAATAATTACCCTCGAGCAATATGAAAGAGGTTTTCTCCTGATCCTCGGGTGCTAGAGCAATCTGATGATAACCTTGAAAGGCATTTAAGGAACTCATTCTTGGGTGTTTGTAAGTGGCATCCACCAACTGATCTATCTTTAGGACAGGGAATGGGTCCTTTGGGTATGCTCGGTTAAGGTCAGTAAAATCGACACAAACTCTCCATTTTCCATTTTTCTTCTTCACCACAACTGTATTTGATAGCCACTCGGGAAAGAACACTTCCTTCAACCTCTTCACAGCTTCCATATGTGGCTTCACTGATCTTCTTAGCTTCTGCTTTTTCGGCAAGACCAAGGGATCCACATTTAACTTGTGTGTGATAAAGGCTGGGTCCACCCCGGGCACCTCGTATGGACTCCATGCAAACACGTCAAAATTCTACACTAATGACAAGAGAATTTCCACTTGATCTTTTATTTGCAAACTCTTTCCGATCTAAAAATATATGTCGGTTTGCGGTAAAATTTGTATCCGAACTAACTCTTCTACACTATTTGCCCTTGCTAAGCCCTCGGGGCTCTGTAATTGCTATAACTGCTTTGTTTCAAATTGCTCCTTCTGCTTAATCTCATGATTTATCGCGGCCACCAAGCACTGTCTTGCCACCTTTTGATTAGCTCGAACCACGACCATTCCATTTTCAATAGGGAATTTCACCTTCTAATGCAACGTAGAAGGTACTGCCCCCATGACATGAATCCCAGGTCGCCTCTAAATTGCCATGTATGGTGAAAATGCATTCACCACTATGAAATTCACCCTGACCTCCTTTCCCTCGGTCACCACCGAGAGCTTTATCTGCCCCTCGGGCACCACCACCTTTCCATCGAATCCCACCAGTGCCGTATCATATTTGCTTAGATCTTCAGGCTTCAACCCCAACCCCTTATACAAGTTAGGATACATGATCTCAGCCCCACTCCCTTGGTCTATCATGACTCTCTTTACCAAGAATCCTCTAATTCGTGAAGTTACAACCAAAACATCATCATGCGGCTGAGATGTTCCTTCCAAGTCTTCTTCATTGAAAGTGATCGGATCTCTACTTACCCTAAGCCTCTTCTTAAGTCTATCTACTACCTCTGCTTCAAACGGGGTTGCCACATTCAGTATGCCTTTCCAACAGCTCATACTCACACCAATGGAAGCTACATGAATAACCTCAATAATTCCTAAGGGAGGGGGAAATGCATTACCTTGGCTTCCCAACCCCTGACTTGCATTTGCTCCTCCTTTTCCAACCATGAATTCCTTCAAATGCCCCGCCTTTACAAGTTGCTCCAGGTGGTCCTTCAACACGCGTCATTGCTTGGTGGTGTGACCCTTCTCTCTATGGTAAGTGCAGTGTAGACTTTGATTCTTTTTGGCCAGATCCCCACCCATCTTCCCTGGCCATTGAAAGTATGACTTATTTTTAATACGCTCAAGAATCTTATAGACAGGCTCTTTGAAAGTCACATTTACACCCTCGGACCATGGTGCCAAGTTTAGACTCGGTACCCTGCGCTCCTTTTTAGCTTTCTGCTAGTATCTCTCTGGTCGAGAGTTTCTGTTGTATTGGGAAGAGGCTAGGGCTTTGCCCTTACCTTGCAGCCTATCATCCTTTAATCTCTTATGTTCCTCAATTCTTCTCATTAGTTGATGCATATTCTCAAGAGGACGTATAGTCAAAGAGTCCCTCAATCTGACTCATATGGCAACCCGAGCCTAAATGTACTTGCGGCAACCTGTTCACTCCCTCCTCCTATTTCGTTGTACAACTCCCAGTACCTATTTGCATATGACCAAAGAGTTTCCTCGCTTCCCATCCTTATGGACAATAGTGCATTGATTGGTTGAGGAACCCTACTGCAGGTTATAAATCGCGCCCCGAATGCTTGAATTAATTCCTCGAAACTGTGAATAGAACATTTCCTCAAACCAGTGAACCATCTCATTGTTGTGGGCCCGAGACTGGACGGAAACACTTTGCACATCAACCCGTCATTCTGGGAATAAAGAGACATCATCTGAATATAATGGCTAACATGCTCCACCAAGTCAGTTTTGCCATCATAAGAGGTGAATGGTGGGCGACTAAAGTTCCTTGGCATTTCAGTACTGAATGCTTGAAAATGTGTGGAAACACAAGAGCTTGTTTAGACCCCCAAATAAAAGATTACGGCTAGATTGCTTTTACTTTAACTTATCTAAGTGCGGAACAAGAGTAAATGAAGCATAATAAACCGATAAAACTACTCTAGTGCATAAGCATGAACAACAAGCATTAAAAGTAAAGCACAAGAGTAAGGGAAGAGAGAATGCAAGCACAAGATAACACACCGATGTGTTATTGAAGAGGAAACCGAAGAACTCGGTGAAAAACCTCTCTGTCGCCCTCTAAGCGGTAATCGATCCACTAGACAATCAGTTGGGATACATGAGTTAGCAAGAGACCCTCCAAGCTTAATCTACCCACTGTACCTAAGCCCTCCAAACTTCTACTCCAACAAGGCTTCTTGAAACCGTGTCTTATCTTGCTTTCCGGATCCCGCAATAAGCTCCATGTTGCATCCGCCAACCTTGGTATCTTCCAATGCTTCCCAGCAACACCAAAAACACTCACTACACTCTGAAAATGTGTGGATTATGTTTGGGTACAAATCTCCTCTCAAGGTATGATAATGGGAGAGGGATGGAGAAGAGGCTACAATGATTTCTCACTAAGGATGAGTAGCTCTCTCTCTAAAAGATGGGTGTGTGTTGTAGAGAACCTATCTAGCGTTTTTCTCTCTAAATGGCCTCCTCTACATTTGTGGGTAATGAGGGTATATATAGTATGGGTGAAGGGTAAGAAAGTCACACATAAAAATCCTCCAGGCAGAATGTTTCGCGACTACCTCGCAGGAAGGCCTTACCCGCGAGACACTCGCGAAAACGACAGCCTGGCACGACTCTTTAGTTTCTAGTCATGTGCTCCTCATATGCCCTTTTCGTGAGAACCCTTCTCGCGAACTTCTTGTTAGCTAGTCGCGAAATGCACTGATCTTCATTTAAACTTGAATCTTCACCAACTTAATACTAAACGCAATACAATAAAATCCCACAAAATACATGGAACAAAATTAAAACAATTCCATGTTTTGTCATGGAATAAAGCCAACATAAAACATAGTTGTAAATCACAACTTTACAATCTCCCTCTTTGGCTATTCCGTGACAAAACACCCTATAACAGACTTTAGACTTAAACGTGAGTTTGGGAACAATGGCAAAACTCACTCACACCTAAATCTAGAAGCTGTGATGAACTTGGAACATGTATACCTATAACCTGAAATATTTGCACAAAACACATTAGACTCTCAAGGTAAATCAAGTGATAAAAGGACAAGTATAATGTAACAAGTAAATTGCGATCAAGTAAACATGATGTGAAACATGTAAGCAACTTGATCATACACCAAACAGTCATATGGAAATGACTACAATGATCATATAGCAAAGCAAATGATCATCCTTACATGCAACCAATAAAGCACAATAGCATAAAGATAAATGCATGTCCAACACATAAGCATGATGCGATGAGAGCAACAAAGTATAGATACAAAATGTAACATAAAGCACCATAAAGCAATGAGAAAACAAGCATAATATAAAACAAAACAAAACAAGGTTTGCTCATAAAAAAAATCTTCTCCCCCTTGGTATATGCATCTCCCCTATGACTTTTTCCCCTTACGAATGTGCACGAGGTAGAATTTCTCCCCCTAAAAATGTGCACAAGAGTCATATAGAAATGACGAAACACACTGGTATACTCTCCGGTATATTCTCCCCCTTTTTGTCACGAATAGACAAATGAATCAAGAGGAAGGAGGGAAAGAAAAGAAGATATGAACAAGGGTAAAGATGATGCATGAAGGGTGTAAGATGAATGAGAAAATGAAACTCAAACAAAAGACAAAACAAACAAAAAAAATGCTACAAAGCATAGAGTAAACATGACATGCTAAGGATGATGGAACATGATGTAAACCTAGGCATGACATAGACACAAGAACATGTTATAGGAGCTAAAAGGTCTAAAAAGACTTAACTAGCATGAGTGAAGTGCAAAACATGTCAAGTGTTAGAGTGTGTGCAGCAAAGGTGCATCTAGTGTGCATGTGAGATGCATGACCAATGCATGAATAAACACTCACGGGACAAAGTGTATAAAACATACCACCAATGATCAAAACATGATAAACATGAATAATTATGGTGATCCCCAAAATTTGGTACTCATCAGAGTTCAAAATAACGAGAAAATGCCATTTGGGCATTTTATCAAATACTTAGAGTGCACACACTACACATGTATGTTAAACAATGTATGACCATATGAAAATCTTGCCTAAATACATGTTATTTTTGCCACAAGGGGCCAACATCCAAAGCAAATCATCATTTAAAACAAAGCTCAATCAAAAAGATTGACAAAAATTAAGTTTTCCAGCTCCTATTTGGAAAAATCCCAACTATGAACATAAAACCCCCAAAAACATAATCTAAATATCAAAATCAATGAAAAGAGTTAAAGATTACCTTAGAGATGTTAATGGAATGAAAAACATTTGAATTTAGTTGGGTTTTGATATAGAAACATTAAAACAGGGGTTTGGGAGAGGATGGGAGACGTTTAAAACAAATGACCCACGAAATGCCCTTTAAAAAGCTGATTGGGAAATTTTCACGGGAAGCTTACTTGCGAAATTACTCATGAAAATTTTTGCAGGTAAGTCTTACTCGCAAAACAATCTTGAAACTCTTTGTCCAAAGTTGAAAAACTTGAGATTTGGACCATTTAACTCCCAGTTGAGCTTACACATGAAATGGGTCACGAAAACACCCAGAAAACATGTTTTTCACACAAAAGCAACTTGAAAAACTTTGAAAAACGTGGGTGATACAAATCACTTCCAAAAGCAAACAAAAAGAACAAAAAGAACAAAAATCCTTTTTGGTTTGATCCACATATGGTTGAGCACACACACATCACATTTGAACATGTATAATCACACAAATGAAATAGATATTCATTGAACATTAAACTTGTGTGTTGTGTGTGTGTGGATCAAGTGTGGAATAGTCCTTAGACTAGAGTGAAGCTTCAATGATCAATTCAATCAAGTCATACACAACTAGTACTAAGTCAAGTGGTTTATCTCAATTATAGAAGTGAACATATATGACCTCCCACAAGAAAATGATGACAAATACTAGAAGCTTTTCATTTGGCTTCTTTACAAAATATAACAATTGATCCTTTTTGGACAATACATCTCTTTTTGAGATCGGTGTTGGAAGTTTTTGATATTTCAATATTGAGAGTTAGCATTTGGCTTTTTGAGCACCATACATTTCAATACAAGTCGCTTTCCCTTTTTCCTAGTCAAATACTAGTATGTGCGACGGTTTTTGCAGCTCATTATCTCTTTTTATTTTGAGATTTACATTTGTTGAGTTCTTTAAGCAAAAACATAAAAAAAGGTGGGAAGATATATAGGCACAAGTCTATGCAAGTATCAAGACCATCAAGACTATTGACCAATCATTCATGACAAGCTTAAAGATCTATTTACAATAATCACACATAGTTTTCAAGATTTCTCCCACAAAGATATATGTGCATACATAACAAGCTAAGCTCGTAAATGTATTACGCTATTAGTACGAAGGTACTAGGCCAAACTCACATGTGAAATGTGCTTAAACATATATGATCAAACTTTTTGAATTTTTCACTTTTTATGTGGTTTTGGATTTTTACTCACACAAAACAAATGCAACAAAGTAAGATCAAAAACAAAAAACAAAACAATGCATATAAAGAGATGCATGATGCACAAATGCATGACAATGAAGCATCTAATGCATGAAGCATCTAATGTATGAAGGGTCCTACAAAGATCGAAGGAATTAGATTAAGGACCAAAAGAGCAAAAAGCTCAATCATAGGAACCCTTTCTCATCCAAACACAACGATTGTTTGGAATGAGTGTCTCATGATAAGTGAGACGAGGGTTGGAAGAATGAGAACCGGAGATGCACATAGACAGGAGTTAAGAGCATTAAACACTTTCTTTAACAACATGCTATTATCACTCAAATCCAGTTTACCCTTTTTAGCACAACTTCCAAGAAGCTCAAGTTTCTCTTTTTTTCTTTTTTTAATTCTTTTAAGAGCTTGAAATTTAGAGCAATGAGGTCTTAGATGACCAAAGGCACCACAATGGTGACAAACAATGTGTTTAGGTCCACTAGACTTTTTGGAAAGGGATCTAGCAACATGGTTTTGTTCTCTCTTCAACTTGGAGCATTGAGGTCTTATATGACCGATCACACCGCAATGGTGGCAAGTTAGAACAAACTTAGATCCATCCAAAACCTTAGGTTGAGACCTAAACGGAGGCTTTGGCTTAAGAGCCTTTCTCTCCACCTTTTGATTTCTTTTATGTGGAGGAATGTACACTGATTTGTCCTTTAAGGTAGAACACACAATAGGCATAAAATCGGGTACCACAGCATGATTGTAATAAATATTTTTATCTTTTTTAACTATAGGTTCAGCAATCAAACACTTGGCATGCATCTTAAGAGATTCATTTTCACATTTAAGATCATCAACAAGTTTGTTAGACAAAATAAGTTTAGCATCCAAGTCCATATTCAAACATTCAAACTCTTTCAGCTTTTCAAGAGAAATTTCAGCAAGCTTCTTATACTTTTCAACCAAGTTATTGGATTCATTGAGGTTAACAATCAAATCATCCTTTTCACAACGAAACTTGCTCAAATTCTCATGAAACTTCTTAAACTTTTTCTTCAAGAGATTGACATTTGGAATATCAACAACTATAGATTCATGTAACATGTTATCACAATTTTGAAGATTAACACTCATAGAGGCATTTTCACAAACACATGGCATGTTACACTCAACAACATCCATAGAAACATACAAAACACTATCCATGGCAAAACACATACTGGGTCAAGGATCACACTTAGGTAATAAAACTAATATAAGTGTACCCGCTCTGATACCAATTGAATGCTAAAAAATGTGTGAAAACACAAGAGTTTGTTTAGACCCCCAAATAAAAGATTACGGCTAGATTGCTTTTACTCTAACTTATCTAAGTGCGGAACAAGAGTAAATGAAGCGCAATAAACTGATAAAACTACTCTAGTGCATAAGCATGAACAACAAGCATTAAAAGTAAAGCATAAGAGTAAGGGAAGAGAGAATGCAAACACAAGATAACACGCCGATGTGTTATCAAAGAGGAAACCGAAGAACTCGGCGAAAAACTCTCCTTCGCCCTCCAAGCGGTAATCGATCCACTAGACAATCAATTGGGATACATGGGTTAGCAAGAGACCCTCCAAGCCTAATCTACTTGCTGTACCTAAGCCTTCCAAGCTCCTACTCCAACAAGGCTTCTCGGAATTGTGTCTTGTCTAGCTTTTTGAATCCCGCAACAAGCTCCATGTTGCATCCGCCAACCTTGGCATCTTCCAATTCTTCCCAACAACACCAAAAATACTCACTACACTCTGAAAAGATGTGGATTATGTTTGGGTACAAATCTCCTCTCAAGGTATGATAATGGGAGAGGGATGGAGAAGAGGCTACAATGGTTTCTTACTAAGGATGAGTAGCTCTCTCTCTAAAAGATGGGTGTGTGTTGTAGAGAACCTATCTAGGGTTATTCTCTCTGAATGGTCTCCTTTACATTTATGGGTAATGTGGGTATATATAGTACGTGTGAAGGGTAAAAAAGTGACACATAAAAATCCTCCAGGCAGAATGTTTCGCGACTACCTCGCAAGAAGGCCTTACCCGCGAGACACTCGCGAAAATGACAGCCTGGCACGACTCTTCAGCTTCCAGTCATGTGCTCCTCACATGCCCTTTCCGCGGGAACCCTTCTCGCGAACTTCTCATGAGCTAGTCGCGAAATGCACTGATCTTCATTTAAGCTTGAGTCTTCACCAACTTAATACTAAACCCAATACAATAAAATTCCACAAAATACAAGGAACAAAATTAAAGCAATTACAACACTTTTTGTCATGGAATAAAGCCAACATAAAACATAGTCGTAAATCACAACTTTACAAGTACATTCTATTTCATTAGAAAAAAGGTGATTGGGCAGCTCTCCTCAATGCACGGCTCATGGCATCGAAAGTTACATTATGATGCCCATGCCTATCTCGATGGGGAGAGTCGTGGTGAAGTCCCATGGTTTCATGAGACCTATCCTTCAACCGATGTGAACCACTACAGTGGGACAATTCTCTAATATTGCCCTCAGTATAGTTGGGGTCATCATATGACCCTTCCCGGTCCCTCTTATGGCTTCGACCTCTGAGCTTAATCTCTAACTCTATGACCTGCTTTTGCAAATTCTCCAACTCCTGTTCCTGCTCATTACGATACGACTGTTCGGGGACATAAGATACAGTTCGCTCTCCTTGCGAGGATCCTCATTAAAATCAAGTCGGGTCGATGCCCTTTTTGCATGCACTGCTGCTCTCTTCTATGCTCCCTTTCCATCCTCCGTTGGCCTCGTGATAAGGCCCTTGAATGATTTCTGCCATTTGACCCTCCTTCATCGTGCAGGCCTTCCATGTGTGGCCGATATCAGGTTAGCTCGAAGCTTCCTATTGAGTAGGATCCCTACAAACAGCGCCAATTGTAGTGCCCAAACTCGAGAGTAATGCTTTCTGGGACAAAGGACTTGGGCTTCCAATTTACTTGTTAGTGTGTTTCCTTGTACTCCTACGGATAGTCGCTTCAAAGGTTGCCTTAACAACCCAACTTCTTTTGCTTTCATGGTTCTAAACCCAGTTCTCACCCACCCTTTGGTTTTTCTTCTCCCTTTCTTTCTACTTGCCCTTACCTTCCATTTGTTTCCCTCTTTTTCTACATGCCCTTACCTTCCCTTTTTCTCCCTCTTTTTTTCTTTTTTAGAACCCCTTCTATTTGTTTGTCCTCCCCTTTTATAGTCTCTCCTTAGTGGGGGTTCAAATTATTACTTTTTCATCATTTCCCACATAATCCCACTTCTACCTGGAATCCCAGAGAAAAATCATTCCTTTTGAGGATTCTCTTGAAACTTGTTCTAGACACCAAACAGTGTTTGGTAGTGAACTTCCTAAAGGCACTAACAGTACTCGGGGACCGACCTGAATTTGACCGTCCCCTTATTAGCCTCCCTCTAGCTCATTAGTCGGTATTGGGCCTAACTTGGCCCAGACATAATAAGATTCTCCAGAGCATCAATTTTTGAACCCTTGTGCATTTTCCATTGGGCTGGGCCTATCCCTACAGTGTTGGGCTAGTTTCTGTTCCCTAAAATAGCCCTTGTTACCTGAGCCAGCCTTGGGCCTTTGTTACATGGGCCGTTCCCTGTCACTTGGGCCCAAGCCCCTACAGTAAGCATCGAGCAAACTAACATCACGGAGATGTGTGAGAAAACGGTTGCATCCAAACAAACCATAGGAGGGACAGATGTAACCAAATAGGCAAGTGGTCCTAAAGATCAACAAGCACAAACCCATGGAGGGCACAAAGCAATGAAAGAATGGCAAAAGACTAGATCTAGGCAGACAAACATGTATCTAAAGCATAAAAGCAAACGAGCATACACATGCATAAAGGAAATGATCCAAACCCTTTGTTATAGGCCTAGATGTATGGATATAGGCCTAGACCACAAGATCTAGATTTACATCCTACCTAAGAGCCAAAGCACAATAAAAAGGCATAACAAGAGACATAAAGATATAGCATCCAACATATAGATCTAAACACATAAACATGGCAAGGAGCACATAAACATATAGATCTAAGCATAAGCATTGCAAAAAGCATGGAAACATATAGACCTAAGCACAAGCATGTCAAAAAGCATGGAAAAATATATATCTAAACACAAACAAGGTATTTAGACATATCCTAGCCCAAGAAGGCCAGGCTAACAACATCAAAGCAATAAAAACATGTTAGAAAACAAGTAGACATGCAAGGAAAGCAATACAATATGCTAAAAAGCAGGTAGACAAGCTAGGAAAGCAATAAAACATGCTAGAATGCAAGACAAAGCAAGAAATTAAATGAGTGTAGATAGTAGCTAAAAAGTTACATCTATACCCCCAAACCTCAAATCCAAGGTTCTAAAACCAAGGAGAGGAATATGAGAGCAAGAACACTACCTTTTGATTGTTGGAGAAAAGAAAGAAATCAAAGGTTTTTGTTTGTGTTTTTTGAGAGAGAGAGAGAGAGAGAGAGAGAGAGAGAAAGAGAGAGAAACTACCCAGAAAATGCTCCAAAATGCTTAAAAATCATTTTTTTTTTTTTTTTAAGCTGGGGGGTCCAGGGGTTAAATAAGCGCTCAACACACTTCCTGAGGCCCGACTCACCCTAAAGGGTCGTTGTGTTGGGTCGGCGGCCCTTTAGGGTGTGCCGGGTCTGTATGCTGACGTCAGCAGTTTTGTCCTTTTTCTCTAGCTTTTCGGTTCTGACTTCGATCATATATTTGAAAGCCTTCCCGGACTCCAATTGAGCTTATATTGGTGTCCTTGGAAAGGTACAGATTTCTAGTTTCTAGAACACTAAAAGCATCCACAATGGTGGTGCTAAAAAGCTAAATTGCTATATTTAGCACCACAAACTACAAATATTAGGCTGCATTGGTGAAGCCATATCCAAAATTTTTAGTGCTTGAGCTACAATGCACAGCCATCTATAGCTATGCACTGTAGCTTAAAAGCTAAACCCAAATAATATTTTTTATTCTCCCTTTGCTTTAAAATATTCTTTTATTCATCCATAACGTTTTTCTCTCTCTGTCTTTCTTCATTGAGCTTCTCAGATGCTTCTCTCTTCTCATTCTCCCTCAATTCGTTCTTTACCTTCTCTCTCTCTCTCTCTCTCGCTCGTGCCTCTCTGAGTAGATTGTCGCCATCTTGTCACTGATGGGTCGCTGTCTTGCCACTGATGGGTTACCATCACACCGCTAATGGATCACTATTGTGCCATTGGATGGATAGCCGTCTTGCTGCTGATGGGTCACTGTCACGCCGCTGATGGATCGTGCCATGCCTTTGGATGGATCGCCACCGTGCCGCTTGGTAGATCACCGCCGTGCCTCCCCTCTTTGGGTGGATCGTGGTCATGTGTTGCTAGATTTTGTGGTGGGTTCGGGTGTTGATGAGTTTGCAGTTGGCTTGTGCTGGCTTTTGATGGTTTGGATTGATGGTTAGTGGCGGTGTGCCGATTGGTGAAGAACATGGGTTTTGTAGGTTTGTGGTGGTGGATCATGGCTGGTGGCAGATTGATGGTGGGTTTTGCCATGGATTGGTTGTGAAATGGTGGCTGGGTTGGTTTGACACAACAGTGAGTGGGGTGGTCAGGTGGTGGTACCATGAGGGGCTATGGGTTGAAGAGAGGGAAGAGAGGGAGAAGATTGAGAGATAAAGATGAATAGTGAGAAAAAATAATAAATAGGTGTTTGTGGATATATATATATATATATTATTTTATTGTGTTGAAAGCTAAAATAAAACCATTGATGTTGAGTGTTTTGTAAAATGAGAAGGTAAAATAGATAAAGTAGCTTTTGGTGGAGCCAAATGGCTAAAATTATAGCTCCACCAATGTGTATGCTCTAAAGAAATTGAAATTCCAACAGTCGGATCAAAAGTTATGGCATTGGGAAGCGAGCTGACGTGCTTGGCACTATTTCGATGATATCTCAACCATTTTTATTTCAATTTCAATTTCAACCTATGAGCAGTTGTTGGAAAGGGAATTCAATAATCTCCACAATGACATTAGTTCCAACCCATTCCAATGGTTAGATCAAAATTAGGTTTTCGAGTCGCTCCCAAGAGTCAACCTCTAGTCAAACTTGGTCAAAGTTAACAAAAATTTCTAATAACCTCGGGTTTGATGTAAAAACATGGAAAGTGTTTTTTTGGGGTGGTTTTAACCAATTTTGACCTTTGGTCAACCCTGGCTGACCAAGGACATTTCGGGTTTGATGTTAAAACATGGAAAATGTTTTTTTGGGGTGGTTTTAACCAATTTTGACCTTTGGTCAGCCCTGGGCTAACTGAGGGCATTTTGGTTATTTTGGTGTAAAATGGCACTTTGAGTGCTCTGATACTCGAATGGGTTGTACCATGTCAATCTAGATATTCCCACGATCCCCTGGTGAAAAGTTAACATTTTTGGAATTTTCGGGGTTCGGCATGCAAATCGAAGGTGGACAAAATATAGTATTTACACCTTGAAGTAGATATTTTTTTTTAATATAAAGTAGAAGATTAATCTTAAAAAACCTTCAATTTTCACCCAAATTCCACTTGGTGTCTAAAATGTGTGGCCTCTTAATAATTCTTCATACATTGTTTTTTTATTTATCTTGATGAAAGTTGTCTCACTTGAAAAACTGTTTTTCTTTTATTTTAATTATGCATATGTTTAACTGCTAAAGATAGTTATTTTATTTAATTGGGTTAGCTTTTTGCGTTAGCCCAATGGAGCTTGAGTGTGTGACTTGGGATGAAACCAAAGGAACAAATAAAGCTACTCTACCTCGAAGGTTTATCCATCAACTCTTGGCAAACCTAAAATTGTCATTAATTATATTTAATACTACTATATAAATATAATTTCAATTTAGGCTTTATTAATATAATTATATCGCAAGACTTTATTATCATATCACTTAAACCCTCTGTGAAAATATTCATACTAACACAAAGTCATAATATATAATCATCACCTTGTAAGTCACTATCTTTAAATCCTAAGTTCTTGGTTTAATCTTTTAAGTTATTTATATATCTATGAAATCAAATTTCATAAAATATAAATTTTAGTTACTCTTTAATAAAGTGGTTAGGTCTAACACTTTGAATAACTAAATCCATTAAACTTATCTCAAAAGAATATTTTATATCTCTGGAAAGATACTATAAATTCCATTTAGAGAATACGTGTTCTCTCATCATTACGTGTGATTTTCCGACAAAGATCTCACTCCTAATACATAAAAGAAAACAATGTTTCATGTTCAGGTTCACAATTTCCTTAAGATTGAAAGTCGTGGGATTTATTATTTAGTTGACAGTAATAAATAGAATAATTAATCTAACATGGTCCAATTTTATGTATCTTACACACTTAAGATACACCAATATATTAACTAAAAGTTTCCACTTCTATAATCAAGACAAATCATCTTTATTGACACGTTACATTCTTTGCATGCCCGATTTCATCACCAACTATGAAATCTAAATATTGAGTTTACAAAGAACTTGTGATTTATATCTTTTGTAACTAAATCAAATATAATGCATCTTAAGAATTATATTACAATGTCCAAATATTTATGTTACCATTATTTTAGATAATAAAACAACTTATTATTTTAATACATGATGTTTTACATAATGTTATACGTAACATAATATAATAGGATTTTAGGACACTAACCCTAACATATACAACCCAAAGCTTCCACAAATACAATGAATTGAAGAGGATCCTCCTATCTTAAACCTCTCAAACTTTTTCGAAAAAGTTGTTAAGATTGCTATATATCAAAATGGAAAAGCCAACCACGGATATGCAAAAACTATCCATTTCCCCTATATCATAAGAGGTGTCTCTTGCAACAAGAAATCCTTTTCAATTAATTATTTTTGAAACACAAATCAAAAAGTTATTTTCAAAATAAAGTTTCAATGCATTCTAGTTTAGGAATTCAAATTCTCTTATATGCATTCCACCTAAAAGTATATAGAATAATCCATATTTGTTTCATGATTCTAGTTTAGGAATTCGAATTCTCTTTTATGCATTCCACCTAAAAGTATATAGAATAACCCATGGGCACATTGATTGAGTAGAAATTACATTTCTATCGTCATTTATTTCAAACAAAAATAAATATAAGGGAAAATTTATACCATGTTTCATATTAGGTCACAAAATTTTTATTTTGTCAATTAAAGTCTCAAACTTATGAAATTGTTTCAATTTGAAGTCCTTGTCCATATTTGTTATTCATTTGTATATTATGAACAGAAATAAAGTAAAGAAAAATGGGAAGCTATCAACAAACTTTGCTTTATCTAGGTAATTAATAATTTAATATCAATTTTATAACAACCACTTTCTCACAAAAAAACTTTTTCACTCAAAGCAAGCTCTCTCTCAAAACATATTTTCTCTCCCTACCCTCTATGTTCAATAACTACCGATTTGATTTATGAATAAGTCCTAAGTGAAAAGTAGAGTGTAATCAATAGTTTCTAGTTTTTCTCTAATCAATTACTATTCAGACACTCCCCCTTTTTTTTTTTCCCTTTTCCTTTAGTAAACTCTCAAACACACTAGAAAAAGAATACCTCATTCCATTCCATTCATTTATAATTTTTTTTTTATAAAAAAATTCCATTATTGAACATAGCCTTAAGATCTTTTGGGGGAGGAAAGGAATGTAAATTATGTAATGAAACGATTGAAATTGATTTTTAAGGGTGTTGGGGGCTTTTTTAGTGCGTAGGCATGTGTCAGGTACTGGATGGTTAGGTTTACTAGACTCGAATTTGTTTTGCGATTCGAGCTCGATAATTAACACCAACCTAAAGAAGACATGTGGATATTAGTGCACCTACATGGCAAGTATAAAGAACCAAGCCCAAAATCTAAGTAACAAAGTGCAGATTATTACTGAAGCTTAATATGGGTCCAATGTAAAATGTGTCCAACTCGAAAACAACATGAGAATTTTAGGAAAAAGGCTCAAGTGATGTTTTTGTATAAACTTTGGATCTTTTTTGAGCTTTAGACAAATTTAACACAATACCCATTATTATTTTTTGCTTAACATAATGTTGATTTGGCACACATTACCCAAATAACATGTTGCCATGTGGCCAAAGCAAATAACGTGATCCCTAAAAAAGGATTATTCTATTTGTCATTTTCATTCTCTTTTATGTTTCTCTCCCTTCTTCTCTCTTTTCAGTTTAATCCCTCTTCACTTGTTTTTGTTTTTTTTTTTGTTTTTTTTTTGTTTTTTGTTTTTTAATTTTATTTATTTATTTTTGTTTGTTTGTTTATTTTTTTTGTGTTTTTTTTTTTTTTTTTGTTTTTGTTTTTGTTTTTTTGTTTTTTTTTTTTTTGTTTTTTTTTTTTGTCACATGCAAAAACCCTTACCAAATTCTAAGTAAATCAATTCAGTCATCCAAACATTTTCCGATTAAGGCATTCTTCTTTCTTCAAACAATATATTGATTTAACATTATGCATTAGAATTCTCTATTCCACATTGGCATGCCAAACATGGTCACACATTTGGTGTTGTGCCAGCTTTCTATATAATCTCCTTTCATACTTTCACCTTTAGGAAAAATTATTGAATACTCTGAGAGTACCAGAAATGCGTACTTCTCCATTTCACATGAATTGTGGGTCCTACCATAAATTTAATTAGTGGGACCCACAATTATGTGAGAAGGTGAAGTACGTATTTATGGTATTCTGAGAGTACTCAATAATTACCCCCACTTTCAGAGACCACCCAACAACAAATCCAAAGGATTGTTGAAACCCACCATGCTCATGGCAATAGAACCAAAACCTCTTGGTTCCAGTTGCTAATTTAGAAAAGGGGAATTGTAACTGGAAGTGGAGCAACATAGTTGTGGATTTTCAAGGTAGAGGTGGAGCAAGCACGAGTGGTCACATATGGATTTCGGTGTCACGATCCTTGTCTTTTGGGTATGACTGAGTGAACAGATTTAAAGGAGGAGCCATAAATCTGATTGGACTGAGGTTTTTTTATATTGGAATAAATAATTTTATATCTAAATACAATCATAATTAATGTTTATTAACAACATTAATTATATCATATTTCATATTTAGAAGGAAAAAAAAATCTTATTTTGTTAAACTTTATGTGCATTACTTGAATTAATGGCTAGCAGTCTCTTATTTATGATTTTTATAGGGAAAAATAAGTTAATGAAAGTCCACAACTCATAGTTAATTACTTCAGCAAATTTTGAACAAAATTGTGGCAAAAGTGATGTGCCCAGACTTATTGTATCCGAGTTCCCTCATTGATATATCGAGTCAAAACTATTTTTTCCTACTATTTCTTTTAAAAACTATAAATATAATGGATATAATATGAATATTACACATTTATTTTCTAGGCTTTTCTTCTTTTATAATCTCACAAACAAATTAAAACAAAAAAGAAAAAAAGTATTTCATTTATATTCCTATATAATTATTTTTCTTTTTATAAACTTCAAACAAACTTAAAAAGAAATAGCTTATTCATTCTTTTATAATTTCTTCTTTCTCTTCCATAACCCCATGAACTGTTGCATAGTACAGGAGGAAGGCCCTCTTCCAGATTTGAAAAAGTTTCGTTCTGTTAGCTGGCCTGGGTGGCGGGTATAAAGAAGTGAATAATCGAAATTGACAAATTACAAAAAAGAATCAATGAATATGCAAATAATTCAGCTTTACAAGAACCAAAAACCTCAAAAGCTTACCAACCAAAATAATGCTGGAGTGAGAATTGTTGGAAGCTGCATCAGATGCAGATTTCCTTAAGAGCTCAGGCTTGTTCTTGTACTTGTAACTACCGTACAGGGGTCACAGACAACTTGTTGCAAGAATGAGTGAATGACAATTTTGAAAAGCTTGATTATGGCGAACAAGCACATCCCATAATCAGCTCATTGGATTTTTTAGTAGAGTTCAAATTGGATCCATACGTTTGTGTACTTGTCCAAGAAAGGACATCCACCATAATTATTACACGTATTACTCGGCTTTCCTTTCACTTAGGGTTTACTTTACTGGTTCTGCTTTGCTTTCCACCCCAAGAAAATTTCCACTACCTCAATCTGCCATATGGTTCATCTAATTTGTTGTCATATAATTGTGGCTCTGACAATCATGTTTATTAACTAACCTTTCACATGAACTAATAACTAGTTTGGGTTCTTTATTTTTTATTTTTCCTTTTTTTGAAGCAACACAATATTTTAGTTGGTCAATCATAAGATAAGAGGCCACTCATATTTACAATTGACAATTACCTAAAATCTCTATGTAAATAATCATCAGTGTCTCAAAAAGAGGCTAAAGAAATATGTGCTACTCCCACGGGCAGATCAATGGACTGAGGACAGCTTGATACTAGTGTTCTCAATGGTGTGAATATTAAAGAGAGCATCACATGATCTCACACTCAATTTTAACTAAGTGTATAATATCCAGTATGTAATAAGATTTTTCATATTAACAATATTTTTCTGATTCTCAAAAGTTTTTTTTGACACGCATATCACAATTCAATTGCCTCTCTCTCCTCCTTTAAGAAAGTTGTGGGTGGGCCATGTCATTAACACTACTTACTGACCACACATCACAAGACTACAAAGTTCAAAAAAATTTAAAAAGAAAAAAACCGGGTAGAATTAATAGACAGGCCTCATAATGTGGTGAGACTTTGTTCAATGCGTCAGAGATGAAAAAGAGTTGTCCAATTCAAAAATGAGGACAGTAGGCCTCGGGTGTCTCTATAAGCTATCAAAAGGTCACTCAATGAGACTCAAGACCTTAAAATGCTTTGGCTTTAATGAGTGGCTTTGGTTTGCCGTGTGATTTAGCACTCTGGTTTCTTATGATATTTTTCCAAGAGGGTATGTGACTAAAATTCAGTCCCTATTTTTTGGATCTAACGGCCCAAAGCACTTGTCAATCAATCAATACCAAGAGGGTATGTGACTAAAATTCAGTCCCTATTTTTTGGATCTAACGGCCCAAAGCACTTGTCAATCAATCAATACAACAACTACTACAACAATAATCAAGGCTTAGTTTTAAAATTTTTAGAGTAGATTATGAATATTCAACAAACTAATTAGGAAATAGGTTGTAGAAAATCATTCAGCGTAATATGATGGGATTTGGTGTATTAGTGTTGGTATAAGCACTGTTAATATTGTAAAAAAGTATGGTGAACCAACAAACACATTATCTCAGAGAGAGAGAGAGAGAAAAAAGTCTCATATTGCTCAAGCAAGGGCTTGAATGGCATTTTCATTTTCCATTCAATGCATGGGATGCGGATCATAGTTGTATGAAGTGGTGTATAATAGAATTTACAACCATGGTTTAATTAACCCAAATCCCAAAAATTTTTTTTAACCATTTGAAATTCATGGAGCAATTAAGTCACTAATGGAGACACCAAAAGCTTTGAAGTTGATATGCTTACGCCACTCTTCCAGTTAGGTTCAAAGATGACGATGATAACCACAGCATTGCAAATTTCCACATCATTCCGATCGAGGTCGAGTTTATGCTTAAGCATTTGCTGTACTGAAGTAATTGGCTAGTTTTTGGTGGGAGAGCTCTTGTGGTTTCTCTGTGTACCTAAGAGAATCCTTTCAATGATTCCTTGGAAACTCGAAGAATATTTAAATATGATTTGCTAGCTGGTACTAAACACTTAGAGCATTAGCATCAGAAAATTCTAATTCTACTCTATTTTACCATTCCAAAAAGCCATTTTATCATTATACTAAATCATTTTACCATTTCTCCTACATCCCAAAACTCTATTTTTATTAAAATATTATTTTTTAATCCTTCTTTATTATTTATTTCCAAACCACTACATTTTTTCAGACTTGGCTGGAATTTCATCATTTTTTTCATCCTTTTTTTTCACTTTCTCTCCCATACTCTCTGTCACTTTCTCTCCCATACTCTCTGTCACTTTCTCTCTGGCCCTCCATTTCCCTTTCTCTATGCCTGACTGCGTTTCGAATTTGTGGGTCTCTCTGGTGCTGGGTGTGGCTGGGCTGCAGTGGTTTTTCTTGGATTGTGGGTCTCTGCGGTGGATTGTGGATCGTTTTTTCGGTGAGTTTTAATTTTGTTGGGTTTTGATTGATTTTGGTGGGATTTGACTTTTGTGGTTGGGTTTGTGAGTTGATCGGAGTGGCTTTGGGTGTTGGTTGTGGATGGGTATGGGTTATGGTGTTAGTGGCGGATTGATTTTGGGTTGGGGTTTGATTTTTGTGGTTGGGTTCGTGGGTTGATCGAAGTGGCTTTGGGTGCTAGTTGTGGATGGGTATGGGTTATGGTGTTGGTGGCAGATTGATTTTAGGTTGGGGTTCACGATGATGGAAGATAGGTGGGTGAGTGGGTTTTGGTTGATGGTGGGTATGGTTTGTGGTGGTGGTGGCTAGTGGTGGGTTGATTTTGGGTTGGGGTTTACGGTGGTGGCAGGTGGATGGGTGAGTGGGTTTTGGTTTATGGTGGTTGATGGTGGTTGGGGTTGAGGTTGTGGGTGGTGGTGGTGGCTGTGGTGGCTATGGCTGTGGTTGTGGCTGTGGCTGTGGTGACAGTGGGTGTGGGTAGTGATGCTTCATTGATGGAGATGGGTGAGAGGCTTGGTGAAGCTTCAGCGATGGAGGATGGTGTGTGATGTTGATGTTGATGTTGGGAGGAGGATGGTGTTTGGGTCTGAAGAAAGGAGAGAGCAGATGGAGAAATAGAGAAGGAAGAGAGAGAAGATTTCATGGGAAAAAACATAATAAAATATTATTATTTTTTTACAATACCGTGAACAGTGCAATTCTATGTTTAGAATTGTACTGTAGCAGTATTGCAAAAAAATTTGCAATACTGTTGTTTACAATTCCCTGATGCAAAGAGTTTTTGGGCTTAAAATGCCAAATTTCTCTTAGATTTGGCATTAGCATTCCCCAATGCTAATGCTCTTATAAGCTCCATACATTTTCAATAACTTAGTATAATTCACTATAGCTGAAAACTGATTAATAACCGAAAAGAGCTCTGGTTTTTGAGTTTTTCAATCATATTGGGTTGCTTGCTAATTGCTATATGAATTTACTGACGTTCATTACCTATAAAATAAGTAAAGTGACAGAGATATCACTGTGGCACGTCCACTAGTTGTGAGTTTGGCAAAACTGTGACTTTAGGATAGTATACTAGGAAGCATATGATTGTGATTTATGATTTGTGACCAATTGAGAAATATAAATCAATGAACGGCTCATATAATTAATTACTCTTGGAGATTATGCAGCAGGACAAGTGGCACTATGAAATAGTGGCTAGGAGGATAATGTAGGATGTACTGCATGAAAATTAAAAAGAAAAAGAAAAAGAAAACACACAAATTGAATCAATGATTAAATAAGTTTGATCACTTTAATCAAACTTTAAAATCCACATTGTTAGTGGATTAAGACCTTAATTAAGTTACGTAAGCAAGAACAAAGATGCGTGTTAAGTTAATATTATTGTAAGATGCACCATCCCACCAACATTATTATAAGACAAAGTATAGACAGACAGCAAAGCTATGGAGAAGATTTGGAGAATATTAATGGACATGTGAAATAAAATAATTAAGTGAATTAAATAATAAAATATTTGAGATCAGGAAATAGGAATTCAAGCGGAAGAGAAAAGATGGAAAAGAATGATGATGAGCTTATCCTGTTTGAACCTATCGCCACAAACCTACAAAATTTGATGAGCTCACGAAGGAATGTGGAAAGAGAAAGAAAAAAGTTGCGTCGTTTAGTGGAGGGGGAAAGTGGAGACAGTGCATACAGAATAGCATTGAATTAGATATCAAAAAACACTTATATAAGCCCATGATGGGAGGAAGCCCCAAACAGGCAGATGTTTAGGCCGGTGGTCTCATGGAATTTTCAAGAGACTCTAGGTCAGGTGCTGACACGTGGAATAAGAAATTTGAGCAACTTCAAATTTAAAAAAAAAAAAAAAAAAAAAAATCCAACCAAAAGCCAATTAATTGTATAATTTTATAAAATTATACAAAGAGAAAGTCTAGCTCCAAACATTAATAGGAAGATAATATTAGTTTTCGTTATATGCAATTTATTTGATTCACTTAACCTAACTAAGTGAATTATATGCATTGCATATGATGGGATATATCCTATTGATTGTTACAAGGTTTTAAAACTCAGACCGTTCATTGAATCGTAAAAGGGAGAGATTCAAGGTTTTTGAGGTCGAATTAAGGTTGAACCGGGTCGAATCGTGATGATATCATAATTAATTAAAACCTAAATATTGATATTAAATCTATAAAACTAGAAAAATTGACTAATATATCTATATATGTGAGGAAAATTTAATGATTTTCAAGCGTATATTTAATAATTAAATAAGAAAGTTAATAAAATAAAATAATAACCATGAAAACATTAAAATTTATGATTAATTTTTGAAGTAAAAGGGAGAGATTCAAGGTTTTTGAGGTCGAATTAAGGTTGAACCGGGTCGAATCGTGATGATGTCATAATTAATTAAAACCTAAATATTGATATTAAATCTATAAAACTAGAAAAATTGACTAATATATCTATATATGTGAGGGAAATTTAATGATTTTCAAGCGTATATTTAATAATTAAATAAGAAAGTTAATAAAATAAAATAATAACCATGAAAACATTAAAATTTATGATTAATTTTTGAAGTAAAGTTGAATATCTTTGAAGGATTTTAATTATAATTTTTTTTAAGAGATGGATAATTTAATTAGGTAGAATAAAATTGTGTTAAGTTGTTTTTATTTAAAAAAAAAATTGCTAAGGGGTTGGACCTCACAGTTCTTGCCACTGGTTCTACATGAACCGTGTGGTTTAACCCCGGTTTTAGGGGTTCACAAAATTGTCACAGATGCGCGGTTCTCTATGCTTAAAAAACCAGATTTCAATCCAGTTCTCAATTTTCCTGGTCTGACCTCTTGGTTCGGTCTAGGTTTGAAAACAATGATTGTTAGAGCCTAAAGCTCTTAACATGTTTGGAGTCAAATATTTTTCATTATAAAATTACATATTTAAGAAATAAACCCCATTGGCCATTTTGGTTCTCCATCTTGACCACCACCAATGTATGGCTCTTATTCGCCAACCAAGGGAACGAGGGTATTGAGATCGACAAACTAGTCCAATTGCCTTATCCTCTCGACAAAATTGTGATGGTGTGGAGAGTGTTGCCAACCATGGTGGACCCTACCAAGCCTCTTATAGTAGAATAATTATCACATGTTTTGGATACACGTAATGAGTTCCCTCACAAATAGTTTCAAACTTTGCTGATCACACCAACCGATACACACTTGAAGGAATTTGACTTTTTGTACTCATGGGTTCACCAGATGGAGGCTTTGATTTTCTTTGCGTAGTACTCTATTTCTGCCTCACAAAACCCTCAAGGAATTCGTGCATATATGTCTTTATATGGGCATTTAATGTAGGGTTGAAAAACAAAAGCTACCGGCTTCACTTAAAACACGTAAGTAAAACTGAGCCTATGAATCTTGATTAATTGAATATAAACTGAATGGCTGTCAAAACCGTTAACTCAATCGATCAAGAGTGGATTGAGTGACAATCAAAATCCTTGACAACACGTATTCTTTAAAGTGCATCTTCACACTTTGATACATGGATACGTAAATAAAAGTCACATGCACAATGATTATTACATTGTCACGAAATTTGCCAATAAAAAATCTAACAACTATTATTTAAAGCTTTCACTGAAACTTCATTAACCATGCTTCATTCTAATGGTTAGCGAAGGAGAGCCGCCTTATCATGTATTCATGTGGATGGTGGGCAAGATTGAAAACTTGAGTTATTCAATTGGTTTATTTTTTTTTAAAAATTATTTATTTTGACGCCATATTTCTATTGAATTTAATGTTTCAAAAAATGTCGAAACTCCATTAACCATGCTTCATTCTAACGGTTAGCGAAGGAGAGCCGTCTTATCACGTGGATGGTGGGCAAGATTGAAAACTCAAATTATTCAATTGGTTTATTTTTAAAAAAAAATTATTTATTTCGACACCGTATTTCTATTGAATTTAATGTTTCAAAAAGAAATGTCATAGGCATAAAAAAAACTCTCTCGTACAAAAATATTATGGATACTTCTTTAACTCGAGGAAAATTAACAACCTAGTGTTATTTCTTCTTCTAACTTTTAGAGGAAGTCTTGGCTCCATGTATGATGCATGTGGAACTTAACTAACAGTTATTTATAACAATTAAATAGATCAGTGTCCATTTAAAATATTTAATAGAATTAGAGTCTAGATGTCGTCACTTTCTGGTTCAAGAAATGGAGAGAGAGAGAGAGAGAGAGAGAGAGAGACGTGGGCTAGCTTCTGAGGGTTGAATTGACGGGCTGTGCAATTGGGTGGGGGGCTGGTGCACCCGACACCCACGCGGGGTTGTGAAAATGGACCCACTAGGCATAACCATGAAGCGACCAATCCAATGATGTTTGGTACCAACATGGGTAGCCGTTAAATCCAGTCCCCCCCGTACCTGGCACTCAAACCTTCGTTTGTGGTGCCCCTCTCCTCCTCTGTCTACGTTCTATCTTCAGCTACAATTAGGCTAGGAATATATTAAAGCATAAAAAACAGATATAGCCATGGATCATCTCATCTCTTTTGCGCTCTTTATTCTTTTGTTGTTTTCTATGGTTGGTAGGACCCTAATTTTGGCTCTACGTCTATGACCCATAATTGATGAAAGCATATTCATGGCCTTTTTTTTTTCATTGTAATTGGCACATGGATTATAAGACTAACTTTTGTCATGATTATCATGCATTGTATTTGTATATGATGAATGCATGTAGCTGAATAGCGCGTCCCCAATTTATGGCCTGGTCTGGTTTTTCCAAGGCAATGGTAAGTGATGATAACACGGTTCTGATATTTGGATTCATATAGCTCAGGTGGTAAATACTTGTGTCATTATCGAAGTTTTTGATCGAGTCCTACATCAATGTGCAGGAATTAGACTAAAGGAAGATAAATTATTTCTACTCTGTAGAGAAGATTTGTTGTGGGGAAGGGGGACTCTAACTAATTAGGTTATTCTATGTTTCTATTAGAAAAAACCAAACAATACCAATGAACCACTAAACTCAACATAGAGTTGGCTTTACAAATAAGAAACAGTCATTTGCACCGAGTTTGGAAGACTAAAACTTTGCTAGGGCCATAAACACAAATAAATTTTCTTTTTGGTAAACTTGCAAATATCAACTTTTTTAAAGATAATTTGATGATTGGGGCCTTGGGGGAAGGGAGGTTAAAGGAGTCAAATTACTTTTTGTCAACCAAGTCTTGTCAAATATATTTTGGGCACTTTAGGGTCTGTTTGTTATTGGTGTTTAAACAACAGTATCCACACGCTTTTTCACCTACACGCATTTCCAAAAAATACAAATGACACTACAACAAAATGTATTTTTAGCGACCAAAATTAGTGAGGAAATATTTTTCGTTTCTAAAAATACAGCTTTAGCGACGAAATATGAATTTTGTTACTAATAATGAAAAAAAATTATAACATTTAGCGACGATTATTTTCGTCGCTATTGTGATCTGAAAAATGGGCGCCAATAGGGGAAACTTTGGCACGAACTTAATTAATTTATAGCGACGAAATATTTCGTTGCTAAAAGTTGAAATTTTTAGTGACGAAATATTTCGTCACTGTAGGTATTGCTGTGGATAGTATTAGTGACGAAAATCCTTTCGTCGCTATAAGGAAGAAGTAGCGACGGAAAATAATCGTTGCTAAAAATAATCATGATTTTTTCATTCCATTGTTTTAGCGATGAAATCACAATTCGTCACTAAAAGTATGCTATAGCAACGAAATATTAATTTCATCTCTAAGAATCTTAACAAAATATGGGTTCTTTAGTGACGAAATTTACCTTCGTCGCTAAAAACATAAAAAGACCTGATACCTTTTGCGACAAAAAGTAGGCATTAGCGACGTAAATATTTTGTTGCTAAAGACCTAACTATAAATATGCCCCTTTTATTTCATAACTTCCCCCCTTTTATTTCAACTCCCAAAAGTCTGAGCCCTCCCATGCCATCAATACCAATTCTCCTCCCTCCCACTTGACCCACATCGTCGATAATTAAACACCACCCGGTTCGACTCGACACCCAGAACTCGGCGTCCTTTCTCCTTCTCACCGGTTCAATATCCTTGGTTCGTCGAACTCAGCCTCACCTCGTCCATCGGTTTGAGCTCCCCGTCCTCCAATTCCACTCGAGTACGACCACTGGAACTTCTCTATGCTTGACTTGAGTCAACTCTATGCTTGACTCGTTGCTGTCGTCGACGTTGATAGCCTTTGACGTCGCTGCCGATCTGAGCACGCCGCCTCTCTAAGGACCCACTCTTCGTCAACACCTCCACTCCTTCACCATCTCTTCCTCGGTTCGTTTCCCATTTCTTCTTTCTAGGTTTTCTTCCTTATTATTCATTTGGGTATATTGCTATTGTGTTGTTGTTTTTAGTGTTGCAAATTTCAGTGTTGGTGATGACTCTGGGATATATAGTTATTGCGAATTTCCTATTTCTTTTTATCGGTTGTTTGGTCATGTGTTAACTTGGTTTCACGGTATGTGATGTGTTCTGTTTGATAGTTTACCCGAAAAACATTGGAAATGTTCGGTGTCTTTCAATGAATTATCTTTAAATGTCATTTCCTATTGGTTGATTTGGTATATTTAAACTGGGATTTAGGCCCGGCAAAGTATTACTAAAATAATAGTAATTTAATTTTTAATAAACTATTTTTCTGGATTTTTGAAGATATAAAATTAATAATTAAGTTTTGGCGTTATAACTAATAAGAGGGATCTTTTAGATTTTACGTCACAGATGGGATGAAGCAAAATCTGATTTTGCTATAGAGATCAATATAGAACGTGTAAATAGGGAGAAACTTAGAAGGCTGGCTAAATAAATAAATAAATAAACTATTTTTTTTTATTTATAAAACATGTAATAGGGCAAAGCTAAAAGACTCAATAAAGAAGGTTTTTTTTTTTTTTTTTTTTTTTTTTTTGTACACATAATAATGTATAGAAGGACCACATACTCTATACTTGTGATGTTTGTGATTGGTTTGTGGTGGGTTGTTGTGTTGGAGCAAGCGGGTGGCTTGCATGGTGTTATAAGGTAGTTTAAATTCATATTGAGAGTGTTTTTAGTTTCTTGCAAATGTGAATGGAACTTGTTAATTAGATGTGATGAATATTACCTTATTTGATTCCAATACTTGTAGGCATTGTACTTGTGATATTTGTGATTGGTTTTGTGGTGTGCTCTTGTGTTGGAGCAAAAGAGTGGCTTGCATGGTGTTATAAGGTGATTTAAATTCATATTAGGAGTGTCTTTAGTTTCTTGCAAATGTGAATGGAACTTGTTAATTAGATGTGATGAATATTACTTTATTCGATTTCAATACTTGTAAGCATTGTACTTGTGATATTTGTGATTGGCTTTGTGGTGGGTTATTGTGTTGTAGCAAGCGGGTGGCTTGCATGGTGTTATAAGGTGATTTAAATTCATATTGGGAGTGTCTTTAGTTTTTTGCAAATGTGAATGAAACTTGTTAATTAGATGTGATGAATATTACTTTATTTGATTTCAATACTTGTAAGCATTGTACTTGTGATGTTTGTGATTGGTTTTATAGTGGGTTGTTGTGTTGGAGCAAGCAGGTGGCTTACATGGTGTTATAAGGTGATTTAAATTCATATTGGGAATGCTTTTAATTTCTTGCAAATGTGAATGGACCTTGTTGATTAGATGTGATGAATAATACTTTATTCGATTTCAATACTTGTAAGTATTGTACTTGTGATGTTTATGATTGATTTTATGGTGGGTTGTTGTGTTGGAGTAAGCGGGTGGCTTGCATGGTGTTATAAGGTGATTTAAATTCATATTGGGAGTGTTTTTAATTTTTTGCAAATGTGAATGGACCTTGTTGATTAGATGTGATGAATAGTACTTTGATTGATTTTAATACTTCTAAACACTCTATACTTGTGATGTTTGTGATTGGTTTTGTGGTGAGTTGTTGTGTAGGAGTAAGCGGGTGCCTTGCATGGTGTTATAAGGTGGTTTAAATTCATATTGGGAGTGTTTGAGTGTGCAATGTATATTTGTTTAAGTATTAATATAGATTTATGCATTCATGAATGGGATAGAACTTTATCTAAGTAGCTTATAGATTTAGATGTCAGAATACATTATGTATGAGTTGTCCTTATTTTACTAAAGTAGCATTCACCTTGCAATTGTAGTCAAACATGGATAAAAGTTGGATGACAATGGGTAAGACACTTGATGGCAGATTAAGTCATCCATATATTGAAGGGGTCAATGCTTTTATTAATTTTGCAAAAGCGGTTGTGGACTTGAGTGGTAATATTCCGTGCTCGTGTATTCATTGTGTGAATTGCTATCGAAAATCTTTTCATACTATGCGTATCCATTTGCTTTATCGTGGGATTATGCAATCTTACATTAATTGGTATAATCATAAAAAATCTCGTGTATTGAACGAGAGCATTCATGATAATGAAATGTCGGATGATGATCATATGGATGGTATCGATGCCTTGATTAGTGACCGAATTAGAGGGGAACCAAGAAATGCAACTGAAGATGAGGAAGTGTGTAATTTTGACAAACTTGAGGAAGATGCAGCGTGAGTTGTATCCAGGTTGCACTAATTATAGTATCTTGAAGTTTGTTATTGAGATGTTGAATGTAAACGTAATGATCAACTTGAGTAATAAGAGACTTGATATGATGTTAGAATTGCTGACAAAAGTTTTACCGAAAGGTAACTTGATTTCAAGGTCAACTTATGAAGAAAAAAAGATATTACGTGACTTGGGCACATCATACGAGCATATAGATGCATGCAAAAATGATTGTGCACTATTTTGGAAGAAAAATGAAAACCTTGATAAATGTCTGGTGTGTGAGGTGCCTAAATACAAGGATACACGTGCCCAAGGTAAGAAGATTTCTCATAAGGTATTGCGTTACTTCCCGTTAACACCGAGACTGAGGAGATTGTATATGTTAGGTCAAAGAGCTAAAGACATGAGATGGTATATAGACAAACGTGTGGACGATGGGATAATGAGGCATTCGGCTGATAGTGAGGAGTGGAAGGAGTTTGATTTGCAACATCTTGATTTTTCCCTCGAACCTCGCAATGTAAAGTTGGAGTTTACAGATGGATTTAACCCTTTTGGTGGCCTGTCATACTTATCCCCTATAACATACCGCCTTGGTTGGTTATGAAAGAGCCATATTTTATGTTGTCCTTACTTATTCTTGGTCCCCACCAACGGGGAAATGAGATTGATATTTACTTGAAACCATTGGTTGACGAGTTGAAGGAGTTGTGGGAAGAAGGTGTAGAAACTTATGATGTTTATAGTAAAGAGCATTTTCAGATGCGTGTAACTTTGTTGTGGAAAATACATGACTATCCTGGATTTGGTAACGTGTTTGGGTGGAGGACAAAGGGTTATCATTCTTATTACACTTGCAACGATGAACCATATTTAGAAACTTTGGAAAGTAAAATTGGATTCATTAACCATCGAGCTTATTTGCCTATGGAATATCGTTGGAGACATAATTGGTTGCATAATGGTTTATCGGAAAAACAGAAGAGATCTTTAGAGTTACCGATGGGAAAGATACAAGAGCAGCTACATAGAATGCCAAATATAATCTTAGGAAAGCATCTAAGTAACAAGAAGAGACAACTCATTGGGGAGCCAAATTGGTTAAAGGTAAATATTTTGTACAAGCTTCCATACTAGAAAAATAAGAAACTTAAGCACAACATTGATGTCATGCATGTGGAGAAGAACATTAGTGAGAGTACTTACGATACTTTATTAGGCATTGAGGGGAAAAACAAGGACATTAACAAGGCACGGATAGACTTGCAAAATATGAACTTTAGGCATACATTGCATTTGAAACAACGTCTTGATGAATCATATGACAAGCCTCAGGCTTTCTTTTCATTAAGCCCAAATGAAATGGATGGTTTCTATGACTTTTTGAAATCAGTCAAGTATTCGGATGGCTATGCAGCCAACATATCAAGGTCAATGAATGCAAAAAATGGTAGATTATCTTGTTTGAAAAGCCATGACTGTCATGTGCTACTACAACGAATTCTTCCAATTGGGTTGCGAGGGTTTGCACATAAAGACATTAGTATTATATTATTTGTGTTAGGCAGCTTCTTCCAAGACTACTCAAGGACCCTAAAGCGGAGTGAATTGGAGAAACTAGAAGAATGTATAGTTCTTATACTATGCAAGTTTGAGAGGTTCTTTCCTCCAGCATTCTTTGATGTTATGGTCCACCTTACTGTTTACTTGCCTCGAAAAGCAATTCTAGGAGGCTTGGTACAATATCGGTGGATGTACCTAATTGAAACGTAATTAGATCCTTTGATGCATCCATCAATTGCATCTTTCCCATGTGGTATAAAATCACATACTCCAATTTTTTTTTCCTCGTAGATATTTTGAAAAATTGAAAAGATATGTTTCCAACCGAGCTCGACCAGAATGTTCGATTGCAGAGGCTTACATTCTTAAAGAATGTATTAACAACTGGTCTTTGTATATTGATAGGATTGAAACTGTGCATAATCAAAGAGAAAAAAAATGAAGATTTTGGTGAATCTAGCGAAGGATTGATAGTTTTTTCACAAACTGTCCGACCTACAGGTAGTAGGCAGAATGATGGCAACTTGTCTTGTGCATTGCTTGATACTGCTTATTGGTACTTGTTGTACAATAGTCCTGAGCTAGAGCCTTATTTAAAGTATGTGATTTCATATGCATGTAATGTTTGATCAAGTTTTGAATATTATCTGCAGTGCTTAGTTGAAAATAAATCACCTTATTTTTAACAGTGAACACAAAAGCACGTTGCATAATCCTACTAGAAAAGCCATAACTTAAATCCAACGACAAGAGTTTCCCAAGTGGTTCAGAGAACGTGTAAGACATTTGAAATTTAATCACATACTAATAAAAATTAAACATTTAAATAGTTTCATCATTGCTTATTACTAATTAATATCACTTGTTGTATGTCATTATAGATGAATAGATTAAAAGTTAACGAGTCACCAGATGCTACTAAACAATTATGGTCATTAGCAAATAGTCTTAAGCCGCATGTGAAGGAGTACATAGTTTGTATGGTCAATGGTGTAAAGTTCCATACAAAGGACCTAGACAATCGTCGTGTAACCCAAAACAGTGGTGTATGTATTGAAGGGGACCATGAGGGAGAAAGCACGACTTCTATGGTCATGTGTGCAAAATTTGGGAATTAGAGTATGTGTTCCGCCATAAAGTTGTTTTGTTCCAATGTGAATGGTACAATACTGGTACCAATAATTGAAGGAGAACGATAAGAACCAATGCACACTGCATAAGCATTAATGTTACAAGTCAGTGGTATGAAAATGACCCTTTTATACTTCCTAGTCAAGCGAGACAAGTTTTCTACCTTCAAGATATCAAATTGGGTGAATCTTGGAGAATTGTGCAATCCATCCAACATAGGGGAGTGTTTGATGTCCCGGAAGTCTGAGGTGGAGAATCCAATGATAATACAGAAGATAGTGACGCATTCCAACAAGAAGCGATTGTTGATGTTATCTCTATCAATGTTGAGGACAATATTATTGAGTATTATATGGTGATGTTGAAACTGGAGTTGTTCTTGAAGGTAGAACTTCAAGAGATGCTAATCAAAATGAAGAGCCTGACATACCTGATGTTGATCTTGATTTGGATTATGATATGTAGAGTTCATAACAATTGTCTTAAATGTTGCGTGCTTGTCTTAAAGTTTTATGTTTGTCTAAGTAGCAATTGTTTTAAAGTTTTATGCTTATCTTGAACTTGATATGGATATTGATGTGATCATTTGTTGTGTTGAGTTAATAGCAATTGTGTTAAAATTTTGCACTTGTGAATTGCTTGATATGGATAATGGTGTGAACTTTAATATGTAAAGTTAGTAATAATTGTACTTATCTGTTTTGTACTTATCTTGAACTTGATATGGATATTGATATGGTCATTTGTTATATTGAGTTAATAGCAATTGTGTTCAAATTTTGCACTTGTGAATTACTTGATATGGATAATGGTGTGGACTATGATATGTAAAGTTAGTAGTAATTATTATTGAGAAGTTTTGTACTTATCTTGAACTTGATATGGATATTGATATGGTCATTTGTTGTGTTAAGTTAGTAGCAATTGTGTTCAAATTTTGCACTTGTGAATTAATTGATATAGATAATGGTGTGGACTATGATGTTAAGTTAGTAGCAATTGTACTTATCTTTCATGTCAATACATAGTTTCAAAAAATGCCTATAAAGGTCAAATACACTCATAATATACCGAGGTATGAGATGACAAGATTGGATAGAATGAGGCAAAACCAAGAGAGAATAGTTGCTTTGGGATTGAAGCACATCTCAACTTCTCTAAAGGATTCCGCTCAATCCAATTGTGGTAGATGATGATTATGTACCATCTATTGGTGACGATGACAATGATGATGAGTCATCTAATTCTTTAATCCATAAGGTACAATAGATGTATTGTTTGCTACAATAGATGTTATTGTTATTAGAATTATTACATTAGATAATAACTTTGTTGTTTCATTATTTGTAATGACTTTGTTGTTCCATTATATGTATGTTTGTTAGTTACAGATGGTACTAGGATGACTTACACGCTCACAAGGTGAGGCATCTATCCCGGTGGTTCAATCTACGAAAACACCTCCTTAAGCAAATCCTTCCGCCCAAAGTTCTTCTAGTGCAGAGGTGCAGGCTATTGGCGCATTAACTAGCACGACTGGTAATTACATAGAACATACTTAATTACAACTGCACCCTATCTTTACTATTGAGATTATACTTCATTTAATTTAGATATAATGTACATGGAATGTATAATTTTTTAACATTGATAATGTCTGAATAGGATCTACTAGTAGAAATACCCGTGGAACAACATGTGGTATAGAAGTATAGGAACTTGTTGAAAAAAGTGGTAAGCTGCCAGTATTATAGCTACAGAGTATGTTGCTCCTGTTAGGAAGAATGGGTGCAAGCTTTTCAATCAAATTGGCGTGCAAGTGTGAAGTAATTTGTCCAATTACAATGTGAAAAATTGGAAAAGTGTTGATGCTGCTACTAGAGATGTGGTGCTTCAAAATATCGCGGTAAATTTACATTGATAACATCTAACTTGTCTTTGTTGTCACTAAGCATATAAAATTCATATAATAATATTTTTATAATACATATCCACTTCATTTTACAGTATCAGTTTGAGTTAGAAGGAGATTTCAACTTGGTAACGAAAACATTAAATACAAAATGTTGAAGATTATTGAGTTGTAGCTCTAATAAGTTGCATCAAGCTTATAAAAAGCTCGTACAATCTCATGGTGCTGACTATGCAAGAAGCCACCCACAAAAGAATGCCACACTTGAGTAGTGGACTGGACTCATTGATGGGAAATGGACCAATGAGGAATGACTGGTAAATTATTTATGTGTATATTATTATTATCCAATGTTTACTATATTATGTTGTCAAATGATTAGATTAATACTTAGATGAAGTAAATGTATACTGTTTTATTCATGATCTAATAAATATCTTGAATGTTCTTTATTAGAAAAAATCAAAAAATAACTTTGAAAATAGGAACAAAACTTCAGGCAAGCATAGATGTGGGACAAAGACACTTGCTGTTAGGGTTAATGAGGAGGTGCGTGTTTTTTCATTTTCTTAAACCTTAGTATATTACATGTTATGATTAATGAACTATATCTATCTAACCCTCGAATGTTAATTAATCAGACAAATAATAATGGCGGTCAAGTTCCTGAATTAGCAAAAATCTTCAAAGATGTTCATTTCAATCCAAAGACAAATATGTGGATACACCATGAGGATGAAGCGATATATGTATGTGTATCATTCCATCCCTATCATGTTTGTAAACCTATAACATATGTAGTATTAATGTTGTGATTGTTTGTTTCTTTCTCTCTTTCAAATGATAGGAAACTATTCTCAAAGAGCAAGAGGATCATTGTCAAGATCCTAATGCAATTCCCTTTACATAAAAGGAGATCTCAAACTTGGCTTTTAAGAAGAAGTCCAGTATTGTAAAAGGACTTGGCATGAGACCTTCCTCTTCTCTAGTAACCACCGCCTTATCTAGTTCTTTGGTGGAATATATCCATGGTCTAGAAAGTGAGATAATTGAGCTCAAAGAGGCAAGAACTAGGGATGAAGAGGAGCGAGTTAGGGAACAAGAGGTGTGAGCTAAGCAAGAAGAGGTCCAAAAGAATATTCTTAACTTTTTGAGGAGCAAGGGTTATGATGACGCTCTTACCTATGGGGGTGGTTCATCTTCAAGTTAAAACACTTATTGGTTAGTACTTTATTTTAGCAATTGACCCGCACTACATGGTGTGACTACTTTTCTTGATGCATTATTTGAAACTAATTGTATTATATTACACTTGAAAATCTATATTTGCTTTCTACAACTTATACATTAGGAGTTGTGATTTTAATTCATTGGTGGCCATTCTTAATGCATTGTTAGAAATGTTTCTTATAACATAGTTAATGTTGTTTTTATATTTATGCAAATTTCTTATTGGTGACTTTTAGGGGATTTACTTTTGGCATTACTTGAAAACATATGAGGACATCTTCCGTTGGTTCTAATTATATTATCTACACTTTTTGTATTGTTATAAAACATCTTGTGTTATTGTATGTGTTGCAAACAATTATTGTATGGAAGGAGTTTGAATTGAATACTTGTTTTATTTTTTACTTGTGGAATGTATGGGTCGTTTTTTTTTATAAATGTGTTTTTGAAATAAATGTGTTATTCAAATGTGAGGTTTTAATAATGTAACGACAGGTTACAGGTTGATATCAAAGCTATGAAAAAAATAAAAACAAAAAATAAGTTTTAGAGACGAATATTTCTGTCACAAATATTGCAACAAAAAATTGTTTTAGTGACAAAATATTTCTTCACTAAATGTAGCAGAATTTTGTAAGAATTGGTCTTAGTGAAGAAAATTTTCGTCGCTATATGTGCCTGGATTTTCTTTAAAAAGTTTTAGTGACGAACTTTTTCGTCACTATATGTACCCGAAAATAGTTTTAGTGACGAAATTATTCGTCATTAAATATGATTTAATAAACTAAAGTGTTTTTGGTGCTGAATAGTGTTTTTAGCGAGGAAAACATTTAGTGATGAAACGTTTTTGTCGCTAAAAGTTTTTTTTTTAAACAAATCAGACTTTTAGTGACGAAATTTTTCGTCGCCAGGACTTTCAGCGGTGAAATGAGTTTCGTCGCTAATTAGTAGATTTCGTTGCTAAAGGTCTTTAGCGACGAAAAACTGGACTTTTAGTGATGAATATTTTCGTCACTGAAAATACATTTTGTTGTAGATAACGTTACTAGAACAACATTACCAAATGGGCCATTAGATATATAGGTATGGCTCCAATGTTTTTATAATGGTTTGTCCCCTTCCTTTTCTCCCTAATAATGGTTCCAACTGTTTCTAATGGAAAATGTTGTCAAACATACTTTGGGAGCTTTAGATACATCATACATGGGTATTACTCCAAACTTATTGTATTGGTTTTTCTCTTCCCCTCCCTTCTTAAAGCTCTTTGGTCATGCATGGAAATGGAGGATTTAATTGATTACAATTTATAGAAGTAAGGGTTTGTTTGGGATTGTTGTAGAAAATAGAGCTTGTGGTTGTGGTGGTAGTGAAAAGTAGGGGTGAGTAAAGGGCTGATAATGAGTAAAGGGCTGATAATGAATTAAAGTAGAAAGTAGAGCTTTATTATAGATTTTTAGCCATATTTTTTTAAAAACTAAAACGTTGTTAAAAAGCTTGGCAAACTATAAGTGCTTTGAACATGTAACTTTGGTTTAGTAACCAAATTAACAACTAGCTTTTAAATCTAAGCAAATAAATAAAAAAATAACCAGCTTTTAAATATGAAACATGAAGAAAGAAGATATTACAAAAGAGTTGCTATTTTATCTTATAAATACTTATTTTCATACTTTGAATCTAAACAATTGAATTAATAACTAATGTATTCTTAGTTGTTGTGACTGTTTTGTTATTGTTATTGTTAGGGTCATGTGTTTTGGCATTGTCAAATCATGCTAAATTATGTGTCTTTTATTGAGTTTTGATGTGTCTTAAAGTTGTAATTGAAGACTAAGTTGAAGACACAAAATTTGGTCAAGAAAAGGTTAAGAAAAACACTTTTTCAACATGTACCTCAATAGCAGCTCGATAGAAGCACGATACCTCTTGATAGAAGCTTGAAACTTACTGTCTTCTCGATAAAAGTCTCGACACAAGCTTGATCGATCGAGCTTCACGGATTAGCAAAAATCAGCATCGCGAAAATGCCCATAACTTATTCATTTGAAGCTTGAATTGAGATTTGTTTGAATCGGTATTTAAAGGGCATCATAAGCCATCTATTAGAAGGATTTTTAGAGAGAGAAACACTCCGTTTATGAGGCTAGGGTTTTGTAACCAAGTTTTCTTTATTTCACCATACCAAAGAGTTTCAAAGTAAATTTGAAGATACCATTAGTGAAGAGGCTGAAGTCATAGCAACCACCACAGACTTGCTACTGTGAGGAAAACCTTCAAGAGGTTCTTGAAGTCAGTTGGAGGTTCCAATTGTGATTGTGGGTGGAGCATTCATATATTGGAGAGTTTAGAGGTTCTAAAGCGGTAGAATGTTTCTGCTGGAAGTTTATCTACTGGGATTGTAGAGTTTAGGGACAAATGTTTTGTACTAAATCTGAAACTTCTTTTTATTATAGTGGATTGCTTTTTGGGAAGGTTTTCCCCCAGGTTTTTTTTACTGTGAAACTAGTTTGTTTCATTGGTTTTCCTAGGTCATCATATATTGTCTTATTTACTATTCCATTGTGCATGATATTGACATGATATTGACGTTTGTTTGTATCAGAAAGAATTATTCATAATAGATCTAATTAACAACTTGGTTTTAAAACTTGTAAACTCTATCAACTGGGATCTAAATTTCCCAATAGTTATTGTGATGACGATGATGGTGGTGATGACATTAATTATTATTCTGAACCTATTTGTATTATAATTATTAATATAATCATATACTAAAAGCTGGGTCCTAGAAGCTGTTGCTGCACCAGTTGGGTATCTTCTATCAAAGACAAGTGGCTAAATTTCACATTAATTACTAAAATAGTTTATTATATTTATTGCTAAAATAGTTTAATTTGGTGAAAATGCTATTACCTAGGTTCCAAGAAATTTTAACTCATACTCCAACTAAAATTCTATTATCAAAAAATAAATTAAAATATTTATTTTAATTAGGTTAATCATCAATCATAATTTTGAATTTTTTAGATAATAATTTTTTATCTAAGTGTAATGAAACTTGAACACTACATATTGTCCATGTGTCAAGTGACTCAATAAATGTACAAGTGACTCACTAATTTCTATGATAGTTTAGATAATATGGAACAAAGATATTAGAAAATCAATTTGGTTTTCTGCCAAGACAATCTACCATGGAAGCTAGTTACTAAGACGACTAATGGAAAATTATAGGGAGACCTGTAAAGATCTTCACATGATTTTTATTGATCTTGAAAAAGCATATGATAGGGGCCCTAGAGAGGTTATGTGATTGGTTTTGGAAAAGAAAGGAGTCCATCTAAAGTATATTAAATTGATTAAGGATATGTATGATAGAGTTGTAACTAGTGTGTAAACAATTAGAGGAATCAAAAGTGAGTTTCCTCTCACTTGTAGGTTTTCACCAAGGATCAAGATTAAACTCATATCTCTTTGCACTAGTGATGGATGAGCTCAATAAATCAATTAAAAAATAAGTTCCTTGGTGTATACGTTTTTGGAGATGATATAGTGTTAGTGGATAAAACTATAAGTGGAGTTAATGGCAAGTTAGAAATTTGGTGAGATGCTCTAGAATCTAAAGGTTTTCATTTAAGTAGGACTAAACTGGAGTAGATTGAATGCAAGTTTAGTAAAAGTAGAAACAGAGATGAAGGGGTGATAAGAGTTGATGGTCAAGAGATACTAAAGTGAGAGAGTTTTCGATATCTTAAATCAATAATTCGTAAAGATGGAGATATTGAAGAGGATGTAAATTATAGATAAGAGCAGGGTGGATGAAGTAGAGAAGCGCATTAGGAGTATTGTGTGATAGTATTATGTTAAAGGAAAATTTTCATAAAACTATTATACGACCAACTATGCTATGTGGTACCGAATGTTGGGCAATTAAGAAGCAACATATCCACAAAATGAGTGTAAGGGTCATATTTTATGTGATTGTCATATCCTATAGACAAAACACAATTTATATGTAATTGAGTCTTAGTTTCTAGTGTGTTCAAGAAGTACAACAAATTGTATTATTGAAGACAAAGGATTGCTTAAGAAACTACTCAAGAAAAGCTGAAACTACTCATCCCGATACTTGCTCGATACTTGTTGATCTATCGAGAGTTAATGAACCTCGGTACTTGCTTGACACCTCTCAATATATTAAGCCTTGGGTAAATTGAAATTGAAATTCAGTTTTCAACCCACAATGACTTGGCTTCCTAGTGATTTGTGTACTAGGGTTCTAGAGCATGTAAAAGACATTTTGCAACCATCATCACAGAGACAGAGAGACATGCATAACAGGAGTTGCTACGACGTTTGTACACCTAGGGTTTTGTGCCAAGCTACTTTTTGTTCATCCAAGTGTGAATTGATGAACTTTGTAAATCTACAACAATAAAAAAGGTTATTGTGGAGTTAGTCACGGATAGGGAGATTCGTGTAAAAGAGAAGTCTTTTACAAGATAAAGTTCAATTGGAGATTGGAGCTGAGACTGGTATAGCTCAGTAGATCATACTATAGGTACGTACTTCGGGATAGGCTTGTAGTGTAAGATGCCTTGTACTTGGAACCGCTTTTTCTTGTTAGTGGATTCTTCAAGAGTGCTGACCTGAAATTTATTTGATGGAGTTTTGCCTACGAGGGTTTTTTCCCATCGTGATCAAATCGCCATGTCAAACTTAATTTTTATTGCATTCTATTTAGTTTGGTGATTTGATTGTACCTTGATTTGCATGTAATATTGACTAATTAATCAAATTGGGTAATTGGCTTAATTAACTGGAGTCAATCTATAACCTAACAATAAGTACAATAGAAATGAGAATGTTAAGATAGATAAGTGGGAATACACGAAAAGATGTGTTTCAAATTGAGGAAATTCATTTAATGATAAGGTTCACCATTATTAATGAAAAGATGGGAGAGAGTCACTTGAGGTGATTTGGTAATGTTTAGAGGAGAGCGAATAATGACCAGTTAGAAAGAGTGAGTTGATCCAAGTTAAGGGGATGGAAAAAGTAGAGGAAGGCCAAATATATATATATATATATATATTAGTAAATGTAAAGTTGTAATTTACAACTATGTGTTTTGTTGGCTTTTATTCCGTGCCAAATTTGGTTGTAATTTTATTCAGTCTTTTATACCTTGTATTTATTGTGGGACTTAATTGTAAGGGTTGTGTGATAGAGAGAGAGAGTGTGAAGACTCAAGCAATTGAAGACAGAGGAGTTTTCGCGAGTAGTTCGTGATTAAGCATCCCACGAAATGATGCATGTGCCCTGCACATGATTGGAATGCGAAGAGTCAGGACAGATGGAGATAGCTGTGTTTCGCGAGTAGCTCGTGGGTAAGGCCTTCCCGCAAAACACTCACGAAACATTCTGTTTTGCTAGACTGTGCTATCTGATACACACTTTCTGTACCCACACTATATATACCCACATTACCCATAAAAGTTAAGGAGTGCTTCAGAGAGAAAACCCTAGCCACAAACCTTAAGAGTTAGAGATTGTTATACCCACAATCCTCTACACAATTGCTTGTGGATTTTCCTCAAATCCTACCTCTCCATTTCCATATCATTGAGAGGTTGATAGCCCAAACACTTACCACACCCTTTCGGAGTGTCAAGTGAGGTTTTGGTGCTACTGGGAAGCATTGGAAGAAGCCAAGGATGGCAGATGCAACATGGAGAGCTAGACAAGACACGGTTCCGAGAAGCCCTGTTAGAGTAAGAACTTGGAAGGCTTAGGTACATCGGGTAGATTAGGCTTGTAGGGTCTCTTGCTAACCCATGTATCCCAACTGATTATCTAGTGGATCGTTTACTGCTTGGAGAGCGGTGGAGAGGTTTTTTGCCGAGTTCTTCGGTTTCGTCTTCTATAACACATTGGTATGTTATCTTGTGTTTGCATTCTTCTTCCTTACTTTTTTACCTTTCATTTTACTGCTGTGTTATAATGTTTATGGGTTAGAGTAGTTTGTTTGTTTATCCGCTCTCATTTACTCTATTCCGCACTTAGTATTAAGTTAGAGTAAAATCAATTGAGCCGTAACTTTAATTTGGGGGTCTAAATAGCTCTTGTGTTTTCACACATTTTCGAGCATTCAGTAGAAGTAATAAAAATAGACATTTCACAGACAATAGGACCGTCTCACAGACAACAAGACCATTTCCATTCTCTTGAAATTCAATGTCAAGCTCACTCCCTTGGATGGTGAGCCTCTTTCCGATATTACTTGTTACCGTCAGTTGGTTAGTAGTTTGATCTATTTCATAGTCAGATGTCTTATTACCCTGGCTGTTATTCGTCGTTAGCCTCTCTATCAGATGGATGTGTGTAGACACTGCATTTTGTACCCCTTACGACTTGGGCCCCTGTTCCTTAATGATGCTCGACCTCTAAGGCCCAATGCTAGTTTAGAGCCCAATCAGATTTCAAATTGAATTGAGAGATGTAAAAATGGGAAATATAACCTTTTAAATGAGCAAAACTCTATTTTTGGAAATAAAATTACCAAAGTGGCCCTTGGCCTACGTACGTGGGTAGCAGCCTGTGTATGTGGGCCAAAGCATGCATATGCAGGCACACTCCTATGTACATAGCTAGGGTTTCAGAAGCATGGAAGAGACAAGTTTTCTGCAATAATGGCTAAGGTTTGGAATGAATCCTACATTGTCTGGGAGCCGTTCCAAACCCCAATTTTTCCACTATAAAAAGCCTTACATAGTACATTTTCAAAACACATAGAAATCCCATGGGAAAAACCTAAGATTCACTTGAAAATAGTGAACCAAAATGGAGTTTTTTACAAAACACACTTAAGTCATTTTTATTTGATTGGGACCTTTTCTGGCCCCAATCCTTTTAGTTTAACGTTGCTAATCACTATTTTATTGAATTGTGATAGATTTGACTAAGAGGAATGGTAAAAAATCAAGCCTAGGAGCTTTTTGCTTTAAGGTATTCTTTCTAACTTTCTTTTCTTTTCTGTCTTTCTTTTTTTCTTTTTAATCTATTTTCTTGCTTAGTTTATATTTATGCATGTTTGTTTAGGTTAGTTTTACAGTTCTTTTATGTTTGAGCATGTTTGGTTGTTAGAATTAGGGTTTTAGTTCATGCTTTGTTTTCTGCTTTGTTCATTTCTAGGTTAGGGTTTTGAACAAGCCCCATGCATGCATGTCATGAGCATGCATATGCAGGCCTCTCATTGTGTACGTAGGTGCTTGCCCAGAAACCTTAATTTTAATTTCTACTTTGATTGGTTTGCTTGTTTCACATATCTTGCCCCTGTCTAAACCCTTTTCTGATGTATGCAAGTACATGAGTCTCTATTTCACATGCTTTATTTGTTATTTATCCCTCATATGCTAGATTAGGGTTTTCTTTCATTTTGATACCATGCCATTCATTCACATGTCCATTCATTGATGCCATAGGTGTTGAGATGCGAGGAGGTTGTAGACATCGCATTTTGTACCCCTTACGACTCGGGTCCCCGTTCCCCAATGATGCTCGAACTCTAAGGCCCAAGGACAGTTTAGAGCCCAATTAGATATCAAATTGACTTGAGGAGTGTTAAAATGGAAAATATCACTTTTTAAATGCATAAAAATCTATTTTTAGAAATAAAAGACCAAAGTGGCTCTCGGCCTATGTACGTGAGCAGAGCTTGCGTACACGGGCCAAAGCATGCGTACGCAGACACAATCCTGCGTACGCAGTTAGGGTTTCAGAAGTATGGAAAATGCAAGTTTTCTGCAATAATGATTAATGTTTGGAATAAATCCCACATCGTTTGGGAGCAGTTCCAAACCCTATTTTTTCAAGTATAAAAAGCCTTACATGGTACATTTTCAAGACATACAAAAATCCGATGGGAAAAACCTAAGATTCACTAGAAAATAGTGAATCAAAAGGGAGTCTTTCACAAAACACCCTCAAGTCAATTTTATTTGATTGGGACCTCTTTTGACCCAAATTATTTTAGTTTAACGTTGCTAATCGCTTGTTTAATGACTTGTGATAGATTTGACTAAGGGGAATGGTCAAAATCAAAGCTTGGGAACTCCTTTTTGATGTATCAAGCTTCAACCTTTCTTTTCTCTCTCTCTTTTTTCTATTTTATTTTTTTTATTGTTTAATATTTTTTCTTGCTTTGTATGTGTTATAACCTGTTTATTTAGAGTAGGTTTATGTTGTCTTGTATATTTTGAGCATGTTTGGCTGTTAGAATTAGGGTTTTTGTTTCTGCTATATTTCTGTGTTTTTAGGTCTTCTGGCCAAGGACTTGCGTACACATAATCTTGCTTGCACATGCAGGCTTGATTGCGTACGTAGGCCTGTTCTTACGTGCATGTGCCGCTGCCTAGAAACCCTAATTTTTTGTTTGTTTATTTTGTTCCTGCCTTCACATGCTTGTTCTGTTTAATTTTTTTTTCATATTTTTTAGGTTCTATAAGTCTTTATGCCTCTGCCTCACATGTATATTTGTCTTTCAACATGCTTAGATTAGGGTTTCTATGTTTGTTTCTTGCTTTGACACTATGCCATTCATTCACATATCCATGCATCAATGTCATAGGTGTTGTATTGCTGAAAGGTAAGTAAAGGGTAAGTCATGCATTAGGAATGTCCATGCATTTGTGTTGGTTTTATTATTTTGATGATATGATGAAGCATGCTTAGATGTATGATTAGGGTATATAATGTGTTAATGCCTTGTTCATAAGATGCTTTGCTTGCTATTGATGAGATGCTTGCTGCCATGTTTGGGGTTGCTGCCTTGTTTAGATGTATGATAAAGTCCTTCACATGTTAGATGAATGCTGGGGTTTTTTTTTTTTTTTTTTTTTTTTTTTTTTTTTTTTTTTTTTTTTTTCGTGTTTGGTTCTCTTTTGCTTTGTGGATAGATAAGTATGCTTGTTTAGGGATAAAAGATGCCATGTTGTATGTTAGATGCATGATTTGTGTATGTGTGTGTGAGAGAGAGAGAGAGAGAGAGAGTTTAGAATACAAGAGTTGAACTAGTTTTTAATAAGGTTAAGATTAAGATTAAGACACAATGATGGGAGGCTAACCTTAGGGTTAGGCGATCTTGGGTGCCTAATACCTTCCCAAGAATGTACCTAAACTCCGAACCCATACTCTGGTAGTAAGATCAAAGGTCCTTCCTCACGAGGACATTATATATATGGTTCCTAGACTATTGCAAAAACTAGGTGACGACTCCAAAAGGCCCCCTGTGTTCACAGTGGTGACTCCACTGGGGATAGTGAGTTTAATTCCTATGTGTCTTGTTTCTTAACCTTAATAAAAATTATTTCAATACTTGTTTTGCACACACATCACTTGTTTTCGGTTGGAATCACAGCCCACCTAATTGTGAGTGACCTACTTATATATTCCTTTAGCCTTAGGGAGTCTACCCACACTAGAGAGATCCTAGACCCTATCACAAAGGATACCCTTCATATATCTCTTGTTTGTTCAACCATATACCATGTGTTCGCCTAATTCTAAAGGACAAATAAAAGATATTAAAAATGGAAGGGATGGCCCTAAAGTTATGGTATACCCTAAGATTTTATGGGATAAAAGAAAAGAAGTTCTCACATATAAGAGGCTTGTCCCTAAATCCGAAGGCATATCTTAACTTGAAAGGTTCATAAGACCATAGCTTAATTGCTATCATAGGTCTAAGTGGAAAAAACCTTTTTGAAAAAGAGGACTTTGGCCCTAAGGTAACAAATACACTATGGACTTAGCATCCAACATCCTTCAAAGCCAAAAATGAAACTCCCTAATCTTGGTTCTCTTTGTTGCATGCCTAAGCCCAAAATGATGAGAATTTCATAGACTTTGAGAGGAAGGCTACAATGTATTCTAGCAAGAGGGTTATTTCCAAAAAAAAAAAAAACGATGAATAAAAATGAAAAGCCCATAGGTGATGAATACATTGTAAGCCCATGTTTGAGACAAATGGTTGAAAATTTCTAAGACATTCTAATGAAAGCCCATGATAGTAAGATGAGAGTTTTATTGTAAATGGACCAAAGCCCAATGAAACAAGGGGCAAAAATCCATGAGAGGGAAGGGAGTGACATTGTAATTGGGCTTTCATTAAAATGAACTTAAGAATTTTCTAAGGACATCTAAAGTTTAAAAGGAACATTTAATTGGGACATGAGCTTAATGAATGGGGCATCTTTTCGGACATCGCTCCAAGCCAAGTCCAATGGAAGGCAAGACATTCAAAGGGAGGGCCCCTCAAGAGGGAAAGATGGACACTGCAAGTGAAAAGATCCTCATGCAAAAGATGCTTGAGTGTGTGGAGGCGCAAGCTAAAGTCCTTAAGAAGATAATAGGCCACCTCTCCGAGATAGAAAAAGAAGAAGCTGAAAAAGACAAGGCTAACCATGGACAAGGCGAGCTGACTTAAGAGGACATCAAGCGCATGATGGCAAATGGGAAGGTCCGCCTACTTTTACCTAACTTTATGTCACAACTAAAGAGTGCTCCTGGACCATGGACTTTCAAGAGGGCCCATGTCAATGACTTCTCTGAGTCTGGAAACACGGGATCGTGGGAGGATCATGATTGGCTAGAATGAACCTTGAAGGTGGGAATGACTCAAGTCTCCTTAACTCGCTTCATGCTTGAGTGCAACATAGACCCTTCTTTTGACGATAATCAACACCTTATGGTGAATAAAGAAAAAGAAGGAGATGATGAAATGATTAGCTGTTGGAGTGGTGACGATGACAATTGGTTCTTTGATGAAGTGGGGAGAGACTTTCCCAATAAGGGTGAGGATCTATATGACATAACCGAGGTTGTGCATGTATGGGAACATTTGAAGAAGGACGAGGAGAAGAGTGGCTAGCCTTGAAGAAGAAAGAAGACGGAATTCATCATGCCTATTTGAGGCCTATTAATAATTGGACTTGGGTTGGGTTTTCTGAAAACATGGGAAAAAAGTTCCAATGTACTTTTCAATATTTTCAATAAGATGAATTCTGATTTGGCTTACTTTGATGTGTCCCATAACATTGAAATTCTGCACTTAAATGATTCAAATAAATTTGAAAATGAAATTAATAAACAATTGGAAAAGAAAATTGAACCTATGGAACCAACTCTTGAAACTATTAATTTGGGCAATGATGAGAATCCATGCTTAATTAAAATTGGCTTAACTTTAAATGAAAAAGAAAGGAAAGATCTTCAAGAACTCCTCATGGAATTTCAAGAGGTGTTTACATGGTTTTATGAAAATATGTCTGGAATTGACCTCGAGATAGCTCAACATCACATTGACACTCATGATCACATGGTACCCGTCAAACAAAAGTTAAGAAGAATGAAGGCCGAATGGCTCTTAAAATCAAAGAGGAAGTCACTATGCAATTAAAGGTAGGGTTCATCAAACCCATACACCAAGCCGAATGGATAGCCAATGTTGTGCTCGTACCCAAGATGGATGGGAAGGTGAGGGTATGTGTGGATTTTAGGGACTTGAGCAAGGCATGCCCTAAGGATGACTTTCTCCTCCCTCACATTGATGTCTTAGTGGATAACACGGCAGGAACTGCCTTGATGTCTTTCATGGATGGTTTCTCGGGATACAATCAAATCAAGATGGCTACCAAAGATATGACCAAAACCACTTTCACCACCGAATGGGGAATCTATTGTTGCACGGTGATGCCGTTTAGCCTTAAGAATGCTAGAGCAACATACCAAAGGATGGCTACGGCCTTGCAACATGATATGATGCATAATGAGTTAGAGGTGTATGTTGATGATATGATAGTGAAATCCAAGGATAGAGGTAGCCACACCATAAACTTGAGGAAGTTCTTCGAGAGGATTAAAGAGTACAGGCTAAGATTGAACCCACAAAAGTGTACCTTCGGCATAACCGTCGAAAAATTGCTAGGCTTCCTAGTGAGTAATAGAGGGATAGAAGTTGACCCATCTAAGACTAAAGCCATTTTAGAGATGCCTCCACCCAAAAGTGAGAAAGAGATAAGGGGTTTCTTTGGTCGATTACAATACATTAGTCAATTCATTGTCAAGCTCACCTCTACTTGTGAGCCCATCTTCAAACTCCCAAGGAAAAATGAACCACATACATGGAACAATGAGTGCCAAAAAGCCTTTGAACTTATCAAAGAATATCTCTTCCACCCACCTATCCTAGTGCCTCCACAACATGGAAAACCCTTACTCCTATACCTTTCCATCATGGGGGATGCAGTTGGAAGTATGTTTACACAAGAAGATGATGACAAGAATGAGAGGGCCATATACTATTTGTGTAAGAGGTTCCATGATTATGAGACTAGGTACAATCCTATAAAAAATTCATGCTTTGCACTTGTTTGGGTCGTGCAGAAATTGAGACATATCGTCTTACCTTTCCAAATATGGGTGGTAGCAAGAATGGACCCATTGAAGTATCTCTATGAGAAACTTGCTTTGAGTGGAAGATTGTCAAGATGGTAGATCTTGTTGGCAGAATTCAATTTGAAGTATATGGCTAGAAAAACTATCAAAGGGAGCGTCGTGTAAGATTTTTGCACTGAGAATCCTATAGAGGGGGAAGATGGTAAAGAAGATTTTCCAGATGAGGACATGGAAGATGTACTTTGACAGAGCTTTAAACCAATATGGTAATGGGATAGAAATACTGTTGATCACTCCCGAGGAATCTCACATACCTTTGGCAATCAAGTTAAACTTTAAAGCAACTAATAACATGGCTGAGTATGAGGCTCGTATTTCCGGAATGGAAGCTCTTCGAGAGTTGGGGGTAAAGGAGGCCGAAGTCTTTGGAGATTCAACTTTAAATATAGCCCAAGCACAAAAGTTGTGGAGGGTGAAGGAGGAACATTTGAAGCCTTATCAACAATACTTGGAGGACTTGACCAAGACCTTTGACAGAATTGAATACACAATCATTCCTAGAGCTCAAAATCAATTTGTGGATGCCTTAGCTACCTTAGCCTCCATGGTTAAGATACCCGAGGGAGTGTGGACATGACTTTTGGAGATTAAGAAAGGTTATAAGGAAGTGCACAAAAGGAAGACCAAAACTTTAGTAATGACAATGGAGGAAAAGGAATTCTGTGGTACTATGACATCATGAAGTTCTTGGAACCAGGGGCATACCCAGACGGTGCCGACAAGAAAGAACGTTGTTCCATTAGGATGATGACAACACAATACATCCTATGTGGAGGATAACTCTATAGAAGATCCTATGAAGGTATACATCTTCGTTGCTTGAATAAGGAAGAAGCCGAGAAAGCAATGGAAGAAGTTCATCAAGGAATTTATGGCCCTTATATGAATGGAAGAATGTTAGCCAAGAAAATTCTAAGGATGGGGTACTTCTAGAATACAATAGAGACCAATTGTGTGGACTATGTGAATAGTTGCCTTGATTGTCAGATGCATGCCAACTTGAACCATGTACCGCCTAGTGAGTTGTATAGCATGATTTCTCCATGACCATTCTCGGTTTGGGGCATAGATGTGATTGGAAGAATAGCTCCTAAGGCTTTACATTTTGGTAGCAATTGACTATTTCACCGAGTGGGTGGAGGCAGCCTCCCACTCCATATTGAAGGCCAAGCATGTGGCTTGGTTCTTAGAAAACGACATCATATGCCAGTTTGGGGTGCCCCAAGAGATCATTTCTGATAACGGTTCCCACTTTGAGGGGGAGGTGCGAAGGATCATGGAGTGGTACAACATTGATCATCACAAGTCCTCGCCTTATCGACCATAAGCTAATGGGGTCGTAGAAGTAGCAAACAAGAATGTGAAGAACATTTAAGCCAAGATGGTAGTGATGTGCAAAGATTGGGCTGAGAAGCTTCCATTTGCCTTATGGGGTTATAGAACTTCTATCCGTGCGTCGACTGGGGCAACACCTTACTCTTTGGTTTATGGTAGTGAGGTGGTGCTTCCTATTGAGGTAGAGATACAATCTTTGAGGGTATTGGTGGAAACCAAGGTCCTAGAAGGTGATTGGGTTAAGGCGAGATATGAACAATTGGTTTTGATAGATGAGAAGAGGGCTAGGGCACAATATAATGCACAAGGGTACCAAAAAAGGATTGCTAGGGCATTCAACAAGAAAGTGAAACCAAGAAACCTTAAAGAAGGGGACTTGGTCCTAAAGGTGTTAGAGACGAGACTTTTGATCCAAGAGGAAAGATGAGGCTCTATAAGTCTTTTGGTCCTCTTGGCTTCATCTTTCCTCTTGCAAGGTGATTCTCTTATTGCTCAAATTAAGTAATGATTAGATGATTTTCATAGGGGATTTGGAACATTCCAATCCTTTATTAAATTCAAAAACTAAAACATGGGAATCATAAAAGTGCAGAAAAATAAAACACAGGGCCCATCAAGGTAGTCACTTAGTCCTTCTTGCCTTCTTGCTAAGCTTTCTCATCCTTTAGAATCCGCTTCATGTTATCCTCCAACCATTGCTTGTACCCTGCAGTGGGATAGATGTATCAAGGAGGAACAATGCCTTTCATCTCCCTACGGCGTGGCCAAGCCTCATTAATCCTGCTCAAGATCCTATTGGTAAACACCACAGTGTGGAAGATGCCTTCATCATGAGGAGCTCTTTGACACTCTCCAAATTGCCTTGAGATACGAAAAGTGGAGTAGTATGAATTTCAACGAAGTCCAACTAGAGTCACACAACAGTCCTTGTAGCAACTATGGACCATGCTTGAGATGTGCCACCACTCCACGACCTACTGAATGTCGGTCTCCTTGAGGTGACCCATAAGCTCCATATACGCCTTTAAGCTCATATCATTCTAATGAAGTCGACGGTCCTTAAGGTGCCTAGGGAGGTAGGTGGTGAGAGGAACGGTGGGAGGTTGAAGCAATTGAAGCCTATCTTGAACCCATATCTGAAAAAGAAGAAGAAGAGAGAGAGAGAAAGAGGGGAGGGAATAAAAAGAGAAAAGAAGAAGAAGAAAAGAGAGCATGAGTGAAAAAGTAAAATGAAAGACGATATAAGGTGCCTCGATGGGTTGAAAACCGAAAGGAAACCTGTGCAAAAATTAGAGGGATCCCGCTAGGTTGAGAACCTAGGTAAAAGTTAGGGATTATACCTAAAGAAGAAAAGGACTTCCCGCAAAGAAGCTTGCTTGCTTCCTATGAAAGGGATCCAAATCATTGAGGGTCTCTGCCAAGATCAAGCCTACCAGGTTACCTCTCTTTAGCTCATAAGCTATCATGCATATCTAAAGGTCCACACAATACGAGTTTTGAACCAAGAAATACCTTACAGGAGCACACAAGCAAAAGGCGCGAAGAAAGTACGAGCGTGGCTTCTCACCCTCGGGAGGGGCCAACTGAAAAAAGTACTCAAAGACCAACCTAAGGTCGAGATTACCAAAAAACACACCATCTATTTGTCGTGGCAGTAGGGACACCCAACACAACTCACATCAAAGATGGAAGATCTCAACCCATGGTAGGGAAGATGAGATCATCAATCTTGGGTTCACCCATGATAGCGCCAAACTCTTCAATAGTGAGGCATAGTTCTATTTTGTTGAAGCAGAATACATTCCGAGAAGCAACCCAATAGTTGGCAGCAGCACGAAGAAGAGGCTCATCCACCCTAATTTGATGGTAGGGGAAGATACAAGAAAGACCGTAAAGAGCGATAGAATCCTTGAAATCAGGACCAAGCTTCTTAATCCAAGCGGAGACATCAAGAGGAGAGTTTTATACCATTAGGGGACCTCAACAAAAAAGATTCTCTGGGTTGAAAATACATTGGTGAGGGTTTTGAACTCAAACGGCTACTTTTATACTTAAGTAAGTCGGTTAGGGTTTTTTTGATTCGCGATTGTAGACACATTTTGTACCCTTTATGACTCGGGCCCCTGTTCCCCAATAGTGCTCGAACTCTAAGGCCTAAGGCCAGTTTAGAGGCCAGTCAGATTTTAAAATGACTTGAGGAGTGTTAAAATGGAAAATATAACCTTCTAAATGAGCAAAAATCTATTTTTTGGAAATAAAAGACCAAAGTGGCCCTTGGCCCATGTATGTGGGCAGCGGCCTGTGTACGTGGGCCAAAGCATGCATACGCAGGCACATTCTTGCATACGCAGCTAGGGCTTCAGAAGCATGAAAAAGGCAAGTTTTTTGCAAAAATGGCTAAGGTTTGGAATGAATCCCACATCGTTTAGGAGCCGTTCCAAACCCCCTTTTTTCCACTATATAAAGCCTTACATGGTACATCTTCAAAACACACAGAAATCCCAGGGGAAAAACCTAAGATTCGCTAGAAAATAGTCAATCAAAAGGGAGTTTTTCACAAAACACCCTTAAGTTTGTTTTTATTTGATTGGGACCTTTTTTGGTCCCAATCCTTTAAGTTTAAGATTACTAATCACTATTTCATTGAATTGTGAGAGATTTGACTAAGGGGAACGGTAAAAAATCAAGCCTAGGAGCTTTTGCTTTAAGGTATGTTTTAAAAACTTTTCTTTTTCTTTTCTGCCTTAATCATTGTTTTAATTTGTTTCTTTTGCTTAGTTTATGTTTACATTTTTTTGTTTAGATTAGTTTTAGGTTTCTTTCTATCTTTAAGCGTGATAGGTTCCTAGATTTTACGTTTTTGGTTTCCGTTCTATTTCTGTGTTGATTAAGGTTTTTGGGTAAGGATCTGCGTATGCATGATCTAGCCTACGCATATAGGCTGAACTCATGAGTACGTAGACCTGTTTTAGCGTGTGTGATGTCGTTACCCAAAAAACTTTAATTCTTTGTTTGTTTTGTTCTGCTTTCACATGTTTATCTGCATAGCCTCTTTTTCACATGTTTTTAACCCCCATAAAGATGTTTACTTACCTTTTTAACATGTTGGTGGTTATTACATGCTTAGATTAGTGTTACGTTGCGGTTTTCTTAGTTTTAATGCCATTCACTCACATGTTCATGCATTGATGCCATAGGTGCTTTGTTGCTGAGAGGTAAGCAAAAGGTAAGTCATGCATTAGCAATGTTCATGCATTTGTGTTAGGGTTTTTAGATGTATAATTAGGGTTTCTAATATGTTACCATTTTGTTTTTGATATGTTTTGTCTGATGATATGCTTGCTACCATGTTTAAGTTGCTGTTTTGTTTTAGATGAATGCTAGGGTTTTCTTTTATACGTTTGGCTCTCTTTTGTTTGGATAGATGGATAAGTATGTGTTTAGGGTTAAAGATGCCATGTTGTTTGCTAGATGCATGTTAGTGTGTGTGTGAGTCTAGAATACAAGTATTTAAATGGTTTTTAATGGGGTTAAGATATATGACACAATGATGGGAGGCCAACCTTAGGGTTGGGCGATCTTGGGTGCCTAACACCTTCTCAAGAGCATACCTAAACTCGGAACCCAAACTCTGATAGTAAGATCAAAGGTCATTCCTCGAAAGGACGCTATATTCATGGTTTCTAGACCATAAAACTAGGTGGTGACTCTATTTCAATTTCCCTTCCCTTGCACCCACAATGGCTCACGTAAGCAAAGTCAACCCTACGTACGCAAGGTTAAAGTTGCGTACATAGGCTTATCTCCATGTACGCACGACGCTTGGTAGAAACCCATGTTCCCCTATTTTAAGCAGTGTTTTTCACTCCAAAACATTCCTAGGGTTACTATAGCCTAAGGGATCATCCAAGACACATTCCGAGCACAAGATTTCAAGTATCAAAGAAGCAAAGTTGTATAGAAACATACAATTCATCACATATCTTGTAAATTAAGTGCTAAGTTCCGATCAAAGCATAAATGTAAAAAGATGTTCTTAAATACAATCCTTTGTCTCAAACTAAATCCAAATGTTTGTTAGGGGAATAAGAAAATAAAAAAGAAAATCATAAAAGAAAAAAAAAAAAAAAACTGTGTAGCTAGAGCTTATTCCATGGTGCCGCCTCTTCCTTGGTTGGTAGCTAGGAGTCACCTCCGAATCCTCCTTATAACCTTTACCTCCATCATCATCATCATCATCACCACCGCCGCTTGGGTGGGCCACTCCTCTAGGGCCATTTAGGTCCCTCGAATAGTTGGTCACCTCCAACATGAGATTCCCAGCCAGCCAACCAACTCCTCATGCTCTTGGATAGTGGGCTATAAGTCAAAGAAAGAAGGGTTAGTGACTGAAACCAAAAAAAAAAAAATAAGAATGGCAAAAAGAGAATGATAAAAGGGGAAAGAACTTACCGCCTGAGTGTTGGGAGGGAAAGGATAGCCTATGACATTAGGATTACGAGGCACGGCATGCTCCCGAGCAAAGCCATCAGGGTCATAAGCATAGACCGTCCAAGGAAGATGTGGATGGTTAATGGGCTCATTGGCAGTAGGCCCCCCTATTACAATTTCCCACATTAGCAGTCATGACAAACGAGAAAAAAAAGAGAAGAAAAAAAGATTGAGCATATACCTTGAAATCTCAAATTAGTGTGAAAACACTAGAGCTTGTTCAGACCCCAAATTAAAAATTACGGCTAGATTGCTTTTATTCTAACTTAAGAATAAGAGTAAATATGCACAATGAACCGATAACATTAATCTAAGCCATATCCAACTACAATGAACAATAAAAGTAAAGCTTAAAGTGTAGGGAAGAGAGATGTAAACACAAGATAACACCAAGATGTGTTATCAAAGAGGAAACCGAAGAACTCGGTGAAAAACCTCTCCGCGACCCTCCAAGTCGAAATCGATCCACTAGTGAATATAGTTGGAGTACACGAATAACAAAAGACCCTCGAAGCCTAGTCTACCCCATGTACTTGAGCCCTCCAAGATCCTGCTACCAACGGATTTCTTGGAGTCCTGTCTTCACCTGCTTTCCGGAACTCGCAATTCAGCCTGATTGCATCCGCCACTAAATGGCTCTTTCCAATGCTTCCCAACAGCACCAAAACTTCACTCAACACTCAGATTGGGTGTGGTAAGTGTTTGGGCTAAGAACCTCTCAAAGATGTAGAGATGGAAAGGTAGGAGTAGAGGATAACTAAGAGGAAATGTGTAGATGATTGTGGGTATAACAATCTCTAACTCTCAAGTGTATTTGCTAGGGTTTTCTCTCTGAAAAGCACTCCTTACAATTCGTGAGTAATGAGGGTATTTATAGTGTGGGTAAAGAATTTGGTAAAACAACATATCTTTTTGCCAAACAGAATGTTTAACGGGTACCTCGCAAGATGGCCTTTCTCACGAAGTACTCGTGAAATGACAGGCTGGCATGACTCTTCACCTTTTAGTCATGTGCTTCACACATGGCCTTCTTGCGGGATACTTTCTTGCGAGCTTCTCGTGAGCTAGTCATGAACTGCACTAATCCATCTTTTGAAGCTTGATTCTTCACCAATCACACTCATTCCTTACAAATAAACCCACATAAATACAAGGAAATGATTGAAGAAATTACAATCAAATTTGGCATGGAATTAAAGCCAACAAAGGCTAGTTAGAAATCACAACTTCATATACTTGAATAGTAAGGGAAGGTATAAGGCGAGTGATGTTGAACTCCTTATAGTCCAACCCCTCAAGAAGCCACTCGGCGTAGGAAATGCCACTCCCCCACAAGTTGTACTCGACATCAATCATGGAGTGTGGGGCAAGCATGAACTTAAGAGGGTCCATCAGAATCTATAGGTCATCCCTACCCACCAACTGGCACTGTACCCTCTCCACCAGGTATAGCACCCTCAAGCCCGCTCCTTCAAAGGGACAAGTAATCTCTGAAGCAATGAGGGTGGTAGGCTCTAAGTCTCGAGAAGCAGGAAGGGGCTGACCGGCGTATGGAGTCTAGTTAACCTATAAAGGCACAAGGTTAAAAGAAAGGAATTCTAAGGACAATGCATGAAGAAGCATGAAGATTAGAACTCTTGAACTTACCTCATCCAAAGTTAACCCAGTAAGATAAGCCCTCACTTGAGGAAACTCCTTCAGAACTAGATTGGTGCCCAAGATTATAAGGCCATATCTAACAACCCACCGCTGCAAAAAGAAGCACAAGCCACAGGTTAGATACAAGATGACAGTTTGCAAGGTGACATTTTGCAAGATAATACAATTTGTAAGACTACAAGCTACAAGTGAAAAAGTAAGAAATGGAAAGAGAACTAACCTCAAGGAGCTCCTAAGGCTCCACAAGCTACTGCAAGGTGTCCCAGCTAAGAGTGTCGATGGTGGAGAAAAGATAGGCAAGACATGCCTGCCCCCAGTTGGCCCTCCGTGCCTCTCCAAAGTCCTGAAAAAAGGTCAACCACCTCAAAGACACTATTTTCCCACCATTGGTAAAGAGGTAGGCCCCCAACAAGTGAAGAAGGAAAGCCCTTGCTATACGAACATGCTCCTCCGTTGTCCTCTGTGGGAGAAACATGTAATTCGACACCAATTCGAAGTAGTAGATGGTCTTGGTAGAGTACTTCTTCCCCTGCATGTCAAGACCCAGTTGGATGCTTGACACACCATCCAAACGGGTGAAGGTCCCTTCGAAGCTAAGGCCGGTCATGCGGTAGAAGTCATAGGGAGTCACTGTCATCTCCTGCTCAGTGATATGAAAGGTGTGGGTAGTATCCCACCACCTTTCAATGAGGCATTGCACCAAGGTAGCGCTCGCAGACTTCTCTAGAAGAAGACCAATGATAGGCTTGAAGCCCACCTCCTAGATTTAGACTCTAGTTCCGGGGACAAAGAGGTTGTACCACTCCACCACCTTGTTGGCGATCCCCCTACTAGCATAAGGGGATGATGACTGCAAACAAAAAGGAAGGAGATGACATTAGATTCCTGATTTAAGCAGAATTTAGGAAAAATGATGTTTTGATGCAAGGATGAAGATAAAAAGGATACAGGGATATTCAGGTGAAAAAATAACAAGAAGGTGCGTTAGGGTTGCATATGGGAGTGAAACAAATGAAAAATAAGTGAAAATAGGTAGAGTAGGGTTTCTTCCAGGCGCCTTACGTACGTAGGTCAAAGCTCGTGTATGTAGATAGGACCCCGCGTACACAGGCCTATTCCCACGTAGGCAGAACCTTAAGAACAGACCTGCGTATGCAAGAATAGAGTCATGTATGCATAAATCAAAGCTGCATACGCAGGCCCGAGCCCACGCATGCAGGAACACAGACAGAAGCAGTTCTTCGATATTTTCAAGCATGCATGATCCAAAAATCCTAAACATGTTCCTACCCCTCCTAAGATGTCAGGTTTTCATCTAAATCCATCCCATAACAAAACCCAGGCATTTACATGGCCAAAAACACATTAAAACAGAAGATCAAAGAGAAACTTGAAAATAAGAAAAAGCTTGAAAACTTACAGATTCAACCAGAGGAATATGATTCTCTGGCCGGTATGTCAATGGTGGAGACCCCATCAACCTCGTTGCCCCACTCCAGCGGGTGAGATGGAATGCATCGAAAGAAAGGACGTAAGAGGTCTTCTTGGCCTTAGGTTCCATTGGAGAAAATGATGAGAGAGTGAGAGAAAATGAGAGAATGATAGAGTCAGGAAATGAGGAAAAGAAAGAGGAGAGAGAGGTTTTTGTAGAAAGAGAAAAAAAAAAAGAAGAGTTATGGAGAATATGAAGAGATGAGGGAGATTAAGAGAATGAAGAAGAAAAAGAAATGGTTGGGAAAAATGAAAAAGCAGGAACACACCTGATAGGCTAAACTACGTGTAGTTTAGTCATAAACAGTTAAAAAAAAAAAAAAAATTCCTTCTTTGAAAAAAAGGGAGGGACATCTCAAGATTGCCCTAATTAGGCATAAAATTATCAAAATACTCCTTAGTGAGCAGTAAAGGAAGTAGAAGACTCTTCCCCCAATGAAGCATGTACATCTTAAAGCCGTCTCCAGTGGAGGCAAAAGAATCTTCCCTAATGAATATCTTCCCTAGCAGATCAAGCACATTAAGAACATTGTCCTCAGTAAGGAAGCAAAAGACTCTTCCTCAAAAGGATCAAGCACATTAAGAACACCATCCGTAGTAGGGAAGCAGAAGATTCCCCCTTAATGAATATCTTCCCCAGTGGATCAAGTACATCAAGAACACTATCCTCAGTAAGGAAGTAGAAGATTCTTCTATAATGAATATCATCCCCATGGTGGAGGCAGAAGATTCTTCTCTGATGAACCAAAGCACATTTAAACAGACCACAGTGAGGAAGTAGAAGATTCTTCCCAAAAGTATCCCCAGTAAGGAAGCAGAAGATTCTTCCCTAGTGAGTTCATTACACAAAAAAAATCCTCAGTGAGGAAGCATAAGATTCTTCCTCAAAGTCCTCAGCGGACCATGAAGGAAGCAGAAGATTTTTCCCTAGTGGATCATACGTTTACACTACTCTTTAGCGAGTTTCTCATCCCTAAGCAAGTCATGAGAGGTAGAAGATTCCTCCCCATTCACATCTACTCCTTAGCGAGTTCTCACCATCTCCAGCGGGCCCAATAGTAAAGACTACTCGTGCACATATCCTCCGGAAATTGAATATGCCAGCACAGAAGAAAAAGGTCAAGATGGTGATAGAGAAAGAGACCAAGGTCAACCCGAGGCAAGAGCCTCACCAGAAAAGGTAGAAAAAGAAGTGAAGAAAATAAGAGGAACAAGTCACCTATAGAAGTTTGAGGTAAGAGCCCTGGATGGACACCACAGAGACTATATCCTTTTGTTTGTTTGTTTGTTTGTTTTTTTATTTTTTTTATTTTATTTTTATTTATTTTTTAAGTGACACTAGGATATTGAGTCACTCACCTTTTGCTTACAAGTGGCAAAACAGGTTCTAGGATAGTGAACTTGTCGTTGCTCATTTCCCGAGCAACAAAGGCGGGGCTTTGGACATACAAATCCCATGCAACTCTTCAGAGTTGCACCCTGCCCCATGTATGCGTGATGTGTGTTGTGTGCGTGGGTTGGGCTCGAGCTGTACGTATAACAAAATGTTTTGTATCTTATTCTTTTGATTTCGTTAGTGATGCTCACGAATCAAAATAGGGGCATCTGTAGACACCGCATTTTGTACCCCTTACAACTCGGGCCCTTGTTCCCCAATGATGCTCGAATTTTATGGCCCAAGGCTAGTTTAGAGTCCAATCTGATATCAAATTGACTTGAGGAGTGTTAAAATGGAAAATATCACTTTTTAAATGCACAAAAATCTATTTTTGGAAATAAAAGACCAAATTGGCTCTTGGCCCTTGTATGTGAGCAGAAGCCTGCGTACACGGGCCAAAGCATGCATACGCAGGCACAATCCTACGTACACATCTAGGGTTTCAGAAGCATGGAAAATGCAAGTTTTTTCCAATAATGGCTGAGGTTTGGAATGAATCTCACATCGCCTGAGAGCCGTTCCAAACCCCATTTTTTCAACTATAAAAAGCCTTACATGATACATTTTCAAGACACATGGAAATCCTATAGGAAAAACCTAAGATTCACTAGAAAATAGTGAATCAAAAGGGAGTTTTTCACAAAACACCCTCAAGTCAATTTTATTTGATTAGGACCTCTTTTGGCTCCAATCCTTTTAATTTAACATTGCTAATTGCTTGTTTAATGACTTATGATAGATTTGATTGAGGGGAACGGTCAAAATCTTCCCCTCAATCAAGGCTTGGGAGCTCCTTTTTGAGGTATCAAGCTTCAACCTTTCTTTTCTCTTTCTATTTTTTTTTCTTTCTTTTATTGTTTAATCTGTTTTTCTTGCTTTGTTTTTGTTATAACCTGTTTGTTAGAGCAGGTTTATATTTTCTTGTATATTCTGAGCATGTTTGGCTATTAGAATTAGGGTTTTTGTTTCTACTCTGTTTCTATGTTTTTAGGTCTTTTGGGCAAGGACTTGTGTACACATAATCTTGCTTGCACACGCAGGCTTAATTATGTGTATGTGGGCTTGTTCTTACGTGCGTGAGCTGTTGTCCAAAAACCTTGATTTTTCTTTGTTTGTTTTGTTCATGCCTTCACATGCTTGTTCTGTTTAGCTTATTTTCATATGTTTTAGGCTTTATAAGTCTTTATGCCTTTACCTCACATGTTTGTTTGTCTTTCAACATGCTTAGATTAGGTTTCTATGTGTTAGGACATATATGGAACTTGTTAGGACATATGTCATATAAAATTGACTAATCCTTTGACAAAACGCACTTTACTTGTAATTGGGTAGATTTAGGATGTGTTTAATACTTCAAGGAACAAGAGTTCAAGTCTAGTATTGAAGCCATGCAAGTCTGTCTAAGAAACTAGTGAAGAAGTGATGTTCATTAAAGCTCGACAGATAGCTTGACAGATGCATCTATCAAGATTTAATGTTTAATTCTCGACAGCTATCGACATAAGCTGTATCTATTGAGAATTACGAAATTCAGACTTCTAGATCTTTTTTTCACGCATATCCAAGCTATTTGTGTAGGGTTTCTTTTCCCACAATCCTTGACATAAATAAGGATTATTTTAAGGACCTTAAAAGATGATGCAACTTAATGCAAAGTGATTGTTCACTCAAATTGTGACCGGAGACAATTTGCCCTGGTTCATTTTTCTCTTGAAGAAGCTGTTGAGTTAGTGCGCCAAGGGTTTTGTTGGGAAATTTAGACCCCGGTTGATAGAATTAACAAGTTTTAAACCCAAGTTCTTAATTATATTTATTATTAATAAAACTTGTTAAAACAAACAAACATCAATATCATGTCAAAATCATGCAGCGGAAAAATAAATAAGACAAGATATGATGACCCAGGAAAACCAATGAAACAAACTAATTTCACAGTAAAAAACCTGGGAGGAAGCCTTCCCGAAAAGCAATCCACTATAGTAAAGAGAAGTTTCAGATCTAGTACAAAAACTTTGTCCCTAGACTCTACAATCCCAGTAGATGAACTCACAGCAGAAACACTCTACCGCTTCAGAACCTCTGAACTCTTCAATATATGAACGCCACTTTTTTGATGCACGAATCCCAGTACGTGACTAACCAATTGCGCGGATCCCACTACGCGACTTAATCACCAACTAGAAGAAGATGTTGGCTGCAAAGTTCTTCACTTCATTAACAATGAAGATCAAGAAGCACTTGGTTACAAAACCTTAAGGCGCAAAAGACATAGTAGCTTCTTTCAGAGAGAGTAAGGCATCGGTCACCTTTTGCATATGTTCTCCTTGTATTCTCTCTTGTGACGGCCTCTAAAATAAGCCTTATATAGGTCTAGGGTTGTGAGAAAAGAAACCCTACACAAATACAAAAACTTGGGCCGAAAATCAGATCTGGAAATCTGAATTCCCGTAACCTCCATCGATCGGGAGGTGTCGAGGAGGTGTCGAGATTTAAACTTCGATAGATACAGCTATCGAGAAGCTATCGAGGAGCTATCGAGGAGACATGAGCTTTCTCGATCAATCCACCAGTTGTCGAGGAGCTATCGAGATTGTGATAAGAAATAGCTTAAGAGCTCGACAGATAGCCTAGCTGTCGAGAGGTGTCAAGCAGCTATCGAGATTTAAAAATCAGCACTTTCTCACTTGATTCTTAGACAAACTTGTATGGCTTTAACACTTGAACTTGAAACAAGGTTTCTTGAAGTATTAAACACATCCTAGATCTACCCAAATACAAGTCAAGTGCATTTTGTCAAAGGATTAGCCAATTACATAAAATATGTCCTTAACAATCTCTCCCTTTGGCAATCCGTGACAAAACCACAACAAACAAATGAGCATATGAGAGAAGTCATAAATTACTCAACTCATATTCACTTGTTGAATACAATAAAATCTATCCTAACACAAACTCTTGAAAAACTTTACAAGAAGAGAGTTTATGACAAGTAGACTTTGACAACCTGTATTTCTGAAACACTTTAAACGAAACACTTTAAACAAAACTCATCAAGGCATCTTTGTGTGAAATAGAAATAATAGATTGCGTACAAGTAGAAACATGTGTATAAAGAGAGAAAAGAAAAAACACATGTAAGGATAGGTGAAGAAGACATACATCATCAAAGATAAGCACAATGTATGTAAACATGGTCACAAGACCGGTGTACAAGAAGAAGGAAGTAATAGCTCCCCCTAACAAGATGAAACACATCTCCCCCTTACAGAGGCAAGTGTAGAATCTTAAAAAGAAACCACATATTCTCCACAAATTCTCCCCCTTTTTGTCATGATTGACAAAGGGTACAAGAAGCTAGAAAGCTTCACCCGAGAGACATAAAGATGATCAAGGATGATGAAAGGGGTACAAAGAAATCCATATAAATGCATAAATGTAATGAAACAAGATGCTATGAATGACAAGATAATAGAAGGATGTAAAACATATGAAAAACAAATCTCTCAACAAGAAAAATGTTATGCACATAGATCCCAAAACACACACACACACTAAACAAGTCTAATCAATTTTATATTTCAAAAATAAGTCAAGACAGTTTAGTGAGCATACATTAATACATGTAAAACCTTGTGATGGCCAAATCACATTGTACCTGCCCATGTATCAAGAGTAGCAAAGAATATTACGTGTTGTGTGTGAAAAATATCGCAAGATTGCATAAGTGTATACATGTTATGACGATTTGAGATATGAGAAAATCACTTTAACTCACACACAATCATAACTGTTTGATAGGGACTATCACCTTCGAGGTACATCCTATAACTCCCACATCTCATAGAATACACGCTTGCAATCATTTTTAATGTATTTTTGATCTTTTTGCTTTTGATTTTTCTTTGCATATTTTCTTTTTAAGCAAATCATGCATGGGCATATAAGAGAAAGAAAAGAAATGCCCAATGATTTTTGACATTCCAATTTTGCTGTGCCTAAGCACACAAATGTCATTGACATCGCACTTTTGCTATGCCGAAACATACAGATGTCATACATGATTGGCAGGCAATAGTGATGAGATGGTTATTTATGCCTTTCTCTTAGGATTTTTTAGTCCTTCCCGTCAAAAAGAGTGATATGAGTGTTAAGTACAAGAGATAACTTAGTCTTACTCATCACAAACAAGAGCCACAAAGCTCACTTGCTTAGTTGTGCATAGAGATGCTCATCTAAGCTACAAGAGATACAAAGTTTAGAAAACTTTGTTTCAATGGCCATCCAAGGTATACAAGTACCAATGTACACAAACACACTGTTTTTGTACTTTTCTAATTTTTCCTTTTTCTTTTTATTTTGAAAACAAAATAAAATAAAAATTAAACAACCAAACAAAAACAGATAAACAACATGAAAGCATGAAAGAAATATGCATATGCATGAAGTCATGATAGAAAGGTGCAGATGCATGAAAGCATGATTCCAAAAGCAGATAAGAAATCTAGCAAAGGATTTAGAATTAGCCAAAACAGTTTTGGATTTCATACCTTTATTACCTTTCTCAGATTGAGGCACAAAGATAGTCATTGATCCAGAAGCCGTGGAAGAGGAGAGGCTGGAGGAGACAGCATATCCTAAGCCAGTCTTATCAGAACTAGGCTTTTAAGCACTCAAGACCTCATCAAGCTTTGCACTAGACATCCTCTCTATTTGATTTCTAGCTTGACCAAGCTCAACCTCAAGATTCTTGACCTTCTCTTCTAATGAGGTGTTCTCCACAACAAGAGTCTCAACTAACCTTGTAGTCTCATCTAGTTTGACTAATAGATCAGCTTTTTCAGTTTTTACCTCATTAAGCTCTTTTCTACAAAGATGAGAAGTCTTTTCAGATTTTATAAATTCAGTGCATAGCTTATCATAGGCTTCTTGAAGGGTCAACTTTTGGGGTACTTCATCATTAGAAGAATCCTCATTGTCACTAGCACTCTCCACAATCACCTTATCGATTAAGGCAGCAAAGGCCATAACGTGACTACATTCACCCACATACTCATCAGAAGAGTCATTCTTAGTATCACTCCAGGTAGCAACCAACCCTTTATCTTTTGACTCCTTGGTCTTTTCCTTCATGAGGTAGTTTGGGTACTCTATCCTCATATGACCAAAACCTTTGCACTCATGGCATGGGATGAGGGGTTTCTCATTCTTGCCATTCCTAAAGGATTTAGATTTCCTAGGTGGTTTAGCCTTATCCTTTTTCCTAAATTGAAGAAGCTTGCTTATCTCATTAGTTATGAAAGTTAGATCCTCATCCTCATCTTCATCTTCATCTTCATCTTCACTTTCATCTTCATCTTCAGAGTCCTCAATCTCTTCCTCTATACCCTTAAGAGCCAAGTTTTTACTCTTTCCACCTTTTCCCCTTAAGCCTAATCCCATCTCATAGGTTTGAAGGTTTCCTACAAGCTCAATCAAAGGAAGTTGATCAATGTCCTTCACTTCCTCAATGGCAGTGATCTTGGCATGGAATCTTTCAGGTAAGGACCTAAGGATTTTCCTAACAATTTTGAATTTCGCAATAGATTCTCCAAGATTGAAAGCAGAATTCACAATATCCTTGGGTTTAGCATAGAACTCATCAAAGGTCTCATCCTCCTTCATCCTTATTTCTTCAAAACTACTAGTGATTCTTTGAAGCTTCACAGTCTTTACTGCTTTGGTACCTTCATAGGTGGTCTCAAGAATGGTCCATGCTTCCTTAGCAACTTCTGTGGATGATATTTTCTTGAATTCATCATTGGTCACCCCACAAAACAAAGCATTCAAGGCCCTACTGTTGAAATTTGCCGCTATGATTGTTACATCATTCCAATCTACCGGTGCTTCCTTTGGCTTAATCCAACCAACTTCAAAGCTTGACATAGTTGTTCACCTAGAGCCTGCAAAAAAACTTTCATACGAACTTTCCAGTACGCATAATTAGTTCCATCAAATAATGGAGGAATCAAAAGAGATTGTCCACGATCCATGACAACAAGGGTCAAGGATCACACTCAGGAAATTAATCCAATCAGAGTGTACCCGCTTTGATACCACTTGTTGGGAAATTTAGACCCCGGTTGATAGAATTAACAAGTTTTAAACCTAAGTTGTTAATTAGATTTATTATGAATAAAACTTGTTAAAACAAACAAACATCAATATTATGTCAAAATCATACAGCGGAAAAATAAATAAGACAAGATATGATGACCCAGGAAAACCAATGAAACAAACTAGTTTTACAGTAAAAAACCTGGGGGGAAACCTTCCTGAAAAGCAATCCACTATAGTAAAGAGAAGTTTCAGATCTAGTACAAAACCTTTGTCCCTAGACTCTACAATCCCCGTAGATGAACTCACAATAGAAATCTTCTACCGCTTCAGAACCTCTGAACTCTTCAATATATGAACGCCACCCTTTTGATGCACGAGTCCTAGTACGTGACTAACCAATTGCACGGATACCATTACGCGACTTAATCACCAACTAGAAAAAGATGTTGGCTGCAAAGTTCTTCACTTCATTAACAATGAAGATCAAGAAGCACTTGGTTACAAAACCCTAAGGCGTAAAAGACGCAGTAGCTTCTTTCAGAGAGAATAAGGCATCGGTCACCTTTTGCATATGTTCTCCTTGTATTCTCTCTTATGACGGCCTCTAAAATAAGCCTTATATAGGTCTAGGGTTGTGCGAAAAGAAACCCTACACAAATACAAAAACTTGGGCCGAAAATCAAATCTGGAAATCTGAATTCCCGTAACCTCGATCGATCGGGAGGTGTCGAGGAGGTGTCGAGATTTAAACTTCGACAGATACAACTATCGAGAAGCTATCGAGGAGCTATCGAGGAGACAGGAGCTTTCTCGATCGATCCACCAGCTGTCGAGGAGCTGTCGAGATTGCAATAAGAAACAGCTTAAGAGCTCGACAGATAGCCTAGCTGTTGAGAGGTGTCGAGCAGCTATCGAGATTTAAAAATCAGCACTTTCTCACTTGATTCTTGGACAGACTTGCATGACTTTAACACTTGAACTTGAAACAAGGTTTCTTGAAGTATGAAACACATCCTAAATTTACCTAAATACAAGTAAAGTGCATTTTGTTAAGGGATTAGCTAATTACATAAAATCTGTCCGTAACAAGTTTTGTAACCAAAGAGCTTCTTGATCTTCATTGTCTAGATGAACTGAAGAACTTTGCAGCCAACATCGTTCTTAAGTTGGTGTGTTAGTCATGTATTGGGATCTGTGCATCGATTGGTTAGTCACGTACTTGGAGCCGTGCATTGAAAGGAGAGATTGTCACTACATTGCAAGTCCAATTGTGTATTGGGGTAAGCTTTCAACTGTAGGTTGGTATTAGGTACTGGGATTCCTTTCACTTGTAACTATTTGTTTTGATAATAGTGGATTCTCAGTAGTGGTGACCTTAAATTCATCCGGTGGGGTTTTGCCTCGGTGGTTTTCCCCATTCATAAACAAATCACCTGTGTTACATTTATTTTCCGCTGCATTTAACTTAGTTGGTGATTTGTTTGTGCTACCACGCTTATTGCATATAATTGAATCTAATTAATTTCACTTGGTTAATTAATTTGATTAAGTTACCAAAGGGATCAATACATTCTTAGCCTATCACTATGTTTGTTTCTTGCTTTGATGCTATGTCATTCGTTCACATATACATGCATCAATGCCATAGGTGTTGTGTTGCTCAAAGGTAAGTAAAAGGTAAGTCATGCATTAGAAATGTCCATGCATTTGTGTTGGTTTTATTTTTGATAATATGATGAAGCGTGCTTAGATGTATGATTAGGGTTTATAATGTGTTAATCCTTGTTCATAAGATGATTTGCTTGCTATTGATGAAATGTTTGCTACCATGTTTGGGGCTGCTACCTTGTTTAGATTGATGATAGGGTCCTTCACATGTTAGATGAATGCTAGGGTTTCTTTTGTGTTTTTGGCTCTCTTTTGCTTTGTGGATAGATAAGTATGCTTGTTTAGGGATAAAAGATGCCATGTTGTATGTTAGATGCATGATAAGTGTGTGAGTGAGTTTAGAATACAAGTGTTGAACTAGTTTTTAATAAGGTTAAGATTAAGACACAATGATAGAAGGCCAACCTTAGAGTTGGGTGATCTTAGGTGCCTAACACTTTCCTAAGAGCATACCTAAACTCCGAACCCATACTCTGGTAGTAAGATCAAAGGTCCTTCCTTGAGAGGACGCTATATATATGGTTCCTAGACCATTACAAAAACTAGGTGGTGACTCCGCTGGGGATATTGACTTTAATTCCTATGTGTCCTATGTCTTAACCTTAATAAAAATTATATCAATACTTGTTTTGCAAACACATCACTTGTTCTCTTTTGTCCCTTAATCTTGGTTGGTGATGAATGGGAAGATGGAAGGCTTTGAGTACCATCACCTATAATAGGAAGGCTTTTGTCCCAAATTTTCCAAAGTTCATCCCACCAACTCACAATCGGTGCCATCGCCTATAATAGGCTTTGAGTACATTAAAGGTATGCTACCAATCCACTATGGGGTCCACTTAGGCCTTCGATTGGAATCATAGCCCACCTAGTTGTGAGTGACCTACTTATCTATCCCATTAGCCTTAGGGGGCCTACCCACACTAGAGAGATCCTAGACCCTATCATAAAGGATACCGTTTATATATCTCTTGTTTGTTCAACCATATGTTATGTGTTCACCTAATTCTAAAGGAAAAATAAAAGATATAAAAATGGAAGGGATGACCCTAAAGTTATGGTATACCCTAAGATGTTATGGGATAAATAAGAAGAAGAAGTTCTCACATATAAGAGGTTTGTCCCTAAATCCAAAGGCATTTCTTAACTTGAAGGGTTCATAAGACCGTAGCTTAATTGCTATTATAGGCTTAAGTGAAAAAAGCCCTTTTGAAAAAGAGGACTTGGGGCCTAAGGTAACAAGTATGTTATGGACTTAGCATCCAACATCCTTCAAAGCCTGAAATGAAACTCCTTAATCTTGGGCCTCTTTGTTGCATGCCTAGGCCCAAAATGATAAGAATTTCATAGACTTTGAGAGAAAGGCTACAATATATTCTAGCTAAAGGGCTATTTCAAAAAAAATGAAATGATGAATAAAAATGAAAACGCCCAAAGGTGATGAATACATTGTAAGCCTATGTTTGAGACAAAGGGTTGAAAATTTCTAAGTTCATTCTAATGAAAGCCCATGAGAGTAAGATGAGAGCTTTATTGTAAATGGACCAAAGCCCAATGAAACAAGGGGCAAAAATCCACGAGAGGGAAGGGAGCAACATTGTAATTGGGCCTTCATTAAAATGAACTTAAGAATTTCCTAAGGACATCTAAAGTTTAAAAGGAACCTTTAATTGGGACATGAGCTTAATGAAAATGAGGCTTCTTTTCAAGCATCATTGCACCATTAAAGTCAAGAAAACAAGTCCCTATTCCCATTTGGATTTGAGAGAAAGGAAAGTGCTTGATCAAGATTGAGGACACACACCAAGAAGAAGAGACCCCCCAAGAAACAATGACTACCTCCATGGAAGACCCAATGACACAAAAAATCCTTAAGGCTTTGGATAAACATGGTGAGGCCCTTAAGAGAATGGGAGGACGTCTCACTAGGATGGAAGAATCTAAGCTTAAGAAGCCTCCACATGTGAAAATCCATGATGATGAGGAGGAAAAGGAAGAATTGGACGAAAAGGACAAAGTGGAATATGAAAGGAACAAGCAATTTGAGAAGCTCACTGCAGAAACCATGGCTATGAGGGAAAAGATGGAGAAAATGCATCTTGCCTTCTGCAAGGCACAAGGGATGGATGATTACCTATATAACATGGGAGGAATGAGTTCGAAGGCTCCAATTTCTTTGCCTCCCAAGTTTAAGATTTTCGATGCGGAAAAGTTTGATGGGACTGTAGATCCAAAGCAACATGTGAGGAGATACCTAAGAATCGTTGAGATGAAAGGTATAGATGAGAAGCAAATTTTGCATGCATTTCCTCTCTCACTCATGGGAGGTGCATCAAGGTGGTACTATAGCCTTGATCCAAGCAAAACTAAGGTGTGGAATGAACTAGTGGAGTTGTTTGTGGACCAATTTATCTTCAACACCATGATTGATGTGACTTTAAGGGATTTAAAGACTACCAAACAAGGTGTGGGGGAGACATTTTCCAAATAAATGACTAGATGGGAGACCAAGGCATCTAGGATGGTCAATAGGCCAAATGAGAAAGACCAAATCAACATAATCATCAAGAATTTTCTTCCGGCTTATAATAGTAGGCTTTTGTAATCGCCTATTAGCTCATTTGTGGAACTATGTGATTGTGGAACAAGAATTAAAGACGCCATTAACAATGGGCGATTGGAGAAAGGTGAGAGTAAGCCTCCAACCAAGAAAACATATGGAGGGGGAGTAACCACCACTAAGGCACCCAATCTCGTAAATGTGAGCCCCATCATACCCTAACAAGCCCTAGCCTACCTAAAGAAAGCTTGCCGAGAATTCTCAGACCTAGGAATGACCCTCACCCAAGCATACGAAAACCTATCCTCCAAACGATTCACCAAACCTCTAGACCCTACACCTATGCCTAATCCCATTAATGGCAATCTTGAAGAAGAAATCTATATGATGCAACCGGAAGGTTTCATAGCAAAGAACCAAGAGCATATGGTATGCAAGTTGAAAAGGTCCATTTATGAACTTAAGCAAGCATCTAGGTCATGGAACATCAGATTTGATCAAGCAATCAAGTCATTTTGTTTTGAACAAAATCTTGATGATCCATGTGTGTACAAAAGACATCAAGATAAAGTAGTAATGTTCCTAGTGCTTTATGTTAATGATATTCTACTCATTGGAAATGATGTAGGAGTAATGTCATCAATAAAGTTTTGGTTGTCAAGCCAATTTAATATGAAGGACTTGGGTGAGGCTAATTTTATTCTATGGATCAAGCTTTGGCGAGATCGCAAGAATAAGAATGTTAGGCTTGTCACAAGCTGGGCATATAGATAAGGTTCTAGAATGGTTTAGCATGAAAAACTCCAAGAAAGGATTACTTCCTTTCAGACATGGAGTTCCTTTGTCTGATGACCAAAGGCCTAAGACTCATAAGGAAGAAAATATGATGAGACAAGTTCCTTATGTTTCTGCAGTGGGAAGTCTCATGTATGCAATGCTTTGTACTAGACTAGATATTTGTTATTCAGTTGGTATGGTCAACTAATATCAATCAAATCCAAGACCAAACCATTGGCAAGCTGTAAAGCATATTCTCAAGTATCTACGGAGAACGAGAGATTATATGCTTGTTTACCGATGTGAGGATTTGATTCCCATTGGTTATACAGATTTAGATTTTCTATTAGATCTTGATTTCATAAAGTTTACTTCAGGTTGTGTATTCACCTTGGGATGTGGAGCCATAAATTGGAGGAGTGTTAAGCAATCTTGTATTGTTGACTCCACCAAGGAAGCTGAATATGTTGCTGCTTGTGAAGCAGCAAAGGAAGCTGTTTGGCTCAAGAAATTCCTTTCTGATCTTGGTGTTGTGAGAATGGAGCAAGTTCCTATCACATTGTTTTGCGACAATAGTAGAGCGGTTGTACAATCCAAAGATCTAAGGAATCAAAAGAAAGGAAAGCACATTGAAAGAAAGTACCACATCATTCGAGATATTGTTGCTCGAGGAGATGTAGTAGTAGCAAAGATTGATAGTGCAAATAATCTAGCAGATCCCTTTATCAAAGCCTTGCCTCAAAGGACTTTCAAGTCACATTTGCGACAAGTGGGAGATCGTTAGGATTAATGCCCTTAAATCTTATTGCATGATGCTATGTATGATATTATGTATGACATTATGTATGACTTAATGTTGTGATTAATAAAGTTGTTTTATTATTATCTAAAATAATGGTAACATGAATATTTGGACATTATCATATAGTCCATGAGATGCATAGTATGTGATTTATATGATTTAGTCACAGAAGATATAAGTCACAAGTTTTTTGTAAATTCAGAATTTTAGTTCGTAGTCGGTGATGAAATTGGGCATTTCATCTGCGAAGACTATAACATATCAACTAAGATGATTTCTCTTGATCATGGAAGTGGAGACTTCTAGTTGATATGTTGATATGTTTTAAGAGTTAAGACATATTGAACTGGACCGCTATGAGATTTATTATTCTTCTAACGACTATCAAATGAATAATAAATCTCACGACTTTTATTTACATGAACTCTTAATCCTAAGAGAATAATGGACCTGATCATGAAGAGTACAATTATATTTATACAGTGGTATTAAATATAATTAACGGTAACTTTGGACTTGTTAAGAGTTGACAGAAAAGCCCAAGGCCCATTGGAGCTAGTGTCTTATTTGTTCTTTTTGGTCCTACTCCATGCCACATACTAAAGCCCAATTGGAATGGCCCAAGAGGCTAGCCCAATTAGATAATCAATTATAAGGAAAGAAACATATAGAATTTTGTAAGAGAATGAAATGGTTTGTATGTAAGTGTTAGACACTCTCTTATTCTCCCTTGAACACTTTCATATAAACTGATTGAGAGACCACACTTCTTGTGCACAAGTGGAATTGGAATGAAGATTAAGAGTGTTCCCAAGTACTTCTAATCTTTGGTTTTGAATTTCACTGCACTAAGGTACACTCTCTTGTTCTTGTATTTTGAAATTTATATAGTACATGTTATCAATTGCGAATGAAGTAGATCCGTTAGTTTTCCGTTGCATATGTTTTGTATGCAATACAAACATGTATTTTTCCAACAGAAACTTCCATTATTGTGGCTTCCCGAACCTTGGGTAGGCAAGGATGGAAAGGTGTATCTGGGATGGGAAATGTTCTTTAATGAAAAGCTCACCTTTAAGGAGAAGCCTACCGTGGTGATCAAAGAGATACAAGAAGAGGTCGATTGGATGAACTACATAGATGCTGAAGCAATGATGACCATGATGAAGACAAGTGGGGACGTGTTTGCTATCACCAATGAAGAGCCAAGTGATCCTTCTGCATTCATCATGCCTATTGTAGGGCCCATTAATAATTGGACTTGGGTTGGATTTTCTAAAAACGTGGGTAAAAAGTTTTGAAGTGCAAGTTCCAATGTACTTTTCAATATTTTCAATAAGATGAATTCTGATTTGGCTTACTTATATGTGTCCCATAACATTGAAATTATGCACTTAAATGATTCAAATGAATTTGAAAATGGAATTAATAAACAATTGGAAAAGAAAATTGAACCTATAGAGCCAAATCTTGAAACTATTAATTTGGGCAATGATGACAATCCAGGCTTAATTAAAATTGGCTCAACTCTAAATGAAAAAGAAAAAGGAAAAGATCTTCAAGAACTCCTCAGGGAATTTCAAGAGGTGTTTGCATGGTCTTATGAAGATATGCCTGGAATTGACCTTGAGATAGCTTAACATTACATTGATACTCATGATCACATGGTGCCCGTCAAGCAAAAATTGAGAAGAATGAGGACTGAATGGCTCTTAAAAATCAAAGAGGAAGCCACTAAGCAATTAAAAATAGGGTTCATCAAACTCGTACATCAAGCCAAATGGATAGCCAATGTCGTGCCTGTACCTAAGAAAGATGAGAAGGTGAGGATGTGTGTGAATTTTAAGGACTTGAACAAGGCATGCCCTAAGGATGACTTTCTTCTCCCTCACATAAATGTCTTAGTGGATAACACGGCGGGAAGTGCATTGATGTCTTTCATGGATGGTTTCTCAAGATACAACCAAATCAAGATGGCTCCCAAAGATATGACCAAAACCACTTTCACTACCGAATGGGGAATCTATTATTACATGGTGATGCCGTTTGGCCTTAAAAATGTGAGGGCAACCTACCAAAGGATGGCTACGGCCATGCTACATGATATGATGCATAATGAGGTAGAGGTGTATGTCGATGATATGATAGTGAAATCCAAGGATAGAGGAAGCCACACCATAAATTTGAGGAAGTTCTTCAAGAGGATTAAAGAGTATAGGCTCATATTGAATCCACAAAAGTGTACCTTTGGAGTAACCGCCGGAAAATTACTAGGCTTCTTAGTGAGTGATAGAGGAATAGAAGTTGACTCATCCAAGATCAAAGCCATATTGGAGATGCCACCACCCAAAAGTGAGAAGGAGATAAGGGGTTTCTTGGGTCGATTACAATACATTAGTCGATTCATTTCCAAGCTCAACTTCGCTTATGAGCCCACCTTCAAACTCCTAAGGAAGAATGAACTACATACATGGAATGATGAGTGCCAAAAACTCTTTGAACTTATCAAGGAATATCTCCTCCACCCACCTATCCTAGTACCTCCACAACATGGAAAACCCTTACTCCTAAACCTCTCTATCATAGGGGATGCGGTTGGAAGTATGCTTACACAAGAAGACGATGACAAGAATGAGAGGGCCATATACTATTTAAGTAAGAGGTTCCATGATTATGAAACTAGGTACACTCCCATAGAAAAGTCATGCTCTGCACTTGTTTGGGCCATACAGAAATTGAGACATATCATCTTACCTTTCCAAATATGGGTGGTAGCAAGAATGGACCCATTGAAGTATCTCTTTGAGAAACCTGCTTTGAGTGGAAGATTGTTAAGATGGTTGTGTTGGAAAATATACATGTGCGCAGTGGAAAATTAAACGGATCTACTTCATTAGAAAATGATAACATGTTCTATGTAAGTTTCAGAATTTGAGAACAAGAATGCGTACCTTGGTGCGGTGAAATTCAAAACTGAAGATCAGAAGTTCTTGAGAAGACTTTTAATCTTCACTCCAATTCCACTAACGCCCAAGAAGTGTGGATTCTCAATTGGTTACAAAGGAAGAATTTGAGAGTGACATACACTCACATACACCATTTCACAATGATGTTTTTCATGCATAAAATTCTGTAAGATTTTTTCCCTTTGTATCTAACCAATTATCTAATTGGGCTGACCTTTTGGGCCTTTCCAATTGGGCTTAAGTGTGTGGTTTGAAGTGGGACCAAAAGGGACCAATAAGACACTAGCTCCAATGGGCCTTGGACTTTTCTGTCAACTCTTGACAAGTCCAAAGTTACCATTAACTATATTTAATACTACTATATAAATATAGTTGCACTCTAGGCCTTATCTATAAATTGTATCCCAAGACTTTATTGTACATGCAACCCCTTCATTAAAATATTCGTAGTAATACAAAGTCATGAATATTGACTGCCACTTTGAAGATTACTACATCTTAATCCTTGAGTACCTGGTTTAATCCTTTATATTATTCATCATATATTTATGAAATCCAATTTCATAAATATATACTTTAGTAACACCTTACTAAAGTGGTTGGGCCTAACACTCTAAATAACCAAACCCATTAAACTTATCTCAAGGGAATATTTTATATCTCCGTTAAGAGATTATGAATTCCATCTTGAGAATATATGTTCCATCAACACTAAATGCGGCTGCCCAACATACTGAGGTTTTGACCATATCTTATAGATCTCACTTCTGATATATCAAAGCAACCTATATCTCATGATTAGGTCCATTATTCTCTCAGGATTTAGAGTTGATGTAAATAGAAGTCGTGAGATTTTTTATTCATTTGACAGTCTTTACGAGAATAATAAATCTCACAGCGGTCCAGTTCAATATGTCTTAACTCTTAAAACATATCAACATACCAACTAGAAGTCTCCACTTCCATGATCAAAACAAATCATCGTAGTTGATATGTTATAGTCTTCGTAGATGAAACGCCCAATTTCATCACCGACTACGAACTAAAATTCTGAGTTTACAAAAAACTTGTGATTTATATCTTCTGTGACTTTTCACATAAATCACATACTATGCATCTCATGGACTAAGATAATGTCCCATTAGTTCATTAATAAATAGTCTCATATAATTAAACTATTTAATTACTTATGTCATGCCAATAAATTGGATTTTTGGGCATAAACCCCAACAATCTCCCACTTGCCCACAAAGACAATTTATCATATATCCGATACTTATCTCCCTTTTAGAGTAATTCATAGTCACTCTAAGGCAAGGCTTGGTAACAAGTTTCAATCAGATTTATTACATAAATTATCTTATCTACTGCTACTCCTCAAGTACTCATATCTCTCTAAAGAGATAATACTTACGCTTAATGTGTATCTTCACCACCTAAGATGAACACATAACTTGAAGTCCAACTTCATGAATCACAATCAAACTACAAGTCAGTATTTGTACATCCAGTATCTATCAAAACTTCACTTTTGTGGATAAGCACATAATCCCTCATTCTCCTAAGATATATGAGTATATGCTTTACTCCCACTAAATTAAGTGATCTTTGATTCAATTGATATTTGCTTTACCATGCCCACCGCAAATAGATATTTAGCCTAGTATATAGCATAGCATAAAGACTTCCCTATATCCATGATATTAGGAACCGTCTTAATATGCTCTTCCTTTTATATATCTAAGGACCACAATCCTTTATAAAGAAACTTCAAAATTAAAAGGAAAGAATCCTTTCTTGAAGTATTACATGCTATACTTGGCTAGAATCTAATCTATTTAAGCAATTTGAGATAGACCTAACATCCTAATTTCTGAATTTTAATAAAGTTTAAATCTTAGGATGTGACTAGTCTTTCCCAAGTACTTTATATCAAACTGGACTTAGACAACAAAACCTCTATTGATGACTATAACTCTACATCATTCTAAATGATTAGAATATTATCAACATACATTAAGAGATTTATTATTCTATATAGCTTTACACACCTAAGGCCTTTTAATACTTGATCAAAATCAAACAATTTGATTGCTTGATCAAAGATGATATTTTATGATTCATATGTTTGCTTTAGTCCATAAATGGAATTTAAGCAACTTACATACTAATCACTATTGGTTCTTTGCTATGTATAAGTCTAGGTACATCATATAGATGTCTTCCTCAAGATTGCTACTAAAAGAAGCTTTCTTGATATCCATTACCATATTTCATCCAAATGAAATATAATGGATAAGAGAATCTAGATAGAGTCAAACTTGACTATTAGTGAAAAAATCTTTTCATAGTCGAACCATTTCTTTTTGAATAAATCTTTTCGCCACTAGTCTTGACTTTGAAGGTTTGCACCTTCAAATCTATCAATCTCATTTCCTTGTAGACCTATTTGAGAACAATAGGCTTAATGCCTTTAGGCGCCTCTACAAGTTCTAGACTTGAAATAGAATCTAATTCTATTCACATAACCATGATCCAATAATTCATATTCATATCATCTATTGCCTCTACGTAGGACCAAGGATCAAATTCATATCCTTGTGGAATGACTTCAAAAGTTTATCCCAAAAGTATGAATTTACAATCCTCCCACTACGATATTGTACCGGTGTACTAGCTATATATTTATAGAATAATACCTTGTGGTGTATCTAATACAACCATCTCATTTCTAAATGTACTTTATAGTTGTCTTAAAAATTTTTTTGATATTTTCTTCTAGAACAATTCTTTAAGATTATTCACATAGCCATCATCAAGAACTTTGTAATTGTACTTTACAAACATCTTGTAATCTTTATGACTACCAAAATAATCTTATGCAATTCCTTTTGGATACCCATCATAAACACACATTTTTCTACCTTTTGATTTCAATTTGTTAGACTTCCTTTCTAGCACAAATGCTGGACATCTCCAAAAGTGAAAGTATCATATACTAGGTTTTCACCCATTCCACAATTTGACAAATGTCATAGGAACAAACTTTTGAAATCAATTTTAGAAAATGTATAGTAATTATTAGAGTATATCTCCAAAAGAAATAAGCAAATGGAAATACTTATCAAGTACTCTACTATTTCTAAAAGAGTTTTATTCCTCCTTCATGTATGCACTGACTTAACACTATATTCCTTTACAATAAAGGAGTCCTAGATCATATTATCCTCTAAATAGAATTCATAGATTGGGAATATAACATAATAATGGTTCTAAAAGCCCATTTTTCACCAATCTTGAATACCAATTAAATTAATAAGATCTAGACATAAGTGCCAAAACATACAATACCAAAGGATGAAAACTTTCTCTTTAAAAAGTAAAACATGTAAATCTCCATCTAGAAAACAATCATGGACAAAGCTTAGTTTAACCAAACCAGAAACACTTTCTTTTGGTCATACTTTTGAGTCTAATTTCCTTTTTGTCAACTACGAGGGCAACTTGCTTGCCCAACTGTTTGGTATTATAATTCCTCTTCTTACCAACCTTACCTTTCGGTTTAGGCTAAGAATTCGAATTAAATCATATTGATCTTAGGCTTAGTTTTTAGGATGTCTTCCGTTGCGTAGAACTCACTCATCAATTCAGATAATATAAAAGAAATTATTTTCAAAACAATCCGAATTGATCAAATGATTCTAATAAAGACTTGTGGATCATATCCATATGAGATTAACATTTAATCTCTTCATCCAAGAATTCCAATTCATTTTAAAATAAAAATATTTTCATAAAATGATATAGAATTGGAACTCCTTAAGCTTTTCTTAGCACTCAATATGATTTATATCGAATATCGTATAGTAGCACGATATTTCATACCAAAACATCTCATTTAGACTTAATATGAAGTCTAAATCCAGTACTAACTCTTGCATCTCATGCTGTAGCACAATTAAGATAGAAGCCAATGTAGCATATTAGCATTTCAATGGAAACTATGATCACATCATAAGCTATCTTCCATCAATACATCATGCATAGGAAATTATGACAATGCTGAATCAAACACAAATATGTACTTCAACTCCTTTAAGCACCATGTCCAAAATTATGTCTTAATTAATGTGATTCAATAAAAATAGTAGCTAGAGAACAAAATTTATGACAACTCTTTTTTGAGACTATGAACTTAAATACCAGAACATTATTATTTTGCATCCATAACCATATAATATGGAACCCATAAAACATATTATATTAGGTGCAACGACAACCTAATCCCGCAATTAATATTCCTCAGCATAGAGTGAATATCAACCACTATGATAAGGCGAGAATTATTCTCATTATTAATGCTATCATGGTAACTCTTACCAAACAAAAAGAATTTGCCGCTTTTTCTTTAGCCTTTAAGTAATAATAGTAAGAACTCAGCATAGAGGATACTATCAAACTTAGTCTAGTGTATACTATTGTCTAGAATCATGTGTAGCCACATTTCATCCCTTTAACAGGCTTATTTTGTAGTACCATGATAAAAACACCCTCCGCATGGAATGCAAAGCTCGAAGCTAAGACAAGGTGTTTGATCAAACCACTATAAATCAAGAAATTCAATCTTGTAGTACCATGAAATAAACATCCTCCGCATGGAATGCAAGGCTCGAGGCCAAGACGAGATGCTTACCTCACACCACTATGAACCGACAATGGAGGCCGTGAGATCCAACCCTTGTATCTCTCTCCCACTAGATATTTTAAAACAAGTGGATTGTGTTGAAATCATTGTGATCTAATCACAATTTTAACCCTACACATCAAATGTGTTTAATTGTTTAAATTCAATGTGATGTTACTAAGTCACGTCACAATAACGTAACGAACATTCACGCAATCACAAAGAAGTTTAACCTTGTATTCCGTGAAATAAATACCCTCCGCATGGAATGCAAGACTCGAAGTCAAGACAAGGTATCTATTCACATTACAATAAACTTTACAAAAAAGGGTTATTTTAGCATTCCCACTCGTTATTTGGGTTTTTCTTGAATAATTGTGATCCCATCACAACTAATAACCTTGCACTTGTTGAAGACTCTAATCTTATTAGAATCACTAACTAAAATGGAAGTCCTAAACTATTTAGGATTCCTTAAACACTAATGGATCAAAAATTAGTTTTATAGAACTCTATCCTTAACTTATTTGATAAAGTATTCTAATCTCATTAGAAACTATATACCTTTTAATTAAGCTTTAATCTCATTAAAACTTCTAATTAAAATAAATTAAGTTAAAGACTTTTAATCATACAACAATTCTAATCTCATTAGAATGTTTCTTAAAAGACAAGTCCCAAACTATTTAGAACTAAGAGTTCTATTTAACTAATACCTTTGATCTCATTAGGTCTTTTTAGTTAGAACCATGTGTAATCTAATCACACATTGCATTGCTCTTTATACATGTGAAAACACTTAGAAAAATTTCTGAATTCCCAGATTTCGATCGATCGAATGTGTCCCTCGATTGATCGAAAAAATTAAAAAATTCGAACTCAACCATCTGACTTGTTCGAATGATACTCGATTGCCTCTCGATCGATCGAAAAACAAATTCGATCCATCGACTAGCAATCGAAAATCAATCTATTTAAAAAGTCTGATCACTATTTCACTCGATCGATCGAAAGTGATTTTCGATCGATCGAAACTCATGAAACTCGAATTTCCAGAAATTTTCTAGGGCAGTTTTCTACGATTTTTCTTGAACAAACATGCATCATATGAACATGATAGACAAAAATTGATATCAAAACTGAATTTCATTGATGCTATAGCCTTAAAGATCAATTTAACATACTTAAATTCAAATTTAAACAACATCATAACACCAATTTCAGTTTTTATCAAAACATAGTTTCAACAACCATGCAAAAAATTAAATGCATAATCTTCTAACAACATGAAAATATTATCTCTAATTCCAAAACTCACAAAACATGTTATACAGATTCGAAATGAAGACCGCTTTGATACCATTTGTTGGAAAATATACATGTGCGCAGCGGAAAATTAAACGGATCTACTTCATTAGAAAATGATAACATGTTTTATGTAAGTTTCAGAATTTGAGAACAAGAATGCGTACCTTGGTGCGGTGAAATTCAAAACCGAAGATCAGATGTTCTTGAGAAGACTTTTAATCTTCACTCCAATTCCACTAACGCCCAAGAAGTGTGGACTCTCAATTGGTTACAAAGGAAGAATTTGAGAGTGACATACACTCACATACACCATTTCACAATGATGTTTTTCATGCATAAAATTCTGTATGTTTTTTTCCCTTTGTATCTAACCAATTATCTAATTGGGCTGACCTTTTGGGCCTTTCCAATTGGGCTTAAGTGTGTGGCTTGAAGTGGGACCAAAAGGGACCAATAAGACACTAGCTCTAATGGGCCTTAGACTTTTCTGTCAACTCTTGACAAGTCCAAAGTTACCATTAACTATATAAATATAGTTGCACTCTAGGCCTTATCTATAAATTATATCCTAAGACTTTATTGTACATGCAACCCCTTCATTAAAATATTCATAGTAATACAAAGTCATGAATATTGACTGCCACTTTGAAGATTACTACATCTTAATCCTTAAGTACCCGGTTTAATCCTTTATGTTATTCATCATATATTTATGAAATCCAATTTCATAAATATATATACTTTAGTAACACCTTACTAAAGTGGTTGGGCCCAACACTCTGAATAACTAAACCCATTAAACTTATCTCAAAGGAATATTTTATATCTCCAAGGAATATTTTATATCTCCGTTAAGAGATTATGAATTCCATCTTGAGAATATATATTCCATCAACACTAAATGCGACTGCCCAACATACTGAGGTTTTGACCATATCTTATAGATCTCACTCCTGATATATCAAAGCAACCTACATCTCATGATCAGGTCCATTATTCTCTCAGGATTTAGAGTTGATTTAAATAGAAGTCATGAGATTTTTTATTCATTTGACAGTCTTTACGAGAATAATAAATCTCACAACGGTCCAGTTCAATATGTCTTAACTCTTAAAACATATCAACATACCAACTAGAAGTCTCCACTTCCATGATCAAGACAAATCATCGTAGTTGATATGTTATAGTCTTCGCAGATGAAACGCCCAATTTCATCACCGACTACGAACTAAAATTCTGAGTTTACAAAGAACTTGTGATTTATATCTTCTGTGACTTTTCACATAAATCACATACTATGCATCTCATGGACTAAGATAATGTCCCATTAGTTCATTAATAAATAGTCTCATATAATTAAACTATTTAATTACTTATGTCATGCCAATAAATTGGATTTTGGGGCATAAACCCCAACAGGTTGATCTTATTGGAAGAATTTGATTTGAAGTATGTGGTTAGGAAAACTATTAAAGGAAGCGTCGTGTTAGATTTTTGTGTCGGAAATCCTATAGGGGGGAAAATGATAAAGAAGACTTTTTAGTTGAAGATATTTTGGATGTTGAGTTAGAAACATGGAATATGTACTTTGACGAAGCCGTAAACCAATATGGGAATGGGATAGGAATACTCTTGATCACTTTTGAGGGATCTCACATACCTTTGGAAATCAAATTGAACTTTGAAGCAACTAATAACATGGCTGAGTATGCGGCTTGCATTGCCAGAATGGAAGCTCTTCGAGAATTGGGGGTAAAAGAGGCCAAAGTCTTTGGGGATTTAACTTTGGTTATAGCCTAAGCAAAAAAGTTGTGGACGGTGAAGGAGGAACATTTGAAGCTTTATCAACAATACTTGGAGGACTTGATCAAGACCTTTGACAAGATTGAGTACACGAATCATCCCTAGAGCTCAAAATCAATTTGCGGATGCCTTAGCTACCTTAGCTTGCATGGTTGAAATACCCAAGGTAGTATGGACATGACCCTTGGAGATTAAGCAAAGTTATGAGGAAGTGCACAAAAGGAAGACTGAAGCTTTAGTAATGACCATAGAGGAAGAGGAAGCCCCGTGGTACTATGACATCATGAAATACTTGGAACTAGGGGCATATCCGGATGGTGCCGACAAGTGAGAATGTCGTTCCATTAGGATGATTGCAACACAATACATCCTATGTGGAGGACAACTCTATAGAAAGATCCTATAATGGCATACACCTTCGTTGCTTGAAGAAAAAAGAAGCCGAGAGAGTAATGGAAGAAGTTTATCGAGGGATTTGTGGCCCTCATATGAATGGAAGAATATTAGCCAAGAAAATCCTAAGGATAGGGTACTTCTAGAATACAATGGAAACTGATTGTGTGGACTATGTGAAGAGTTGCCATGATTGTCAGACGCACACCACCTTGAACCATGTACCACCTAGTGAGTTGTATAGCATGACTTCTCCATGGCCCTTCTTGGTTTGGGGCATAGATGTGATCGGAAGGATAGGTCCTACGGCTTCAAATAAGCATGAATAGATTTTGGTAGCAATTGACTATTTCACCAAGTGGGTGGAGGTAGCCTCCTATTCCGTATTAAAGGCTAACCATGTGGCTTGGTTCTTAGAAAACAACATCATATGTCAGTTTGGGGTGCCCCAAGAGATCATTTATGATAATGGTTCCCACTTTGAAAGGGAGGTTCGAAGGATCATGGAGTTGTACAACATTAAGCATCACAGGTCTTCACCATATCGACCACAAGCCAATGGGGTTGTAGAAGCAGCTAATAAGAATATGAAGAACATCCTAGCCAAGATGGTTGTGACATACAAAGATTGGGCCGAGAAGCTTCCGTTTGCCTTATGGGGTTATAGAACTTCTATCCGTGCGTCGGCTGGGGCAACACCATACTCTTTGGTTTATGGTAGTGAGGCAGTGCTTCCTATTGAGGTGGAGATACAATCTTTGAGGGTATTAGTGGAAGCCAAGGTCCTAGAAGAGGATTGGGCTAAGGTGAGATATGAATAATTGGCTTTAATAGATGAGAAGAGGGCTAAGGTACAATATCATGCACAAGGGTACCAAAAAAGGATTGCTAGGGCATTCAACAAGAAGGTGAAACTGAGAAACCTTAAAGAAGGGGACTTGGTCCTAAAGGTGCCTATAGATGAGACTTTTGATCCAAGAGGAAAGATGAAGCCAAGGTGGTCTGGGCCTTTTATCTTTAAGAAGATCATGTCTGGAGGTGCTACAAGGATCACAGATTTGGATGAGGAAAAGATGCTTTGCCTGATTAACATGGATAGACTCCGGAAATACAACATCTAAAAAATAAAAAATAAAAAGAAAGGGAAAAGTCTGCTAGGTTGAAAACCTGAAAGGGCAGCCTATGCAAAAATTAAGGCAAAAGAACTCTGCTAGGTTGAAAACCTGAAAGGGCGGTCTAAGCAAAAATTTGGGGAAATGACCATTGGCATGGCAAAAATTCCCAAAGGGACGTCATGGGAAACAATTACATGGCAAAGGAAAAAGATAAGAAAAAAAAAGAGAGGAATAAATGACAATAAGCAAAGATAATAAAAAGTTGATTCTCTTATTGGTCAAATTAAAAGATGATAAGATTGTTTTCATAGGGGATTTGAAACATTCCAATCTTTTATTAAATTCAAAAACAAAAACATGAGAATCATAAAAGTGCAGAAAAGTAAAACATGGGGCTTATCAAGGTGGTCACTCAGTCCTTCTTACTTTCTTGCTAGTCTTTATGTAAGCTTTCTCATCCCTCAGAATCCACTTCATGTCATCCTCTAACCATTGCTTGTACCCCGTAGTGGGATAGATGTATCGAGGTGGAACAATGCCTTTCGTCACCCTATGGCGTGGCCAAGCCTCACTAATCCTGCCAAAGATCCTATTTTTAAACATCGCAGCATGGAAGGTGCCTTCATCATGAGGAGCTCCTTGGCGCTCTCTAAATTTCCTTGAGATACGACAAGTGGAGTAGTATGAGCAGCAACGAAGTCCAACTAAAGTCACACAGCAGTCCTTGTAGCAACTGTGGACCATGCTTGAGATGTGCTACCACTCCACGACCTAGTGAATGTCGGTCTCCTTGAGTTGACCCATAAGCTGCATGTATGCCTTGAAGCTCATGTCATTCTAACGAAGGCTGCGATCCTTAAGGTGCCTAGGAAGGTAAGTGCTGAGAGGTACGGTGGTAGGTTGAAGCAATTGAAGCCTCTCTTGTAGACATATCTGAAAAGAGAGAGAGAGAGAGAGAGAGAGAGAGAGAGGAGGGACAAAAGCAAAAAAGAAAAAAAAAAGGTAGAGAGAGCATGATTGAAAAAAATAATAATGATGAAAGACGATATAAGGTGCCTCGATGAGTTGAAAACCGAAAGGCAATCGATGTAAAATTAGAGGGATCCCGTTAGGTTAAGAACCCAGGCAAAAGTTAGGGATTATACCTGAAGGAAAAGAGGACTTCCCACAAAGAAGCTTGCTTCTTTCCTATGAAAAGCATCCAAACCATTGAGGGTCTCCGTCAAGATCAAGCCCATCGGGTTAATCTCTTTAACTCATAAGCTACCATGCACATCCTAAGGTCCACACAATACGAGATTGAACCAAGAAATCCCTTGCAAGAACACACAAGCAAAAGGCACGAAGAAAGTATGAACATGGCCTCTCATCCACAGGAAGGGCCGAAGTGGAAAAGTACTAAAAAATCAACCTAAGGTTGAGTTTGCCAAAGACATACAACCTATTTGCAGTGGTGGAAGGGACGCCCAAAAAAACTTGCAGTAAGGAGGGGAGATCCCTGCCTATGGTAGGGAAGATGAGATCATCAATCTTTGGTTTACCTATGATGGCACCAAACTCTTCAATAGTGGGGCATAGTTCTATTCCATTGAAGCGAAAAACATGCCGAGAAGGAACACAAAAGTTGGCAGCAACACGAAGAAGAGGCTCAACCACCTTAGTTTGATGATATGAGAAGACACAAGAAAGACTATAGGGGGCAATGGAATCCTTGAAATCGGGACCAAGCTTCCTAATCCAAGCCGAGACATCAAGTGGAGAGTTTTCTGCCATTGAGGGACCTTAAAAAAGGGCTTTTTGGGTTGAAAATATGTTTGTGAGGGTTTTAGACTCAAACAGTTACTTTTATATTTAAGTCGATTAGGGTTTTTCTGATTCGCAACCCATGTATGCAAGGTCAACCATGCATATGCAAAGTCAAAGCTACTATACAAGCCCATCCCTACATATGCATAACGCTTGGCAGAAGCCCATTCTCCCCTATTTTGAGCATAGTTTTCACTTCAAGGCATTCTTAGGGTTCCAACAACCTAAGGGATCATCCAAGACATATTCCAAGTACAAGATTCCAAGCATCCAAGAAGCATAGTTGTATAGAAACATACAATTAGTCATATATCTTGTAAATTAAGTGCTAAGTCCCAATCAAAAGCATTAATGTAAAAAGATGTTCTTAAGTACAATCCTTTTTCTCAAACTAAATCCAACTGTTTGCTAAGGGAAGTAAAAGAAAAAAAAAACCATAAAAGCAAAAAAGAAAAAAAAACTGTGTGTTGTATGCCTATATGTGTCGTGGTTGCAGGTAATCAATGGTGCCGCCTCTTCCTTGGTAGGTAGCTAGGAGTTGCCTTCGAATCCTCCTCATCACTTCCATCATTTTCATCATTGTCATCACCATTGCCCTCAGGAGTGTCAAGGGTGGAGAAAAGATAGGCAAGGCATGCCTGCCTCAGTTAGCCCTCAGTGCCTCTCCAAAATCCTGAAAGAGGGTCAACCACCTCAGAGACACCGTTTGCCCACCATTGGCAAAGAGGTAAGCCTTCGATAGGTGAAGAAGGAAAGCCTAGCCATGCGGACACACTCCTCTGTAGTGCTCTATGGGAGAAGCATGCAATTCGACACCAAGTCGAAATAGCGAATGGTTTTAGTGGAGTACTTCCTCCCCAACATGTCGAGACGCAGTTGGATGCCCGATACACCAACCAAATTGATGATGGCCCCTTCGAAACTAAGGCCAGTCATGTGGTAGAAGTCATAGGGAGTCACTATCATCTCCTACTCAGCAATATGAAAAGTGTGGGTAGTATCCCATCACCTCTCAATGAGGCACTGACAAACTTCTCCAGAAGAAGACCAATGATAGGCTTGAAGCTCACCTTCTGAATATAGGCCCTGGTTTCGGGGACAAGAAGGTTGTACCACTCTACCACCTTATTGGTGCTTCCCTTACTAGTATAAGGGGATAATGACTGCCAAAAAAAAACCTTCTTTCGAAAAATAAGAACATCTCAAGATCATCCCAATTAGGCTCAAAATCATCAAAGGACTCCCTAGTGAGTGGTAAAGGAAGTAGAAGACTCTTTCCCCAATGAAGCATATCACACAAAATCAAGAACATCATCCCCAATAAAGAAGCAGATGAGTCTTCCCTAGTAGATCAAGCACATCAAGAACACTATCCTCAGTAAAGAAATAGAAGACCCTTCCTCAATGGTTCAAGCACATCAAGAACATTATCCCCATGGAGGAAATAGAAGATTCCTCCCCAACAAATCAAAACACATCAAGCATCATCCCCAGTAAGGAAGCAGAAGATTCTTCCCTAATGAATATCATCCCCATGGAGGAGGTAGAAGATTCTTCCTCGATAAACCCAAGCACATTTAAACAATCCCCAGTGAGGAAGTAGAAGATTCCTCCCCAAAGTATCCCTAGTGAGGAAATAGAAGATTCTTTCCTAATGAGTCCAATATACCAAAAAAAAAAAAATCCCCAACTAGGAAGCAGAAGATTCTTCCTCAAAGTCCTCAGCAAACCATGCCGAAAGCAGAAGATTCTTCCCCAGTGGATCACACATCTACACTACTCCTCAGCGAGTCCATCCATACCACTCCTCAGCGAGTTTCTCATCTCCAAGCAAGTCATGAGAGGTAGAAGATTCCTCCCCATGCATATTTACTCCTCAGCGAGTTTTCACCATCCCCAGTGGATCCAACAATCAAGACTACTCATGCACATATCCTCCGAGAGTTGAACATGCAGGCATGGTAGAAAAGGGTAAATATAGAGATAGAGAAAGAGACCAAGGTCAACCCGAGGCAAGAGCCTCACCAGAAAAGGTAGAGAAAGAAGTGAAAAAGACAAGAGAAACAAGTCACCCAGAGAAGTTTCAAGAAAGAGACTCGGATGGACACCACAGAGACTATATCCTTTTATTTTTTGTTGGGTTAACTCGTAAGAGCACCCTTGTGTTTTTTTTTTTTTGTTTTTTTTGTGACTCTAGGATAGCGAGTCTGTCGCCATTTGCTTACAAGTGGAAAATCAAGTTCTAGGATAGTGAACCTGTCATTGCTCATTTCCTGAGCAACAAAGGTGGGATTTCGGACATATGAATCCCACGTAACTCTTCGGAGTTGCACCCCACCCCATGCATGCGTAATGTGTGTTGCGTGAATGTGTGTTGTGTGCATGGGTTAGGCCAGAGCTATACATCAAAACAAAATGTTTTATCTCTTATTCTTTTGATTCTGTTAGTGAAGCTCAGAATCAAAAGAGGGGCATTTGTAGAAACTGCATTTTTACCCCTTACGACTCGGGCCCTTGTCCCCCAATGATGCTCGAACTCTAAGGCCCAAGGCCAGTTTAGAGCTCAATCAGATATCAAATTGACTTGAGAAGTGTGAAAATGGAAAAGATAACCTTTTAAATGAGTAAAAATATATTTTTAGAAATAAAATGACCAAAGTGGCCCTCGGTCCATGTACGTCGGCAGCAGCCTGCATACGTGAGCCAAAGCATGCATACGCAGGCACAAACCTGTGTTCGCAATTAGGGTTTCAGAAGCGTGGAAAATGTAAGTTTTTTGCAATAATGGCTGAGGTTTGGATTGAATCCTACATCGACTAGGAGCCGTTCCAAACCCCATTTTTTCCACTATAAAAAGCCTTACATGGTACATTTTCAAAACACACAAAAATCCCATGAGAAAAACCTAAGATTCACTAGAAAATAGCTAATCAAAATGGAGTTTTTCACAAAACACCCTCTAGTCATTTTTATTTGATTAAGACCATTTCTGACCCCAATCCTTTTAGTTTAACGTTGCCAATCACTATTTTATTGAATTGTGATAGATTTGACTGAGGGAAACGGTAAAAAATCACGCCTAGGAGCTTTTTTCTTTAAGGTATTCTTTCTAACTTTCTCTTCTTCTCTGTCTTTCTCTTTGTCTTTTTAATCTGTTTTCTTGCTTAGTTTACATTTATGCATGTTTGTTTAGGTTAGTTTTATAGTTTTTTTATTTTTTTTATTTTTTTTTATTTTTTTTTTTTTTTTATGTTCTGAGCATATTTGGTTGTTAGAATTAGGGTTTTAGTTCATGCTTTATTTTCTGCTCTGTTCGTTTCTGGGTTAGGGTTTTGAACAAGCCTCATGCACACATGTCATGAGCATGCGTACGAAGCTTAAACTGTAGTACATAAGCCTCTAGCTGCGTACACAGGTGCTTGCCCAAAAACCCTAATTCAGATTTTTGCTTTGATTGGTTTGCTTGTTTCACATATTTTGCCCCTGTCTAAACGCTTTTCATATGTATGCAAGTACATGAGTCTCTATTTCTCATGCTTTATTTGTTGTTTATCCCTCATATGCTAGATTAGGGTTTTCTTTCGTTTTGATACTATGCCATTCATTCACATGTTCATTCATTGATGCCATAGGTGCTGAGATGTGAGGAGGCAAGTAAAGGTAAGTCATGCATTCACATGAACATGCATATTGTTTGATAACACGGTTTGATGATGAGCATGAATGTGTTTGGTCAAACAACGTGTTCTTAATGATCTGCATGTTCCCAATGTGATCCTTTGATGTTTACATATTGCTACCTTAAATGAGACATATGATATGATGCTAGATGAATGTTAGGTGGATGGTATGTAGGATGATAACATGCTAGGGTTTGGATATGTGTATGTTTGGCTCTCTTTTGCTTTGTGGATAGATAAGTATGTGTTTTGGGATAAAGATACCATGTTGTATGTTAGATGCATGATTAGTGTGTGTGAGAGTTTAGAATACAAGTGTTGAGTTAGTTTTTAATAGGGTTAAGACATAAGACACGATGATCGAAGGTAAACCTTCGGTTGGGCGATCTTGGGTGCCTAACACCTTCCTAAGAGCGTACCTAAACTCTGAACCAATACTCTGGTAGTAAGATCAAAGGTCCTTCCTCGAAAAGACGCTATATATATGGTTCCTAGGCCATTACAAAAACTAGGTGGTGACTCCCTCCCTTATGCCCACAATGTGAATAATGTTTCCTTAAATAGAGGTCTTTAGGAAGAAGTGTACATGCAACCACTCACTGGCTATGTTCACTCAGGTCATTAATTTTGTTGCCATCACCATTCTCTTTGTGGGCTTAAGTAGGCTTCTCAGGCTTGGTTTGAAAAGTTTATCTTATTTGTTGCTCAACAGGGTTTCACTTCGAGTCCTCATGGCACTTGTCGATCCTTTGCTAGTATCACTCTTTTCTTCCTTTATGATGAAGACATGATTATTACTGGAGATGACTCTATAGGTATCCGCGCTCTTTAACACTTTCTTAGTTAACATTTTAAGATAAAAGATCTAGGCATTCTCAGCTATTTTTATGGGCTTGAGGTTACTTCCTCCTCTGGTGGATACTATTTTTCATAAACTAAATATGCTTTTGATATTCTCTCCAAGGATGGTTTCCCAGACAACAAAATCATCTGCACTCCCTAGGAATTCAATGCCAAACTCACTCCCTTGGATGGTGGACCTTTATCGAATGTTATTCGTTACCGTTAGTTGGTAGGCAATCTTATCTATTTCACAGTCACTCATTCGAATATTGCACACGTTGTGCGTATTGTTAGTAAGTTCATGGATGTCGTGAGTATTGTCAGTAAGTTCATGGACATCCCTCGCTTTGTTCACTATGTTGCCATTCTTAGTATTCTCCAATACGTCAATGGCACACTTTATCATGGTCTTCACTAATCCTCTTGGTCTTCTCTTGAGCTTCATACTTATTTAGATGCCGATTAGGCCGGTGATTCTACTGACCACTGCTTCATCAAAAGTTTGCTTCTTGTTGGGTACTTTTCTTGTCTCATAGCGTAGTAAGAGGCAAGATGTTGTTTCTCATTCCAGTACCGAGGTTGAGTATTGTGCCCTTGCTAACACCACTACTGAGCTTGTCTGCCTTCAATGGCTCTTGCTAGTTGACATGGATGCTTCATAGCCCACAGGAACTCCTCTTTATTGTGATAATCGCAGTGCTATTCACATTGCTCATAAGTATATTTTCCATGAATGCACCAAGTGTAGACTCCGCATTTTGTACCCTTTACGACTCGGGCCACCATTCCCCAATGATGTTGAAATTCTAAAGCCTAAGGTTGGAAAATGGCCCAAGTAGATTGAAATTGACTTGAGGAAAGTATTTTTGGAAAATACAACTCTTTTTATGAATTAAATAAGCTATTTTTGAAAAATAAAGACCACAGAAACCCTTGGGCATGTGTACGTATACACGCGTATGCGCACACATGCTCAAACTCTACATACGCATGCTTCATGCATGCATACGCATACACGGGCATGCGTACACATGTTAGGGTTCTAGAATCTATGAAAGACAAGTTTTCTGCATTAAAGTTTGAGTTTTGGAACGAATTCCACATCGTCTAGGAACTGTTCCAAACCTCCATTTTCAAACTATAAAAGGCCATACATAGTAGCTTTTCAAAACACATAGAAAATCCTAAGGGAAAACATAAGATTCACTAGAAATAGTGAATAAAAAAGGGAGTTTTTCACAAAACATCCTCAAATCAATATTTTTCTAATTGAGGCCTCTTTTGCCATTGATCTTGGAGATTTAAGATTACTAATCACTTTATTGTTTGATTTTGAATACATTGATTGAGGGGAACGGTCAAAATCAAGTTAAAAAGCTTTGTGTTTTGAGGTATATGTTCTAAGTCCTTTTCCTTTTCTTTTTTTCTTGTTTTCCTTGTTTAGTTTGGTTATAATATGCTTGTTTAATTTACGTTTTCTTTATTTTATTTTTTAGGCATGTTAGGTTGTTAGTTTTAAGTTTCAATTCTAGTTTGTTCTTGTTTTTTGGGTTAGGGTTAGAGAGTGTATGCGTACGCATGCTTTTTGCATGCACACGTATACTCGAAGTATGCGTAGCATACAACTAGGCAGTGTACGTAGGCCCTATGTATGCGCACGCATACTCATGTCCAGAAACCCTAATCCAAACCTTTTCGCTTCCGTTTCTTTATTTTATTTATATCATATGCGTCTGCCTTGTCTCTTGAGTCACTGCCTCCATGTTTTGTTTGATGTTTGTTCTTCACATGCTAGATTAGGGTTTCTTTTCAATGTTTTCTTTGATGTGCCATGAGCATGCATATAACCTGATCATGCATTAATGCATAGGTGTTGTGGTATAGAAATGTGAGTAAGGTAAGTCATGCATTGATATGGACATGCATTGAGTTTACCTTGATAATAAGTATGAACATGCTTGGTTGGATGTTTAGATACCCATCACATGCTTGTTTGATGTCATGCCAATGTTCCTACCTTGATGATATATGCTCATTTGTTTGCTGCCTTGGATATAGTTTGATATGAGATGCATGATAGATGTATGCTAGGTTTGAGATGTGATATGCATGATAGATGTATGTTAGGGTTTGGGGATAAAATTGCCATGTTGATTGCTAGATGTATGGTAGTGTGTGTGTGAGTCTAGAATAACAATATTGAACGTTCTTTTAATGAGATTAATATGTAAGACACAATGAGTGGAAGCCGACCCATAGGTCTGTTGGAAAATCTGGTTTTGTATCTCATGCAAAACACATAGCGGAAGCAACAAAACACAAATCTACTTCATTCATGATTGATAACATACACAATGTAAATTTCATAATTTTAAGAACAAGAGAGCATACCTTGATGTGGTGAAATTCAAAACAAAAGATTAGAAGCACTTGGGAATACTTTTAATCTTCACTCTAATTCCACTTTACTCCCAAGAAGTGTGGTCTCTCAATTAATTTCCAACGGAGAATAATTGAGTGGTTTCACTCACACATACACATCATTTATAAATGATGTATCATTTATAAAATTCTATATGTTTCTCCTTTTTTTATCTTACTGATTATCTAATTAGGCTTGGAGTGGGACCAAAAGGGAACAAATAAGACTCTAGCTCTAATGGGCCTTAGGCTTTTCTGTCAACTTTTGACAAGTCCAAAGTTACCATTAATTATATTTAATATCACTATATAAATATAATTGCACTGTAGGCCTTATTAATAAATTATATCCCAAGACATTATTATACATGCAACCCTTTCATAAAATATTCGTAGTAATACAAAGTCATGAATGTAGACTGCCACTTTGAAGATTACTACATCTTAATCCTTGAGTATCCGGTTTAATCCTTTAAGTTATTCATCATATATTTATGAAATCCAATTTCATAAAAATTTCATAAATATATACTTTAGTTACTCCTTACTAAAGTGGTTAGGCCTAACACTCTGAATAGCCAAACTCATTAAACTTATCTTAAGGGAATATTTTATATCTCCGTTAAGAGATTATGAATTTCATCTTGAGAATATATGTTCCATCAACACTAAATGTGGCTGCCCAACATACTGAAGTTTTGATCGTGACTTTAGATCTCACTTCTGATATATCAAAGCAACCAATAACTCATGATCAGGTCCATTATTCTGTCAAGATTAAGAGTTCATGCAAATAGAAGTCGTGAGATTTATTATTTATTTAACAGTCATTCGGAGAATAATAAATCTTACAGCGATTCAGTTCAATATGTCTTAACTCTTAAAACATATCAACATATCAACTAGAAGTCTCCACTTCCATGATCAAGACAAATCATCTTAGTTGATATGTTATAGTCTTCACAGATGAAATGCCCAATTTCATCACCGACTACGAACCAAAATTATGAGTTTACAAAGAACTTGTGATCTATATCTTCTGTGACTAAATCATATAAATCACATACTATGCATCTTATGGACTATATGATAATGTCCAAATATTCATGTTACCATTATTTTAGATAATAATAAAACAACTTTATTAATCATAACATTAAATCATACATTATGTCATACATAGCATCATACAATAGGATTTAAGAGCACCAATCCTAACAGAGTCGGGTGGGATTGGGTGCCTAACACCTTTCCATCCGCATATCTAAACTTCGAACACGTGCTCTGGTAGTAGATTAGTGGTTCTTAGACCTAATCTATGTGGAAACTCCATTTCTTTTCTCTGCCTCGGTCCACTCGGCCGAGGCATACTCCCCTCCCCTTGCGCGCACACCAAGCACATTGAAATTGACTGCCACATCACTCGTCAACATCTCAAGAAAGGCAATAGTTGTACTCCATCTTCTTCGCCATCCAACCTGCTAATATCTTCACCAAGACTCATTCACCCGGTCGTCTTCGAGATATTATATCTAAACTCCAGTTGACTTCCTCCTTGTCACCTCGAGTTTGAGGGGGAATGTTAGTATACATTAGTCTAGCCCACTAGGCTTGGGTTCAGTGTATAGTATTTGTAGTACACTTATATTCAGGGGCGGAGCTACATGTTAGGGTGGGGGGGCCATGGCCCCCCCAAAATTTTAGAAATTTTTTTTTTACTATATAGAAATATTTAATATTTTAATAATTAGCCCTAAAAAATGGGACTTGGCCCCCCCCAATTATTTGAGTTGGTCCAATAATGTTCTTTAAAAAAATTGTCTAATTTGTCTAGTAGTTATAGAGAACGTATTGTTTCTCAAATTCATTTTTTATGGTAAAATGTGTTCTCATATTTTTTTAAGTTTTGGATTATTTATGTCTTTGAACACTTTATTAATTTAATTGAAATTTTTTTACTCACAATGGTAGACAATTTGGTAACTTATATTGAAAATGAAAATTGTAAAGATTTCATTATGGAAGATGGTGAAAGATTAATTTAATTCTATAAAACATTTAATTTTAAGGATTCATTATGAAATATACTAATTTTTTGCGTGTGTGTATAGATACATGTGTTTGTGTATGTGTATAAAAGTTTGTATAGACTAATAAATTAGTAACACAAATTGGCCCCCCCAAACAAAATTTTCTGGCTCCGCCCCTGCTTATATTATTTGTATTTCACACATACTATGCCTATAAAAGACTCTCTATTGTATAGTGTTACATACACAAAATATACATATTATTCTTAGTCTCTCTCGTTATATTCTTATCAAAGCTGATGACTGCCTATCGATAGTGCCCGGTGCACAATTACTGATTTATATGCCAAGATAATGCATAAAGCACGATGGAGCCAAACATATTCCATAGTACGTCCCAACATGAATTTGGCTTGGCCGTTCATGGAATCTTGTTATTTAATCGTCCAAAATTCTTATCCCATTTTTTCTTTAGAATTAGAATGCCGAAGGGAAGTTCTATAGTGGGGAATCACCTAAACTGTGTATTTTTTAAATGTGGAAACAAGAAAGGTTGGGATAGAATATCGAACTCAGTTAAAAATTTAAAGAATAAAACGTTTGCAAGTTGCTACCTCTAGATTTGCCAAGACTTTTTTGATCTAATCATCTTTAATCGTTCATCTTTTGTTTATCATATTGCATGTGGGTCTCGAGGACAATGTATTAAAAATAGATAAACAAGAATATATAATCGATTATTCCCTAAGTGAGAGACGCTGCCACTTTTAGGTCCAATATAATAACATATATTTGATAAGGTAGTTCAGGCAATTAGATTACAAGAGCACAAATTATTTCTATATCTTTTCGTTGATGGTGAGAAAGGTGCCAAATGCTGATGCGCCCTGAAAGAACAACAAAAATTGTTAAACTTAAAAAAAAAAAAAAAAAAAAAAAAAAAAAAAAAAAAAAGGCGCACTGAACCTTCAAATCATGATGATGCACGTGAACTGTTGATCTATAGTGATATCGAGTTTTCTTTTGAGTTGCGAATGTCTGATTTAACTCTAATCCTCAACATGGTTCGCATAGAATATCACTAGCTGTTATTATTGGGTTTTTACTTTTTATTAATTGAGCGCTTTTTTCTTTTCTTTTTTTCTTTTGCTTTTTAGAAGTTAAAATTGGATGAATGTGATTCAGTTAATAAGCTTAAGATTATTATTATTATTATATTATGGTCAAAATTCAATTGTGGGCTTTGGTACACGATGTTTTTATTGAGTTTGTGTCCGGATGATTTGAGATAGAATGTATGGTAATTTTAAGCCTGATCCCTAATGGATGGTTGTGCACTATAAATATTTAGGATAGATCCACTCTTCAGTACTCTTAAAGGTTAGACAAATCTTGTATCTCATTTAATTTGTTTAAAGACTATTGATGACAAATTTTTCACGCCACATGGCTTTATTTCATTGGTAACCTGCACCACATCAACATTATCATGGATTTTGGAAAAATCTACTTTAAAGCCCAAAAGAGCCCATATTTACACAAAATGATGCCAAAGCCCACGGTCCAAAACCCATGGCAATATTATCTCATCAAAGCCCATAATTCAAGCTCATGATACATCATTTCATTTTCGGCTCATGATCCAAGCTCATGAGTCTCATTGGGGGAATTTTGGGAGTCGTGGTTTGGACAGCCAAGAAGTATATTCAGTAAAGTTTCAGCGGTTCAAAGTTGATAAAGGAAAACATGTTGATTGGCATGTCTTCCCCAATTCCCTAAACCCTGATAAGTCAGTGTGCAATAAGTAGCATCTGGTAAGCCTTTCATATCATACAATACTTAGAATGATAAAACTTCCCATGCTCTTTACATAAAAATTAAAGTTCATTGTATAATATAAGTTTAAAAATGTAATTATATTATTTCATATAAATTATATTATTATTTTCATTTAAATCAATCCCAAGCAAATGGCTAAATCTATATTAATATCTCATATTTAGCATTAAATACTCTCCTTACTCTCCAAGATTTAGTCAAAACACAAACAGACCATAATTACATCTCTAAAACTTCATTAAATATCAACCAACTAGTTTATTACTTACCAAAATTATATTGTAATAAAGCCATAGACTAAACATGTAACCTTCCAAAAGAGGAAACTTAGCCAAAAATACTAGCAACAGTTCCAGCAAAAACTGCCTTAACTCTAGCAGAAGCTGCAACAGCTCCTGCAGAAATTGCAACAGCTCCAGCAAAAGCAGCAGTAGCTACAGCAAAAGCTGCAGTAGCTCCAGCAGCAACTGCAATAGCTCCAGCAGCAACTTAGGTAGTTGACACATGTCCTAAAATGATATCACTTGCCCATTAATGGTCAATCCCAGCAACTACCTACTATACCAAAAGAAGTAAGGATCCCATAAAAGAATTCCTATCATTTTAAGCCAAATCTTTAGCCTCCAGTTGCAATACCAGAAATATAAGGATCCCATAAAAGATATCATACCATTTTCAGCCAAACCATGAATTTAATGCTAAATATTTTCCTCCAGCAGAAGATGTCATTTAGATGACATCATCCAGCATGTTAGCTGTTGCAGCAACTACTACTGTAGAGCTGACAGCTGTGACTGACAGCTGTAACAACAGCTCCAACAGCATTAAAGGTTCAAAATTTCTTCTTTTAGCTAAAACAAAAAAACCAAGGAAATCACTTGTTTTGCCAAAAAACCTTTCCTTATTTGTTGATTTTCCCTTCAACTAATTCAAACTTAGTTACATACTTGGCTCTATATAAAGAGGACCAAGCAACACACAACTCACCACACCATTATACACTATCCATCCCTCTCTCACTCTTTTATTCTGAAACTTCATTCACTTTGCTGCCCATATCTCTAAACATTTTCATACTTCTCCATCTCTCTTACAAAATCTCTTTTTTTTAGATAACACCTATTACAAGCACTACTACCTATCTCTCCCACACTCTAATATTCTGAAACTTCATCATTTTGCTGCCCATGAACATATCTTCATCTCCTTCTCCATCTCTCTTACAAAATCTCTTCTCTTAGAAAGAAACATAACTCATAATCATAACACAAAAGCCATTCCAACAGCAACTATAATCTCATGTATTTACTATATTTAATCTCAATATCTCTCATACTTCCCTATATTTTACAAACACATTCCTCACAAAATATTTATACATACTTCTCATATATCTTTAAACTCCATGTCTCACAAAGTAATTATATATGAGCTCCATATTCAATAAAGTATCTACATATAATTCCTATACATATTACAAACACCATATCTCACAAAACATATATATTTTTTCTCATCTCCATACATCTTAGAGGATATCAAACACTCTTCCAAGAACATGTTACAAAAGCTCTTTTTATGGAAGGCATATAATTATAATGCTAAAAGCCCTTCATATGAAAGGCACAAACTTATAGTTCTAAAAGCCCTTCTTGTGGAAGGCAAGATCACTCATATTTGACTAAAAACTAAAAGAGCATTACATGGGGAAAATCATTTAAGTGCATGATAAAGGGGATAAACATAACCAACCTATGCACATGGCTAGACATATTCTCTCTCCCTCCAATTGCACCCATTTTTTCCCTTCAATTGTGAAGTCACCATGAAAGGACTCATAATGTTATATTGTACCGCTGGACTCATTTTATCATACTGTTGAAATGTTACAAGTCCACTGATGTTATACGACTAGAGCCACAAACCACATAAAGATAAGTCATTATGTCTTTATTTCTAAATTTACATTATTGAATATATTTTACTTCATTATCATTGTATCACTGGACTTATGTTATTATGTCGCTGGAATGTTATCAACTCACTAATACTATATGGCTGGAGCCACAAATCATATAAAGAATAAAGTGATGCTATACAGCTGGAGTCAGAAACATAAAAGATAAGTCAATGTTTTCTCCATCTTTGAAATTACATTATTAAGCGTATATTAACTCATTATTATTGTACTGTTGGATGCAAGTTATTTTAATATCATCTCACTATTTAATAAAACATGATCTCAATAATACTTCATTAATGAACATATATATTAATAAATTGATCTACCATCGCTGGACATATTATTCAGACATAAGCCACCAATGGACATATATTATTCGGACATATACAACTGATGGACATATATTACTTGGACATGAACCCACTACTGGATGTGTAATGTTTGGACATAGACCACAGCTGGCTGGATATGTATTATTTGGACATAAACCATTGCTAGACATATATTATTTGGACATAAACCATTGCTGGACATACATTATTATATTGGACATGAACTATACCATAGCTGGATATGGACTATTGGACTCATCCCATTATTGGACATATGACAATTAATTAATCATTTTAATAGACATCACTTAACACACATAATAATAACGTTCAACTCACCATGTAATCAAATCTATTATGCTAAACATAATATTTATTTATGTCAACCATTATCATGATTCTAAGACTTTAGGTTTTATCTATTTTATAGGCTTAAAAATGCACCGGAAGCCATTGGTCTATGCAGCCCAATGTAGAGTTCCGGATTGAACTCCCCAAAACAAATCCGAGTTTAGCAAAGTCACACCTCCAGCAGAAGACACATGGCTACGTGCAAGAACCGCCCCCGACAAAGACTAGCTAGGATGGTTGTCCCATGAAGAGCCTCTTTGAAGTAGGAGCTCAAAGAGGGATATGATCTACAGGACAATGTGCTGAGTGTAGGGGCCAAAACCCTAAGAGCACTAGCATTGGGGGTGTAAATACCCTCTGGTTACTATTTTACAACCTAAGTCACCCAAAATCCACTCCATTGGAATTTGTAAACTTAAAAAAAATTGCAACCTATGAACAGTACCTTATTGTTCATAGGTTGTAAAAAAAATTATTATTTTAATCTTGTGGTTGTGTGTGAAGAGAAAAAGTGAGTGGGAGGAAAAAAAGAGAGAATAATATTTTTTACTATTTTATTAGGTAGTTTATATTATGGCGTAAATGCACTTTTAGTCCCTACATTTTGAACTTTTTCCATTTTGGTCCTTACATTTTTTTTTTTCCACTTTTAGTCCCTAAACCAATTAGCGCGTCTCATTTTAGTCCTTTCCAGCAGCTAACTAGCGGAAAAGGTTGACGTGGCAGCCGGAGCGAATAAAAAAATAATATAAAATGCCACGTCAGCATCTAAATTTTTTTAAAATAATTTATAAATTTTAACTAAATAAAAAAATTAAAAACAAGAAGAACACAAAGAACACAAAAACAAACCCAGAACCAAACACAAACTCAAATTTAAAAACACAAAAAACACAAAAACGAAGAAGAAGAAGGAATTCAAAATCCCAAAATGGCAGAACACAGGAGCATAGACCCAAAAAAATCATACATTCTCAAACCTTCCTCTCTCTCTCTCTCTCTCTCTTCCAAACCCAACTCAAACACAAACCCAGAACCAACCCTTCCAAAACATTCTCAAACCTTCCTTTCTCTCTCTCTCTTCCAAAACTCTTACAAATATCTTTCAAACTCCATGGCTGGCCTCCTTCACTCATCACCACCGCCACCACCACAATCAGCGGTGGTTTTTTCTTTTCTTTCTCTGACCGACCCTCTTTTCTATATCTCTCGATTCGCTCAAACTCATACCCAAATGGCTCAAGCTCATCCTCTCTAGATTCTATCTCACAGATCAGTGTCTTTCTCTCTTAAATCAGTGGGTCTCTGTCAAATCAGTGGGTCTCTGTCAAATCAGTGGGTCTTTCTCTTTCATCTCTCTATCTCTCTGGTTAGTGGTGGAGATCACGGTTGAGGTTGAGATAGATGGTCGTGTATTCTGATGGTGGGTTTGTGGGTTGTGAGTTTTTTTTATCTGGGTTTGTGGGTTGTGATTCCGATGAGTGGGTTTTCGAGTTGGAGATTTGGGTTTGTGGATTTGTGGCAGATTGGTGGGTTTGTGGGTTATGATTACGATGAATGGGTTTTTGAGTTGGAGATTAGTGGGTTTATGGATTTGTGGCGAAATTGTGGGATCTAGAGGATGGTGGAGATTAGTGGGTGTTCGAGTTGGAGATCAGTGGGTTTGTGGGTTCAAATTTCTGGGTATGCAGATCTTGAACGGCGCTTGATCCACAAAAATGAGATGTGGAGGTTAAAGGGAAAAATAGAGGGATTGAGCTGGGTTTGTGTTTGGTTTTGGCTGGTTCTAGGTTTGTGGTTGAGCTGGGTTTGTGGTTGAGCTGGGTTTGTGTTGAGCAATCAAGTTTCCTTACAGTATTCTTTTATGATTTTTCTGTGTTTGATTTCTGGGTTTGTATGATTTTTTTGGGTTTGTGCTTTTGTGTGTTCTGCCATTTTGGGATTTTGAATTCCTTCTTTTTTGTTTGTTTTTGTGTTATTTGTGTTTTTAAATTTGAGTTTGTGTTTGGTTCTGGGTTTTTTTTTGTGTTCTTTGTGTTCTTCTTGCTTTTAATTCTGTTTTTAATTTTTTTATTTAGTTAAAATTTATAAATTATTTTAAAAGAAATTTAAATGCTGATGTGACATTTTATATTATTATTTTATTCGCTCCGGCTGCCACGTCAGCCTTTTCCGCTAGTTAGCTGCCGGAAAGGACTAAAATGAGACGCGCTAATTGGTTTAGGGACTAAAAGTGGAAAAAATAAAATGTAAGGACCAAAATGGAAAAAGTTTAAAATGTAGGGACTAAAAGTGCATTTACGCCTTATATTATTTTATTGGGTTGTATGTAAAAATAAAAACTGGGATGTATAGTAAGTTGTAAAATGGGTTGGTAAAATAGATAAAGTAGTGTTTGAGGATGCAAAATAGGTTTTTTTTTGCATCCCCGGATGCTAATGCTTTTTGTACAACAATTTTTGCCACAACTTTGATATGACGATATAAAAAAATAAATAAATAAATAAATAAAATTGTAGATCTATGTAAAAGTAATAATTTACTATTTACAACCAATTACTTCAGCAAATTATAACAAGGTGCTTCAGCAAATTATAACAAAGTGAGTGTTTATAAATAAAAAATAAATAAATAACTGCTGTTTTAAATCTTACACTAGCTTCATGCATGGGCTGTTCAGCCGCCTTCCAATATGGGAAGAGTGTGAGATGTTTATTCATTGAAATGGTTGATTTTGCTATATTTCTATACATCGAGGTACTTTATGGCTGACAAGAAATTCTCTGTTGACTAGGTGAAAACAAAGAGGAGAAGGCCAAGTAGTATGTGTTTGTATATATTTTGGGTAATGTTAACGAGTGACTTTAGGATATTGGTTAACAATCTATTTTAAGAAAGTTTTGACATCACTTTTATGAGAAATGAAAAAAATTGTCAAAACATTAATTTTTTTTTCTTTCATTGGTTAATAATCCAGTTAAAGAAAGTTTTTATGGGAAATGAAAAAAACTATCAAAACATTAATTTTTTTTTTCCTATAAAAACTTTCTTTAACTAGATTATTAACCAATACTCTAAGGGCATTTGTTAGCACGACCCTATATTTTTTAATTTATGCTTGGATTTGGTCACAGACTATGTCAATTAATGCAACACGCCTTTGATTTGATAATTTGACTTTATTTCTATGGTTTATGGGCCCGTTCTTTCTCAACAAAAAAGTCTTTCCTTTCTATCAAGAGTGGTTCTTTCAAATCGAGGGCTCGGGGGTAACTATATTAGTAACACTAAGTCCATTATAATGGCAATGCGAAGTAACAATTTTTTTTGTTTGCTAAGTGAGGAATGCGAAGTAACAATTGATATTTACTTGCATCAACACATTCATAAGACTACACAAAACCCTAAGATAACGAAATAGAAGTAAGATAACATGAGATATTATGTAGTTTAATATGTGTCTTTGCGTGGAATGTGAGACTTTATATACACTTGAGGATTCGAAAATTATGGACAATATTATTTATTTACAACACTTGGGGCTCTATTCTTAATCTTTTAAAACACTCGCTCACTAAGTTATCATCAAGCATTAACTTTTCTTTTTGAATTTTGATAATCAGAATATAATTGACACGTTCCACTTCTCATGTTTTAAATGAAGAATTGTTATCTCATCTTGACGTGGTAATCATATTATACTAATATTGTTGTAATTTCTAATTAATGTAATATCTAATATATTTATTACGGTTGTAGTTTCCCTTTGGTGCCACTTGTCCTTTAATTAGGATACTAATAGTATGGTCACAAGCTCACATAGGGACAGGAATATGCATAAAATGTTAAATCATGCACCAAGTTCAGCTCCATATATACAAGCTCAAGAAGACAGAGATTGTTGGCATTTGGGCATTTGATCTTAACTATTTAGATAATTGCATCATGATATGGGTCCCTCCAATCCAAAATGAAGTGCTTAGTGAGTCATCAAAATTGTAATAAAAAAGGAACATCAAAACTACATATTATTTAATAATTTGCCTTTTTAACTGACCTTCCTAACGTCATCAATCATAAGGAGTCATTGGCTGTTAGGAGTTTTGAAGTTCCAATATTCTTCTGAAACTGGCTAGGGTCCTCACTCAGGAAAAACTCTCATGGGATTGACTTAACACCAATTCTTATATGTGTGTCTTTTTAAATTCTTTTTCCAAACGTTCCTTACCTAAATTATTGCAACCCAACTTCAAGAACTTCTCTCTTTTGTAAGCATTATTGATGATTATCCAAATCTTAAATTTTCTGTAGATGCATGTACACTCATTATTGCATACATATATACACATACATATATACATCTACACAAGTCACCAACTCATGACATGAACTCAAAATGACATGAATATGATGTGAAGTGGTTTGTATGGACATACATATGGTACCTCACGCATACATTATATAGTTCCAGTTATTAACTGCTCAAATTCTGCTCATGTAAGCCTGACACTATTACACTTTGTTGCTCAAAATGGCCCACTTCTTTAGCCTTTTTCTTCCTATAAAAACCTTCCATTTTTCATTATGTCCTCCCGTCCTCTTCAACAACCTCTGCAATACAACCTTTCAAGTATCATACATAGATCATCTTCTTCATAGTTTGAGTTAGCCATGGTTCCAGGTGAGATCACAGGAATCCACTATCTAGCACCCGAAACCCCGATTTCAATTCCAGCTAACTTTGGCATGATGAAGAGTATGAGCAACACACCAAACCTTTATTTCAATAGATTCTTAAGCAACTTACCCAACTTTCATTTCCCTCCTCCAGGCCATGAATTTACTCCACAGTCCTCATGTTTAAGCAATAACTCTACTTCTGATGAAGCTGATGAGGAACATCAACTCAGTATCATCGATGAAAGGAAACAGCGGCGAATGATTTCTAATAGAGAATCCGCTCGCAGGTCACGGATGAGGAAACAAAAGCACCTTGATGAGCTCTGGTCACAGGTTCTTAGGCTTCGAACAGAGAACCACACACTGATAGAGAAGTTGAATCGTGTAACTGAGTCCCACGAGCAGGTTCTTCAGGAGAATGCACGGCTCAAGGAGGAAGCTGTAGATCTTCGCCAAATGCTCACAGAGCTGCAAATTGGCAGTCCTTACACAACTGCTTTGAGAGACTTGGAATAGGGTCAATAGGTTTCTTTCAACACAGCTCATCTCACAGCTGAATTCTCAAACCAATCTATCCTTCAATTCCATAGACATTGTGAGTCATATGAGGGCTCTTATTTTTCCATAATAACAAGTTATGTTGCTTATGAGTTATGTCTACTTTGGTTGTTATCGTTATTGCCATCAATGCAAAAAACAGACCACTTTATCTTAAAATTGTTAAATTCTCTTACATTAACGTTATAATCAATACTTAAATGCAACTGTTTGCAGTTCCTCTTGCCGCATAGATACGTATCATGCACCTTGTGTAGTAGAAATCATGAAAATGATATTTCCATTAAGTCCATCTGAGAAATATAATGACTTCATCTTTTTTCATTTTATTCGAAAACTACCCACTTTGATCACTGGTTTCCATCAGATTGATCAATCAGGGAGGAACATGAAACAGCACACAGTAGGGGAAAAATAGAAAAATGTTTAATTGGGTAATACAAAATCTTTTATCCATACCATAAGAGGAAGTAATAATTTATTTTATTCAAATGCCAAAAATTAGGGGGAAGAACAAGCAAGAGTGGGAGACCCATGTGGGTATAAGCCTGGGTCACACTCTGAAAGGAGGCCCCATGACCAGTTTAGTGTTGCACGGAATAAGAGGGCCAACATGACAAATGGTGGTGGAGGTGCTGGTGTTAGTGGCTCATCATACAAATAAATACTATAGCAAGCAAAAACATTTGAAAAGGCTATCCACTAAAACACCCAGGTACTGTTTTCAGCTTTTTGTTAGAGCATCAATGCCCCGACTTTGATCAGCCAAGCTTACACTGTTTTCTCCAACTTGGATAATGTCATGTAGAGCCTACGTTTCAGGTGTTTCTTGAACAGTAACTTCTTCCACAATTCTATATGCTACTGCGTCAGCAAGTCCCACCATGCCTGGCCTTTCCCAACCCCACCCCCACAAAACCCCACATTCCATTTTTTCAGAATTTGTCTTTCATGCGCATTTACTCGTGGGGCTGCACATAGTTGATACATATATATTGAAGATATTTCCTTAGAATATAAAGTAGAACATAAAAGGCAGGACAGACGATTTGTATTTATTTCGTGTATAGATTCTACAAATTTTATCACATAAGTTTTGTAAACTGATGTGTTTAAATACAAACTCAAAAATTAATTCAAGAATTATTACCTTAACAACATGATACCAATCATGTTTATTACCATTTATAAACATTTAAAAGTAAAATTAGCAGTGGCTTAAATATTTTCCTTTAATCATATCTGGGTTAGAAATCTGTTTGTCTAAGAAGCAGAGAAATCAAACAAAGGATAAGCATATTTTGATTCATATGGATGAACCATGTGACATCATGGTTATATTGTTGACACTTGACAGGCTAGTCTCGATCACTTTAAATTCTGCCTATGGCAGATTCCCCGGCATTTTGACAAACTTTCTGTCCCACGGAACTTTGTTTCAATCCCAGCCAAGCCCAATGGAAAGTCAAACAATATTTTCAAAATATTCTTGATTGCTACAACATTTTTTTTTTTTTTGAATTGGATTGCTACAACATTATGTTTCCATGATATCAAAAATCTTTTACACTTAGGCGTTAAATGACTTTTAGTTTATAACATTTTTTAACTGATTTTAGACTTTTCGGCAGCTAATTGTGGTTTAGATAAAACTTTTAGGTACAAATCTTTAAGTCTAGACTGTACCCTTTTTTTATACCAATTACCACAACGTGGACGCAATTGCCTCTGCAGATTAATAGCCGCGGGAGTGCACATCGGTCAAGATATGGATTCATATATATGTAATTAACTTTCATTCAAAAAAATATATATGTAATTAACTTATGAATTTATGTGGGAGAATAGAAAAATAAATATTACATGTAAAAAAGAAATGGGCAGCCAGTGGTGAATACCTTAAATTACTTGCAATTTTTCCAATACGAATTTGTGAAAGTTAAACCCTCCTTATCTTTAAAGTATAAAGGGCAGGGGAACCCCCTTGCAAGATAAAAAAGCGATTTAGGAAGCGACAAAACCTGCCCCTAGAGTCCTCAACAAAAAATGTCCTCTCATGAAAACATTTGAAGGCGATTGATTGGTGAGGTTTCCGTTTTTTTAGGTCTATTTTGCTACTTTACCTTCCACTAGTTTGGGAAACAAGAAAGGCAAATGCTTATAGAGTCTATCACATTATCAATATATATCATATACTATATATAATAGTAGAATCTGAGAAAAAGTTGATTCCTACAATTAAGGAAGTGCTGACAAATAGGATAACTGTCTATCTAAAATTCAGACACGTTTAAATTAAAAGGCAATAAATTACATTGTTTAGTAACGCTACAACACCGTTTAAAATCCTCTCATTATAAATAACAAAAAATAACTGGTTAAAATTAAAGACTACACATAAATAGAAACAGAGAGGAGATGAAATTGAGAGAGAGGCTATGAAGACACGAAGAAAGAAACAAGAAGAGAGAGAGGAGATGAAGACACGGTGAAAGAAACAGAAAAAGAGAGAGGCGATCCTGCCTCCGCTAGTCCCCTCTCCATACTCCGACCACCAGAACTGCAAACACACAGTCTCTTCCGTTCCGATTCTCCTTTTCCTTCGACAAATTCAGTCGTTCTCTCTGTCTTTCTTAAAATCAAAAACCCTAACCATTAATTTCTCTTTCCATCAGCCTAGCCTCCACCCATATACTGCCGGGAAAAACCCCACTTAAAATATCAAGCAGTTGGAAGTAAAGCCTCGATCCCAATCAACTCGATCAAAAGGAGAAAAAAAAAAAATCAAAAACTTCCATTGCCCATGTATCCAGAGTTTGCAATTAGAGAACGTCTTTCAATTTCTCTACCGGTTAGTTTTCTCTTTACTTTTCAGTTTGTGCATTAATTATGATCAATTTTTTATAATTTGGCTGGATTCTTTTTTTATTTAACTTTCTGGGTTATATTTTTTATTAAGGTATTTGAGTTAGATTTGGTTTTGTTTTGGGTATTTGGTTAAATTGATGTGTGGGTATCTATTTATGGTGTCCGGTTAAAAATAGAGCAATAGATTATTCTACAAAAAAATATAAGCCACATGAACAGGGTAGGAATAAAAAATGGCAATTAGGCTTTTTCCTTATCTAGGTATTTTAGAAGCATTAACGTGGATCTCTTTGAGGGATGCTGTTATGATCTAGGTTTTTCGATTAGGAGTAGTTTTGTTTAATTAGTTGAAACATATGGGTTAGATTTGGGTTTGAGGAATTTTGATTAGAAGTTGTTTTTTTTGGGGTATCTGACTTGGCTTGAATTGGTTTTAAGTATCTAGAATTGATTTTGCCCATTTGGGTCACTTTTATTTTGAATTTGCTTTCCCATTCAGATTAAGATGAAGATTTGTTCTGTCACTCAAAACACAATTTTTTAATAATCAAAACCACACCAAAGTTTTATTTTAAAATTTTATTTTTTTGGGTCTGTTGTTTCTGAATGGTCACTTTTTAAAAGCCAGTGGGAATCTGCGAAGAAATTTTACATTGGATGCCTCCTCTACTCGATACTTTAGAAGTGTAAGATGTTTAATTGTCTCTATCCAACTTCACTGCTGACTCTTTATATATATATATATATATATATATAGTAGTTTTCTTCAAATTTGACACTTGGTATCTTTTCTTTTCATTCATGATTCCTTAATGTGATATCTTATAATTAGAACTGTTTTTGGCTTTAACATAGGAGAAAGTTTTAAGATTCAAATAACAAAAAAACTTCCAAGTCATTTTTCTCAAACTTTGTAAATTATGTTTAGAATACTTCAATTTCATATTAATTTGATAAGATTTTTTAATGTTCTTGCTCCCTATGTCTTAGCTTATGTATTATGTCTTTATATTAACTAATTAAATGTTTCAACAATTCATGATATGGATCATGTTATAGTCACTTGGATATCCCTGCAAAATATATATATATATATATATATATATATATATAAATATATATATCGGTGTATGTTCTATTAGTGCTCTCAATCATGTTATGATATTAGAATTGTAATTAGATTGGTCCATCCTCAATTGTGTTCTTTGTGGACATCATTATAAAAAAAAAACATGTATCATTTGTGTATGGTATGTTAATGCTCTCAATTATGTTATGAAACTAGAATCATAACAGATTGCAATACAGAAAACCATAATTTCACTTAGAAAACATTATAAATTGCTATACACTCTAAACTTTCAGATTTTACAAAAATAATGTTGCAGAGAAGAGATGTGTCAGAGTAGCAGAGCAGTAGATCGTATGGCAGTTGTAGTGACTATTGAAAGGATGGAGGGAAGGTGTAAATTACCATTGTGTCTAATGTATGTGTTAATAAATATTAGATTGAAGATCAAGTTATTCACTTATTTGTACACAGTTATAATTTAAAAAAAAAAAAAAAAAAAAAAAAAAGAAGAAGAAGAAGAAGTTATATGCAGTTTTGCACACAGCTTTTATTTCCTTGACTTTGGTCTATGGTACTATTAACCTTAGTAACTTTTCCACTATATTTATGTTTCTTTTGTTTAAGTTTGTATAAGAAGGTGTTTTTTTGAAATTAAATTTGAATTTTATATATATATATATATATATATATATATATTAATTCCAATTACTTGGGACTTGCTCTCTACAATATTCAATTCTGTTTGACCTTTCTAATTTCTTTAGCAAATGTAAATGTTTATGTTTTTATTCTTTTTCTTTTCAATGCTAAGCTTCTTAATTCAATGCATCTGTAATTAATAATCCTAAAAATTAATATCAGTGACTGTGTACAATTTAGTATGGAAGAAGATGGCAACTCATTTTAGATGACTGATTACAGAAATCAAGCCTGCATACATCTTACGCCTGTTTCCTTTGTTATATGTGAATAAATTGAGTCTTGCAGGAATTAGGATATGTATCACAGATGTGTATATATTGTGCATTGTTAAACTGAGAAGTATGTTGATTTTTTTTTTCCCTATCTTTAGGAAAATTTATATAGATCTAATTATAAGTTGTTGGCTCTATTTTTCTTTTACTTTTTACTTCTTTTTTTTCCTTTTTTGTTTTTTTTTTTTTGTTTTGTTTTTTGTTTTTGTGGGGGTGTGTGTGTGTGTGTGTGTGTGGTGGTGGTGATGGTATGTTTCTCCACTCTACTTTTAAGTTCTAACCCTGCTGCAAGTTATATGCTCAACTTTGAACTTGGATTTTGACCTAATGTAGTTTGCAATTAGCACTCTTTTCTTTTAGGGTTTGTATTATTCTCGCACTACATAGATGCCCTTGATGCCAGTAAGCTATACTGTGGGAGAAACATTTTAAGAATAACATTAACATTTTAGCCGAGGATCCATATGGTGTGAGTGAACTAGGCTTTAGTTACATGGTGATGGATGGCATTATCCCTGGGTTCTAGAAAATTGTCATATCCATGCTGGCAAGGTGATATTTCATTTTTCCGTTATGGAATTCAATGCTGCTTGAGAATTGATTAGCTATGATCAAATCCAATTCAGCTTCGCTACAGCATCAAGTATTTGTAATCTATAACAACTTCAGTTTTGATTCCATGTTCATTTCCTTTTTCTGATGCCATCAAGTTTATTCCCTTTAATTCTTACACTGTGTCATGCAATTTGGTAGGAATTCCTTAAAAAATAAAAAATAATAATAATATAGCACATGTCTGCATTTGATTATTTTGTTCTTTTTTATCAAAAGGAAGTTATTGTAGATTTAGATGGTGATTGATATATATCTATATATATATATATATATATATATATATATCTCATATATCATATCTAATCTAATATCTAATACTATATATAAAAGCAGAAACTTTGCCCTACAATTAAGGTTGTGTTGCCACATAGGAAAAAAAAACTTATCTTTCAACCACATTTATGATTAAAAAGTGAAACATTGTACTGTTTCGTCAATTGTACCATTTGAAGGATAAATTTTCATCAAATGTTAAATAAAAACTCAGACGGAGAGATGAATGAGTTGGGCAAAGAGAATTTGGGTATTCTAGTCAGATTGATTTTAAATCTTTGATTTTTGTTTCTAGGTTAGATTTTGTTTTGATAAAGGTATTGGTTAGAATCTGCTTTCTTTAGGATATTTGTGTCACATTTAGTTTGCTTTTGTTTAGAGTACTTGGGTTAATTGGTTTTGGGTATTTGTCAATGATGTTTTTAAAATAGATAAAAACAAACACAATCATGCCTTTCTTTTCCTTTTTCTGAAGAGATGGGAATGGTGACAGTCTTAAGTTTGGAAGACTGTATATTTTTTTCCACAGTGATGGAGACCAATTCCTATAGATAACCATAAGTCCAAAAGGCCCATTAAACATCCTCTAGGTTTGAATTTAATGGCAGAGTGAATTATGTCCATAAAAATAATAGTGATTTTAATGATTCAATGTGTGTGTGTGTATATATGTATATATTTTATCCTTACTGTGTTTGTTTAATCCATATAATCATTGTTAAAATTAGAGATATGCACGTCTTGATTACCATCTTGATTTGTAGCTGATATTTTTGCTATAATTGTTAAAATTATGCTTTAAACTTGATTTGGTGTACTTTGCTAAGTTTGATGTTGAAATAAGTTTTATTCTGAATTAATATATTATGGGTATATAGAAACAGGCATATAATAATATTTGGGTTCAAGCTTATTGCTTATGCCCTTCATATAACAGTATCATGAAATAATGTTTGTAGATATTGATTTAAAGGTGATTGCTTTGGCTTTCTCTTGAAAAAATTTTCAGTGCACTGGGAGATATCTTGAGCCTACTTATTCATTTCTTATTTAGTTTCTTTACTTTTTTTTCTCAATGGATTTTCTTGCCTCATTTTTTTTTTTTTTTTTTTTAAGTTCATCAATTGATGTATTATATGATTATACCATTTAGTTGAGTTATGATGCTAGCAATTTGCTGCTATGGAACTCATTTGACTAAAGCAAATAAAATTTGAGCTGACAACAATTTTTTCTTTTCATGTTTCCCTTTTTAGGTGTATCTCTTGAACCTATTTGGTTGCATGTTAGTTGGAAAGTTCATAGTCCGTATAATATTGCATTCATAAATCCAACATTCATCACTGTAATGGATGGGTAAATTCATGAAATATGCCCACTTTAATTTTTTTAATGTAAGATTTATTTATTTATTTTATGAAAGTTTTGTTAGGAATGGCAACTGGTCGGGTTCAGATCGGGTTTTTTGAAACCTGGACCCGACCCGCGGGTCTTCCCCTGTTACCCGGACCCGGCCCGTTTAATAAACGGGTCTTTTTTTTAGCCCCAAACCCGGCCTGTCGGGTCTCTGCGAGCCCCGCGGGCCCCGTCCAGCCAGCCACTTCTGGGCCTAATCTGTGGCCCAATCTTATATATATATATATATAATAATAATAATTAAAAAAAAAAAAACCCAAACACAAACAGTAACACAAATCAATCAACATTGTTATCAGTCTTGCTGAAATGAGATTCTTAGACAAAAAATAAATAATAAATAAACACAAAAAATAGAAGAAATAAAACTCCATTTATCACATCAAAAAAAAAAAAAAAAAAACTCCATTTATGGACCGATTTTTACATTAACACAAACATCAACTCCGATTCACATTTAAACCAATGCAAAATATACACATGCATTACATTCTATACAGATTGGATCCTCAAACAAATACCAAAAACAAAAACTACTGAGAGAGGAAATGAACCCAAAACAAAAATGAACCAAAAAAAAAAATGAAGAACTCAGACCATTAAACTGACTAAAGCTCCATCGACGATGCTCCAATCTAACAACATGACCTCATCTCTCTCCAATCTAACAATCCCAAGCTCCGATCTATTGATTTCGTGCTCCTCCATGACAAACGGCAACCACCACGAGATCTGTGCTCTTGCACGAGGGTGAGGGTGGGTCAGTGAGTGAATGAGAGTGATGGTGAGGATGAGATGTGAGTGTGAGTGAGGGTTAGTGAGGGGAGGATGAAATGTGAGTGAGCGTGAGCGTGAGAGGGAGAGTCTGAGTCAGTGAGGGTGAGGTGAAAGAGGCGGCTGAGTTGAGAGAGAAATGAGGGAAATGAGTTTTAGGGTTAGAGTTGATATATATATATAGGTAGGTTTTTTTGTAATTTTAAATTTATCTAACCGGGTCGGGTCAGGTATGGGTTCGGGCTGGGTTTTTACCAAAACCTAGACCTGACCTGGACCCGCTTCGGGTTTTTTTACAAAAACCCAAACCCGACCCTATTCTTTATCGGGCCGGACCGGGTACCCGCGGGTCGGGTAGAAATTGCCATTCCTAAGTTTTGTAAGCTTTTTGTTGTAAAATAGGTAATACCTTTAACATTTTCCATATGTTCTTATGTTTCAATGCTTTGATTGGGGAGTTTTGTTTTGTGTGCTAATATTTTGCATGGGAAATCATAGGTGAGACATCATCAATATTTCAAAGCATAGTAGAAATGATTATGCATGGGGGAATATTACTATAAAACTGGTAGAAGCATATGGTAGATTAATGTTATGCTTTTATTTTGAAGCAAATAGAAAGATGTGCTTAATAGGTTGGGTTTGAGGATAACAATTTTTTTTTTTTTTCAAATTTTGCTGTAAGGGTAAAGATTGTTGAAAATTTGTGCCGTTTTAAAAATAAATGACAAATATAGTAGACAAGATCACCATTGAGCAATTGTAGGTAATGAGAGTTTTAGTAGGGATGGCATTAACAGAATAAGATCCTTGGTCCCTTTGTAAGTGTTTGTTTCCTATTAATTTTTTTCTTCTCTTTGTTTTGTATAATTTTGGGATATGCTTTTGGTGTTATTGAAATTGTTTTGGATATTAGGAATTGCATTCTTATGTATCAGTTAGATATGTATAGTAAGTTATGTGTAGACTAATGTTTAAATCATATAGTAAGCTAGGTGAACTAAGTATGCTTCAATTACCTGATGTTCTTCAACTTTTTGAGTTCAATTACCTTTTGGATTGGTTTTGATTTAAACCTTTTGGCTGGGTTTTAGATTTTTGGGTTAGATTTGTATTGTTCCTTCCTTGCAAGGATGGCTTTAGGCTTGGCATTTTGTATAGTCATGTAGATTGAATCAGATCTGATATAACTGATTCTGCTACAATGAGAGAATACTCTGCATTTTGATTGTTTCAACAATTTGATATAGATGCACCTATGGAAAAAAAATTGCAGTGGTGTTGGTGGTGAATATGAGTTTAGCATGGCGTAAAAAATTAAAAATGTGATGCTCTTGATGTATGCTAAACTCATTCATTTAATTATGTTCAGGTTTTATTTCATAACTCTTGCCTTCAAAGACTATTTCAACATGATTGCGATTATATTGCATTAAAGGTTAATTTGTTTGACTCCAAGAAATTGTGAAAAGGCATGTCTATTTTATTTCAATGTAATTTGTCAGGCTCCTCCGTAAATACCACCAAAGTTTGGGTTGTGATGCTTGAGAGTGAAGCTGTTAACCTCGGAGCTGGTTCAAGCGAAGATTGGCACTCAAAAGGAAAATCTTTATTGATCATGCAAATCTTTGTGTTCGTAACTAGATTTCAACATGCATACTTTAGAATGTATAGTAATAATAGTTTTTTTGCAATTCGAACTATGGAATTTTTTGGATTAATTACTGCATTTTAAAATAATAAACAAATAGATTGATTGTTAGGATTAATGCCCTTAAATCCTATTGTATGATGCTATGTATGACATTATGTATGACTTAATGTTGTGATTAATAAAGTTGTTTTATTATTATCTAAAATAATGGTAACATGAATATTTGGACATTATCATATAGTCCATGAGATGCATAGTGAATGTTCAAATAGTGTGTAAAACACCTTGAACGTTTAGACCCCCAAATTACAAATTACCAATTCAAGCTTATTATCAAACAATGTATGTGCAGAATATGAAAATAAGCTAAAACAGAATTGATAAAACAATCTAAACCAAATAAAATCACAATCATAGCAGAAATTAAATGGCAAAGATTAAGGGAAGAGAGATGTAAACACAAAGACAACACGGCGATGTGTTATCAAAGAGGAAACTGAAGTCCTCGATGTAAAACCTCTCCGCCGCCCTCCAAGCGGTCAATAATCCACTAGAGAATGAAGTTGGGATACATGAACAGCAGAAGACCCTCCAAGCCTAATCTACCCAGTGTACCTAAGCCCTCCAAGCTTCTTGCTCCAATGAGGTTACACCGAACCTTTGTTTTCTCTAGCTTACCGGATTCCGCTATAGCCCATAGCATCAACCAATATCAATTGGTCCCTTCCTAACTGCTTTCCAATCACCAAGTAACCTTCTCACAGATATAGGTATGGTGAGAAAAGGATTTGGCTAAATGTACATCTCAAGGATGTAACAATGGAGAGGGTGAGAGTAGAGGAATTTGGAGAATCAAAGGATGAAGATTGTGGATGAGTCAATCTTTTTTTTCTTTAGGGTTTCTCTCTCAAAATTCTCTCTGGAAGCTCTTTACAATACATGGGTATAAGGGGTATTTATACTGGTGTGTGTTTGGAATGCGAAAGGTCAATTTTTCCCAAACAGAGTGGTCTGGCGACTTGACCTCACAACTTGACCGAGTCGCGAGTCTGAGTCGCAAGCTAACTGCCTAGCCAGACTGAAATTTTTATCCTGTAGTACTCCAGCTGGCGTGACTCTTCAGCTCCTCGACATGCTTCACACGTGTGCCTCCTTTGACGACTTGCCAACCGCGAGCCAGTCGCGAGATCCAGTCGCGAGGCCCTGCTGAGTGCACACTCTTGAACTTTTCTTCACACTCTCTAACACACTACTCTTACATGATTCCCACCTAAATACAGGATTTCTAAATGCTGAATTACAAGCAAATTTGACACGGAATAAAACCAACAAAATGGTTGATTAAACTCAACCTTACACATAGTATGTGATTTATGTGATTTAGTCACAGAAGATATAAGTCACAAGTTCTTTGTAAACTCAGAATTTTTAGTTCGTAGTCGGTGATGAAATTGGGAATTTCATCTGTGAAGACTATAACATATCAACTAAGATGATTTGTCTTGATCATGGAAGTGGAGACTTCTAATTGAGGTGTTGATATGTTTTAAGAGTTAAGACATATTGAACTAGACCGCTATGAGATTTATTATTCTCCTAATGATTGTCAAATAAATAATGGAATGTAGGTTGCTTTGATATATTAGGAGTGAGATCTAATGTAACGATCAAAACCTCAGTATGTTGGGTAGCCACATTTAGTGTTGATGGAACAAATATTCTTAAGATGGAATTCATAGTCTCTTAACGGAGATATAAAATATTCCCTTGAGATAAGTTTAATGGGTTCAGTTATTCAGAGAGTTAGACCTAACCACTTTAGTAAGAAATTACTAAAGTATATATTTATGAAATCCGATTTCATAAATATATGATGAATGACTTAAAAGGATTAAACCAGGTACTCAAGGATTAAGATGTAGTAATCTACAAAGTGGCAGTCTTCATTCATGACTTTGTATTACTGCAAATATTTTATGAAGGTGCTGCATGTATAATAAAGTCTTGTGATATAATTTATTAATAAGACCTAGAGTGCAATTATATTTATATAGTGGTATTAAATATAATTAATGGTAACTTTGGACTTGTCAAGAGTTGACAGAAAGGCCCAAGGCCCATTGGAGTTAGTGTCTTATTTGTTCCCTTTTGGTCCCACTTCAAGTCACATACTAAAGCCCAATTGGAAAGATCCAAAAAGCTAGTCCAATTAGAAAATCAGTTATTATGAGAGAAACATACAGAATTTTGGTACTACAACAAGTTACATGAAACGGTATGTTTATGAATGTTGGACACTCTTTAATTCTCTCTAGAACATACACATATAACTGATTGAAAGACCACACTTCTTGGGCACAAGTGGAATTGGAGTGAAGATTAAAAGTGTTCTCAAGAACTTCTGATCTTTTGTTTTGAATTTCACTGCATCAAGGCACACTCTCGTGTTCTTATATTTTGAAACTTACATAGCACATGTTATCAATTGCGAATGAAGTAGATCCGTTAATTTTTCCACTGCGTACATGCATATGTATTTATCCAACATTGATAACTAACGTATCTTACACACTTTGCAACAAATTTTTTCTTTACAAATTGATTTTATTAGCCAATTTCTCTTCTATTTATTTCATACTTCAATAACTATATTCTCTCGAACCCATAACCTTTAAAAAAACTTTGAACCAATTAGTTAGAACTTATGAGATTGCGATTAACATTTTCTCTAGATCATGTGTTGATGCTAGGTTATGTCTATCTTTTAGAAGAACACCTGCACATTAACATCATTATCTGAACAACTAACCCTCCACCCCCTTCTCTATTTTACCATCACATTAAGTATAATATATTAAGTTGATTGTTATCTAATTCATAAAATGATCCCACGCATTGCGCGGGTTAAACACTAGTATATATATAAATCTGAAGCCTCTGACCTCTCCACAATTTTCCACATCAACATTATTTTATTTTACTTTTTTTTTAAATCTGATTTTTTTTTTTTTTTTTCTAAAACTCGATAATACATACAAGTAGCCTAATCCTCTAAAAATATAGCGTAAATTCCAAAAAAAAAAAAACCCAAAAGAGAGTTTGCAAAAAGAAAAAGAAAGAGTCTTACCAATATCATTTCTCAAGGAGCCAGTACAAGCACAAACCCTCTTGTTTGAAATTTCTATGTCAGGCACGGCCCATAGGTAATAAGCAATCATCAAACACCTTTGAATCCCTAATCATATTCACTCACGGGTAAGCACTTGGTAGCAATGGCAAGTAAAAACTCAAAGAAAGTCAATGATAAACAAAAGAAAAGAAAATAAAATAAAGAGGAACTTGCAAAAAATAGAACCTAAAAAGCCGTTAGAGCCTTTGATAAAGTCCGTTTAAATTGTTTAGAAACCAAATCTAAAAGTAGAAGAAGAAGAAATAAGAATATGTAGAGTTAAACCGAATGTTTTCAATCTGAAGAAGAATGAGAGAAACTGGTAAAGTGTACGTGAGTTTGTGGGTCTTAAAGTATAAGAGTTTTAATATATATATATATATATATAATTTTTCTTTTAAAAATCTAATTTATAAGTAAATAAATAAATTTGAAAAATAACAAGAAAGTGGTCCCATTTTTTAGGCAATGTTTTAGTGGGAGTTAGAGTTGCATTTTTTCCTAATTGTCCTTTAGTTTTGTCTCTACTTAAACATAGGAGTGTAGGGGCATTTTTGAACTAAAAAATAAGGAATCCAAACAAAGGAAGCCCCTTAAATAATAGTATAGAAAACCAAATAATACAAAAACTAAACTCTGATTTTCTATTTCTCTCGTTCCCCTAATCCTTCCCCGTTCCACTTCTCCGTCGTCCAAAACACACCCCACGGTCAAACCTTCTCCATCATCCAAAACACACCCCATGGCCAAACCACTTCTCCATCATCCAAAACCCAAACCCATATTAGCTCCAACAAAACCTAACCCCGTTCCCCTTCTCCGTCGTTGAAAACGCCTCTGAAGTGATTCACTCCAATTGCGGATACAGGTCGGCCAATCCCCTTCTTCGTATCAGACCATTCTCTCTCGGTATTTCTCAATTAATCTATGAATAATATCTTTTCCTATTGTCTTTAATTAGGTTTTTTTTTGTCAATTTAGGGATTAGGTTTTTCTGTCATTTTAGGGATTTCACTTCCTAACCCTCAAGTGTGTTGGGTTTTGGCCGTCAATTGCAACTAAAGCCAGCCTCCTCTGTAGAGGAACTCTAAACCCGAAGTAAGAATTTTGATTTGCTCTTCAATTGAAAACCTACTTGCCCAATTATTACAATATACTGTTCTTTCTCCACTTCAATTGTTCATGGAATTTTGTTTGTGGTTGTGAGTGATCTACTTTGGTGTTTTGGGTTGCTATGGCTGAATGGTTGGCCTTTGGTTTGTCGGCATTAAAAAAGGGTTTTATTTTTTTTTATTTTTTTTTTTGTGCTTTAGGTTCTAGCGATTTAAGGTGGAAATATGTGTTATTTATTTTTCCATCTCAGTTTTGAAGTAAAATTGGTTTTTTCTTCTTTTTTTTTGGCGATTTAAGGTGGAAATTTGTGTCGAAGAAGATTGCAATGATCGTTAAGGAGGACGGATTTGCTGGTCGGGGTAACAAACTAACAATGTTGTTCATGGGTTGCAATAAGGTTATCCTCATGCCTAATTCTTTTGTTGTATGTATTGAATATAAATTGGATTTTCTAGCTGAACCCTAAAATTGGTGGTATATCAATTTTCTATCAATAAGTTTTTAATTTCTAGATTACATTATTCTAATTTTTTTAAGTTCCTCTGTTTTAGCACCTACACATCAACTAAGTTCTATTTCTTGGCCATATCTGTTAGGTGTTTAACAAAAGGCCTACAAGAGTAACTATGTACATGGGTTGTCAATTGAAAAAAGAAAATAGTTGAATGTATTTCTTTAAAATGGAAACTCAAAATTATATGTAGGTGGAAAGGTTACTTTTTACCAAATCATTTTTGCTAGCATGTATGTCAAAATTTCGCTTTTGCATAACAGGTCAGTGTTTGGCAACATCTACATGGCACCTCCTTCCATGTCTATTTATGAAGTTTTGTTTGCCTTATATAATGCTGTACATAAGCACAACTGCAGTACCCAATATACTTCCATTAGGGTGAGATATATTAAGATGCACTTCTTATTGCAGAAAAAGATGATAAAGTAAGATCTCAAAGGTAAATGCCTTTGGTAGGTTTTGAGTTACTAATGGTTGTATTTATTAAATAGCTGTAAGTCCTTTGTCTTTTAATTGTGTTATTGATTCTTGGGGGGAAATGTTTTGATGATCCATAAGTTTATCAATTTATCCATAAAAATGGTATTTGGTACTCCAAGAACCCAGTTTTGGTCTATACAAAACACCCATATCTTGAATATGTTTGGCATTCAATTAGGAAGCTTCTATACCAAAAAAAATTAGATGGTTCTAATGTGAAATGAGTCTACCATCACGATATGTTAGATAGTTGATGCAGAATCTGTTTAATAACTTAAATTTATGACAATGAAGATGAATATCTTAGACATTGTTACCTAACTGGGATATGCAAAATGGGGTGCACTAACTTGACCTTTTTTGAGGCTAGGTTATTTTTGTTAATATGCTGGATTATTTTAGTTGGAAATACATAATTATGCAGATATTTATGTGTGCTGTTTCAAGTCCACCCTTTAGAAACTATGTAGATATTTATGTGTGCTGTTGACTTTATTTGTTAGTGGAAGTGAAACTGTGGAGCACTTTGGTTTACTAATCTCTTCAAGTTGTATTATTTTAATTCAATACTTTTGAATAAGGTTTTAAATGTATTATAAATTTTTGGGTGTCAATGTTAGTTAGTTAATATTTTGTTATATTAGATGTTACCCATAAGACAATTTTAGACAAGCTATGGGTTTTTCATGTTTGAAAAACTAAATCTTTATCCCAATATATAGAGGCTTAAAAAGTAAAATTTCATTTTAAATTTGGGGGTTTAATAGGATTTAGTTTTTTTTTGGATTTTGATCAATTGGTTTTGAATTAGGTGATTGAGTTAGATTTTGTTTTAATTATGGTTTTGATTTAGACTTATTCTTCTTCATCTTCTGTAATTTCAAAAGGTTGTTTATTCATTTAAATGAAATTGATACCTCTTTTTGTTTAATTGTTCTTATAATGATTGATTTTGTTTATTTGTTTGGTGTTCTCAAGTTCCCAAAGCGGTTTGTTTAGACTATTATTAGATCGGCCTCAACCTCGAACTCATGGTTTGAGTTTTTCATAAAGATAGTGCTTGGTAAAGGTGTTACATGCTGAGCCAAAACATAATGATTTGATGGCCCTTGGTGAGTGCAAAAGTTTGAGTTTGAATTTTTTTTTTACAAAGTGTTATCTTTTTCAATCATTTGTTATAATTTTAATGATTTAATTTTAAATAGATTTCATTAAACAACTTCATTTTAAGAAGTATCATCCTTATTAGTTTATGTACTTTGATGACATGGTTCCTTATGTTCTGAAGAGTGAAGAAGGTTGTGTATGGGCTTGCAAAAAATATGATGGGGATGTGCAGAGTGATGTATTAGCGTAAGATTTGTGTCTATATGAGAATAATTTGTGCTTGACATATTGTTCATTGTAACTTTTGGTACTTTTGTTGTAAATGCATGGACCTAGGGTTGTATTTTAAAATTTTGTTATTTAAGATCCAAAAAAAAGGTCTCCATATGTTTCTTTTTTTAAGGTTTTGATATCTTGGATTTGTATAAAAAATTTTGCCATCTTTGTAGGGTTTGGTGTTGTTGGCACACAAAAAGCTCATTAGGGAGAAGCTTGCAGAAGAGGCTGAACAGAATGTCAAGCAGGGGAGGCCAAGAGGGAATATTACTTGGTAACAAGTATGTCATACTCGACTACATTGTTCAAGAGCTACTGCTGCATTAAGGTTGCATCAATTAAGTGCTACTGCATATTGAGACAAACAAATTTAATTCTGTGCAACACTCTATCAAATTAAATCATTTTGAGTTCAAGCCTCAGGTAGACTTGGTAGTGTATGAAAGTTGAGGAATAGATGTCTTGATTTGGCTGGATGAAAGTTTTTGAATTAGTAGAGTGAATGTATTTTTGTATTGTTGATTTTTTTCCCCATTTAAATAGTAATATCGCTACAATAATATGATAATTTGGTAATTTGGTAGATTGGAGTCTCATGCATTTCATTTTTTTATTAAAAAAAAAAAAAGGAGAGCTCAAATTTCACATGCCTTTCTTTCAACTCTTTTAGATAATACTATTATTACTCTACTCTTTTTTCTTTGTTTGGTTGATGGGATGTTATTCAAAATTTAAGTCAAATTTTTTTTTTTTTAAACTACACTTAATTTGGTTAGACGATCCATACTCATAAATTTCAAATTTATTTTTTTTCCTCTTTGCTTGGTTAGTGTGGAAGTTTAAGAAGGTTAAGGAATTAAGAAATGGGATTTTTGCAATTTTCTTTTGCTCAACTATTGGGATTTGCCAAATAGAAGCTAATGTTGAATTTTGGCAAAATTAATTTTATTTTGGATTAGCACAAGACACCATTATTTGATTGGAATATATTTAGACTTAAAGTAACATCTTAAACTACAAATGAAAAATGCATTCAACAGAAGAAGAAAAATAAATCGAGATGATTTTGCATATGTTATATATGTTTCACATTTATGTAAAAACTTTCCGCGCATAGCGCGGGTTAGCGACTAGTTATTATTATTATTATTATTATATATATAATGAAGCCTCTGAAGCTCCCACAATTTTCCACGTCAGTATTATTAAAAAAAAAAAACAAAAAAAAAAAAAAAACAAAAACCTAAAACCCACAACACTCCTGAAAAAACCCGACTACAACACACTTATACGCATAAAAACCCCTCACAGAAAAACCCTACCATAGCTAGAAAATTAACACTTCAATTGCTTTCTTCTCTCTCCATCCAGTCTTTGTCTCCAAAACTTCCATCTTTGTCGACCTTCTTTGTTTACCAGTGGGTTTTCACTCTTTCTATTTTCTATGAGAGAAATTGAATTGAGGCATGGCTTTTTGCAAAACGTACTGAACCTTAGAATTGATTATTTGTCTAAGTGAAACTAAATTGAGGCATGGCTCTATGCCTCAGAATTGTTTACAGAAAGTGTACTGAACCTCCAGAGTAGGCACCTACTAAACATGTTGGGCAAGTTTTCACTCTTTCTATTTTCCAAGTCTTGCAATAAGTTTTACAGAAAGCGTAATGTTCATCTTTAGGCCAAACTTCTTTCTTTGCTATTTAACCTGACTTATGGTCATTGTTTTCTATATCTCACAAATGCCAAATTTTTCTTTGACGTGATTGGAATTTATTAAAAAGAATGCCTTGATGAAAGAAATTTAGTTGTTGTATATCATGTTGTGTGCCTTACATATTATCAACATTGTTTGGAACTTCAAGAAAATTGGGAACATGTTAGAAATATTACCTTCCTATATCAATTCTGCATTTATGTACTGTAATATTTTCACTCATTTTTTAGGCATTATATTTCATAATCTTCACTTGATTATATATGGCTACCAGTGTAGAAAGTTCTTATTTAGTAATTTATTAGAGGACCATCCTCACAAGCTGATTATTTGTCTCATTCCATATTTTCTACAATGATATGTCGATGTAGTGACTTACTGAGGTTCAATCCTACCCTATTATTAATTTACTTTATTTGTACTTTTAATATATATTATAAGGTTCTGAGTATTGATTGGTCAGCTTAACATATAAAATTTAAAAGTGAAAGATGTTAAGAAATTGCGACTTGAAAGCATATGATGTTTAACATTTCTCTGTTTGAATGGTTATTGAGGAATAATTCAATAACATCAGGTTGAGACTTGATAGTTAGACGATAATGCCATGTCAAATAATGAATGCTCCATTGCACGTATTAGGTTCTATTTTGAGCCTGAAAGACACATTAATAGTTATGCTATGCACAATTCATTTAATGTCTTTCTATTGTGGGAATGAGGTATTAGTTTACCTACCTATCAATAATAATAATAATAATAATAATAATAATAATAATAGTTTACCTTCTTCTAAAGATTGCATCCTGTATATCACTCAATTTTCTTGGAGGTAGTCACACTCAAAAGCTATTGATTGGAATGCAGGCTATTTAAAAGTGAATTTATGATTTTGCTTATATGACAAAAAGCTTTCAATTCTACTTTTAAATATATATATATATATATATTTTTTTTTTGCATGCAACTATTTAGAGTTATATGCATTGATTTTGTTTTTGATTTGTTCACTTCATTGAAATAGTATCATCTCATGCTTATGTTGTTTGATGATGTGCAATTTTATAACTTTTCGAAATCCAATAAAGTCTAATGAGTAGGAGCTTTGTGCATGACTACGGCCTTTTAATGAGCAAGAAGCTATAGTTGTAAGATTATAAGATGTTATTAACTTAATTATAAGATGAAAGGCAAGTTAAGTTGCTTAGATTTTGTGTAAAATGTAATTTTTACTTGAAATCAGTTTTCACATGCAGGTTTAAAGGAAATAGATGAGGTCAATATTGTCATAGCATTGAGCAACCGTGATAGCTAATTGCGGTTGCTATTGACTTTTGTGTAAATTAAATGTCTAGAACAAAGATAAAAGTGGCAATAATGTTTATTGAAATTCTTGAAACAATGAGTGTTTTTAGATGCATGATCTGCAAAATACATTATGGTGATCATTGGATTTATGTAATAAGGTTGATTTTTAGTTAATATGAAGTTGTATGTTTTTATTGTTGTAAAATTGAATTTTAATTCTAGCTTTGAGCCAAGTAAACACACAACAGTTGCAATTCTTTGTGATTAGTTTTCATATTGTCTTTAATGTTGTTGTTGTTGTTTTTTTTTTTTTCCTTATTTTCTTTTATCTTTTTCTTAATGGGGGGAAATCAACCTCTTATCGATTCTTTTACCTTTTTTTTTTTTTTTTTTTTTTTTTTTTTAATATCGTGAGGTAGATTAATTATCTTTTTATTTAACTATCTCGTGCATTGCACGGGTTAGCGACTAGTTATTAACAATGACAATGTAAAGGATATCAGTAGGATACTCGTCAAAAAAACTTTGGAAGACCTATAATATATAAGAACACTTAATCGGAAATACATTGGTGTGATACCAGCCAAAACTTTTTCAATACTTACCTTAAAACTCACGAAATCCAGAATAATAAATAATAAGGTAATTAGAGTTTTCTCTCATACCTTGAGATGGTGTTGCCTTGGTGTTTATATTTGTTAATGTGTAATAGGCTGTGGGCTTTAGGCCTACCTTGTTTACTTGTATAGCACACATACTTGTACTACATACTCTGCCTCCTATATAAAGGCACTCATGTATATTTTAGTACTTGAGAAATACAATACTATTCATTCAGTATTTCTAACATGGTATCAAAGCCACTGCTCTGACCTTTTCTTAACAGTCTTGTCTCTATTGGTGTTTCTCCATTCTCAACATCACTTTCCCTGTTATAGCAATCGCTGTAGTCACTCGCCGTTGAACCTCCGACGTCTCTTAGCCGTAGTCCTTGGGTTTTAGACCTGCAGCCATCGCTATTGAGGAATGCCACACCACAAATACCACTGCTCCCTTCATCACCGCCATGAATCTTGCTCTGATTAATTTTTTGTAGGTACCACTGTGATCATCTTGCGCCGATCTACTCATTCGTGGAAGTCTCGTAACCATCGAAGTCCTCATGCGCCGCCCAAGCAATCTGTGTCGAAAGTCACACGCTTTATGCGTTGCCACGCACCACTTTAAGTTTCGGCTGTATCTCCACGTGCTTCCACGCGCCACCTAAATCAATCACGCTCCTTCACGCGCTAACATATGCCCTCATGCGCCTCCATGTGCCTACTAACGTTATCGCTGACATTAGCCCTAGTTGCGTCATCCCTTAACGTCATCTCTACCATGCCACTTGCTGACATCATTAGCTTGCATCATCCACTGACGTCATCTCCAGGTTAACTTTGACTTCTGGCAGTTCACTCTTCTCAGCGTTGACCATTGACTTTTTCGCAGGGTTAACCTTTGACTTTTTGCAGTCCAAATGCTTCTTACCTAGTTTTTTGCATTGATTTCATTTTTGCATATTTTGCCTCTAAATGAAGAATAAGGACATGTCTTCTTTTTATTGCAACAATCATCGCCGATAATTCAACAAATGTTTTTGCAATTTTTGCAAACATCTTGGCCATAATATTGAGACTTGCTATCAACACAACAAATCAGTTGTTTCCATTTCTGTTGCTACTGTTGCTAACACTAAGAGTATCCAACCAATGGCTCCCGTCTCTACAAAGTCCAAGTCTTCTGGATCCACTATCACCATTTCCATAGTTGACCTTCAAAACATCATCACTAATACCATTCGTATGGTTGGTAATGCATCTTATTCCTCTTCTCTCTCAGTTTCATCTAGTATGTCTCCTTTCTCTTGGCTTATGGATTCTGCTTGTTGCAACCACATGACACCTCACTCATCCTTATTTTCTCAACTTGAACCTACACCACACCTTCTTAATATTCGCACAGCTAATGGTTCCACAATATTTGGTCATAATATAGGTTCTATCTCGACCTCCAACCTCTCTGTTCCTGGGGTTTTTAATATTCCTAACCTTTCTTACAATTTATTTTCTGTGGGACAATTAACTAAGTTGGGTTATCGCATTACCTTTGATTATTCTGGGTGTATTATACAGGATCTGAGGACGGGACAAGAGCTTGGGACCGGTCCTAGAGTTGGGCATATGTTTCTCATGGACAACCTTCGTCTTCCACCTGTTGCTCCTGTTTCTTTTGCTGCTGCAGTTTCTTCTATTCCTTCCCTTGCACTTTGGCATGCCCGACTTGGTTAAACATCTTCCTCTCGGGTATAACACTTGACTTCTAGAGGTTTGTTAGGTTTAGTGTCCACTAAAAATTTTGATTGTGTTTCATGTCAGTTAGGAAAACAACTAGCTTTTCCTTTCAATACTAGTGAATTAATGTCCACTGATATTTTTGAACTAATTCATTATGATGTCTGGGGGCCTTCCTCTATCTCTAGTATTAGTGAATCTCGATATTTTGTTGTCTTTGTTGATGATTATTTCCGCTATAGCTAGATTTTTCATATGAAACATCATTCTGAATTATTGCAAGTATATTCTAATTTTGTAAAAATGTTTGAAACTCAATTTTCCAAATGAATCAAAAAATTTTGATTTGATAATGCTCTTAAATACACTCAATATGCTTTCCAAGTTATTTTGCATTCCTATGGCATTATTCATCAACTAACTTGTCCAGGCACCTCTCAGCAAAATGGTAGAGTTGAACGAAAATTTCGTCATATTCTTGACACTATTCGTGCTTCTCTTTGCCAAAGTTCTTGCTCCTTTTTAGGGCGAAGCTGCTCTTCATGCTGTTCATGCTATTAATTGCATTCTCAGTCCTGTCATCCAAAATCAAACTCCATATGAGCGCCTTTTTGGGTCACCTCCAAACTATCACCACCTTCGCTCCTTCGGTTCTGTCTATTTCGTTCTTCTTCAGCCACATGAGCATAACAAACTTGAGCCTTAGTCTAGACTTTGTTGTTTTCTGATGAGAATCAACAAGCATTAAAGGATCCATTTTATGTTCTAGTTGGGCCTATTACTAGAGCAAGATCCAAGAAGATCAAAGAAGCACTTAATGGGCTGATTCAAGAAATTTGGACTGATTCTAACACAGGACATTCCAAGCTTGGCCCAAATGAAAATGAAGGCATAATAAATTTAATCCAAGCAATTAAGGGCTAATCTGGCTTAATTGGACATGATTTATGGAGTGGATTAATGGCTAATTGATTTTCCAACTCCATACCAATTAATAGATATTTTTCCTATTCTTGAGCTACTAATTTTAGACCAAATCTACCTTAATTTTAAGCTTCTATTATTTAGAATGTTTTTTTAGCTATTTTCCTATTTTGGAGCTGCTAATTTCAGATCAAATCAACTTTATTTTAGGCTTCTATTATTTAGTACTTTTTTTTCCTATTTTTAGTCATGTCTTATAAATAGCATGCACTCATTGTAATAGAGGATATTGAATAAAAATCAGAAAAACGTGAGGTTTTGCTTCTTCTTTTGGTTCTTTAAGAACTGTGAACTTATCAAGGATTCTTCCTTGTGGCGTTCAAAATTTATACCTTCGGTTCATGATTCAGTTATAATCATTGGGTCGAGGTTTGTTACTTATACCTCTAGTTTGCATTTCATTTATAAGCGTTAGATTGGAGGTTCTATCAAAATTTGAATTTTAGCTTTCTTGGGCAAATATTCCAATATTATTTGTTGGGTCTCAAGGCATGTCGATTGAGGTTTGCATCATTTTCTTGGATATGGCGAAACTCAAAAGGGGTATCGGTGTTATGATCCTATCTCTCATCATCTTCATATCTCCCACAATGTTGGCTTTTAGGAACATCGCTCCTTTGTCGAGCTCTCTCACTTCCGTACCTCCCTATCTACCTCCTTTGTCTTAAATCTTTTTCCAGATGAGCCACATATTCCTTCTATAGTTGCTCTTGATCCTCCTATAGACTTCTCTGTCCAACCACCAGATATTTTTGATGCCTCTCCTGGATCACCCTCTAATGAATAGGTGGAAGATGAATAGATCAAAAAAGAGCCACCCAACCCTAAGCTTGGGTCTCCTGCTCCTGCTCTGCCTAAAGATCTTGCATAAGACATTCCACCTCGTCACTCAACTCGAGTAAGATCCATTCCTGCACATTTACTTGACTATCATTGTTACACTGCCCTTGCTACACTACACGAGCCTCACACCTATCATGAGGCCTCTATTGACCTTTATAGCAAATTGCAATGAAAAAGGAACTTGATGCATTATCTAAAAACCATACTTGAGATTTGGTTACTCTTCCCCTTGGAAAATCTGTGGTTAGTTGTAAGTGGATCTACAAGATCAAGACTTACTCTGATGGGTCCATTGAGCGATATAAAACTCGTCTTGTTGCAAAAGATTTTACAAAGGAGTATGAGATTGATTATGAAGAGACCTTTCCTCCGGTTGCTCAAATCTCATATGTTAATGCCCTCTTAGCTATTGCCGCTGCCAGTAAATGGGATATTTTTCAAATGGATGTCAAAAATGCCTTCCTTAATGGGAATTTAAGTGAAGAAATTTATATGCAAGCTCCTCTTGGTCTCTCTATTGAACCGATCAAGGTTTGTCACCTTTAACGTGCACTTTATGGCCTTAAACAAGCTCCACGAGCTTGGTTTGCCAAGTTCAGCTCTACCATCTCTCGCTTAGGTTACATTGCCAGTCATTATGATTCTGCCTTATTTCTTCGTTGCACTGATAAAGGCACTAGTTTGCTTCTCCTATGTGTGGATGATATGATCATAACTGGTGATGACCTCAGTAGCATTAAAAACTCAAAGATTTTCTCAATCAGTAGTTTGAGATGAAAGATCTTGGACATCTCAGCTACTTCTTAGGTCTTGAAATCACTCATTCTACAGATGGACTTTATATTACTCAAGCCAAGTATGCTTCTGAACTTTTGTCTTGAGTTGGACTCATTGATAGCAAGACTGTTGACACTCCAGTTGAACTAATGCGCATTTGACTCTCTCAGGAGGGAAACCATTGTCTAATCCCTTTCTTTACAAATGCTTGGTTGGTAACCTAGTTTATCTCACTGTTACTCGTTTAGACATTTCCTATGCTATTCATCAGGTGAGCCAATATCTGTCTAATCCACGATTGACTCACTATGCTGCTGTTCTGTGCATTCTTCGATACCTGAAGGGCACTATCTTCCATGACATTTTCTACTCTACTCAGTCTCCTCTTGTTCTCCATGTATTCTCTAATGCTGATTAGATAGGAGATCCCACTGATCGTAGGTCCACCATTGGCTATTGCTTTCTTCTTGGTTCTTCTTTGATTTCTTGGCCTTGTGGCCTGCTCCAGTATTGAAGCAGAATATCATGCCCTTGCTGATACCACATCTGAGCTCATTTGGCTACGATGGCTTCTTAAGGACTTAGGTGTGTCCACATCCTCTACTACTCCTCTTTATTGTGACAACTAGAGTGTCATTCATATTACTCATAATGATGTCTTCCATGAACGGACTAAACACATCGAGATCAATGGTCATTTTATCCATTATCATCTTGTCCATGGTGTTCTCAAGCTATTCTCGGTCTCCTCTAAATATCAACTTGCAGATATCTTCACCATGTCACATCCTAAGGAATGCCTTCGTGCTTTGGTTGATAACCTCAAGTTGGTTTAACACCTGCCTTGAGTTTGAGGGAGGCTATTAACGTGTAATAGGTTGTGAGCTTTAGACTTACCTTGTTTACTTGTATAACACACATACTTGTACTACACACTCTGCCTCCTATATAAAGGCACTCATGTATATTTTATTACTTGAAAAATACAATACTATTCATTCAGTATTTCTAACAGACTTTAATTTGACCATCAGCTCCTCCATTGTCTCCATGTTCCATAATTGGGGCATGGAAGATGTAATGTAATGACTTCAATCATGAGCAAGAATCTCGAGATTTGTAACCATGACATGTTAAGCGATCATGGGTAAACAAGGCTCTCATGTCCGGGGATCATGCCTTTTCGACTTATAAGGCCTCATCATCCCTCTCACCCTCGTCCACTTTAGGGTAAACAAGGGCTAATTGGATAGGTGAAAAACCTTGGATGAGGGATAATGGAGGAATATTCTGGTTGTGATTGTGTTTGGGGCCACGCTAGTATAAAAGGTTGGTTGAATGCTACAGTTTCATGTAATATATGTTTTCACGTATCCTTAAGTTTTGATTTGATTACTAAACTTGTAAATTTGAAAACAAGTTTTCAAGATATATGGAAATACTTACGAATCTAGGAGTTACAGCTTTTTGGCATTCAATGGTTTCTAAAGAAAAATGAAGATTTTGAGATGCATTTTTATTTTGTAAGAAAATTTGGATTGTGAACATGTATTAGGGTATGTGGGCTTTAGGCCTACCTTGTTTACTTGTATAGCACACTTACTTGTACTGCACACTCTGCCTCCTATATAAAGGCACTCATGTATAATACAATACACTTATTCAGTATTTCTAACATGGATAAATTACCTTCAGATTTGATTAATTCATGTATGTATTGAGTTGGACTTAATATTAACATGCAGGTCACTCTCACAAATCAGAAGTACGGGTTTGCGTTGTGACAGTTCAACTAAAAATGGTCAGTGGTCACAGAAAGATGAACACATCCTCTATGTGCATGCTTGTTTGCCAAAAAAAAAAAATTTAAATGTCTTGTGGGGAAAATTTGGCGGGTTTCTTATTAAGGGTCTGTTTGAGATCTGCTTATTTTGCTGAAATTGAAAACTTTTTTGCTAAAAGTACCGTAGATAAAGATAAAAATTAGCTAATATAATATAGTGGGACTTATGAATAGTTTCAAAAAGTGCAATGAGACCTATGAATAGTAGCAAAAATAAGTTAAATAGTAAAATAAATTGGCAAAATTAATCATGTCAAACGGACACTAAATTGTGTAATATATTGTTTGTGTATAGCATTCACCACTGGTGTTCCGTCTTTTGTGCATAGAGTGTGAACCGTTAATGTTCCAATTTTTTTTTTTTTTTTTTGTTGGCTTTGAAACTTTATAGAGTTATATTTTTGAGACCTGAATTATTATTATTATTGATCTAGCGCATAGTAGTTCCTTTTTTATTATTTATTTTAAGTTGGAATTTTGTAATAAAACGTAACTTCACAAAAATGAATATATATATATATATATATCTCTCAATTGTCGTTCTAAAGACCTTACATGCTTTATTTATTTCAACTCTCTTTGTATCAGTAGCATTAGAACAATACTTAGGAAATTATCAATCTCTCTCTCTCCCCCCCCCCCCCCCCCCCAAACACAACTCTTAAAAAAAAAAAAAAAAAAAAAAACTCAGTTGTGAAGGTTAGAATTTTTTTTTTTTTTTCCATAAAAACTTGCTTTAAATGGTTTACTTAGGAGTTAGGACATCCGTTAACATTTTTCCAAAAAAATCTTATAATTAGAAAGATGGAGTATTATTTTGAATCTGAATTGAGTAAGATAATTCAAGAATAAAATATTTCTAAAACTATAATTAAAAACATAAACCATAATTATAATTAAGAGAACCGAAAATTTAGGGGAAAATTGAATTTTAAGAGTATAATTTGAAAGGAAAATTTTTTAGCCTCTAAAAATTGAACTTTTTTTTTTCAATGCCCCCACCAAGAATAAAATTATAATGATAAAAACATAGTTTATAAAACTCTATAACGTAATACAAAAACCAAAGTAGTAAAGTAAAAAAAAAAAAAAAAACAAAAACAAAAAATTGAGAGGAAAGTTGTAAAGTAGACATAATATAAGAAAACCAAATAATACTGCAACAAAGGCCAAATAAAACGTGAATTTTCGAAAAACAAAAGGCAAAAATAAATAAATAAAATACTAATAAGCTATTACCATATAACTAGAGTTAGAGTAAGTGATATCAAATCTAAGATGCCGACAGTATAGTAGACGAGTAATTTAATGTAAAGTGCCCCTATATTTTAAATGAGTTTTAATCTATGCTAAGTGTCATTCCATCTCATTTGTAAAATTTTGAATGTATAGTACTTCCAACCTATTTAAAATTGTTTTAAGTCCATTTAAAATCACTTAAACTAAAACAACTTCTAGCTAAATTCTATTCAAGCCCCATTTGAAATTATTCTCAATCTATTTAAAATCTAGATCTTCTTACAAAAACTTATTATTAGTTCAAATATAAATTACTATGAAAAAGTATATTATGTTCTAGAAGTTAATTTTTCGTATCTTATTAAAAAAAATGTACACATAAAATAAATTTATTTCATCACAATAACAAAAGTTAAGTTAAGAAGTAAAATTATTCTAAAATAAGATAGACAAGCATGAACAATTTGCATTTTTTACTAAACAATATTCTTACAAGGCTCTTTTAAGAGTTAACAAAATATAATAATGTCAATATTTAACTTATGAAATGTGGGGGAGTGGACCTAAATTTGCCCCGAGGACCTTAACCCGAGAAGGAAGTCCTAAGAAATCCCATCTATGGAATGGGCACGGCCCAGGAGCTGATAAGGGATGGATGAGCTTCCCGTTGAGAAAAGATCATTTGGGCCCATTATCGAGGTAATCTAAAAACCCATCTTCCTGAGGAAACACAACTCAATTGAGAAATGGTCATTTGCTTAGCCGAGAACACCTTTTTCACCTACTTTCTTGAAAAATACGTTGAAGAGAATGTAAAGCCCAATGTAACAGTCACTTCCGCATTAATGAGCTCTCCTCACCTAATGTCAGTCACATTAAATGCTAAATGAATGACCTGAACAGTGATAACACCCCCAAAAGTATATCTTCATGATCAAAAAATGGCAGGAGAAGGTGCTGATGGAACAAGTATCCCCCTAATCTAGCTAAGAACAAGACAGCTGGAAGAGGAGGATGATGACTATAAAAGGAAGAGATGAGCAACAGGAAAAGGGATCTAAAAAAACCAAAGGAAGAACAAGAGAGAGAAAGTGAGAAAAGTCTTTACTTGTATTTATTCTTTAGAACCCTTGTCTGTAACTCGGGAATATGATTTTTATGCATATAAAGCCTTTGATTTAGTGATATTTATCTCCAACCTTCTTTTTTTAATCTTCCCACTATAGATTTATGTTTCCCATATATTAGAAATTAGTGGTGTTAATCTCAATCAAAAGGCTAATTCTTTAGTTATTGTGTTTTTAACCCCCACTAAAGGAAGGAATTATAAAATACGTCTAATTGCATATTTTAAAATGTATCAACACATATATATGGAGTTACTAGTTTAAATTGTGATGCTCCATAATCAGTCAACTTTTCTCTTAGCATGTTGTGTGTCTTTTGGGCCAAAATGGGCAAATGCCCTTTTTGCGCAAAAAAATCAACGTTCTGTCCCATTTCCCAAACTAATTAGGGAAATGCCTCTCTTTTGTAACTCGATTTTCTCAAAATCAAGTTTCAATGAAAAACTCGATTTATAGAAAATTGAGTATAGGGTGATCAAACTTATAAAAAATAAAAAATAAAAATAAAAAATTGCATGGAACTCGAGTTCCTGGAGCTCGAGTTCCATTAAAACGTCACTATAGACCTCCATGAAACACAACTATAGGTAAAATTTAAAATAAATAAATAAATAAAATTGCATGGAACTCGAGTTCATGGAGCTCGAGTTCCATAAAAAACGCCACTATAGGGCTCCCAATGGAGCGATCAGACTTAAGAAAAAAATTGCATGTTAAAACGCCATTATAGGGCTTTAAAACGCCACTATAGGGCTCCCTATGGAGCGATCAGACTTAAGAAAAAAAACTTATATGTTTTAAAACGCCACTATAGGGCTTTAAAAAATTGCATGGAACTTGAGTTCATGGAGCTCAAGTTCTAGAATTTTTTTTTTTTTTTTAAATTTTCAGTTTTAAATTGAGATTGTCCAAAAATCGAGTTTTAAATTGAAACTCGATTTTGAGAAAATCGAGTTTCAAAATAAGGACATTTCCCTAATTAATTTGAGAAAATGGACAAAACGCTGATTTTTTTGCACGAAATGGGCAGTTGCCCAGATTCCCCATGTCTTTTGTTTCCCCTCTTTTTTCAACATCAAAATGACTTTTTAATCCCTCAATTAACATTCTCTTGGCTTATCTTGGCTTAAGGTTTAATTTATTTTTATTTTTTAAATCATAAAATTTAAATCAAAGAAAATAGTGTGAAAACTAGAATCTTCGTGTCAAATTTTAGACCATTGAATATTCATAAAAGTACTTATAATTTTATAATGTGCCCTGCACTCCTGCTTGATTGCTCACTGGCCTAGCCAGCAGCTACTCCATCACCGGGGAAATCTTCACCGGCCCTTGCCACCTAACAGTCCCCCACGACTAGTCACAGCAATTATAGAGCCACTACCCTCCTAATATACTTCGATTCCACTCTCTAGTATAGAGCTACTGCTACCCTCACCCCCTCCTCAACCAGTCTCCAGTCATTAATTTGGATTTTATTTCAATTCCCTAATTAATCTTTCTTTCTTAGGATAATTCAGTTCGGAATAATAGTCCCTTTTCTCACTTAACATTAGGTTTCACTCATTAAATTTAGGACGTAAATATCCTTATGGAGCCAAAATAGTTAGTAACTCCTATGTTTCTAACAAGAGATTTAAATTCTCGTCCCAAAAATAAAATAAAATAAAATAAAATAAAAATTAAAAAAAATTAAAAAAAGGGTAAAGTAATATATTACTCAGTTAGAAGAGGGAGCATTGCTAGAATATTGAAGCTGTTTCCCCAAATCACAAAGCTCGTAAGTTATACCCACTTAAATCTTGGATTTTTATTTATGGAAGAGGGAATTAGGATAACACAAAAACAAGAATATATACAACATCAAGAACTCCTCTGATAGATTTTAAGTTCCATCTGAAAATCTAAACAAAGCTTTAATTCAAAACTTGATACAATATTGAAGTGAAGAAAGGAATGTAGAATCATGGTCCTTTGACATCTTGAGTGTAGATATAGTCCGTATGAGCTAGCATGGACCTTCTAATCAAACACTCTTCACTTCCTATACCCTTGCAGCTACCATCAACAATGCTTGATTCCTCCTAACAAAGAATATATAAATTATAAATACATGTAATATAAAAGGCAACCATTGAAGCCAACAACATTTCTTATTTAAGCCAGAAATTAATAAATACTTACTGGTATATGCAGGTTAGATTCAGGCCTAGTGGTTGTTGTGAATGAGAGTGGTCTAGCTCTTGCACTTGATAGTAGTAGTAAAACCAAGAACAAGGAAGCGAAGCACCTTGCCATTTTTGTAGTACTCAGTTACTTTCAGTCCTAAGATTGAACTCAATATATAAGAGTGAGTAAGAGAGTTATGGAAAAATTAAGAAGCCTATAATAAATGGAGGCAGATGGAAGTTTGAGGACAGTACTAGCGGTGTGTGAATAGTGATTCTCTCTTTGAGCATTGAAATGATGTAACAAAAAATTCAAAATATTAGCAATACCTAGTTAAAGGTCAATGCTTTTCTTTCTTCCTAGGAAACATCACCATTTAGGGACATCATTGAGAAACGCATTTTTCATCCTCTAGCTTCATTCCTGATGATGCAGTTTGTGAGTGAAATGGGAAGCTAGCTGGAAGTGCAGGTGTTGATGAAGTCACATGCTCAGTTGCATGTGTTGGACACCTGTTGATGTTGGGGACATACTGGTTTTATATAATTAAAAAAATGAAAATATTAATGGATGCTTTTAAGGTAATGGCTAATAATCCATTTAAAGAAAATTTTATAAGAAAAGAAAAAAATGCAATTAATGTTTTAATAGCTTTTTTTTATTTTCCATAAAAGTGGTGTCAAAACTTTCATAAAATGGATTGTTAACCATTGTTCTAAAGGCATCCGTTACCATAATCGCCCTTGAATGAATTTGTAAAATAATAACTTCAAAGGTGAAAGCCTTGAATGGAGCTGATGTATGCAATTATGCACAATTTGGTCAAGCTGGATTTTGAGCTAAAGATAGCAGGCAAGCTGCCTAGAAGCATGCAATTGCAAAGGAGGCAGGCTAGAGCTGATATCGTCACTACTTTTTTTTACTCTCTCACCCAGATCATTAGTTCTCATATTCCCTTTCTTTCTTTTGGCTTCATTTCTTATAATAGCAATGTTGTGAATTTCGTTTCAATGGCTGTTCCAGTTTTTCTATGAAAACGGAATATTTCAATACCAATTAATTCCGGCTTATTATTTTGAAATTATCGTCAATATATATAAACATAAATACATATTTAATACTCATATTTACTTATCATTAATGAAATTAACAATAATTAAATACAATTAAAATAGATTTAGTTTTTTAGGTTTTTTTATTTAATTTAAAAGCAAACCGAAATTTGCCTGGATGAACTGGAATTCAGCCTAAGATGGAATGAGGGGGTCTCTTGATACATAAAAGTTTCATTGAAAAACTTGTATTCATTGAAAATTTGGCGTAACATAGATAATGAATAGGAGTTAATATCATTCCAATTTCTATTGCAAATGTAACTTGTATTTTTGGTATTAAAAAAATTTTGGCTAGTAATTCCAAACAAATATTATTAATTCTAAAAGCTCAAAAATGTGTTAAAAACACAAGAGCTATTTAGACCTCCAATTAAAAATTACGGCTAAATTGCTTTTACTCTAACTTATTTAAGTGCGGAAATAAGAGTAAATAAAGCACAATCAACCGATACTACTCTAGTGCATAAACATGAACAACAAACAATAAAAGTAAAGCACAAGAGTAAGGGAAGAGAAATGCAAACACAAGATAACACAGCGATGTGTTATCGAAAAGGAAACCGAAGAACTCGACGAAAAACCTCTCTGCCGCCCTCCAAGCGGTAAATGATCCACTAGAAAATCAGTTGGGATACAAGGGTTAGCAAGAGACCCTCCAAGCCTAATCTACCCGATGCACCTAAACCCTCCAAGCTCCTACTCCAACAAGGCTTCTCGGAACCGTGTCTCGTCTAACTCTTCGGATCCCGCAATACGCCCGATTGCATCCGCCAAACCTCACCGGCTTCTTTTGGCAATTCCCCAAAACTTCCCAAGCTCCAAAACACTCTCTACACTCTAAATAGGTGTGGGTTGTGTTTGGGTACAAATCTCCTCTCAAGGTATGACAATGGGAGAGGGAAGCATAAGAGGCTACAATGATTTCTCACTAAGGATGGGTAGCTCTCTCTCTAAAAGATGGGTGTGTGTGTTGTAGAAAACCTATCTAGGGTTTTTCTCTCTGAATGGCCTCCTTTACTTTTATGGGTAATGAGGGTATATATAGTATGGGTGAAGGGTAAGAAAGTCACACTTAAAAATCCTCCAGGCAGAGAGTCTCGCGGGTATCTCGTGGGAAAGCCTTACCCGCGAAATACTTGTGAAATTGACAGTCTGGCATGACTTTTCAGCTTCCAATCATGTGCTTCTCACATGCCTTTTCGCGGGAACCTTTCTCGCGAACTTCTCGTGAGCTAGTCACAAAATGCATGATCTTCAGTTAAGCTTGAGTCTTCACCAACTTAATACTAAACCCAATACAATAAAATCCCACAAAATATAAGGAGCAAAATTAAAGCAATTATAACACTTTTTGTCATGGAATAAATCCAACATAAAACATAGTTGTAAATCACAACTTTACAAATTCTGCAACAAAACGACTCATCCCTGGTAATGCAAAGGAAGTCACCGATAAGATACTGAAAGTCGTGAACATTTTTGGAATCGGATTGCCATTCCGCCCATTTCATCTAGATAAGCAAGACGTATTCTATAATGCTGTGAAGTTGTGATTTACAACTATGTTTTATGTTGGCTTTATTCCATGACAAAAAGTGTTGTATTTGCTTTAATTTTGTTCCTTGTATTTTGTGGGATTTTATTGTATTGGGTTTAGTATTAAGTTGGTGAAGAATCGAGCATGAATTGAAGAACAAGTGGATTTTGCGAAAAGCTCGCGAGAAGCTAACCCTCGAAAGAGCCACGTGAGAAGCACATGCTAGAAGCTAAAGAGTCATGCCAGCCTGGAGGATTTCGCGAATGTCTCGCGGGTAAGGCCTTCTCACGAGATGCCCACGAAACTCTCTGTCTGGAGGATTTTAAGTGTGACTTTCTTACCCTTCACCCATACTATATATACCCTCATTACCCATAAAAGTATGAGAAGCTATTCAGAGAGAAAAACCCTAGATAGGTTTTCTACAACATACACACCCATCTTTTAGAAAGAGAGCTACTCATCCTTAGTGAGAAATCATTCTAGCCTCTTCTCCTTCCCTCTCCTATTGTCATACATTGAGAGGAGATTTGTACCCAAACACAACCCACACCTTTTTAGAGTGTAGAGAGTGTTTTGGAGCTTAGGAAGCTTTGGGAATTTGCCAAAAGAAGCCGGTGATGCTTGGCAGATGCAATCGGGCACGGGATCTAGAGAGCTAGAGAAGACAAGGCTTCGTTAAGTTAGTTGGTAGCAGGAGGTTGGAGGGCTCAAGTACATTGGGTAGACTAGGCTTGAAGGGTTTTTTGTTATTCGGGTACTCCAACTTTATTCTCTAGTGGATCGATTTACCGCTTGGAGGTCGGCGGAGAGGTTTTTTGCCGAGTTCTTCGGTTTCCTCTTCGATAACACATCGCGGTGTTATCTTGTATTTGCATCCTTCTTCTCTACTCTTTTAGCTTTCATTTTATTGTTAATATTTGATGAATATGGCTTAGAGTAGTTACATTGTTTGTTCGCTCACATTTACTCTATTCTTCACTTAGTTTAAGTTAAAGTAAAATTAATCGAGCCGTAATCTATAATTTAGGGGTCTAAACAGTTTTTGTGTTTTCACACATATTCAAACTTTCAAATACCTTGTTCCCACCAAGAAAAAAAGTGTAGTGCCAATAAAGCCCTAAAAGATTATTTGTAAAATGGCTCTATTAAGGCCCATATCGTTTATAGAGCCAATTCCTATTATCGGTATGGTATTTTTCAACTATTCTTATTAGAATGGAATGAAATCCATAAATGACTCATGGTAGGATTTCCTTTATTTCTTTCTTTTTGTTTTTTATTTATTTATTTATTTTTTATTTTATAGTAAAATATTGGTTAAACTACAACTTTGGTCTTTATACATCATCACATTTTCAATTTCATCCTTATAAGTATACTTGTTTTAAGGTCATTCAATTATTAATTGTATTAATTTTTTTCCCTCAACTTAAATAATCAATTCAATCTTATCATCAGAAGTTGACTTTAATGATAAAATTAACTTGATTTTATGAACAAAAAAAAAATTGATACAATTACTAGTTGGAAGCGAAATTGACATAATCAAATATATAGGGATGAAATTGCAATTGTACCCTTTTTTTTCTTTTTTGACTTAATCATATAGAATTATCCCATTGTTACCAAAAGTATCATTTGACCTAAACTATACTATGAGATACCAAGAAAGACACTACTTGAATAGATTCACTAGCACATGCGACCAAGTGTTTGTAACTGTTGAGTCTCAATGAATAGAAATCTACAGTTAACTTTATGGTTTGTTTGGATTGAGGAGAGAGGAAGGGGAGTAGAGTAGAGTAGAATAGAGTAGAATTGGCCTAAAATGAGCTTATTTTCAGCTAACTCTACTCTACTCCCCTCCACTTCCCCTCCCTCCCCCCTTAATCCAAACTTATGGCCTGTTTAAATGGAGGGGGGGAAGGAGGAGGAGTGGAGGGGAGTAGAGTAGAGTAGAGTTGACTAAAAAAAAGCTAATTTTGTACTAAATCTACTCTACTCTACTTTACTCCCCCTCTCTCTCCCTCAATCCAAACAGACTATTAGTGTTCCAATTTATACTCCACTACTTGCAGCATGTCATGTGTCTTTTTTTTTTCATTTTAAATTTTAATTATTTTATAAGGAAAGAAAAAATGATATTTGACAAGCTGTGATTCATGGAATAGTAAAGTAGAACAATCAAAATTATATAGAAAAATTTTTCTTCGGGTCTCCGCCTCCTTAAAGGTCTAACTATTAAGAAATATTTCATGAATTTCCTTGTTTGAGAGTTTACTACGTATTTATTTCATTTGATTATCTCATAAATATTCTTCCCAAAAGTATAAAAAAACATTAGTTCATTTAATAAAATAAAGATGAAATATCAACTTCATACTTTTTAAAAACTCTACAAGATAGTAAATGATACAATAGTACTACCGTTCATCCTTGGTGCAATTGTCACTCTATAAATATAAGTGTTTATAGAATGTGGGGGGAGGGGAGTCGCTTGCCAGTTTGCTAATGAAATGGACGTTGCGACATAGGACGGTCAGGTTAAGTTTCTCTGTGCTTAGAAGTGGGTTTCATATCTAACTTCCTTACACAGTAGAATTAGTGTGTCCCTTCAACGAAGGTGAGTTAGGTTCCTGGAATAACACTGTTATTTCTAGGCTTGTGGGGTTTTTTTCCGGGGATTTTGGGAAACACTCTTAGTAGTTGTGAGGATGGATGACTTGGCTCAATCATGGAATAGGTTCACTCTTTCAGATAAAGAGGGACCGGGTTGCTGCTTACTTGACGGAGACAGTTGTGAGACCTTCTCCATTGCTGCAAAGTTTCTCACTAAGCGAGCAATTAGCATGGAGGTAATTGCGAAGACTTTTACTCCGCTGTGGAGAACCAGAGACGGTTTTAAGATGCAGAGTTTCAGAGATCACAAGATTCTTTTCACTTTTGAGAAAAAGGAAGATGTAGACAGGATTTTGGAAGGAGAACCATGGAGTTTTGACAAACACTTGGTGATAATGAGTCGATATGAGAATGAGGTCCCAATGCATGATATAAAGTTTGAGAAGACAAAACTATGGGTTCAGATTCACGGGCTCCCAATTAAATTTATGACAATTGAAGCAGCGAAAAAAATTGGTAGTGTGTTGGGAGAGGTCTTTGCCCCGACGGAACCAAAGTTTTTTGATGGTGGTCACTTCATTCGTATTCAAGCTCTTATTGATCTGTCCATGCCTCTGTGCCGAGGAAGGTTGATATCTGTTGGAGGAGGAGGGAAGCAGGTGTGGGTTGCCTTCAAGTACGAGAGGCTGCCAAACCTATGCTACTGGTGCGGGCGACTTACACACGATGACAGAGATTGTGACTTATGGATTGATAGTGAGGGCACACTTACACCAGAGCAACGTGAGTTTGGACCACATTTGAGAGCTCCGCCGTTTGTCACTGCAAGGAAAAGCTCAATTGTAGTTCCTGGGTTCTATGCCGCAAAGAAGAAAGGGAGTTCAGGTGTATCGGAGGACGGAGATTCAGGCCGGAATTCTGTTTCTGGCAGAGGAAGATCACCGGAGCTGTCAAATAATGTAACGGCTTGCAATGAAGGGGTTATTAATGTAGCCCATTATTCTTCATTAAGTCCAAATGAAGATGAGGAAATCATTAGGGCAGATACGGTTGACAAAGGGATTCCTAATGGGAAAAGCACTGAGAAAATTAAGTTACCTAGTGAAACCGAATCAAATATGGAAGCTAATAATGACAGGATTCGTGTGGCACATTTATTTGGAGCGGCTAATATCATAGGATCAGACCTAAGAGGAGTTAAGTCTCACGCCGTTTCTGAAATTGATCCAAAAGAGTTTGAATTTCATTCAAACACATTTAATGCCTCAATTACCTCTCAGCCCGTTGGTCACAATAAATTCCAGGATTTCAATGCTAAATTAAAGGAGATTGACACGGCAATAGCTCAGTTTGAAAACGGGAATGTGTCTGAATTAAATTCTAACAATGTAATTGCACGTGCCACTAATTCAGTCCCAGTGCAACCAAATTCTAGTGAAGCACGTGACACAAGTAGGGTTGCTCTTTCCACTACCACGCATCGTGTTCTACCAACCTGGACAAGGAAAAAAAGGGTAGCAACAGGCAGCCAACGTGTGGATAATGAGCATCTCTCTGGTAGAAAACGTGAACTTTCAGAGAAGGAGTTATCCTCAGATTTCCCTAGCAAACGTCATCAGAGTATTCACAATGCCAAGGATGATTATCTTGAAGTGGTGGAGGCTGTTGAACAGCCCCGCCAAGCACAATGAATTGCCTCAGTTGGAACTGCCGTGGTTTGGGGCAATCACGGGCAGTTCTTGAACTCACCGATTTGGTGAAAAAATACGCTCCATCCATTCTCTTTCTGATGGAAACAAGATCTAAAGACCACTATCTTAAAAATCTCTGTTCAAAGCTTCACTTGGAGAATGTTTTTATTGAGTCTCGGATTAACACAGGAGGAGGATTGGCACTTTACTGGAAAGAGGGGATTGATCTTAAAGTTCTGGACTCAACACCAACTTACATTGATGCAGTAGTTAACCCAGGAATGGATGACGCCTGGCGGTTCACGGGTTTCTATGGGAATCCAATAACAGCCAACCGGGAACATTCTTGGGCACTACTTAAACACCTTTGTCTAAAAATGGATCTACCATGGATATGTGTAGGGGATTTCAACAAGATCACCAAAGCAGAAGAAAAGAAGGGTGGTGCTCACAGACCAGAAAGCCAGATGAAAGCATTTAGAGATGCTTTGGATTTTTGTGGATTCCGTGATTTGGGGTTCGTTGGTTTACCATTCACTTGGTGCAATAACCAATTTGATGGAGAAGTAACATGGATTCGTTTGGATAGAGGGGTGGCAACACCGTCATGGTCCCAATTGTTCCCCACAGTTCGTGTTCATCACATTCCAGGTACATTATCTGACCATTGTCCCTTATGGTTATGCTCTGACGATGAAAATGTTAGATTTTACAAGAAATCCAAGCCTTTTCGTTTTGAGGCGGTGTGGCTAAAAGATGAAAGATGTGAAGGTGTTATCAAAAAAGCATGGAGTGACAGAACTATGGGGGAACCAGTTGAGAAACTAATCCGAAAGGTAGATGCCTGCAGATCAAGTTTGCAAACATGGAGTAGAACCTCTTTTGGCAATATCCGTCGATTGCTAAACCAAAAAAAGAAGCAACTAGCACAAGCTGAAGCTATGTCTATGGCCGGGGATCATCATGATCAGATTCGTGTTCTTAGAAGTGAAGTGTATGAACTCATGGTGAAAGAAGAATGCCTGTGGCACCAGAGATCAAGGGTTGATTGGTTGAAGAGTGGTGACATGAACACAAGTTATTTCCATAGCCGAGCAACACAAAGGAACAAGAGGAATTTTATTTCCAAATTGAACATGAATGACGGGTCGGTGGTGACAGATGAAAAACAAATTGGTGAGGCTATGGTAGATTATTTCAAACAGATTTTTGCTTCCACCATGCCCTCGAACTTTGATCAGATTCTCCAAGGCATTGATACAAAGGTCACTCCAGCCATGAATGCAGACCTCACAAGAGAATTTACTGCAGACGAAGTTGAATTTGCTTTGAAGCAAATGAAGCCCCTAACCGCCCCAGGCCCGGATGGTATGTCCCCCATTTTCTACAAGTCTTGTTGGAATTTTATTGGTCATGATGTCATTGATGCTTCTCTAGCAATACTAAATTCGGGTAATATGCCTGCTAGTCTCAATCATACTTACATATCACTCATTCCAAAAATAAAATCTCCAGAAAAAGCCACTGATTTTAGGCCAATAAGTCTTTGCAATGTATTATACAAAATTGTCTCTAAAACCATAGCCAATCGCTTAAAGAAACTTCTCCCTAAATTGGTGTCAGAATCCCAAAGTGCATTCATGTCAGATAGACTTATATCAGACAACATCCTTGTAGCCTTTGAAACCCTTCACCACCTTAAGACAAAAACAAAAGGGAAAACCGGATTCATGGCCATTAAGCTCGATATGAGCAAAGCATATGACAGAGTGGAATGGGCATTCCTAGAAAAAGTAATGGAAAAATTGGGCTTTGATAATAGGTGGATCACACTTGTTAGTTCCTGCATTCGATCTGTCTCCTTCTCTGTGTTGGTTAATGGTGAACCCCATGGTAATTTCACTCCTAATAGGGGACTCCGTCAAGGAGATCCATTGTCACCTTATTTGTTTCTCTTGTGTGCAGAAGGGTTACATTCACTTATTCAACAAGCTGAAATTTCAGGCTCAATCAAAGGAGTCTCCCTTTGTAGTACGGGTCCAAAAGTTTCACACTTGTTCTTTGCCGATGATAACTTGCTCTTTTGTAGGGCAAATTCACAAGAGGCTAGTTCTATCATGGAGATGTTGAAACAGTATGAAGAAGCATCAGGGCAACAAATAAACCGAGAAAAAACTCAACTCTTCTTTAGCCCCAATACGGATCCACATGTGCAAGAGGAAATCAAGACTTTGCTAGGAGTGGCAGCTACTACTAATTATGAAAAATATCTCGGTTTACCCTCTTTTGTGGGGAGAGGAAAAAAACAAAGTTTTGGCTACATTAGGGAGAGGATTTGGCATAAGATGCAAGGGTGGAAAGAAAGATTACTATCACAAGGCGGGAGAGAAGTGTTAATAAAAGCGGTCCTTCAAGCTATGCCCACTTTCACCATGGGATGCTTCAAAATCCCAAAAAGTCTTTGCAAGGATATTGAATCTCTAATTCGGAAATTTTGGTGGGGCTATAAGGGGGAAGCACGAAAAATTCATTGGGTGGGATGGAAAAAATTATGCAAGTCAAAGAGCCACGGAGGGTTGGGATTCAAGGATATTGAACTCTTCAATATTGCTATGCTAGGCAAGCAAGTTTGGAGGTTGATCCATAACAAAGACTCTCTCTTCTACAAGGTGTTTAAAGCCAAATATTTCCCCAATTGTTCAATTCTAGATGAGGGGGTAAAGGAGAATGGTTCATATGCTTGGCAAAGCATTCTAAAAGCACGAGGGGTGGTGAGGATGGGGTCAAAATGGAGAATTGGAGATGGACATTCTGTCAGGATCCGTGGGGACAAGTGGCTACCTGATTTGTTCTCTAGCCGTGTGGTGTCTCCATAGAAAAATTTCCCAAACAACACTCGAGTCTGTGCTCTTATTGATGAGGAAAATAGATGCTGGATGGAGGATCGGATACGTGAGGAATTTCTGCCACATGAAGCTGAAGCAATCCTTAGCCTACCTTTGAGTTTCAACGGCAAAGAGGACAGGTTGATATGGGCTGAAACGGCGAATGGTTATTACACCACTAAATCAGCATATCGACTACTATTACAGGCAGCAGAGGCAGCGGTTCCTGGCACTTCAAACTCAGCGGCTCAGAAGCCTTTTTGGCAGGAGCTTTGGTCACTGAATGTGCCAAACAAAATTCGTCACTTCTTGTGGCGCGGGGCAAATGACTCCCTTCCAACAAAAAAGAACCTGCAGAAGAGGAATATCATTCAAGACACAACTTGTGAACGTTGTGGAGGTGGAATTGAAGATGGAATCCATGCAATATGGGGCTGCCAAATGATCAAACAAGTTTGGTGGGAACTGGAAAAGTGCAGAGAATTCTTGAACGAAAATTTTGCTAGCTTCCATGACTTGCTGCAAGGAATCCTTGCCCAGAAAAATCCAAACTTCGCTGAGCTATTTGCCTTTATCGGGTGGAGTATTTGGCATGATCGAAACGCAAGGAGGTTGGGCTCACCTTATCTGCCAATTGAGAAAATATACAGAGATGCCGTGGAGCGCTTAAGGGAGTTTCATTCAGTCCAAGAAGAACCGCGAACTCAGTTAACGGTGCACCATCCAACTCACTGGCTGCCACCGTCGCCCTCAGTTTACAAGATAAACTTTGATGGCGCCACTTTTCCGGACATCGCCGCTGCAGGTCTGGGTGTGGTTGTACGTGATTCAGAGGGTTTGGTCATTGCAGCGCTATCGGAACGAATCCATTTGCCTCCAACCGTGGCAGCTTTGGAAGCGTTGGCTTGCAGGAGATCCATCGTATTTGCAAGTGAACTTGGGCTGCAGGATGTGGTTTTCGAAGGCGATTCAGAGGTTATCTTTAAACTCCTCACAGCAGAGCAGCCTTGCATGTCAGCATTTGGACACATTATTGAAGAATCACGCTCCCTAGCATCAACATTCAGGTCGGCTACCTTCACTCACACCAAGCGCCAGGGTAACAACGTTGCAGACAAACTCGCTAAGCTAGCGAAAAATTTGTATGAACCACAAGTATGGTTAGAGGAAATTCATTGTAATGTAACAGAGCTTGTATCTGCGGACAGGATTTTCATGCATGTTTAATGACAAGTTCTTTCCGGTTTCTCAAAAAAAAAAAAAAAAAAAAAGAATGTGGGGGGAGGGGGGCAAGGGCTAGGGTTTAAGTCTCTAGGAGGGAACTTTACACACATATAGACATAGATTATTCTAGAGTAAAATTCTATCTTGTATTAAAAAAAAAAAAAAAAAAATTTGATACAATAGTGAAAATTATATATATATATATCTATCTCTATCTTTTCATTATATTCCATTTATGCTTATAAACTACCAAACACATTATAAATAAGATTATCACAATCTATTCCGTTCTTTTTCAAAAAAATTTTATAAACTCTCACCAAAGTGTTAGGGCATACCAAATACTAATCCATAAGACTTTTATTAGTTTTAAACATGTCCTTCAAAAAAAGAAAAGAAAAAAGAATTAAACATGAAAATGAAACTTAAAGAAGAAAATAGTAAAGAAAATATAAAATGATTGGACAAACAGAGTGAAGAGGGTGAAATAGATGTAGACGGTCTCATTCTACTAAATCAGTCACAAGCGATGGTACCTTTAGCTTGTGATCAAGATGATGGAAGAAGACGGGGAGCGTGTACAGAAAAGGACGGATTCTCCATGGAGGATGGATGAGAAAGTAGACGGATACAATGTGGATGACGGCAAGGTCATGTGACATCCACGTGGTTTAAGTAGTCCTCAAGAAACTTCAAAAGGAAATATCTTGCGTCTCACGATTAACCCTAATCAACAAAATCGTTATATGGAAAGGATCCCGTAAAATAAGTGCTTTTATGAGGATCTTCCTTATAAGGAAAAGTTCCCCTTCCCCAAGAAAGAGGAAAGTTGGTTCTACACTACTATAAAAACCCCAAAGTACTCACAAACTAAGGTACGCATAATTTCCCCCTACTCTAGCACTCTAGAGTTGTGAACATTCTCTAACTTAACCTTCAGAGGGTCTTTGGCTGGTACCACACCGGTACTCTCCTAAGGTCGTCTTGTTCTGTGTTATGCAGGTATTGTCTTGAACACGAGAGGACCATGCGACTAATTGACGATTTTCGGCATCATTAGTTGGTGCGGTTTGTGGAAAAAGACAGTAAGCCATACTTACTGCTTCCCAGACAGAAAGTTGCATGGTACTTACTCGTTCGATGGCAATGACCACTAACAATCAGGGTGACGAACCACGCACCATTGCCCTTGAGGGACAGGTTCAAACCCTCGCAACAGCAGTTGAATGCCTCACCAAGCAAAATCATGATCTAGAGGAGCTGCTGCGCCAAAAGAACGCATTGCTTAATGCCCAGGAGGAGGACCAGGAAAGTACCAGCACTGAAAGAAGGAACCAAAAGGGGTCAGAAGGCAGCAATGCGCCAAGCAAACAAGAGCGACAGGATACAAGCCGTCCATTCGTTGCGAATACTGTTCCACCATGCATGGTCGCAGAGATGCAGATGATGAAGGAATAGATGGACTTAATGATGAATGCCCTTAGTTGACGAGTGTAAAACGACCTCAACGAGCTAGTCCATCGGACAGACTCACCCTTTACCGCACAGGTCACCTCATTCCCCCTTCCACCAAAGTTCCGCATGCTACAGGTAGAAGCCTACGACGTGTCAAAGGGTCCCTTGGATCACCTAGAGTCTTTTAAGACCCTAATGCACCTGCAAGGAGTGGCAAACGAAATCATGTGTAAGGCCTTCCTTGCTACGTTGAAGGGCCCCGCGAGGATTTGGTTCAGTAGGTTGACGCCCAACTCTATTAGTACCTTTAACGAGTTAAGCGCCTAGTTTGCCTCACACTTTATCGGGGAGCACAGGTAAAAGAAGTCCACAGCGTGCCTAATGAATATTAAGCAACGGGAGGATGAGACGTTGAGATCGTACATAACTTGCTTCAACAAAGAGGCTCTCTCAATCGATGAAATGGACGACAAGATACTTGTTGCCACATTCACCAATGGGCTATAGAAGGGTAAACTTTTGTTTTCTCTATACAAAAATGACCCAAAAACTATGTCGAATGTGCTCTACAGGGCTACTAAGTATATGAACGCGGAAGATGCGCTGCTGGCTCACGAAGAAAAGCCCAAAAAGAGAGAAAGATAGGAGGAATCACGACAGGACAGGGGACGAAAATAACAAGGACAGGAGATAAAAGGGAAGATAAACACTCAAAGCCTCCCACCAGAAGATTCGCAAGCTTTACACCACTGAACACCCTAATTGATCAAGTCCTGATGCAAATCAAGGACGAAGGAGCCCTGACATTCCCTAGCAAGTTGAAGGGAGACCCTAGCAAGAGGTCTAGAGACAAGTACTGTCTTTTCCACCGCAACCACGGTCATGATACATCCAACTGCTATGACTTAAAGCAGCAGATAGAAGTTTTATCAGGCAAAGGAAGTTGCAAAGGTTCATTGGTAAGGAAAGGACGGACCAGCCTAAAGAACCACCTGCCTAGAGAGAAAACAAGCATCCCAGACCTCCCCTAGGAGAAATAAGAATGATCGTAGGAGGAACCACGGATGGTTCACAACGTCCAGTTAATAGGATTCATCCCGAAGATAGCATGGATCGACAGCCCTATCATTGGGTTCACAGAGGAAGATGTCAGACGTCTCCACCACCCTCACGATGATGTGCTCGTGGTTAGCATTCGAGTGGGGGACTACAACACCCACTAAATCCTTGTGGATAATGGGAGCTCTACCGACATCCTCTACTACCCCGCATTCCAGCAGATGAGGATTAATAGGGAACGGCTAATTCCAGTTAACACGCCACTTGTCGGATTCGGAGGAACAAGGGTACACCCCCTAGGAGCAATCACTATATCTATTACAGTTGGAGATTACCCACAACAGATCACTATGGATGTCATGTTCTTGGTTGTTAACTGTTCATCCGCTTACAATGCCATATTGGGTCGTCCTACTTTGAATTCTTGGAAGGCCATAACTTCAACTTACCATTTGATGATCAAGTTCCTCACGGAGTACGGAGTAGGGGAGGTGCGAGGAGATCAAGTGGTGGCGCACGGCTGCTACATTGCCATGCTGGAAATGGACGATCATTTGCAGACTATGTGCATAGAGAGCAACGGACGGTGGTAGAACCAGTGGAAGGACTGGAAGAAGTACTCCTTGACAACTCTAGGCGACCGAACAACTAGGATCGGCACTTTGGCTAGTCCGCCAGTTCGGCAAGCACTGACAACATTTCTAAAGGAGAACTAAGACGTGTTCGCCTGGAGTTATGAAGACATGCCCAGAATTGATCCATCCATCATAGTCCACAGGTTAAATGTATCACCCTTATTCTTTCCCATTTGCCAGAAAAAACGGGTGTTCACGTAGGAGCGTGACAAGGCCATAGCCGAAGAGGTTCGCAAATTACAAGAAGCAAACTTCATCTGAGAGGTGTACTACCCTGACTGGCTGGCCAACATGGTAATGGTCAAGAAAGCTAACGAAAAATGGAAGATGTGTGTGGACTTCACGGACCTAAACAAGGCCTCCCCCAAGAACAGCTATCCTCTTCCGAGGATCGACACCTTGGTGGACTCAACGGCAAGACATCAGCTACTAAGTTTCATGGACGTTTTTTCTGTGTACAACCAGATCAAGCTAGACGAGGTCGATCAAGAAAAGACTTCATTTGTCACCAGCCAAGGTCTCTACTGTTACAAAGTGATGCCGTTCGGACTTAAGAATGCGGGCGCTACGTATCAAAGGCTGATGAACAAAATGTTCGCGCATCAAATTAGGAGGAATGTGCAAGTCTACGTGGACGACATGCTAGTAAAATGCATACAGGAGGACGGCCACTTGAATGACCTCCAAAAGACCTTCGACGCCCTTCGGTCTTATAACATGAAGTTGAATCCAAACAAGTGCTCTTTCGGAGTGACGACTGGGAAATTCCTAGGGTTCATGGTATCACAAAGGGGTATTGAGGTCAACCCAGATAAACTACAGGCCATAATGGAGCTAGCTGCCCCAAAGACCATTAAGGAGGTGTAGAGCCTGAATGGTAAGATAGCTGCACTAAACAGGTTCGTTTCAAAAGCAACGGATAAGTGCCTACCTTTCTTCCGCACATTGAAGAAGTCTTTTAAGTGGACGACCGAGTGTCAACAAGCATTCGAGGAATTGAAGAGATATCTTTCTTCCTCGCCATTACTAAGCCCGTCCAAACTAGGAGAAGAATTGTTCCTGTACCTTGCTGTTTCCCTAGCCACTGTTAGCATAGCTTTGGTTAGAGAGGAGGACAGAGTTCAAAAGCCTGTATATTTCACGAGCCGAGCACTCCGGGGAGGAGAAGAAACCCACCAATGGAAAAGCTAGCTTTTGCCCTGGTAATAGCAGCCCGCTGACTTAAACCTTACTTTCAAGCGCACATAGTGATTGTCCTGATGGACAAGCCTCTACGACGAGCAATAAGTAGCCCCGAGGCGGCCAAACGGATGGCGCTGTGGGCAATTGAATTAAGCATGTTCGATGTATAGTATCGCCCCCACACGGCCATAAAGGGGGCAAGTTATCGTTGACTTCATCGCGGAATTCATGCACATAGAAGACCAGGGGGCAAGAGAAGTCCACCAATGGAGTATCCACAAGGACGGATCGTCCACCAGACAAGCAAGCGGAGCTAGTGTGATACTCCATAGCCCAGAAGGTGACGAGGTCGAATGCATGGTCCATCTTGACTTCCCTACGACCAATAACAAGGTAGAATATGAAGCTTTGATAATAGGGCTAGATCTTGCCAAGGTAGCAGAAGCTGAAAATATGGTCGTGTACTGCGATTCCCAAGTAGTAACCAGTCAGGTTAATAGCGACTATGAATGCAAAAACAAACAGATGAAGAAGTACCTTAAGCAAGTGAAGGATCGAGTGAATGACCTTCAAGTGAAGTTTGTTCAAGTACCAAGGGAAGAGAACGAGCATGCCAACCATCTTGCTAAAGCTGCCTCAGCAGAACACATGCTCATCCCAGTCAGGTAATATCCTTCGTTCAAATCTCACCATTAATAGACGACGTCACTGTGTAAGAGATAGGTTCTGGGAACTATTGGATGACACCAATAACCTCCTACCTGAAGGACAATGTATTGCCTGCCGGTAAGGAAGCTGCAAGGAAATTGAAAGTTCAAGCAGCGCGCATCGTTCTGATTAAAGGCATTCTATACAAAAGGGGCTTCTCCCGACTGTATCTGAGGTGTCTCATCCCCGAGGAAGCAGACTATGTCATGAGAGAAGTCCACAAAGGAGTCTGCGGGAACCACTCCGGGTCACGATCATTAGTGCACAAACTCATTAGGGTAGGATACTACTGGCCTACCATGCAAAAGGATGCCATTGCTTACATCAAAACATGTGACAAGTGCCAGAGGTTTGCCAACCTCATCCGGCAGTCGTTGAAAGAACTCACTCAAATAATGGCCCCATGGCCTTTCGCGCAATGGGGCTTAGACATCATGGGCTTGTTCCCAACAGCAATGCAATAGTTGAAGTTCCTGGTGGTCAGTATAGACTACTTCACTAAGTGGGTAGAAGCTGAATCACTGGCCACCATTATGAAAAGAAATTTACGATGCTTCGTATGGAAGAACATCGTCTACAGGTACGGTATACCCAGAGTGCTTGTCTCCAACAACGGGAAGCAATTCGATAACGACGCATTCAGAGATTTTTGCTCGTAACTAGGAATCAAGAATCACTACTCATCTCCCGCCCACCCTCAGGCCAATGGACAAGTAGAGGTCACGAACCAATCCTTACTTAAAATCATCAAGACTCGACTCAAAGGGGCAAAGGGTGTATGGCCAGAAGAGTTGCCAAGCGTGCTATGGGCATATAGATCGATAGCAAGAACACCAACGAGGGAGACACTGTTTCTACTAGCATACGGGAGTGAAGCAGTTATCCCAGCTGAGGTCGGACTCATAAGCTTCAAGGTGGGCAATTATGACAAAAAGAAGAATGACGAGGCTATGCGTCTGCAGCTCGACCTAGTAGACAAAGTCAGGGCGATAGCTGAATAGAGGCTTGCGCAGTACTAGGACCTAATGGCCAAGCACTACAACTTCAAAGTCAGACACAGAGACTTCAAGGTTGGAGACCTTGTCTTAAGGAAGGTGACGAGCGCCACTAGAGATCCCACCCAAGGAAAGCTAGGTCCTAATTGGAAGGGACCCTACATAATCGCATCATGGCAGAGGAAAGGGACTTACCACCTGGAGACACTAGACGGGCAGAAGTTGCACCACCCTGGGAACACGAAACACCTAAAGAAGTACTACCCATAGACAATAGCATGGACAACAATACTCCTCATTTCCATTTTATTTCTTTTTAGTTAAATATTTACTACCTACAGTTTCTTTTAAGCCTGAATGGCAGTTTTTTTTTTTTTTTTTTTTAAGACAATTTATACGCACATATTTATCACAATAAGAGGAGTTATTCAGAAATGCCATGTGTATGCTATCTGCATTTCTACATTATCATTATTAAGTCCAAAATCGACAAATTCATCCCAAAGGGGGTGACCATAAATTATTGCATCCAAAAAGAATGGGCTCACCTCAAAAGGGGTGATTTCAGATTATATCGTCCATAAGTGGACGGGTTCACCAAAGAGTGAGCAGAGAACTAGTCCATAAATGGATGGGTTCATCCTAAGGGATGATCAAAGATTATATAAAGTCCACACAATGGACGGGTTCACCTCAAAAGGGGTGATTTCAGATTATATCAAGTCCATAAGTGGACAGGTTCACCGAAAGGTGAGCAGAAAACTAGTCCATAAGTGGACGGGTTCATCCTAAGGATGATCAAAGATTATATAAAGTCCACACAATGGACAGGTTCACCTCAAAAAGGGTGATTTCAGATTATATCAAGTCCATAAGTGGACGGGTTCACCAAAGAGTGAGCAAAAAACTAGTCCATAAGTGGACGGGTTCATCCTAAGGGATGATCAAAGATTATATAAAGTCCACACAATGGACGGGTTCACCTCAAAAGGGGTGATTTCAGATTATATCAAGTCCATAAGTGGACAGGTTCACCAAAGGGTGAGTAGAAAACTAGTCCATAAGTGGATGAGTTCATCCTAAAGGATGATTAAAGATTAGAAAACTAGTACATAAGTGGACGGGTTCATCCTAAGGGATGATCAAAGATTATATAAAGTCCATACAATGGACGAGTTCACCTCAAAAGAGGTAATTTCAGATTATATCAAGTTCATAAGTGGACGAGTTCATTAAAGAGTGAGCAGAAAACTAGTCCATAAGTGGATGGGTTCATCCTAAGGGATGATCAAAGATTATATAAAGTCCACACAATGGACGGGTTCATCCCAAGGGTGATTTAAGATTATATCAAGTCCATAAGTGGACGGGTTCACCAAGGAGTGAGCAGAAAATTAATCCATATGTGGACGAGTTGAAAATTAATCCATATATGGACGGGTTCATCCTAAGGGGGTGATCTACAATCTATGCGGTCCACAAGATGAACGGATTCATCCTAAGGGCAGACAAGGTTCATCACAAAGTCCACACAAAGTGGACGGGTTCACCTCAAGGGGTGAGTCAAAATTGTAAACCCACAAGATGGACGAATTCATCCAAAAATAATGTGACGAGATCACCAAGGAGGATTAATCAAAAGAAGACCAAATCCACAGGTAGACGGACCCACCACAGTGGGTAACATGAATATTGTGAAGTCCACAAGGAAACATCTGTGGACGGGTATGCTAAGTTCTCGAGGAATTAGTACAAGCAAGAAAAGGTCTCAAAATTTGAAAATAGAAAGCAACATATAAATAAATAAGTATAAATGACGGATAAAAAGATAATATATAAAAACCTACAATAAGGCAAATGTTTACATATTAGGTCAATGGAAGAAAATGAGTACAATTCTCTCAAAAGATAAAAACTAAGAATTTACAAGTAAAAAAAAAAAAAAAACAACTAGGCAGCAGGGGTATCCTCAGCTTTCTCCTTCATGGTTTGATCCCCTTCAAGGTGACGAGCCATGTCCTCGTCGGATTTCTCTTGGTCACCCGGAACTGCATCCCAATCACCTTAAAAATCGGGGTTGGTCTCATCGGCGAAGAGCTCGTCTGTTCCTTCAGAGTAGACAGGCTATGCAGGAGTCTGAGCTTGGGCATCGATGGACATGTGAGAAAGATCCAAGTCAGGGAAGGAGGCTTTGACCTGACAGAAGCGGTCGTCAAAACCATTAGCAATGGAGCCCCCAAGCTCCTTCAAGAAGGGCATCGGAGTCACGGTACTCTCGCACCGCTTCCTCCTTAGCCTGACAGAGGTGACGCTTTGCCTTCGAGATCTCTGCCTCCTTGTCTGTAAGGATCTTCTTCAGTGCCTCAACCTGCACCTCCGACTCCTTCAAGAGCTGCTTGGTCAAATCAAGCTTATTAACTTGAACTTCCTTCCAAGCTATCAGCTCCCTCAGCTCTGCATCCCTCGCCTCAACTTTCTCCCTCAAATGGGTGATCACCGTCTCATGGGACGTACATTGGTCCATAAGACCTTTCATCATGACGACCCCCTACAAGATTCAAAAGCGGAAGTTAGAATGAGACAACGATTGGACAAAACGAAGGTAAGGAGGACGGTTAGACATACCTGTACCAGACTAGAAAGGCCTGTCTCCCCCATGGCCTCGGTGGCATGGTTCCCAAAGTCTTCATAATCGTCATCCTTGATGATGGACAATAATTGCTTGAGGGCATATCTCAAGTCTTCAAGAAGGAGGACGGGGCATTTTTCCACGACAAGGTTAGCACCCTTCATCAGGCCTTTCCCAATTCCCGGGCCAGGCTTCGAGGGCAATTTAGTTGGAGTCTCACCGGAGTTAGGCCCCGTCACCACCTTTGGCTTCTTTGGTGGACGGTCAACTTTCTCTAACGACTTCCTTTTGGTTGAGGAATGAGCCTAACCCGTTGCCTTAAGAGGTAGGCTCCCCTCCTGCTTTTTCTTGGTAGCAGCTTGCTATTTGATGTAAGCCCTTCTCCTGCTCTCTTCCATTTCTGCACAAAGGTGGATGGATAAAAGGAGTTAGATAACTTGAAAAGTAAGAAAGGAAATCAAGGTGTTGGGCAACGGACTTACGTTGGCAAATTTGTATATTGTAATGACGGGAAGCCGCAATTGGTTCGGGACCGTCACAATACCAATGGAGGGTGTCCAAGGTAACAAGCTTGGTCCACGACCTCTCGGATAGCTTGGTGGTTGTGAAAATCTTCTCCAAGAAGCTCCACTGCTCAAGTGTGACTTCTGGATGGTTCCAAGTTGCAATAGGAGATGGTTAGAATATCAAAAAAAAATTTAAGTACAAACCTTATAAAGACAGATACACACTGAACAGGGGCATAATGCCCTAGATTTTGTCCACGGGCATGTATTCTTGGTTACCAGGGTGACACATCCATTCATTACCTTGGATAAAGAAATAGCAACTCTTCCAATTCCTGTTGGAGTCGGGGGTGTCGCACACTAGCCTAAACAAGGGCTCTTCGGCATGAAACTGTACATGCCTCTTAACTGTGTGATTTCAGATGGACGGTAGCAATGGAAGAACTCTTCCACCGTTATCCTACGTGCCCCATCGGTCATCACCCCGTATAGCACTTTCGCACCCAAAAATACTCTCCAGGCGTTCGGAGAGATTTGGGTGATGGCCAGTCCAAGATATTGGAGAAGACGACGGTGAAGAGCACTTAAAGGAACCTAAGCCCTGCTTTCAGCGTTTGCTCATATACACCGACGTCTTCTACACCCTTGTAGTAACATTTTTCCCGTTTAAGTGGTAGACGCATTGGAATGTTGACGGGTATCTAGTACTTCTCCCTAAGTGTGTTGGAGTGACGTTGTTTGATGGACGAGTTGAAATCATTTATCATCCACAACGGGAGCATGATGAACTCCTTGAATCCATCAGGGCCTATGACGGACTGGACGAGGGGCTCATCATTTCCTATGTCTTCATTTGAATCACTTTTTGATCTGTCTCCGTCCAAATCATCATCCTCTGTGGAAGGTGAGTTGGCGGATGGGACCCTTTCTTTAGAAGAGGTGTTGGAGTTGTCCTGACCTAATGGATACACTTCATAGTAGCCCGCTCCTTCGCGGACACACGATTGTTCACTCGACGCACTAGACGTTTGTCACCTACATGTGACGGACAAACCCAAAGACTCTGACGGTCTACATAGACGATAGGTTGGCAAAATTTAAATAAATGAAAAAGGAAATTCAACTTAAGGTAAAGGATACTTACCAAGTGAGCAAAGCGAAGAAGGCAACAAAAAAAGGTATGGACGATGGAACACCAAGTAGACGGTAGTGCCAAGAAGACGATATGCCGGTTTGGTGAAGAGGACGGTAGTGCTCTGGTTGTAAATTTGTTGCAGAAAGTGAAAATGAAAGATAAAGGAGCATGTATATATAGAGGTAACGACATAAAAGACGAAGGGACATTTTGATTCAAGCAATTAACCATTAAAAATGCACCACGTGTACCTATGGCATTTATGACCCTAGGCTAGCCTGTCAATCAGAATGCATCTCCCGAAGTTAAAATTAGACCATCACTCCACGAATCAGTCCTAACATTATGGGACGGACCCGTAGAGTGAGAGGGCAACTGAAGAGGGTGAAATAGATGTAGACGGTCTCATTCTACTAAATCAGTCACGAGCGACGGTACCCTTAGCTTGTGATCAAGATGATGGAAGAAGACGGGGAGCGTGTACAGAAGAGGACGGATTCTCCATGGAGGATGGATGAGAAAGTGGACGGATACAATGTGGACGGCGGCAAGGTCATGTGACATCCACGTGGTTTAAGTAGTCCTCAAGAAACTTCAAAAGGAAATATCTTGCACCTCACGATTAACCCTAATCAACAAAATCGTTATATGAAAGGATCTCATAAAATAAGTGCTTTTATGAGGATCTTCCTTATAAGGAAAAGTTCCCCTTCCCCAAGAAAGAGGAAAGTTAGTTCTACACTACTATAAAAACCCCCCAAAGCACTCACAAACCAAGGTACACATAATTTTCCCCAACTCTGGCACTCTAGAGTTGTGAACATTCTCTAATTTAACCTTCGGAGTGTCTTTGGCTGGTACTACACCGATACTCTCCTATGGTCTTCTTGTTCTGTGTTATGCAAGTGTTGTCTTGACCATGTGAGGACCATGCGACTAACTAACAATTTTGCATCATCACAGAGAATCAAATGGTTGAAAAGTGCCATGAGGTACCATTCAAATGTGAATTGCACCCTGTGAAAGCAAAAAAATTGTGAACTTGAAGTCACAATTCATGACCTCTTATGGGACAAGGCAAATGTGTTACTGTCCATAATCCATTTTGGATTTTTCAAAATTACATCACTTTTTCCCCGAATTTGGAAACCCCAGAAAATTAAGAAGAAATGGGCATTTAAAGACCAGAAACTTAAGAGGAAGACATCAAGCTTCTTCAATATAATAATTAAATCATCATTTAAAGATCGTGCTTCATTTTGGAGTACATAAACATTCATTTTATATATATTATGTTATCGAGGCTTATTGACTATGTTGCACTGTTGACCATAAAACAGATTAATTTTCTTATTAATAATCGGTTTGGGTACAGGCTTATAGCAAGAGATACATCGACAATATAATAAAGATTAATAATTTAATGTCGGCCGCATTGGAAATCGTAAGCTTAATTTATCGAAGTAGCATTTTGTCTCTCCTTCCTGACATGGATCTGGGGTTTTTTTTTTTTTTTTTTTTGAGAAACAATGGATCTGGGGTTTTGATTTGTTTGCAAATTATTCATAGAATAACGGACACTGACGTGGTGAAAGTGAAACTAGAAATTTTATATTAGGACACGGGCTTTTTAAAGGTTTTCATCTTCTTATGTAGCACCCCCTTCAATGTAAAATAGTTTGTTCGATTTTTTTTTTTTCGGTGTTGGTGTTTGGTGTGACTGTAAGTATTACTGTGTTGGTGAACAGTAAACCTTTCCCATAATGACAGAAGCTGAAGCATAAAACATTTTTGAAAAAAAGCCTTCACTTTCTTTATCCCCATCACCTTATCCCTTTCTTTTCCTTAAATTAAAAAAATAAATAAATAAATAAAAAAACCTTATCCCTTTCAACTCCCCAATTTAAGGTTTAAAGTAATAAATTTAAATGTTGTTTTTTAATATTTAAATATCAATTAAATAATATTTATTTAAATTTTTTTATTTCAAAACTTTTTTTTTCTTTTTATAATGCAAAATTGCTAATTAACTTTTTTTTTTTTTTTTTTTAGGTTTCTCTCGTATATTTTTCATTTGATAATAGTTAATCCACTTAATCCTCTCATGCATTTGAAAAGAAAAAACATAAGTTGTAGATATCTCATTTTATACCCCTCATGACTAAAGTCCCATTCCCCAATGACAATATCACTAAAGGGCTCATGACTGGTGAAGGGTCTTGCTGAAAAAACTCTTTAAGTGGAAGGGTCATTTTTATGCCTTAAAAGCCTTGTGAAACCCTAGTTGTGCGTCAAGTATGCATCTTCACAAGCCATGCATATGCGAGCTTAGTTGGCACAGTTATGTAAAGAAAGCTTTCGATGGAAATTCGTGCAAAGCTAATCCTACGTTGCTTGGGAATGGCCCTACACCTCCTCTCTTGACACTACAAAAGGCCTTTTAGGCTATTTTCCCAAAACACACTGAAATCACTCGAAATATATTGATTCAAGAGGGAGTTTTTCATTAAAAACCTTCTGTTTTAAAAGTTTTCTTGGCTGAGACCATTTCTTGGTCTAAGCCTTATAGTAAAATGTTTACTAGCCCTTTGGGTTTTTGTTTTGATAGACTGAAATTCAAGCTCTAAGGCTTTCTTTGTTTGAGGTATTTTTCATTTCATTTATGTTTCATTTTTATTGTTTATTTCATTTATTTCTTGCCTTATTTTATTGCTTTCTAGTTTAGTTTTTGATGAGGATAAAAATGAGCCTGGCCACGCAGAACATAAAGCTGACGGGTTTAGTGCAATCCTTCGAACATAGCAGACGGTGTTACAGCTGACGGTCATAGGTCAGCTGGCTCCAAGGCTGACGGCACTACTAGATCGACGAGCTGAAGGAAGTAAATTGAAGCTGACGGACCGAGCATGAGTTTACTTGCTATCCACGTTACGTATAAGGAATTGTCTTCTTTCCCACGCTAGATAATATTCAAGGGATCCCTATAAGGAAAAGATCCCGTAAAATACGCTTAAGAGGACTCCTATAAGGAAAAGACTTCTACTCCAAGGAAAAGAGGGGCAACCCTCGCTACTATAAAAACCCAAGCACCCTCACAACCCAAGGTACGCATAATTTACCCTCTCTAGCACTTTAGAGCAGTGAGAATAGTTCTGACTTAACCTTCGGAGGGTGTTTGGCCGGTACCACACCGGTACTCCCTGCTAGGTTCTTCCTTTTCGTTGTGCAGGTGTCATTTGTGACATGCGAGGAACGTGCGACTCACTGGTGGTATTATTTCTGGTATCATCAGTTGGCGCCGTCTGTGGGAAACGTAGCACATTATCGCTTCCTAGACAAAAGAGTTACATGGTACTCACTCGCTCAATGGCGACAACTAACGACGTTCAAGAGGAAGAAGCCTCTACGACTACGCTTGAAAGACAGGTTAGGACACTAGCCACAGCCGTGGAGCGCCTCACCAAACAAAACCACGACCTAGAAGAGCAGCTGAAACAGAAAAATGCGGCTCCCAATAACCAAGGAGCAGATCAAGAAGGAACCAGCGCCGACAGAAGAAACCAGGAGGGACCCCAGGCCAGCAACGCCCCGAGCAAACCAGAACGACAGAACATAAGCATCCCCTCCCTCGCAGAAACCACTCCGCCACTTGTTATTGCAGAGATGCAGGCCATGAAGGAACAAATGGAGGTTATGATGAATGCTCTTAAGGGGCGAGTATCAAGCGACCTTGACGACCTTGTCAACCGAACTAACTCGCCGTTCACCGCCACCATCAACTCCTACCCTTTACCGAGTAAGTTCCGCATGCCGCAGATAGACAGTTATGACGGGATCAAGGACCCGCTGGACCACCTGGAGACCTTCAAGACCCTAATGCACCTTCAAGGAGTAGCGGACGCCATCATGTGTAGGGCCTTCCCTACAACGTTGAAGGGCGCAACGAGAATTTGGTTCAGCCGACTGACACCAAACTCCATCAGCACCTTCAAAGAGCTCAGCGCTCAGTTTACCGCACACTTCATTGGAGGTCATCGATACAAGAAGTCTACGGCTTGCTTGATGAGCATGAAGCAGCGAGAAGATGAAACTTTAAGAGCCTACATCTCCTGCTTCAACAAAGAGGCACTCTCGATCGACGAAGCCGACGATAAGATACTTGTTGCGGCATTCACGAATGGCTTGAAGAAGGGTAAGTTTTTGTTCTCCCTATACAAAAACGACCCAAAGACCATGTCGGAAGTACTTTATCGCGCCACAAAGTATATGAACGCTGAAGATGCGCTGTTAGCGCGGGAAGAGAGGCCCAGGAAAAGAGAAAGGCAGGAAGACACTCGGCAGGACCAAGGCCGAAAGAAGGCAAGAACAGGAGACCGAAGGGATGAGAGGCGCCCTAAGCCCCCGGGGGGAAAATTCACGAGCTTCACTCCGCTGACAGCCCCGATAGATCAGGTCCTTATGCAAATCAGGGACGAAGAGGCTCTGACGTTCCCGAGAAAGCTGAAGAGTGACCCCAACAAACGTTCCCGGGATAAGTATTGCCGTTTCCACCGCGACCATGGCCACGACACAGCTGATTGCTATGACCTCAAACAGCAAATTGAGGCCCTTATCAGACAGGGAAAGCTGCAGAGATTCGTTAGCAAGGAGAAAGCGGATCCCCCCACGCAAGACCAACACCCCCGACGGGACAACGAGCGACCGAGGCCACCGATTGGGGACATAAGGATGATCGTAGGAGGAACGGCTGCCGCCGGATCATCCAAGAAAGCCCGCAAGACATATCTTCGGATGGTACAAAATGTCCAGCTGACGGGAGTCGTGCCGAAGATAGCACGGAGAGAAGGTCCCGTAATCGGATTCTCAGAAGAAGACGCGCGACGCCTTCATCATCCACATGACGATGCGCTCGTCGTTAGCTTGCGGGTAGGAGACTACAACATGCACCGGGTGCTGATAGACAATGGCAGTTCAGCAGATATTTTATACTACACAGCGTTCCAGCAGATGAGGATCGACAGGGAGCGATTGATCCCAACAAATGCCCTGCTTGTTGGCTTCGGCGGGAGCCGGGTATTCCCAATGGGCGCGGTCACATTATCCGTAATTGTGGGCGATTACCCTCAACAGATAGCCAGGGACGTGACATTCTTGGTAGTCGATTGCTCGTCAGCCTACAATGCCATCCTCGGGCGACCTACGCTCAACTCATGGAAGGCGGTAACTTCCACCTACCACCTGATGATAAAGTTCCCGACTGACTACGGAGTAGGGGAGCTACGCGGAAATCAGATGGCCGCACGCGAATGCTACATAGCCATGACGGAAATGGAGGATCAGGTTCAGGCTTTAAGCATAGAAGAGCACCGAACAATAACGGAGCCGGTGGAGAAGTTAGAAGAGATACCCCTTGACAGTTCCGATCCGGGCCGAACAACCAAAATTGGAACGCTCGCTAACCCCACGATCCGTCAGGAGCTCATAACCTTCCTCAGATGCAATCGAGACGTATTCGTATGGGGTCATGAAGATATGCCGGGAATAGATCCTTCAGTCATGGTGCACAGGTTGAATGTATCACCCGCCTTTCCACCCATCAGACAAAAGAAGAGAGTGTTTGCCCCCGAACGAGACCGAGCCATAGCAGAGGAAGTCAGAAAGCTACAGGAAGCGAGCTTCATTAGGGAAGTATACTATCCTGACTGGTTAGCAAATGTAGTAATGGTCAAAAAAGCGAGCGGGAAATGGCGGATGTGTGTAGATTTCACCGACCTTAACAAGGCCTGCCCCAAGGATAGCTACCCCCTCCCGAGGGTCGATGTCCTAGTAGACTCTACGACCCGACACCGGTTACTGAGCTTCATGGACGCTTTCTCGGGGTACAACCAAATCCGAATGCACGAAGCCGATCAGGAAAAAATGTCGTTCGTGACCAGCCAAGGCCTCTTCTGTTACAAGGTGATGCCCTTCGGCCTGAAGAACGCAGGCGCAACGTACCAAAGACTCATGAACAAAATGTTCGCGCAACAAATTGGGAGGAATGTCCAGGTCTACGTGGACGACATGCTAGTAAAAATCCGGAGGGAGGAAGATCATCTAGGAGATCTCAAAGAAACATTCGACACACTTCGCTCCTACAACATGAAGCTCAATCCAAGAAAATGTGCCTTTGGAGTAACGGCAGGAAAATTCTTAGGATTCATGGTATCTCAAAGGGGAATCGAGGCAAACCCGGACAAGATCCGGGCCATTATGGACATGGCACCACCAAGAAATGTGAAGGAGGTGCAAAGCCTCAATGGAAAGATAGCGGCACTAAATAGGTTCGTGTCAAGGGCAATAGACAAGTGTTTGCCCTTCTTCCGAACATTGAAGAAATCCTTCGAGTGGACTGACGAATGCCAGCAAGCATTCGAAGAATTGAAGGCTTACCTCTCCTCCCCACCATTGCTGAGCCCGTCGCAGCCAGGAGAAGAGCTTTTTCTCTATCTAGCCGTCTCCCCCGCAGCCGTTAGCGCGGCCTTGGTCAGAGAAGAAGAGAAAGTGCAAAAGCCCGTGTACTACGCAAGCCGAGCGCTTCACGGTGCCGAAGAAAGATACCCGCCCATGGAAAAACTTGCCTTTGCATTAGTTACGGCAGCCCGCAAGCTCAAACCGTACTTCCAAGCTCATACGGTGAACGTACTGACTGACAAGCCCTTACGGCGGGTAATGAGCAGTCCCGAGGCCGCGGGACGATTGGCGTTATGGGCTATAGAACTGAGCGAATTTGATATTCAGTACCGCCCGCGGACCGCCATCAAGGGGCAGATCGTCGCCGACTTTATAGTTGAATTCACTCATGACGAAGACAAGGGGGCAACAGAGTCCCCTCAATGGAGCATATATACGGACGGATCGTCCAACAGACAAGTCGCAGGGGCCGGCATTGTGCTACTATCGCCCGAAGGAGACACCATTGAATGTATGGTCCGTCTCGACTTCCCTGCCACCAACAATGAATCAGAGTATGAGGCTCTGATAGCAGGGCTCGACCTCGCCAAAGCAGCAGGAGCCGCGAGGGTAGTCATCTACTGCGATTCACAGGTCATCACTAACCAAATAAATGGAGACTACGAGTGCAAGGGCGAAAAGATGAAGAAGTACCTTGATGAGGTAAGGGCGAGAGTGGATGACCTAGAAGCCAAAGTCGTCCAAATTCCCAGAGGAGAGAACGAGCGAGCCGACCGCCTCGCGAAGGCCGCTTCAGCAGAACAAATGGTCATCCCTGGTGATGTACTCTCTTTCATGCAGCTTTCTCCGCTAATAAATCTCAGTAACATGCAGGAAATATGCTCCGACAGTAGCTGGACAACGCCGTTAGTTTCATACCTAAAAGATGGGGTCTTACCAGACGAAAAGGAAGACGCAAGGAAACTTAAGGTCCAGGCGGCGAGGTTCGTCCTGATAAAAGACGTCCTGTACAAAAGAGGTTCCTCCCGACCATATTTGAGATGCTTGGGTACGGAAGAGGCAGATTATGTCATGAGAGAGGTGCATGAAGGAATCTGCGGAAACCACTCAGGGTCCAGGTCGCTGGTACATAAACTTGTGCGAGCAGGGTACTATTGGCCCACCATGCAGAAGGACGCCGAAGCCAATGTCAGGGCCTGCGACAAATGCCAAAGGTTCAGCAATATTATTAGACAACCAACCGAAGAGCTGACCCCGATGACGGCCCCATGGCCGTTCGCACAATGGGGATTAGACATTATGGGACCATTCCCTACAACCGTACGACAGCTGAAATTCCTGGTAGTGGGCATCGACTATTTCACGAAATGGGTGGAAGCTGAAGCTTTGGCCACGATTACAGAGAAGCACGTGCGGAGCTTTGTCTGGAGATGCATCATATGCAGGTTTGGCATTCCTAGAGTTTTTGTCTCGGACAACGGGAGGCAATTCGACAACAACCCCTTCCGGGATTTTTGCTCACAGTTAGGAATAAAGAACCACTACTCCTCCCCCGCCCACCCTCAAGCCAATGGCCAGGTCGAAGTCACGAACCGATCCTTGCTCAAGATTATCAAGACTCGGCTCGAGAGGGCAAAGGGTATATGGCCCGAAGAATTGCCAAGTATACTATGGGCATACAGGACGACGGCAAGAACACCCACAGGAGAGACACCGTTCCGACTGACGTGAGAAGGCGAAGCAGTCATCCCGGCCGAAGTTGGACTCACAAGCTACAGGGTGCACAACCATGATGAGAACCAAAACGACGAGGCTATGCGACTACAGCTCGACCTAGTGGACGAGATCAGAGCAGCGGCAGAACAAAGTCTCGCTAGGTACCAGGACCGCATGGCCAAACACTATAACTCTCGGGTCCGACATAGAGACTTCCAGGTTGGAGACCTCGTTCTTAGGAAGGTCATGGGCGCCGCTAGGGACCCTACCCAAGGGAAACTCGGCCCCAATTGGGAAGGACCCTACCGAGTTAAGTCGTGGCATAGAAAAGGTACTTACCACCTGGAAACGTTGGAAGGACAGAAACTACCACACCCATGGAACACCGAGCACCTACGAAAGTATTACCAATAGGAGCGGCAGCATGAAGACCGACCTCTTTTTTATTCCAGCAAACTTTAGTTCTACTCCTCAGATTTATCATTTACTTTAGTTTTTTGCAACAATACTTTTTAGCCCAAAGGGCAGGATTTGGTTTTAATTACTTTTATTTAAATGCATGGCAATAAGAGGAGTTTATTCAGAAATTGCTGAAGTATCTATTTTTTCTACGGTCCACTAAGTTCACAGCCAAAACGACTAAGTCCATAACACATGGACTAAAAAAAACTGACGGACCAACGAAGATGTCAAAGACATCAAGGCTAAGGCCAAGAAAATGACGGTCCGAAAAGACTAAGCTAAAAAGCTGACGGTCTAAAAAGATGAAGCTATCATCATAGGGACAAGGTCCTAAAAACTAACGGACCAACGAAGATGTCAAAGACATCAAGGCTAAGGCCACGAAAATGACGGTCCGAAAAGACTAAGCTAAAAAAGCTGACGGTCTAAAAAGATGAAGCTATCATCATAGGGACAAGGTCCTAAAAACTGACAGACCAACGAAGATGTCAAAGACATTAAGGCTAAGGCCACGAAAATGACGGTCCGAAAAGACTAAGCAAAAAGCTAACGGTCTAAAAGATGAAGCAATCATCATAGGGACAAGGTCCTAAAAACTGACAGACCAACGAAGATGTCGAAGACATCAAGGCTAAGGCCAAGAAAATGACGGTCCGGAAAGACGAAAGCTAAAAAGCTGATGGTCCATTAGATGAAGCTATCATCATATGGACCAGGTCCTAGAACCAACGGACCTACAAAGATGACGGTCCAATAGATGACGGTCTGACCAAAAAATGAGACTTTACTCACAAACAAGGTTCTCAAACCAATGAGCCTGTAAAGATGACGAGCTCATCAAAAAAGGCTAAAATCAAAAAGATAACGGTCTCATCAAATAAATGGGGCCATAGAAATTAGTTGATAAGGGAAAGAAACAAAAACATCAGTGTACATGTTCAAAGCAACGGATACCAAGTGCCATAAAAAGGGCAGAGGGGATTACAAGTAAAAGCCCAATAAACACAAGGGCACTTAAAAACATTGTTCAAAAATTGAAATAAAATGCCAGGTCTAGTTGACAAGAACGTCCTTAGAGACCCCGTCAGCTTTATCCTTGGCAGTTTGTGCTCTATCTAAAGACTCGGCAGGAGTGTTGACGGCAGGCTGGGCTAAAACAACTCCGGCATCATTAAGCAGAAGGTCCAAATTGAGGGGTTCGTCAACTTTGTCAGCAATAGTGTCGCCAGCAGGAGTCATCGGCACGGAGACATCCATGGTAATTCCAGATAGATCTAACTCCGGATAAAATGACGCTACTTGCTTCAGACAATCATCGAAACCAGTGCCATAATAATCAGCGCAGGAATCAATAAATGACTGGGTTGTCTTGAATTTTTGGACCGCGTCAGTCCCAGCCGTCTCCACTTGCGCGCGTAAGGATGAAACTTCCTCCTCAAGCTTCTTCTGCTGATGCTCAGCCTCTCCTAACTTCTCCCTCACGTCCTTCAGATCTACATTTAAGAGACGGACGACCTCCTTATATTGCGCCTGCTGATCCATCAGGTTGGAGTTATGCCTCCTAACCCGAGCGGCGACGCCCTCTTTGGCCACGCACCGGTCTTGGAGTGCTTTAACACGAACCAAGGCCTGAAGGAAGTACAATCGTCAGCTATTAACCAAGGCAAGATCAGGTTATTTAGGGTAGGAAGCATACCCGTGCAATGTCAAAGAAAGCTGACGCTCCCAGATCCTCCGTCCCTAGCTGAGCACAAGGATCCAGATCCGTCTGTTTTATGAGAGATTCTACCCCTTCAACAGCGTAATCCTTGTGAGTCAACAAGCAACGGGGCCCCTCAATGACGGGGCCGGAAGAGGTCATCACTCCTTTCCCAGCACCGTGACTAGACTTAGGGGGCGACTTCTTGGAGGGCACATCCCCAGGACTGACGGCCACCTTCTTAGAAGGAGGATCATCCTTTCCGTCAGCCTTCCTCTTAACTGAACCCTTAGAAGCAGAATGAGGGGTTGACGAGGACACTCCTTCCTTTCCCTTGGCCTTCTCTTCCTCCTTCTTACGAGCAGCGGCAGCCCTCACCCTTTGCTTCGCAACTTCCATCTCTACGCAAAACAAACTGACGGATCAGTAAAGCAAACGGAGTCAATAAGCCGACGGATTAAATAAGGCGTCCACTTACGTTTTCGGGAAAATTCTTCCAACTTCCGAGCTTCAGCCGTCGGTTCTGGACCCCCACAATACAGATGAAGAGTGTCTAGGGTGATCAAATCCCTACACTTCCGTTGCTCAAGCGGGATGCCAAGTATCCGACGGATGAATTCCCTTTATTCGTCAGATATTTCCGGGCGAGCGCTAGCTGAAACAAAAGGGAATAGATGATGTTAAAAAACTCCCTAACAAGTGAAAAGAGACGGTAGAAAGAAAGAGAAGGGGCAACCTGAATCCCTAATATAAGCCCAAGTGTTATCAAAATAACCACCGGGCAGCGTATCCCACTCGTCCGGACGGCACACCCAGTCCGTCCCCTTAACAAAGAAAAATCTACTCTTCCAATTCCTATTTGAGTCCGGCATATCAGACACTAATCTTAAGCTCTTCTCACGAGGAGCAAAATGGTATGTCCCCTTGGCAAATACTTTATGCTGGGGTCTGTAGCAATAAAAGAACTCGTCTAGCGAAAGGCGACGGTTCCCCCCACTCAATCGACCCCAAAGGATCTCAGCACCAATAAAGATCCTCCAGGCATTCGGAGAAATCTGACTAACGGACAATCCCAAGAAATCCGCCAGCTGACGGTGTAGAGTCGTCAGTGGTAATCTGAGGCCTGCTGCGAACATGGCATCGTACATCCCAACATCTGCAGTCCTCCCCGTATAACACCTCTCGTTTTTTCTAGGGAGACGGATAGGAATGTGATCTGGGATTTGGAAACGGATACGTAACTCGGTAAAAACTCTGTTGCTCATCTTTGGAAGGAATTTATTGACGGCCCACTCCTCCGGAAGAATGAAGGGACGGTTACCTCCAGAACTCCCTGAAGTTCCCTCACAGGACTCTTCGTCACCTTCGTCTCCATTCCCGTCACTAACAATCTCGTCGTTTCCCCCCTCGACCTCAACCTCACTTAACACTTTCTCCCTAACTCCCTCAACATGGTCTTCTACATCAATACTAGGGGATTGGGCTGACGTTTCTTTTCCTGACGACTCAGTAAAGCCGTCGGACTCTTGACCTGAGCCAAAAAATTCGTCGTAGCCCGCTCCATCGCGGACTGACGACTGATCACTCGACGCGTCACTTGACATCTGACTACCTACAAGTGACGGATCCACTCTAAGAGCCTAGACTGACGTCCTCGATAAAAAAAAATTTTCAGGCAAAAATAAGAAAGCAAAGAAAAAGGGAAGAAGAACTTACAGGTAAAACAGATCTTGAATGGATGAAACAACCTTGAAAGTGACGGTGTTGATAACAGCTGACGGATCAAATCGGAAGTCAGGGCGACGGGTTCTCTCTTGAAAAGTCAGCAAGGTTGGAATAGTGAAATGAGACAAGGGACATGGTATATATATAAGAGGGAAAACGCACGGAAGGCGAGGCGACACCCGTGCCCGGAAACGAGGCCAACGAAAGCGCGCCACGTATCCTTGCATTTAATAGCTCGCGGCTCGAGGAATCGTTCATAATTGGTTTTCTCGTCTCTAAGAACAAAGAGATAGTTAAGTCATAAACTCCATATGCTGACGGTGTGAGGTGTCGAGCACGTAGAGTAGGGGGCAGCTGATGAGGATAAAAATGAGCCTGGCCACGCGGAACATAAAGCTGACGGGTTTAGTGCAATCCTTCGAACATAGCAAACGGTGTTACAGCTGACGGTCATAGGTCAGCTGGCTCCAAGGCTGACGGCACTACTAGATCGACGAGCTGAAGGAAGTAAATTGAAGCTGACGGACCGAGCATGAGTTTACTTGCTATCCACGTTACGTGTAAGGAATTGTCTTCTTTCCCACGCTAGATAATATTCAAGGGATCCCTATAAGGAAAAGATCCCGTAAAATACGCTTAAGAGGACTCCTATAAGGAAAAGACTTCTACTCCAAGGAAAAGAGGGGCAACCCTCGCTACTATAAAAACCCAAGCACCCTCACAACCCAAGGTACGCATAATTTACCCTCTCTAGCACTCTAAAGCAGTGAGAATAGTTCTGACTTAACCTTCGGAGGGTGTTTGGCCGGTACCACACCGGTACTCCCTGCTAGGTTCTTCCTTTTCGTTGTGCAGGTGTCATTTGTGACGTGCGAGGAACGTGCGACTCACTGGTGGTATTATTTCCGGTATCATCAGTTTTATTACTTTATTAGATTAGTAACATGCTAGGTTAGAATAGATGTAGTTTAATTGTTTGTTGTGTGTTGGTTCTGAGTCAGGTGCATAAGCAAGTGCTTGCGTACACAGCTTCACTAGACTACATGCGCACGTTTCTGCATGCATATGCAGACTCACCCAAAATTACCTAGATTTGCTTGCTTGCTGTTTTCTTTGTAGTTATTTTGAATGCATGTTCAGGTTTCTATTTATGCTCAACAACAAGTGACTAGGTCCTGATTTCTTTAAATGAAACGTGTTTAATTAGTTGTTTCATTTTAATATTTGGATGATTAGGGTTTTGAATTTGCTTGAATATGAACATGAACATGAACATGAACATGCATTGATATGATCATGCATCTGTGTATATGATGCTATGGTGATGCATTGAGGTAATTGCATGCATATGAGTATGAATATGAATGGTTAAATGAGATGAATACGTGATATATGTGATGAAATTGTTGAATATGTGGTTTGAATGTGAACATGAGATGATGAACAATGGCTGAATGTTGATAATGCATGCTCACTGCCACGATAGATGTGATATGATGAGATGGATGAATATGAGATGATGTATGCAATGGGATGTATGTTAGGGAGATAACATTTTGAGTGCAATAGAATTAGTGTGTGTGTGTGAGAGAGATTAGAGTAGCCTATTAGAGGATACATTAATATGACTAGGACATTGAAAATAATGAGTGGAGACCGGCCCGTGCACGGGCCAAGCAAGGTTGGGTGTCTAAAACCTTTCCATCCTCATACCTTAACTCTGGACCTAGACTTTGGATATACAAGATCCTCTACAAGGGGTCTAGTTGGTTCTTGGACCTAAACAAGGTGACGACTCCCAAACCTTCCTCCTTTGATCCACTTGACCAAGGTGTACTCCTTAGCAAAGTGCAAAGAATACACACTAACCAAGACGCAAACCTGAAGCCTGCTAGGGCGATGGGGCGGTGCACTCACATAAGTCTTTGTTTTTATATGATAAAAAATATGTTAGATTACCTATTTGAACATTATTATGATAATTTTTTTTGTTATTCTATTGTATTTTTTTTTGTCATCCGCTTACAATTTTGATGAATTTCTTATTCATTAGTGAAATTTTCATGTAATTTTTTGTCATATTGTTATATTGCTAGCAGCAGATTTATCATGATATTTCATTTAAGATTCAATTAATCTCTCTCTCTCTCTCATAACATAGAATGGAGTAAGAAATATCATTTTGAGTCATTTAGACACTTCAAATGCAAAAATAGACCGGAAATTTAAAATAAGCACAAAATATTAGGTAGGAAATACCTAGTCAGTTAAAGTCAATGACGAATGATCAACAATCAACGATAATATACCAAAAATTTAAAATAAGCACAAAATATTAGGTAGGAAATACCTAGTCAGTTAAAGTCAATCATGAATGATCAACAATCAACGATATTGATGTGGCAGAGTTGAAATTGTAGATAATATTGATGTTTTAGTGTTGGTGAGGCAGGTTTTATTGATATGGACCTAGGGTTGATGTGGTAGTCTGTGGTTATGAAATGTATCATCATGTGTGTATTGGCGCATATTTGGTATACGAAGTCTATTAGAGGCATGTGTGGCACAAGGAAGGCAATGATCTTATAGTGGCGAGAGGCTTCCAACGATAGTGGAGGAATGCTAGGAAAGTCTAACGGTGGCAGAAAAAGGTCAATAAAGGCGGAGGCAATGGAGAAACACTAGAAAAGATAGGCATTGTGAAGGGAACACCAATAAGTCAAGAGTTTTGGCTCTGATACCATGTTGGAGATATATATCTATATATATATATATATATATGTATGTGTGTGTGTGTGTGTGTGTGTGTGTATAGAAAGGCTAGTGAGACATTGAGAGCACTCACATCAACTCATCTAAAATTCAAAAAGTGCTCAATTTTACACATTCAATCTTAAAAATCACTTGCATCAGCTCTTCTAAAATTGTGCAAATTTACAAATGAGTTACAATAATCATGTAAATATACACGGTTATTGTTCATTTGTATTTCATTATTTAATTAATTTCTCTCTCTTTCTATTCCATCTACTGCTTCTTCTTCTTCTTCTTCTTCTTCTTCTTCTTCTTCTTCTTCTTCTTCTCTCTCTCTCTCTCTCTCTCTCTCTCTCTCTCTCTCTCTCTCTCTCTCTCTCTCTCTCATGTCTATGGCTTCTTCTTTTTCGCTCTTTCTTCTCTTCATCTATAGTCCTTGCTCACCGCCGCTATTGCCACCACCTACACTTTAGGCAGTGGTTCTCCTATGTTTTCCTAGCCACAATCTTCTCTCTCTCAACTGAAAACCCATAATAGAGCAGCCAATTTTCCTTTTTAGCGCTGATTGTCAAGATCTAGTGGTGCAAGTGATTGGTTTTGGTTGGTGGTTTACTGATTTTGGTGGATAATTTCGCAGACCAATTTTACTGATTTAGTGATTTTGGTGGTTGGTTTGCCCAGTCTTGGCTTGAATTTTCTTTGATTTGGATTTGGGGGGGGGGGGGGGGGGGGGTGGGTTTAGCTAAGGAAGAGAGAGGCTATGATTTGTGTCTGTAGAGGTTTGTCATGAGTGTGATTTGGGTTAAATTGTATTGGTTTGTAGAGAAAACAAAGGAAAACAAATGGTAAAAAAAGGATAGAAATAAGAGTAAAAAAAATAAAGAATTAATATTATATTAAAATTGAGTGTATAATAGAAAATTTGATGTGGGTGTTCTTGCAAAGTGGTTGTGTAAAATAGAAAAGTAGGTTCTTATGTTATAATAGACATAAAAGTTTAGATAGACTAATATGAATGCTTTAACACTATAATAACAGTACCACAAAGACAATGATAGTATAATAACAACATAATGGTGATTAGGGCTATCTAGGAGGTCAAGGACCTAACCAAATTGATTGGATCCGCCTAATCCAAAGCCTAGCAGTCGAACCTAAAGCCCATTGTTGGTCGGATTTAGGTCTTTTACTAATAAAAACCGAATATTCAGTTTGGGCAACTTCTTAAGGGATTAAAAACCCGTATAAACCGACCTAACCAAAGGTTTCAAATTTTTTTTTAAAATTATTTTTTTTTTCAATCCTTTATAGGTAAAGATGTGAAGTGATAATACATAGCTGTAGCCTGTACTCTAGAGTTCTGACTAATTATAATTTACACATTAACTAAAACGTACACACAAAACCAAAATCAAATTAAAACGGCTTAATATCAAATCAAAACAGAGTTTTAGTCTTCCATTCCACTTCCACATACTTATTAGCCCTCATCTCACTCTCTCAGAGTCTCAGTCTCTCTGTTCTCTCTAATCTCCACTTTCCACTCCACTCTTTACACTCCTCTTCCTCTCTAAACCCTAGCTACTGCTGCCGCTGCCTCATCACCACACCACCACTTCCTCGCCTCACCTTTTTTTCCACCATGGGTTGAGTCTCAGCCTCTCGATCTCAGCTTCTCAGTGTCAGGTATATTTTCTTATGGATAAATACATATGCAGCTGAAAATTAACGGATCTACTTCTTTCGCAATTGATGACATGCACTATGTAAGTTTTAGAATTTAAGAATAAGAGAGTGTACCTTGGTGCGGTGAAATTCAAAACCAAAGATCAGAAGTTCTTGAGAACACTTTTAATCTTCACTCCAATTCCACTTGATGCCCAAGAAGTGTGGTCTCTCAATCAGTTATATGTGCATGTTCTAGAGAGAATGAATGAATGTCTAACACTCACATACATACCATTTTATGCTCTTGTTATTGTTTCTCTCCTTATAATTGATTATCTAATTGGGCTAGCCTTTGGGCCTTTCCAATTGGACTTTTGTATGTGGCTTGGAGTGGGACCAAAAGGGAACAAATAAGACACTAGCTCCAATAGGCCTTGGGCTTTTCTGTCAACTCTTGACAAGTCCAAAGTTACCATTAATTATATTTAATACCACTCTATAAATATAATTGCACTATAGGCCTTATTCATAAATTATATCCCAAGGCTTTATTATACATGCAACCCCTTCATATAATATACGTAGTAATACAAAGTCATGAATGTAGACTGTCACTTTGTAGATTACTACGTCTTAATCATTGAGTACCCGATTTAATCCTTTTAAATCATTCATCATATATTTATGAAATTCAATTTCATAAATATATACTTTAGTAATTTCTTACTAAAGTGGTTAGGCCTAACTTTCTGAATAACTGAACTCATTAAACTTATCTCAAAGGAATATTTTATATCTCCGTTAAGAGACTATGAATTCTATCTTGAGAATATATATTCCATCAACACTAAATGTGACTGCCCAACATACTGAGGTTTTGACCGTTACTTTAGATCTCACTCCTAATATATCAAAGCAACCTATACTTCATGATCAGGTCCATTATTCTCTCAGGATTAAGAGTTCATGTAAATAGAAGTCATGAGATTTATTATTTAATTAACAGTCGTTAGGAAAATAATAAATCTCACAGCAGTCCAGTTCAATATGTTTTAACTCTTAAAACATATCAACACATCAACTAGAAGTTTCCACTTCCATGATCAAGACAAATCATCTTAGTTGATATGTTATAGTCTTCGTAGATGAAATGCCCAATTTCATCACCGACTACGAACTAAAATTCTGAGTTTACAAAGAACTTGTGACTAAATCACATACTATGCATCTCATGGACTATATGATAATGTCCGAATATTCATAGTACCATTATTTCAAATAATAATAAAACAACTTTATTAATCATATATTAAGTCTTACATAATGTCATACATAGCATCATACAATAGGATTTAAGGGCACTAATCCTAACATTTTCTTCCTTTTTCATCTATCTTTTTCTCTATTTTGAGATATGAGTTTATCATTTTTTTCAATTCATTTAAAACTCAAAGATTATAGTTGTGAGAAATTGCTGAGCCGCAGAGTTGCATGTGCTTGAAAAATGAGCCTCTATTTGTATTTGCTAATGTTAAAATTGTACTCCTAGGGGTGGCAAAATCTGACACAACTGACCTGTTTATAAATAGGTCATGGGTTGAGACTAAACGAGTTCGGGTCATATTCAGATTGACACGGCTAACCCATTTAATAAACAAGTCGTGTTTGTGTTCAACATGCAAACCCGTCTAACCTATCTAACCTGTTTAGCTTATAAAATTATTAGTTATTTTGATATTACTGCTTAATTAATGGTTATTTTTATATGTTTATTACTATATTTATAGTTGTAATTGTATTTTAATTTTAGATATATGGGAATTGATAAAAATTATATAGGTTTTGGTATGATCTATTAATCAAATAGATTATTAAATGGGTCATTTGTATTGACCTTTACATGACTTGTTAATTAAACGAGTTGAACGTGTCGGGTCAAGTCGACCTGTTTAAAAAATTGGTCGTGTTTGGGTTGAGGATCCCTGACACGTTTACTAAACAGGTCAGGTTCGGGTCAACCCATATAGCTGAATACTCATGACTCAACATGACACGAATCCCAATCTGCCTGTTATTTTTCAAAAATCCAACTTTTTAAGGGAGTATCATTTATTGTCATGTTTGTTGTATAAAAATGTATAAGTTTCCAAAACTACCCTTAAATAAATTTATCAAAGATGGTTTTAGAAATAAGGTAGGGGCATAATAAGAAAATTAATAAATTAATGGCTTTTAATTTTAGGAATATGAAAATATTTTAGGACATCCCAAAATGGAATAGAGAACAAACAAATTGGGACGAAGGGAGTACATGTTATCTAAAGCTTTAAGCTGATTTGTGTAGTAAATTGTAGAGTCCTAGATTGGAGTTTAAAGTGAGAGTATTGGATGTACTGACTTGAGAAATAAATTGTTCATTCATCCTATTGGAGAGAATGGACGAAAAAAAAGAAAAAAAAGAAAGGTTGTTGTCAAAGGCCCTAAGGCCATTATAATTGATAGCCCTTATATTTATTGGTTTAATTTCATTTATTGGGTCATAGATTTGAGTTTCACTTTTCAAAGATGAAACTCTAATTTAAAAGGATGAAATCCTAACACATTTTTATTTTGTTTATTTGATTGTATTTTATTACCCATTTGTTTGATTCATTTTGTTTTACTAACTTAAAAAATTGAAACCCTAATTTTATACAGGAGTTGAAAGTTGTTCAAGTAGGCTACTCTTTTTGTTTCCTCATCAAGCTCAAATCCCTAACAGCTAAGGATTCTCTAAGGTATGGTTTATCTTCTATTTTTGTTGTTTGTTTGTTACTTTTGTTGTTGCTTTGACTTGTTGTTGTTGTTGTTGTTGTTTTGTCACTTGTGTGTGTGTTCTTGTAACTGGGTTAGTAGTTTTTGGATTTAATTAATACCGAGTGTTGTTGGGGTGTGATTAGATGACTGATCTATGGTTGGGGTAGTTAAATTGAATGTTTTTATGATTTTGGGTTTGCCATCTAATGTAAAACTTGTGGCTCTTAGCAATTAATTTGGTGGTTTTCTTTTGTTCACTTGTTTGTGTCTAAAGATTTTTTGCTTCTAGGTCCCTTTGTTTCTTATAGTAATAGCTAGATTTGAGGGTTACTTTAGTGGTTATTTGAATGCACTGTTAAAATGTGAAGGATTCATAGGTGAATTTGATATTTTAAATGACATAAAATTTCTTTATTTTTCTCTAAATTTATGGTTGGAGATAGGACAAAAAATGTATATGGAATTTTTTGTATTTTTGCTTGTTATTTTCCTTGGATTCTTTCAACATATTTTTTTGTACGCTATATCTTAATCTTTGTTTATTATTTTTTGTTTGAATGATTATATTATTATTAGTAGTAGTGGTAAAATGATAGTAGTATCATTGTTGTGGTGGTTTGCTAATACTTAAATTTGATTTCGTCAGGTTATGGAATCCTCTAATAATAGGAAAAAGTTTACTACTTGGGATCATTTTGAAAAAGTACAGATTAGTGAGGGTCATTTGAAGGGAAATGGTACTACTAATTTATTGGCTCATGTGCTAAATTGTCTTAGGAACCCTAATAGAGATGCACTTAAAGTGCAACAAACCTTAGCGTTTGAACCCATAATAGATGGGGAGGAAAGGTTTTGGATTGTACTAACAACCTTTACTGTTGAGGCTTTTAGAAAGGCACTTGCTGAAATGGTTATAATAGATGAGTTGCTTTTTAGGTTTGTTGAATGGTATGGGGTTTCAAAAAATTTTAACAACCTTACAACCTAAGTTGCGTATAGGGACATCCCATCTCATCAAACTGTGGCTACGGATGTGATTGACATATATGGTGTTGAGAGAGTGAAACTAAAGGACGCCTTGAAGGGTCGTAGGGTGTGCCTTACTACGGACACATGGATGTTGATATCATATTTTGTTCGCCCTCAATTTGCATGCCGGACCCCAAAAAATCCCAAAATATTATTTTCTCTTCATGGGGCTGTGAGAACATACAGAATGACGCGGCACAACCCATTCGTGCATCGGAGCACCCGAAGTGCCTCTTTCAGCTAAAATGACCAAAATGCCCCTAGTCAACCTTAAGTTTGACTGAAGGTCAAACGAGGTCAAAACCCTCACAAAACAAAATTTTTCATAGTTTTACATCAAACACAAGCTTCTCAGAGATTTTTAACAACTTCGACCAAGTTTGACCAAATTTGACCCGAAGTCGATCCTAAGTGGGCCTAAAAACCCTAATTTTGATCCAGCTGTCAAAACGGTTTGAAACTAATGCCATTATGAAGATTATCAAATTCTCATTCCAACGACTATTCATAGGTCAAAATCGGAGTTAGAACGGTCGAGATGTCACGAAATCCGGGATAACGCATTGATTGATGCACAGCTAACTTCCGAGAGCCATAACTTTTGATCCGACCGATGAATTTTCAAGATCCATACCTTTTCAAAAATAGGAAGTCAAGACCTTTCTAGAAATGTCAATATCAAACCCATCCGAGGAAGTTTGAAGGTGGCGGCCCTTGAAGGGTCATTGGCTTGAAATTTGTGCCGGGGCTATAAAAAGCCCCAAGCACCCATCAGACTGGGAGGAGACCATTTTTTGCTAGGTTTTGCTCTCTACCTGGTTTTCTACACGATTTTCCCCTCTTCCAAACACAAAAAACACAAAAAAAAAAACACCTAAAAACACATCAAAGTTTCTTGATTCTTCTCTCTTCACCAAAAACACAATGTATTGTTCTTATACCTAATCTTCTTTTCTTTGGTTCTACACTTTGGATTTGGGGTTTAGGGGTGTGGATGTAGCTTTTTAGCTACCATCCACACCCCTAACCTTCTAAATCTTTAATTCTAGCATTCATTTTGCTCTTTTATGTTGTGATTAATAAAGTTGTTTTATTATTATCTAAAATAATGGTAACATGAATATTTGGACATTATCATATAGTCCATGAGATGCATAGTATGTGATTTATGTGATTTAGTCATAGAAGATATAAGTCACAAGTTCTTTGTAAACTCAGAATTTTAGTTCGTAGTTAGTGATGAAATTGGACCTTTCATCTATGAAGACTATAACATATCAACTAAGATGATTTGTCTTGATCATGGAAGTGGAGACTTCTAATTGATCTGTTGATATATTTTAAGTGTTAAGACATATTGAACTGAATAACTGTGAGATTTATTATTCTACTAACGACTATCAAATGAATAATAAATCTCACGACTTCTATTTACATCAACTCTTAATCCTGAGAGAATAATGAACCTGATCATAAAGTGCAGGTTGCTTTGATATATCAGGAGTGAGATCTAAAGTCACGATCAAAACCTCAGTATGTTAGGCAGCCACATTTAGTGTTGAAGGAACATATATTCTCAAGATGGAATTCATAATCTATTAACGAAGATATAAAATATTCAGTTTAGATAAGTTTAATGGGTTCGGTTATTCAGAGTGTTAGGCTTAACCACTTTAGTAAGGAGTTACTAAAGTATATATTTATGAAATTGGATTTCATAAATAGATGATGAATAACTTAAAGGATTAAACCAGGTACTTAAGGATAAAGATGTAGTAATTTTCAAAGTAGCAGTCAACATTCATGACTTTGTATTACTACGAATATTTTAATGAAATGGTTGAATGTATAATAAAGTCTTAGGATATAATTTATTAATAAGGCCTAGAGTACAACTATATTTATATATTGATATTAAATATAATTAATGGTAATTTTGGGCTTGTCAAGAGTTGAAAGAAAAGCCCAAAACCCATTGGAGCTAATGTCTTATTTGTTTCCTATTGGTCCCACTTCAAGCCACATACTAAAACCTAATTGGAATGGCCCAAAAGGCTAGCCCAGTTAGATAATCAGTTATAAGGAGAGAAACATACAGAATTTTGTAAATGAATGAAATGGTGTGTATTTGAGTGTAAGCCACTCTCCAATTCTCCCTTGAACATATACATATAGACTGATTGAGAGACCACACTTCTTGGGCACAAATGGAATTGGAGTGAAGATTAAAAGTGTTCCCAAGTACTTCTAATCTTTAGTTTTGAATTTCACTGCACCAAGATACACTCTCTTGTTCTTAAATTCTGAAATTTACATAGTACATATTATCAATTGCGAATAAAGTAGATCCGTTAATTTTCCGTTGCGTATGTTTTGTATGAGATACAAACCATGTTTTTTCCTACAGTTGGCTATGCCTTGCTTGGATCGATGTCTTTCATGTGTTTATTTCCATGCTATATGGTAAGATCCTTGTCTTCACATGCTTATATGCTTGGATTCACGTTCTTCCGTGTTTATGTGTTCAGTTTCTACATGTTCACATGCATGTTTCTATGCCTATATGCTTAGATCTATGTTTCCACATGCTTATGTGCTTGGATCTATGTTCTCTACATGTTTTATGCTATCTTCCATGTGCTTATGCGCTCCATGTCATGTTTGTGTTTCTAGAGCTAGGCTATGTTTGTTATGCCATGTGCTATTGTTGCCCTTTTGTCGCTTTGTCTTTCTTTCTTGTGCTTTGGCCAATCTATTCGGACCCAATCTAGACCCTATGGTCTTTGTCATTGTCCATACACCTTGGCCCACATCAAAGGATTTGGATCATTCTTATTTGCATGTCTATGCTTGCTTGTTTCTATGCTTTATGAGCGTCTTAGCCTCTCTTGTTCTAGGCTTTGCCACGCTTGACGCCCTTAGCCGGTTTGGTGCTTGTGTGGTTATATCCAATGTCCATGAGGCCTTGTTTGGATGTAACCATTTGGGATGCATCACCATGATGCCGGTCGCTCAATGTGTACCCTTCCCTTTTTCCACTCCGCGCGATGCTTTGCTTGCCATGCTTGTTTGTGCCACCTGTTGGCTTTCTATGCATCTTTACACGCTTGCTCATATGTCCATGCATGAGTCTTGCTTGCTAATGTGTCGTCCATGCTTCAACACAATGAAGTTATAAAAATCCGATCCAAAGCTACATTTGTCCCTCGCGGACACCACCTTTTGTTTGCTTTCTTGCTTGTTTGCCTTTCTGCTTGTTTGCTTGCTTTCTTGCTTCATTGCTTGCCATGCCTATCATGCTTATCCGCTTTATGCCTATTCATATGCTTTGCATCTTTTCCCTCCATTACTTGTCTGCTGGTTTCTTGTCTTGGCCTTTGCACGTACACATATGGAGTGAGGACGCTTGGAGCTAGGGCACAGTCTTCCAAGTGCAAGCAAAAAGGATACGGATGCAAGCATGTAGATATAAGCCAAGTGGCAATGTTCAATAGATTTAGGAGTCTAGCTTCTCCCATTTGATTATGTACTCTTTTAAACCCCTTTCTTCCTTCTCCATTTCTCTCTTAGATAGGTTATATTAGGTATATCATGCCGTGTACCATTCATCCTCATCTCTAGAGTATGGCGACCCCCGTTTACTTTCCTGCACCTATATTTTGGGCAATGCTTTAGGGATGTAGGCATTTACTTTCCTGCTCTGTATTATAGCATTGTACATGATGTATATATATATATATACCTGATCGCCCTCTTTCGATGTGATTGTCATAGTCCATGTCACCTACGGCAAAGCGATGCCTAATTTCCGCCGCGGAAGTAAGGTGACACGTCGCCGGATTTTCACCGTGGAAATCTAGTACTTTGCCCGAATGCCCTAGGAAGGCATAGATTGGGACCACACCCATTCAAAAGCCAAACCTCAAAGCCCCCATGCATGCAAAGCCCCGAAAGCCAATGCCAAAATCATGTTTTTACTGCTAATCTCCGAAAATTAAGGTTTTATTAAAACAAAAGACTGTCCTTGGACAGGCGTTGTGGGGTACCTAACATCTTCCCCAAACGTAACCAAACTTCTGGACTCAAGAATCAAAATTTTTTACCATCCACATTAGATTAGGAAAAACACCCATTTTCTTAGCTTAGGATTGGTAATAAAATCAAATAGAAACAGGTGACCAATCACATCTTAGAAAAACCCAATGATTGGTGGTGACTCTACTTACCTTTAGTAATCCCTTAAAATTTAGCCCAGATTCCTGCCATAACGCCAAAGGTAGACCTACCTTCCTCCACCGAGAGAGAGAGCACCCGAATTCCTACACAAACCACACCACACACACGCGCAATACCATTTCTGGAAGGGCCTCCAACGGGCCCCCCGTGCGCATGGGGTCGAACGAAGGCCCACGGCGGCGGTTTTCCTCCCCAATCGAGGCCGGGCATCAACAATGGACTAGTATTTAAAAGTTGAATTATATGTCCCTCACATGTCATTTCATTGATGATGATTGAAAGTTGCATAAAAGCATTCTAAATTTTTGTCAAGGTGAAGACCATAAAGGGGAGACTATAGGTAGAAAGATTGAGATGTGTTTGTGTGAGTATGGTATTGATGGCATATTCACTTTGACATTGGATATCTCAAATGGTGCCACCATTAAGTTTTTGCAAATGTTAACTAAAGATTGGAAGGAAACTGTTTTAGAACATAAATTCTTACACATAAGGTGTTGTGCACATATTCTAAATCTGATTGTGGGGGATGGTTTGAAAAAATTGATGCATCCATTGCTAAGGTGCATGAAGCTGTGAGGTATGTGAAATTCTCACCAAATAGAAATCAAATTTTAAGGAGTTTTGTGGAGAAATTAGGTATTGAGTCCAAATCTCTTCTTTGTCTAGATGTACTAACTAGGTGGAACTCTGCCTACCTCATGTTGGAAACTGATAAAAATTTTGAGAAAGTGTTCATATTGGACTTTGAGGATGACAATTATTTGTCATACTTTATGAATAAGGAAAATAACGATGGTTTGGGAACTCCTAGTGGTATTGATTTCCAAAATCATAGGACATTTGTGGGGTTTTTTTTTTTTAAGCTCTTTTATAATGCAACAAAGAAGTTCTCCGGTTCTTTGTATGTTATTTCAAATACCTTTTTTGATGAGATGTTTGTTATTCAAGATAATATTGCTCATTTAATTAAATCTCAAAACCACCTCTTGAAAAACATGGCAACTAAAATGGAATATAAATCTGATAAGTATTGGAGGAAATTGGATAAAATTAATCATCTTTTATATGTGGTTATGGTTCTTAATCCAAGAAAGAAAATGAGGTTTTTGAAGTTTTCTTTTTCTGAAATTTATGGAGATGAAGTGGCTAATGAGATGATTGATTTGGTGAGGGGTACCTTGGTCAAGTTGTATGATTATTACTTTTGTGTTGATTCACCAAATGTACAAGTACCAAGTGGGAGGGAGAGGACATACATAGAAGGTGGTTCAGTTGGTTGTACCAATCCATATGCGATGGTTAATTCTAGATATGAGTGTCTCTTGGAGGCTGAGCAATCCATAAGGTGTAGCAATGAGATTGAAAAATATATGACTAAAAATTGTGAAGGTAGAAGGGATGCGAAATTTGAGATATTGGGGTAGTGGAAGGCCAATTCAAATAGGTATCAAGTGTTGTCCAAAATGGCTAGGGATGTGCTAGCTTTTCCTATTTCTATTGTTGCTACTGAGTCAATATTTAGTATCAGAGGGTGCATAATTGATCCATTTTGGAGTTCACTCACTCCTCTCATGGTTCAAAATCTTGTTTGTGCTCAAAATTGGCTTCAAGTCTTCGTTCCAATTTCTTTTCGCAAATCAAAGGATGGGGTAGAGGCATTAGATGATGAATTTCATGACTTAGGTAATATGTTTAAATTTCAAACTTTTTGTCTATTAAGTATTATTAAATGTGTCCTATATTCAAATGAAATTTAATCTATTGCCTTTATTTCTTTTTCTTTTCTAGTTATAAATCAAGCAATAGTAGGTGGTTCCAGTTCAAGCAAAAGTTCTAGCTCAAGCAAAGGTATCTCAATTAGCGTTGATGACTGATCACTGACAGGGTAAGTTTCTGCCCTTAACTGTTATTTCTATTGATTTTGGTTACTACCCTTACTATTATTCTTGTCCTTATATTATTGATAAATATCTTTTTATCCCTTGTATTGTAGGAGGAATGACACATTTTATATAGGAGGCAGACTTTTGGATACATTTTGGAAGCTCTTTTGGACATATATATTGCTTTTCTAAATATAAATCAACTCATGTTTATAGAAAGGATAGCCTTATACAAACCAAATACCGCCCGGGGGTGGGGGGAAGAGGTGGAGAAAGTCAAGAGAGAGAGAGACCGAGAGATGGAGTGATAAATATGTTTGCAAAGAGAGGCAAAAAATTCAGCTACTTCAAATTTCTTTAATCTCAAATTTGCTACATAGTGCAAGATTTTAACAAAAATGAGAAGAAGCAGATGCAGATCCAAAACTTTTGAAAGAGGAGTTTAAGGAGAAAGAAACTAGAACTTTAAACAACCCACATATCCGGTGAAAATAATAAGAAGATAAAGAAGTGGTCAAGTGGGGTAGGTGGGTAGTTAATAGATTTTCTTTTATTATATTATTCATTCTATAGTTGTAGAGAGCCATGTTGTAGTCTTACATGAGATACTTTTTTTTTAGGACTTACATAGTACTAAAAATTAAACAAAATATATAGTAATATATATATATACACACACATATATATAATATAATATTATATATAAGAAATGTACAATAATATATAATATATAATTTTGAAATATTAAATAATAATTCATTTTAGTACAAATTTATTATTAAGTTATTATTAATTTCGGTTATAAACTTACTATATATCAAATGTGGATTTGTTATTTTTTTTTCTTTTTTTTTTTGAGAAATTTTTTTTTCTAGATATAAGATCTTCTTTGTTACATTTTGGTATTTTTATTTTGCAAATATAAGAGGTAAAATGCTAAAAAATTACATAAATTCTTTAAAAAGATGTTATATATTTTTCAAGCATACATATTTATTACTATTAGTTTATTAGTATATGAAAAAAAAAACTTATTCTTTATTTATTTAATTTAAAAATTCTTAATTAAATTATTTATGATGTCATTGGTTCGATCGTGATCAGACCATAAAACTGTAACCAGCCCCTTTTGCGGTTTTTTGACTATACCGATTTTTAAAACCATAAGTTTACTGTAATTTCCCTTATAATTAAAATGTCACACAAATTTTTAAAAATAAAATAAAATTTAGACTTGCCCACATTTTTTTTTTTTTTTTGCTTATACCCCCCTAACTTGAAATCCTGTGTCTGTTCTTGCTTCTCTATATTTTATGGACTTAACTATAGATAATAGAGTAGTCGTTCTTTTTTTTCTTTTTTTTCGAGAAACAGTAGTTGTTCTTTAATGCTTTAGAAAAAGCTATTTTTTGGAATAATTAGGTATTTCATAATTGTAACTAATTATATATACTGTTAAGAATATTGTAACTAGCCTACTGCCTTGGTAGTTTACTGCCTTACAGTATGCTCTTCTTATCTGTTATTGCCATACTTGCTGTGTGATTGTGATTTATTTGCTAGAATTTGTTACTTGCTGTGTGAAATGGTTGGTAGGTTTAATAGGTTGAGATGGGCTTTCATATGCCTATGACAATTGAGTTTTCTTGATTTGTTTCTGTCTTTTTAAGGTACTGCCTAGGTCTTAACTCCTAAGGCTAAGGCATTTTGAAAATATTTTTTACTTGTATTGTGTGGTTGCTTAACAAGTGGTTAAAAAGTGCTATTATGTGTGTTTTTATTTGTTTGATATTTTGCCCAGGTTTTTACATGCTATTTTGTGTGTATTTTGTCATTATTTGTTAATATGTGGGAACTAGGAAATATTAAATTTGGACTAATATGGCTTGGAGGTCCAAAAAATTCAAAGTTGTGTAGTGGCTTAATACAAGTTGAGCTTGAAGGCCTAATTTGAAATAAATGATGTAAAGAGAGGCCCCTCTAATATATAGATACAAGGTTCAAAAATTTATAAATCTTTATGTCTTGGTAAGCTGTTAATTTGGGCCAAAAAGGCCTGTAAAAAATAGAATTAAAAAAATCCGTGCAAATCCACAAAAGTGGCCCAATCTGAAGCCTGAACCCGCCTAACCAATGAGTCTGACCTATTCAACCGACGAACCAAACCATCGGATCTGACCCTTATGTTTGGTCGAGTACGGGTCAAATTTTCAGTCACCTAACCTAGTCTGGTCGAGTATGAGTCAGGCCTAAACCCAACCTAACCTGACCTGTGGACAGCCTTATTGACGATCTGCTGACAAGGCCTTAATGTTCAACATTGCCTTGATGTGGTTCATAGACCAAAAACAAAGCATCTAAGAAATTATGATACGGTGGGGAAGTGCATGGGTTGGGTTGGAGTTGCATTTGAGGTATTTTTCAACCTAACTCAATATTGTCAGGTTGAGAAATTGTCAACCCAACCCAACCTATGATGGCTTTAAAAACAAACACAAACATGATATGTAGGATTCATGTTGGGTTGGGTTGGATCATCTAACCATATAGTTAAGCCCAATAAAAAAGAGAGTTTTCCTTCCATTATTCAAACTTCTATATATTATACATATATTAAACAAAATCTCAAAATTCAAAATAAATCAACTAAACAATCTAAAATCATCTACTTTTTGCCAATCCGGATTTGATACAGCCTAAGCTTCACAAAAAATTCACATCCTAATCAAACACACCAACGAAAAAACAACCCAAAACGACAGGTTGGTTGGGGTCGTCCGAATAGTAGGTTGAACGCACGCCACTACGATTACCTCTTTCATAGACAACCGTAATGTTCTATTAGACTTACATACATGTTGGTCTTGGAATAGCGCCAAAACATGTACTTAGATTTTTTTTTTCGTTAGAACCATCCTCTCTCTCTCTCTCTCTCGTAATCTCTTATCCTCCAAACAATTTATCAAGATATTTTTTACTTTAACCAGCACACCAAACTGAACCAGCAGGTCATGGCATCTTCTGCAACCCATATCTCTGTTCTTTATTTCGCCAACCCAATACTGCCCAAAAGACCTTCCTCACCTTCCATGTTAAACCCAAAAGCCATGGCCAAAGAGCTTCACTTTAACCAAGATGGTTCAACCACAAAGAAGCTTCAGGTTACAGTCCATGGCACTAGTTCTTCAACACCCACATTTGTATTTTGCTGGGCTTGATTTGAATGTCTGGTTTGGACTTTGGTGATGCAGGCAGGGGTGGACATGGTGGCTGAACTTGTTGGGGTGACTTTGGGTCCAAAGGGGAGGAATGTGGTATTGCAGAACAAGTACGGACCCCCAAAAATTGTAAATGACGGTGAAACTGTTCTCAAAGAGGTATTGCACACGTACCCATTTGTCCATTACCCTTTTCACATTCTTCTTTATCTTGTCCATTTCATTATTTGGTTACACATTTTAAGTTGACAGTTATGGCATAGGTGGCTAGAAATTTAAATTACTATAGTTCAAATTTTCATACAGAGTTGATTATTAATTATTTGTCTCCCTAGTCCTAGAAGTTTACCATGATTTTAATTTGTAAGACTTGTAGTTTTGGTTTGAGATTGTGCATTTAAGTACCATTGAAGCTATGTTTCAAATGCTTGTACAATTGCGGGAGCCAAGGTTTCAGCATGAGAAATGGTTCCCCGCTTATATATTATCCAGACCTGCTACAATTAAGTGATAGTAAGATAAAATCAATTGGCTGCAGTATATAGAACAACTATTACTATTTTTTGTGTATATCATATATGCAAGTACGATTGTACCTTGTAAGCAAGAACAACATATAAGAGGAAAAGCAGACGTCTTTCATGGTGAGGTGCAAGTGTGCAGTAAGGGAGAAGACGAGAAGTGACTTATACCAGGACATATGCGTCTTTTATATCTTTATCACAATTTGCTGGGGATTTTCTTCATCTTTCATTATCTACTTGCCTCGTTGCAACAACATTTTTTAATTTTATTTGATACCTTTTTATCTCTTACATTATCCATGCATATCAAATTGACAATTTCATTTTGAGCTTATTTTGTATATATAAATATGTGAGTTGACTTGCAAGTTTTTCACTTATATCATGGCTAGCTTATAGCATTTCATCTATATCAAAAATGGCATTATGGCCATAATTTAATATACAATTTTATTTTTTAAGTTTTTGTCAAATACTTTAAAAGAAATCTCTATAGAAAGTAACTTCATTTCATTCCCTCATCACGAGGCAATCCACATTGATGTAATGAAAGGGAGGGACCCATGACAATGACAGAATGACCCGAATAATCCACCCGTTTGCCAAGCAGAGTCTCACGAAATTTTCTCTCTTTGCCTTCAATTACATCCGAAAACGACTTGTAAACCTTATTATGACCGTCCCTTGGTTGTCCGCGGATTCCATTATCAAGAAGTGTATCCACAGCTTCTTGTACCAATTTCTCCTGACACATTACTAATTCCCCTGGTGTCGATCTACTTGTTGCTAACAATGGTGGAGTAACATCAGTAGCAAAGGGAAAATTCTAATTATTCAAATTACATCATTAACAAAAAGAAAATCTAATATTTAAATCGTAAGTTTTCTTATCAGGTGCTTTCCCCTTAACTGGTTCTAAATTGTTTTATTTAGATTGAATTGGAGGACCCTTTGGAGAATGTTGGAGTTAAACTGGTGAGACAAGCTGGTGCCAGAACAAATGACCTTGCTGGTGATGGGTCCACTACATCAATCATTCTTGCTCAGGGTCTAATTGCTGAGGGTTTGAAGGTATGAATTGGGTCCTGTACATGAGTAGCCTGTTTATAACTACAACAAAAGAAGTTTTTCTTTTGATGGGTTAAGGACCACTGCATATTCTACCATTGAAATATAATGGAGTGCTTTCTAAACAAGGAAATGCCAGGAAGGCAAGCTTTCTAAAAACACTAGGCAACAAATGGCAGGGCTTTTTAACATTGTGAAAGTGCACTTCTCAATTAGGCGATAGATAATTTGTCAGTTAAGAAGACAACTAGTTTTGAGCAGGTTCTACACCAATAAGGCCTTACCATCTAGGTTAGGTTGTGTCATAAAAAATTGTATATACAGAAGGCAGGGCTTGTCAATTGCCTCATGAAATTGCTTATATGGAGTTAATATCTCTTACAGCTTTCTCTATATTAAAGGCACTTCTTTTGACAACACACACACACACACACATATATATATATATAAAGGTACCTCCACTTTGAATGGATTAGGAAGTTATGTCAAGCTCTGTCAATATTTTGTTTTAATCATTGAACCTTTCCTAGGTTATTGCTGCTGGTATGAATCCTGTCCAAATTGCTTGTGGGATTGAGAAGACTGCAAAGGCCCTTGTTTCTGAACTGAAATTAATGTCCAGAGAGGTAAACAAGATATTTTTCTTATTTTGGTTTCTCCAAGAAGTATTTTCTCATTTTAGCTGAATTAAACTGCAATACATTTCATATGTATGCAGGTTGAAGATAATGAGCTTGCAGATGTTGCTGCAGTTAGTGCGGGAAATGATCATGTGGTGGGAAACATGATAGCTGATGCTCTTCATCAAGTGGGGAAGAAGGGTGTAGTGACAATTGAAAAAGGAAAAAGTACCGAGAACAGTCTACAAATTGTAGAAGGAATGCAATTTGATCGTGGATATTTGTCTCCTTACTTTGTAACTGATCGACAAAAGATGACAGTGGAGTTCCACAATTGCAAGGTAGGAATTGTACAATTTACATAGTCTGGCATTTTCTCCCATGAAGTGATTAGAAGGTGTGAAATTTTTTGTTTGCAGTTACTTTTGGTCGACAAAAAAATCACAAACCCAAAGGAGATATTTAAAATATTGGACAGTGCAGTTAAAGAGAAGTATCCAATTGTGATAGTTGCAGAGGGCATTGAGCAGGAAGCTCTGGCTGCAGTAATTAGAAATAAACTCAGGGGTGTGCTGAAGGCAGCTGCTATTAAGGCTCCTGCCTTTGGTGAGCGCAAGAGCCACTACTTAGATGACATCGCCATCTTGACTGGAGGTAGTGGATTACACCAGAACTTAGATATTATAGCATCGATTTTGATAGTGCTTATATGTCAATTACAACAGCTACAAACATATATTTCCTTTCATTGGATGAGGAAAAAGAAAGAAGCAACTTTAACTTTATTGGGTATTCCAGTAACCCAAATTCTATGCCTATGCACTTAGGGTTGTTGAAACACCAAATATTAACATGCTGTTTTCAGTAGCTTTTTGAGGTGAACAATAAAAACACATCCTTTGGGCTATATCTCAGTGATAATAATAGTAACAAAGAGTAGTATTAGTAGCAATAGTAACACCACTACTACTAGTACTACTAACAGACAATACACTGAATCAATCTAGGTCTGCAATTGATTTTAGTTTGATATTCTAAGATCCTTTATATAAAACTAAATAAATACAATTTCATTTAAATTTAAATATTAAAATTTCGTTTCTTATGTTTCTCCTTAGCCCATCTTGAATATATTTACATAGTGGATCCCTTGCCCAGAAAAATGGGGGGATGGTTGTAGGTCAAGGCAAAGTTAGCCACATCTCGTAAGCACAAATTCTTTTGAAAAATGGATATAAGGTTAAATGGGATTTAGTGATAGGAAATTCATGTAACCAAACTCACGTAGTTTGTGTTAAGAGTTAATTAGTTGAGTTGTTCTTTCATCCCTTTCACATTTTGCCTTTTACAGTTCTTCATGCTCTTGCATTCTTGGATCTTGATAATTTTTGCAGGTACTGTAATCAGAGATGAGATAGGTTTGACCCTTGAGAAGGCTGGCAAGGAGGTGTTGGGCTGTGCTACCAAGGTTTTGATAACCAAGGATTCTACTTTACTAGTCACAGATGGGAGCACTTTTGAAGCGGTTGAAAAGCGGGTTTCTCAAATCCAGGGGCTTGTTGAGGTGCAACTAACATCTCTAGCTGCATTGGTGTCTTGTCTGCTTTGAAGTTCCATATTTAATGTTAATTGCAAGAGTAAATAAGCACGCTTTAACACTAGTGCACTGCTGAGTTGTAGAAAGAATTGATGTATTGTTAGCATTCCCAAGAATACCAATGGGATGGTTTCTTTTGCAGAATACTGAAGAAAATTTTCAAAAGAAGATACTGAATGAAAGAATAGCTAGGTTATCAGGGGGAATTGCCATTCTTCAGGTAATCAAAGTTATGTTTACAGCCTGCATCTTGCCAATCTGGGAGTCTGGAGGCTGTAGCTCACTGTCAAACTGACAGACTGAGTTTTATCAATTTAATCATAGGTAGGAGCGCAAACACAAGTTGAATTGAAGGATAAACAACTCAGGATTGAAGATGCTTTGAATGCAACCAAGGTAGCAAATCTCTTTTTTATCTCATTGGAAGCTGGTTTGTGAATCCGTAAAGTAACCTACTAACTTGGAATATTACAGTCAGCAATTGAGGAAGGTGTTGTAGTTGGTGGGGGATGTTGCCTTTTGAGGCTATCTACAAAGGTAGATGGCATCAAACAACTCTTGGACAATGAAGAACAGAAGGTACATCTCCGTCTTTTCCTTCCAGATTACATATCACAATCAGTGGCCTTAATATTTGAAGTCCACTTAAGTTCATTTCCAAATTTCTAAATCAAGTGTATGTCATATATTACATATCCACATTGTGTTGTAGTGATGCAATTAGTTTCCTTTGACTGTACATAAAAAGATTGTGAAGTTAGAAATAGAAGTGCTTTGCAGATTGGAGCTGAGATCTTCCGAAGAGCTTTGCATTATCCTGCAAGACTGATTGCCAAAAATGCAGGTGTAAATGGCAATGTGGTTATAGAAAAGGTCTCTGCACAATAAGCCTTATTTTCTTTTTTAAGTAAATTGAGATTTAAAAAAAAAAAAAAAAAACCAAATTATGCTGTTTGTTATAGATATACAATCCATAAACTGTCCTGTTAAATTATGTTTGCAGGTTCTTTCTAATGATAATATTAACTATGGATACAACGCTGCAAGAGACTGTTATGAGGATTTGATGAAGGCAGGAATTATGGATCCATCTAAGGTATCATCAACTGAATGGTTTTATCACTAATGAGCTCTAGCTCAAATGGCACCTCCTCTCCCTATAAGAAAGGGTGGGGGTAAGGTTGTGGGTTCAAAACCCACTGGATGCATATGTAAACTTACAAATCAAAAATAAAAAGAACGGATATATTAGAAGATGCGCATATCACTGGCCTAATTACCTGGACATGTAAGTGTTGGGCATACCATGTGCCAATATATTTCACCTCATGAGAAAGCTACCAGATGATCTGCAGAGATGTTATCTAACTCTCATGCAGAAAACATTACAAATGAATATATTTCAATGAAATTAGATTAAGATCTCAATCAAGAACATATATAATTAAGGATTTCAGTTTTAACTTCTAAGCCAGAAAATCTAGTCTTTGACCTAACCAATATGTAGGAGAAATTATAGCTGATAAAATTATCTCCTTGATCAAACATTGGAGCAGGTAGTTAGATGTTGTTTGGAGCATGCGGCATCTGTAGCCAAGAGTTTTCTGACTTCTTCTGCAGTTGTAGTTGACATCAAGGAACTAGAGCCCATCCCAAGGAGACCACCAACGCCAACGTCAGGTGATTTCTGCATTCCCAAAGAAGTTTTAATTTCTTCATCTGTGACATATTATAGCGAGTTAAGTGACGATATATTTCAATATTTTATCATTCAGGTCTCAGCCCAATGAACTTTTAGTTTGGGGGATGGACTTATACTCCTATCCAGCTCTTAAAATGCTGCACTCATTCTAGTCCTTTATAAATTTACTCTTTCAATTCCATTCCATTCTTTTATGAACTCTCAAACAAAGCCTTATAGGATTTATCAATTATACAAAGGTTACCTAAAAATCCCAATATACCGATACAATGGTGCTGATGTTCAATTCAATTCCTTCATGCTAATTTGCCTCGGGGGCCTGAAGAGGGAATCCAACAAGATAAGGTGGTTGCCTAAGTTAGCTCACTTTGAAAAGGGATATGGTATGGTACTAGTGATGTTGCTTTCCTCGATGGAGGCTAATTTTTTCTGTGGTAATGACAAGTTGACAACAGAACCTCAAAGGATCAAGACAGAATTTACCTTGAAATGCATTACTGGCTAAACATATGATACATTTGGAAAAGCTATAAGCTATTACAATTTTGTAAAACTGGTCTAAATTGTTATGTGTTTCTGGGCTCACCCTGCCTGTCTTGGGAGAAATATCAATTCACAAATATAGCCTTTTTTTTACTTTGGAGTAAAAGAAACTCAGGAATTATCAATTTAAAATTTTAGAGGTTGTAAAATTATTCAAAACGAACCAATATTCCTTACAAAATTTTCTTATCATTTGTGTTTGTGGATCCCATATATTTGATAGGCAATAAACTTACTCCTGATGAAAATAAGGTTGTGAATAGTAAGAAGTGAACGTATTTGGATTGGGAGCAAAGTAGGGGTGTCAATGTTCGACCCAACCCGTGAACACGACACGAACCCGACACGGGTTTTTTCGAGTTAGGGTTGGGCCTTAATGGGTTTGGGTCATAAACGGGTCGACCCGAAAGCGACACGATAAGAAACGGGTTATAAACGAGTCAACCCGCGTAACCCGCAATAGACACATTTGACACGCCAATTTATTTGTGTCAACCCGAAATGACCCACTTAACACAACCCGTTTAACTTATATAACAAATAAATATTTATTTTATTTTAGATTTGTCAAATACCTTTTATATCCAACATATATTTTAAATTTAAAAAGAAAAGTGAGTAATTACAAAAATTTACAAGGGATATAATTGGAAATTGAAACTTTACAGATCCTAGAACTACTAATACTTTTTTTTTTTGGGCATAGAACTTACACAAATAAAATTGGATGAGCTTGTGGAAGATGTTATGAATTTGGACATCAACAAACAATTTATGGATGATAATCGTGGTCATAGTCAGGATTAGTCTACTGTTTGCTCAAATTCTTTCAATATTGATACTTAGCATTTGACGAGTTCCAAGAATATTATATTTTTGTTGAACTATGTTATTTTGTTTTTGTGAAACTTTGTTATTTTGAATTTGGGTTGAAATGTATGCACTTCTTTTGAAGTGTAAAGAACTTATTTCTAAATGAATGTTATATTTTTGTTGAACTATATTATTTTGAATGTGGGTTGAAGACTTGAAGTGTATGACACTGCTTTTTGGGATGTAAAAAAAATTATTTCTAGATGGATGTTATATTTAATATTATGCAGGTTGAAATGGGTTGTGTTACATTCGTGTCAACCCAACACGACTCGTTTATTAAGCGTGTCAAATGGGTTGGGTTAGGTCAACCCGCCTTATTAACAGGTCGGGTTAGGGTTGAAGGATCATGACACGATTATTAAATGGGTCGGGTTAGGGTTGAGTCATTTAGTCGAATACCCCTACCTTGACACGACACGAACCCGACACGCTAACCCGAATTGACACCCCTAGAGCAAAGCTGTCCTTTGGTAAAGGAAAGGATATAAGGTATGAAGAAAATGCGCAGGATAAAATGAAATTACTCGTCTTGACTAGGGGAGATGGTGCTATTTCTCACCTCTAACTCGAGAGACAATGTTTTTCATAATTATTAATAACAGTCGACATGATCTGTTGGGATTAGTTCATAATAAAATTAATATAAGTGTTGAATTCAGATAAATATTGTCAAGAATTGTGAAAAAGTAGTGAAAAATATTGTCTCCATCCTTGTTAATTTCTCACTCATTCTTAGTGACATGTATCCTACAAGTTAGAGATAATAACCACCATCAAGTGGGAACCTGGGAGGGATAGCCTCACCATAATCGTTGAATTAATTGGGTTCGTTATCCACAATACTGAGTTTTTAGAAAGATGTCAGCATGTTGTCATGTAATTGTAATGTAGTGCATTCTTTGATTTATTTATTTATTTAGGCTTGAATCTCAAGAAAAAAAAAAAAAAAAAAAAGTCTGTATTTATATCAAAATATTAGTTTATTGAAATAATCAATAGAGTAAATGCATATATTAATTATCTATAATTGTGTATTAATTATTTATATAAAAAAATTATATGATTATTTTTATATAATGATAGACTAAGAATGTATTGACCCCATATGATAAATTAACCAATTAATTAGCCAAGTGAATTAATTAAGTTAATTAACATGCAATTTGCGTGGTAGTACAAACAAATCACCGACTAAGTTAATATGTAGTAGAAAATAAAATTGACACGGTGATTGGTTTATGAATTGGGAAAATCTCAAAAACAAAAACCTCACCAGGTGATTTTAAGGTCATCACTCTTGAGAATCCACTATTATCACAACAAGCGGTTACAAGTAAAGGAATCTCAGTACTTTATACCAACCTAGAGTTGAACCCTTTATCTCAATACCCAATTGGACTTGTTCTGTAGTAAAAATCTCTCATTTTCAATGCATGGCTCCCAGTATGTGACTAACCAATTGATGCACAGATCCAAGTACATGACTAACCACCAACTTGAGAGGGATGTTGACTGCAAAATTCTTCAGTTCATGAACACGATAAAGATCATGAAACTCCTTGGTTACAAAACCCTACAATGTACAAACGTAGCAACTTCTTTGAAGAGGAAGATGAACTAAGGCAAATTGTCTCCAGTCACGTGAATAACCTTTGCATCAAGTTGCACTTACTTGCATCAAGTTGCACTTACTTGCATCATCTGTGACAGCCCTTAAATTCCTTATATATGTTTAGGGTTATGAGAAAAGAAAGCCTAAACATGCATACACAGATTGGAGTGAAATCAAATCTGAAAATCTAATTTTCTTAAATCTCGATAGATAGGGTATCTATCGAGCAACTGTCGAGCATCGGGTAAAAGCTACCTTTTAAACCTCGATAAATGCTATCTATCGAGTTAGCTGTCGAGTTTTAAAATCCAGCACTTCTTCACTTGATTTTTGGATAGATTTGCATGGCTTTAACACTTAAACTTGAAACCTTGTGCCTTAAAATATTAAACACATCCTAGATCTACCCAATTACAAGTAAAGTGCGTTTTGTCAAAGGATTAGCCAATTCTACATTGACATATGTTCCTAACATGATTCACAAATGAACATCTGAAAGAAGTAATAAATCACTTAACTTATACTCACTTATTGAATACAATAAAATATAGTCCTAATACAAACTCTTGAAAAACTTTGCAAGAAGAGAGTTCATAACAAGGAAGACTTTGACAACTTGTATTTATGAAACACTTTAAACAAAATGCATCACGGCATCTTAGTATGAAATAGAAATAAAAGATTGCATACAATATATAAGAAACATGTGCATTAAGGAAAAAAAAAAAAAAAAAAACACATAAAGAGATAGGTGAAACTGTAATAAAAACCTCAATATATATATATATACATAAAAAAATGAGTATAATGTTTGCTATCACAATGTAAGAACAATGTATCTAAAAAGTAAAGAAAAGAAAAGAAACCAAAAGTCCTCACTACATCCCTCATAAAAAGAAAACACACTCCGCCTAACAAAAATATCTATCTCTTATACTAACTTTCCCCCTACGAATATGACTACTCTCATATCAAAACTACTCTCATATCAAAACTACTCTCCTTTTTTGTCACGAATGACAAAGGGCAAGTAACTTAAGCAGTCATCACGTTGCCACTGGAAGAGCTAGCATCCTCATCCTCATCATCATTATCGTCGTCGGAGTCACCATCATCGTCCTCGTCCTCAGATGCCTTTGGAGAAGGAGAGGGAGACTCTACAAAGCCACCAAGGCGAGCCTGTTATCGGGCAATACGGCCGACACGGGTGTTCACTTGACACAACTCATCACTAAGTGTGTCAAGGCGAGCATCCATGTGCTGAAGCTGTGCCATGACCGCCTCGAGGGTCACACCACCCGCAGATGAAGAAGGAGCGAATGTCGATGGAGCGGAAGAAGCCGAAGTAGTCGCCGTCTCAATCTATGGCCACTTCGATTGAAGTTGGGCCTCGCTTCATCTAACAGTAGTAGCGTCTATGGCACACATAGCAAAAAAGTGTGTAGACTCAGGATAGGAGATAGAAAAATGACAAAGAATTCGCGTGATAGCCGAAGGGAAAATGAGCTTATCACGGGTCGCCATATCCTTATAAACATCTATAAGGGAGAGAATGAAGTGAAAGGAAAAATCTATAGTAAGTCCCTCAAGTAGGGATAACAAAAATCGAGCACATGGCTCTGTAATGGAGTTATAGTGAGACAAAGGATGAAGAACAAACGTCATCACCATGTTAAGAAACCTTGGACTTTTTGCAAAGCCCAAGCAAAAGGTGTTTTAACAATCACCCTAAGATAAAGGTGTCTCATAGAAGCGAGACAAGAGTTCGTCTTTGGACATAATCCTAAGACGCTCACAACCGGGGTAGTCAGTAAACTCTACCCTCGGTACGTGTAGCACCTTAGATATAAGATTCAGAGAGACTATAATGAGTGTACCTCAAACGTGAGTGATAAACTGAGGTACATAATAGTCGAATCTGTGCCTGTTGGAGTAAAACTCCTGTATGATCATGGAAGGACAGGTGACCGGGATGCCACACAATGACTCCCAATCCCTACTGTAGATGACAGTGGGAAGGTCAGTATAAGAAAAGTCTGATAGAACGACTTGGCGTTCCGAATGAATGCTACATCGTGAAAGGTTCTCTGAAAAGTCCTTATAAGCTTTATCATCACGAAACCGGACATGAGATGGAGTAAGGTCAGCAGAAGGAGAAGAAGAAGATGTCTCAAAACGAAAAGAGTTCCAGGATGAAGTGGATTTCCGTTTAGATGCCATAGAGCAACTAACGAAAGAAAGAGAGAGAGAAACACGCAGAAAAGAATCAATACAGTTTAATATCAATATGATAGAAACAAAATTGGTACGTATGCATGAAAAATGAATGAACATGTGACATGCAAAAGTAAAAACATCATGGGCTCAGCCCAATCCAAACCTACCAGCACACATCATTTCAACATAGTAATCACACATCTAAAATGCATGAATCATTGTTAAAATGTAAATGTGATGCAATGCATGATCATTTAAAATCATTTAAACAAAAACCCATCCCAAAAACTTCATAAAAACCTCAACAATTTTGAAAAACCCCAAAAGTTAGGTCAAAAGGATGAAATGCATGATTAAATGTAAGAAAGGAGATCATACCAGAGGAAGAAATCACCCTTGAGGCCGAAGATTAAGTGAGGAAGATGTTTTGAGTGAGAGAAGGGAGTTTGGGGAGGTGAGGAGTCAGAAAATGTCGAGAGAGATCGGTGAGAAATGAAGAAAAACCACGTTGACTTTATATATAGACAAATGCGCAGCTCGATGGATTGGCAGGTATCGAGAAGTGTCGAGAATTAAAAATAGCCAGATGGAGCTATCGAGGAGTTATCGAGAGGTGTCCACAGCAATTTGACCTCAATGGATCGAGAAGCTATTGACAATCTATCGAGCATACAGAAACTTCCTAGATGGATCGAGAAGCTGTCAAGCAGCTATCGAGACTAATTTTCAATAACCTTAATGGATCAAAATTGTGATAACAACTATCGAGAAAAGAAGCTCAAGATGCTAGATAGATAGCTTAGCTATCGAGAGGCTGTCAAGATTGCTTAAAACAGTTTTTCAAAGAAGAGAAAAACACAAACATGAATGCAATCAAACATGCTACTCAACCAAAGATCCAAACAAATTTTTAAGCTCTCAAAAACATCTCTCAACAAGAAAAATGTCAAGCATTTAGATCCAAAACACACACACACACACACACACACACACACATACTAAACAAGTCTAACCAATTTTGTATTTCAAAAACAAGTCAAGACAGTTTAGTGAGCATACTTTAATACAAGTATTCCTTGTAATAGCCAAATCACATTGTACCTGCACATGTATCAAGAGTAACAAAGAATATTGCGTGTTGTGTGTGAAAAACATCGCAAGATTACATAAGTGTCTTCATGTTATGACGATTTAAGATATGAGAAAATTACTTTACTCACATACAATCATAACTGCTTGATGGAGACTATCACCTTCAAGGTACATCCTATAACTCCCACATCTCCTAGAAGACACACTTGCAATCATATATAAAGCATTTTGATTCTTTTTGCTTTTATTTTTCTTTGCATATTTTTCTTTTAAACAAATCATGCATGGGCATATAGGAGAGAGAAAAGAAATACCCAATGATGTTAAGCATTTGACATTGCACTTTTGCTATGCCAAAGCATATAGATGTCATTTCATGATTGGTAGGCAACAGTGGTGAGATGGTTATTTATACATTTCTCTTAGAATTTTCTAGTCTTTCACATCAAAAAGAGTGATACGAGTGTTAAGTACAAGAGATTGCTTAATCTTACTCATCACAAACATGAGCCACAAAACTCACTTGCTTAGTTGTGCATAGAGATGCTCATCTAAGTTACAAAAGATTCAAAATTTAGAAAACTTTGTTTCAACGGCCATACAAGGTACACAAATACCAATGTACACAAAACACACACTGTTGTTGTATTTGTCTGATTTTTCAAATTTTTTTTTTTTAATTTTTATGAAAGGAAAAATAAAACAAACTGAAAATAAACAAACAAAAACATGTTAAACAAAGCAAAGCATAAAACTAGACTAACTCAAAACAAGAAAGCAAAACACACAAGTAATGCATATTCAAAAAGGTGAAGGGGAGAGAGAGAAAAAAAAAAAGTGACTAAATCACTTGGATCCTTTTTCCTTCCACACCTTGGAAGAAGTTTTCCGTTTGACAAACCCTTGATCCAACGGTGAGGGAGAAGAATTGTAATTGTTCAAGTTTGAAAGGAACATGAAAGCTTTGAATAGATCTTCAAGAGGAGTAAAAGAGGATGGAAACTGGTTCTGATTTCCTGATGAGATCATATTGTTGCTCTGTTGAGTGGCTAACCACTTATAGCAATTTGGTCTAGTATGTCTAGCTGCTCCACAGTGATGACAGAGATGTTACTTCTTCTATTTAGATTTTTGAGTATTTCCCTTTTTAGCCCTAGGGGTTTTAGTCTCTTTCTTATCAAGTTTAGGGGATACTTATAAGATAGATTTACCCTTTTCTATGTTCTCACTAGCTAAAACAGTTTTCACATCACTGTTCTCAGATTCTACATTATTAGCACGTGAAACAGAAACAGTAGTACTAATAAAAGCAATACTAGGAGAAGAGAAATCATATCCTAAACCGGTTCGATCAGAAGCAAATTTCTAAAGGCTAAGCATCTCGTCAAGCTTCGCACTTAGAGTCCTTTCCAACTAAGCTCTGACTTGGAACAGCTCTGCCTCAAGCTTCTTGGTCTTCTCAACCAAGAAATTATTTTCAAACTGCAGTGCTCCAATGGTTTGATTTGCTTTATCAAACTTTGTGGAGATTTCTTCTCGTTCAAGCTCCATATCACTGAGCTTCTTGGTGGCTAACCTATACAACTTCTCATGCTTTTCCGAGACCCTGTATAATTTTGCATAGGCTGTGTGGATGTCATTTTGTTCATCCATCTTCTCAAATTTAAACTCCACCAAGTCCTTTTATTCATCCATATCTTCAACAATTCCCTCAGTAGGATTTATAGTGGTAGTGAAGGCATTTAGGATTCCATCATCCTCATTATCAGAATCATTCTCAAGCTTGGTGTCGCTTAAAGTAGCAGCAAGTGCCTTACTCTTCCCAATGGTCTTGAGATACGTAGGGTACTCTTGTTTCATGTAACCGAAACCCTGACACCCAAAGCACTTTGGTCCTAAGGGAACAGTGTACTGACTGCTATCCTTAGCATCCTTCTTTCCTTTGTCTTGGTTCTTGAACTGAGACAAACTGGACTGCTTGCGGTCTTTGTCAAATCCTTTAGCATTGGCATTCTTTATAAACTTTTTGAATTGCCTAGTGATATAGGATTTCATCTTAGAATCTTCATCGTCTAAAGACTCATTAGTGTCACTGCTCTTAGTCTTCAATGCCATGCTCTTGCCCTTACTAGATTTCCTAATCCTTGTCAAACCTAACTCATAGGTCTGCAGATTGCCAACCAGCTCTGTCAAAGGAATTTTGTCAATATCCTTTGATTCCTCAATCGCAGTGATCTTGGCATGAAATCTCTCCGGTAGAGATCTAAGCACCTTTCTAAGAATCTTGGGTTCGGGAATGGTTTCCCCAAGATTAAAGACTGAGTTCACTATGTCTTTGAGCTTGGCATAGAACTCATCAAATGACTCATCCTCCTCCATCTTAATCTCTTCAAAACTCGTGGTAAGCCTCTGAAGTTTTAAATCCTTGACATCTTGGGTTCGGGAATGGTTTCCCCAAGATTAAAGACTGAGTTCACTATGTCTTTGAGCTTGGCATAGAACTCATCAAATGACTCATCCTCCTCCATCTTAATCTCTTCAAAACTCGTGGTAAGCCTCTGAAGTTTTAAATCCTTGACAACCTTGGTTCCTTCATAAGTTGTCTGGAGGATGGTCCATGCTTCCTTTGTAATTTCAGTAGAAGATATCTTCTTGAACTCCTCATTCGTAACTGTACTGAATAAGGCATTCAATACCCTACTGTTGAAGTTAGCCACTTTGATCTTTGCATCATCCCAATCAGCCAGCGCTTCCTTAGGCTTGGTCCAGCCTATCTCCACAGCTTGCCACACTTTTTCATCTAATGACTACAAGAAAGCTCTCATGCGTACTTTCCAGTATGTATAGTTAGTGCCATCAAATAAATGAGGTATAATTAAGGATTGTCCTCTATCCATGACAACAGGGGTCAATGGATCACACAGCAAAGATTAACCTTAATCAGAGTGTGTCTGCTCTGATACCACTTAGTAGGCTAAGAATATATTGAGCCCTTATGATAAATTAACCAATTAATTAGCTGAGTGAATTAATTAATTAAATTAACATGCAATATGTATGGTAGCACAAACAAATCATCAATTAAGTTAATATGCAGAGGAAAATAAAGTTGACACGGTAATTTTTTTAAGAATGGGGAAAACCTCCAAGGCAAAAACCCCACCGAGTGATTTTAAGGTCACCACTCTTGAGAATCCACTATTATCATAACAAGCGGTTACAAGTAAAGGAATTCCAGTACCTTATACCAACTTACAGTTGAACCCTTACCCCAATACCCAATTGGACTTATTCTATAGTAACAATCTCTCATTTTCAATGCACAGCTCCTAGTACGTGACTAACCAATTGATGCACGGATCCAAGTACGTGACTAACCACCAACTTGAGAAGGATGTTGGCTGAAAAGTTCTTCAGTTCATGAACACGATGAAGATCACGAAACTCCTTGGTTACAAGACCCTACGGTGTACAAATGCAGCAGCTTCTTGAAGAGGAAGATGAATTAGGGCAAATTGGCTTCGGTCACAATATGCTTGTGAATAACTTTTGCATCAAGTTGCACTCACTTGCATCATCTGTGACGGCCCTTAAAATAATCCTTATATATGGTTAGGGTTATGAGAAAAGAAAGCCTAAACATGCATACACGGATTGGAGTGAAATTAGATTTGAAAATTTGATTTTCTTAAATCTCGATAGATAGGGTATCTATTGAGCAGCTATCGAGCATTGGGCAAAAGCTGTCTTTTAAACTTCGATAGATGTTATCTGTCGAGCTAGCCGTCGAGTTTTAAAATTCAGCACTTCTTCACTTGATTCTTGAACAGATTTGCATTGCTTTAACACTTGGACTTGAAACCTTGTTCCTTAAAATATTAAACACATCCTAGATCTATCCAATTACAAGTAAAGTGCGTTTTGTCAAAGGATTAGCCAATTCTACATTGACATATGTTCCTAACATGATTCACATATGTCCTAACATATAACTTATATAAGAAACTATTTTTTGGAATATGTCATTGCTCCTCACATTCAGTTTCTTTGACAACAATTTGAAACAAAAACCATCAAAAATTATACTTATGTGAATTCATTAAAATCAATCTTAACTATTTAGATTTCCTAACTTGTTTTAGTGACATGTAATATATATATATATAACCAATATTATAGTATTTATTCTATGTACTTAAAATGAGTATTAATTGCATAAATACATTTATTTATTTATATTAATTATTTTAAGTGGTGCATTAATTATTTAAGTATAATGAAATTTTGATGTCATTTTTCTAATATTTATATAAGAAATAATTGATTTGAAATATGACATTGTTTTTCAAATTTAGTTGCTTTTACGACAATTGAAACTTAGTCCGAAAATAAATAAATAAATAGTTGTCAATTCAAACAAGCAATAGGTTCATATTTTTAATAACTTTCTATTTAGTTGATTTTTAATCATTGTAACACATAATAAATATTACACAAGATCCTTATAAAGTTCGGAACTGTGTGTTTGGGGTGCATATAAAGGGAAAAAATACCCTAGGGTTAAACAAGTGATGTGAAGAGATGAGAATAAAACTAAAATAATAAAGTTTAATTGAAGAGATTTTTGATGGTTTAGTAAAGTTAATTTAAATTGAGAGAAAATGACAATATATTAAGGCGCTAAGGTTTAGGGATTCACACACAACACATCTATTGGTAATTTTAACAATATTTATTTTATAACTCAACTAAAATTCATACTAATGATGATCTTAGTCGGATGATTTAACAATAAAAACTCAAGAATTAATTGTCTAAGGTAGTTTCATGAAATTGATTGATTTTAGGCAAAACAAAACTAGTGAATTAGTTCACAAGAAATACTAAGCATTTAACGTGCCAGGAGTCTATGATAAATCAAAGAATTATACAGAACTAAATCAATCAAAAACATAATAAAATAAGCATTAAAACCATAAAATAATGGTTAAGAATATACCAATAAATTATTAGGTTTCATCCCTTACCTTAACAAGGCTAGCAAGCCATAACACAAATAAAACTCTAAAATCGGTAAAGAAAGTTTAAGAAAACCTAAATTACGTTCTATGGCAGCTCTCCCATGAATTTTGTCCTAAAGACCCTTTAAACAAGTAATCCTATTACAAGTTGAATTTCCGTTTGGAGAAAATCCCAGGTTTTTAGACTTCACTGAACCGATATTTTCGGCCCATTTAATTTCAGAATTCGGACTTTTGGTAAACTACAAAGTTGTAGCGCTTTAAGTTAACTTTACAGCCCAACTTGATTCATCTCGATTGGACATCTGAGCCAAAAGTTATGCTTCAAATATGGCCCAGCCCACAAGGCCAACAGTGATGTGAGGAAGAGGAAGAGGAAGAGGAATGGTACCGGGTGAGATAAAAATTGGGCTTGAAATGGTATAGTGATTACTGATTACTGAGCCCGGAATCACCACAACATGGCCCAGCCCACAAGGCCAACAGTGAGACACAGACAGTAATCTTAATCTTTTTGTTTCCTTTCGCCGCTCTTGCCTCTCTCAGAGAGAGAGAGAGAGAGGTCCGAGTTTTTGATTCAAAACATGATGATGATGATGAGTTTATGTGTGCAGTGTGTACTAGACTTAGTGGTAGCTGGTTTCTCTTTGATGATTGGTCTCGGAATTTTTGCCTTTATTGCCTCCATTCTTTGCTCTGGTGCTTTCTTCCACAACGCCAAGGAAGTCTTTTAATTCCATTTCAAGGTATTTACTAGTCTTTTTTGGTAGAATATAGTGATTTACCATCGTTATAATCTCCTAAACTCAACAAAACATATTGCTTTTTCTGTAGCCATTAATTAGAGGACGGTTGATTTCCAATTAGGCTCACAAAATGCTATGACAATAATGTTATTAGGCCTTGCTAATTCATTATACGGCAATTTGTATATGAAGGACCCAATGAACATTGAAATGCTCATTAATCCAACAACTGAGGAACACTATCACTTGAGATCTTCTCAGATGAAGCTTCCATTGTATGGTTGATGGAGGTGTAGCTGCAGAAGAACAAATTGCTCTGGATGGCATGCTAGATATGTAATCCTCGTTATGAGCAAAATTCATTGGTACAAAAAAGATATTTATATAAATTAGATTTTTTTTAGAAGAATATAGATTAGAAGTTATTTTAAGCTTTTATGGGTTTTAGATTTCTCTACTATTTAGACCAGTTCTCTGTTTTGGTAAATCCCAAACTTATTAGATACTTGTTGATCTGATAATATGATAGTATCTCTTCCTTTTAAATGTTAAGTTCAATTGGTACTTCTTTGTGTTCAGTTCCCTCATCCTCATTGTAATTATCGAATTATCAAAAAAAAAAAAAAAAAAAAAATATATATATATATATATATAAAATAAGAAAGAAGTTTTTCTTATTGTAACTAGTGCTAACTTTTGCAAAACAAACACATTATAGTACTTAAGACAAGGATAATAGCTCACATAATTTTGACTTATGAACAGGTTGCTTAGAAACAATATTGTCCAACATTTAATATATTGCAAGAATAATATGTCTAGTGCAGTCCTAGTCAAAACTACTTCGAGTTCTCTAAGTGCAATAGTTGCTAATATGTCTGGGACTTGGGGTGCCCAAACTAGTGCCATGAAACGCATACGTTGAAAATCCAAATATGTATTTTCATTCTTGTATTAGAATCTACAAGATGAATATGCAAGCAGAGTATAAGTTTATTAATCTCATGGTCTACGTTGGTTGTTTCAGACTATAATTTGTAGTATGTTGATTGTAAACAGGCTTACAGGAAATTAATTGTTACTGATTCAATGATTAGCACTTATTAGATATCCCTTTGTAGTTGGCCAACTTTATATTTTCATTACAATTTGCTCTTGTAGCTTTGTGGTAGTCTGTTTTGTTATAAATCATTGCGAAAAGTGTACATTCAATTACTACTTACTACAAGGATGTGAAATATAATGTATCTGTATTACAGTGAAAAATGCATTTTTGAACAGACTAAGTTTTTTGATAAAAACATGATTTCATCAAACAGAACAAGTAACGGCATTATTCATCCAAGCATCCCAAACACTGAGATGGAAAGATTTATTACCAACCAGAACACTTATGTGGCACAACAGGCTTTAAGTTGGATGGGAATGTAATTTTCTTTTGACTACACTCTTTTCAGGTTTTTACTTGTTATACTGTCATTTTAGTGCTTTTCACAGACTAATATGGATATAATAACTTGTGTATTGAATTAATATTTTTAGGTGTTCCTGGAAGTACAGAAGGAAGTTTGAAAATGTAGTTTCTTGTTTCTTGTGGAACTTCTAACTATTATGGAGTGACACTATGTTTCCACTCGCTTGTATGTACTCAAAGAATGTAGCATTTTTCCCACTATTGAGCAATAAAAATCTGGCAATTTTGATCTTTACTAGACTTTTTTCAGCATTTTTTTTTTCAATTTAATATTCTTATGTATTTTTTAGGTTGCCCTTCCATATGAAATCTAGAGGTTGAACATTTTGGCTTACAAATTTGTATACTGTAGCTTGTAGCAGGGCTGACACTAGGCTTAGGCCTAAAGCCTCCCATGGCCTCTCATACAAAAAGACCCCAAAATTATATTCTCACCCAAGGAAGCCCCTTAATTCAGTTTCAAGATATTGATTTTCTACCCCTTCAATATCCAAATTCACCTTCATCTTCATGAATGGGTTTTAGAGAGCTGGAGTATGGCAATCTAGCTTTGTTAGCCAAGCAAGGTTGTCCCATTTGTCAAGTGGAGTCCGAATCTATTTTGCATGCTCTTAGGGACTGTGCAAGGGTTAAGGCTGTGTGGGTTCAGTTGGTGGTTGGGTGGCAAAACCGAGAGTTTTGGAGTGATGATTTGCAGGAGTGGTTGAGGTTTAATGGGAAGGATAGCAGTAGCTGAGGGAGCTTTCAATGGAGGATTTTATTTCCTATTGCTGTTTGGAGTATCTGGAAGTGCAGAAACCAGTTTGTCTTCAACGGGAAAAGCCAAAATCCGAGACTAGCTGCTTGCATTCGTGATCAAGCTGTTGAGTTTCTGTTTTATGCAGTCTCGCCTAGACAATCCGTGTGCAATGTGATTAAGAGGATTTGTTGGGAGAGGCCTCCAATTGGTTGGAAGAAGCTTAACACTGATGGTTCTAGTTTGGGCAGCAATGGACGAGCTGGCTGTGGTGGCACTGTAAGAGATGAGCATGGGAGGTGGCTAGCTGGGTTCACTAAGCATATCGGTTCAGCAAGTGCCTTTGTAGCTGAAATGTGGGGCCTTAGAGATGGTTTAATTCTGTGCAGCAACCTTAATATTCAATGCCTAATAGTTGAAGTAGATGCCAGAGCTCTTGTTGATGCGTTGCTTAATCCTGAGTATGTTAACATTGCAGTTTCTCCTTTACTGGATGATTGCAGGCATCTATTGAGTCGATTCCATCAGGTATAGATCAGACATTGCTTCCGGCAAGTTGTGCTGACGTCATGGCTAGAATGGGTTCAGTCCATTGTTTAGATTTTTCTATTTTTCATAGTCCGCCTGTGGACGCTTTGGAAGCCTTTGAGGCTGATATGAATGGCTTGTATTTTGACAGGAGCTGTCCTGATCGTGCTGTAGCCCTTTAGTTTTGTTTAATGAATCGTCCTTTTTACCAAAAAAAAATAAAGGTTGGCTTCTAATCCACGATCCACAATCATTATAATTCCAAGTACTAAAGGCTAAGGTTTTTTTCTTACATATCATTCCTAGAAGCCCCAATGCCCACCCAATCATCTTACACTTTGTATAGTATTGCACAGGCAAGACATGTTATTATTGATTTATTGTGGGAACACGTTAGGGTATTGGCAATGGGGATAGCATGCAAGTTTGTCAAGATGGAAAACTCTATAGACATCCATTTACGTGTCAAAATCCAAACATACTTAAATGACAACTTGTGATTGGTGCACCAAAATCAAGTTTTTCATTAATTTACAAATGGTGGTCCCATGTACAAGTGTTGATATCCAACCAAAAATTGTCACCCAAGCATGTTGTAGATTTGAGTGTGGAAATAGTTTTGCCCGTAGGCGGACTGTCGGCAAGACCAATGGTTATCGACCCCGACCACTTATCATGTCTAGCTCAACATGTTAGCCAATGCTACCCTTTTGGAATTCACTCTAGTCTCTACAAATGCAACCGAAAGTCAACTTCATATGGAGAATGTGTAATGGAATCTTGTCCACTTAAACAGCTCTGTTTAAGAGAGGAGTCATCTCTAAGAGTTATGTGTGTTTTGTACCAAGGGTGTAAAGACTGACATTCATTCATGTCTAAGGGGTCTGGAACAGAAATACTATTACATCAACTACAGGAACAGCCCAAGACTAGATGGGTTTCTGTGAAGATCGCCATGACAAAGTTTTAATCGCCTGACATTGAAATCTCTATCTTAATCCTATGCAATGCATGGAGGCTGGGTGATACACACAGCAATTTGGAGTCTTAGTGCAGCAAAGCGAAGATGGCAAAATTACAATTTCATGAGATCAGAACTATGCAGAATCACAATGTTGTTCTGGGCCTTCAGGCTTCCAAAATGGTCACATCCTCTCTAGCAGACTGATATGTAAGTTTAGTTTCGCCAATGCCTTTACCAAATTGAGACTATTAGGAGGAATTGAAGCTGTGATCTGTGATGCAGCTAGAAAAATGTTGGTAGCAATAGTGGAACCATTACAACTGTGATTGCTCTCTCCATAAGCATGTTATATTGTTATGCACTACTTCAAGATCTCCTCTACTGCAAAGATATGGGTTTTTGGGCGGGGCACTAAAAGTTGACTGTGATAATAGGCTGGTTTACCTTTTGCTTACAGTTGTGGCACCATGTTTCTCCAAACTGGGTTTGCTGGTTGATTCAATCTCTACTCACGGGCTTTCAAAAGGTTTCTTTCTATTAGGACATATGTGATTCACTTGTTAGAAACATATGTCACTATTTTATGTAATTGACTAATTCTTTGACAAAACGCACTTTACTTGTAATTGGGTAGATCTAGGAAGTGTTTAATACTTCGAGAAACCTTGTTTCAAGTTCAAGTGTTAAAGTTATGCAAGTCTGTTCAAGATTCAAGTATGAAAAGTGCTGTTCATTAAAACTCGACAGCTAGCTCGACAGTTAGCATCTATCAAGCCTTGAAGAGCTGTTGAAGCCCGTGGCTCGACAGTAGCTTGATAGATAGGTATCTGTTGAGGTTTATGAAAAACAGAGTTTCAAGTTTGTTTTGACTTCAATCTGTGATTGTATGTTTGGGCTTTCTTTTCTCACAATCCTAGACATATATAAGGCTTATTTTAGAGGCCGTCACACAAGAGAATACAAGGAGAACGAATGCAAAAGGTGACCAATGCCTTATTCTCTCTGAAAGAAGCTACTGTGTCTTTGCGCCTTAGAGTTTTGTAACTAAGTGCTTCTTGATCTTCATTGTTGATGAATTGAAGAACTTTGCAGCCAACATTTTCTTTAAGTTGGTGAGTTAATCACGTACTGGAAGCCTTGCATCATTGGTTAGTCACGTACTGAGATCCGTGCAAAAAAGGTAGCGTTCATATATTGAAGAGTTCAAAAGTTCTGAAGCGATAGAAGGTTTCTACTGTAAGTTCATCTACGGGGATTGTAGAGTCTTGGGACAAAGGTTTTGCACTAGATCTGAAACTTCTCTTTACTATAGTGGATTGCTTTTCGGGAAGGTTTCCCCCCAAGTTTTTTACTGTGAAACTAGTTTGTTTCATTGGTTTTCCTGGGTCATCATATTTTGTCTTATTTATTTTTCCACTGCATGATTTTGACATGATATTGATGTTTTTTTGTTTTAACAATTTTTATTAATAATAAATCTAATTAACAACTTGGATTTAAAACTTGTTAATTCTATCAATCGGGGTCTAATGGTTTTCCTGGGACATCATATTTTGTCTTATTTATTTTTTCCGCTACATGATTTTGACATAATATTGACGTTTGTTTGTTTTAACAAGTTTTATTAATAATAAATCTAATTAACAACTTGGATTTAAAACTTGTTAATTCTATCAACCGGGGTCTAAATTTCCCAACACTTTCATGTGCATCCAAAAGAATTGTAATTGAGCGGTTTGTGCTCTTTTCCTTCTTACCATTGTAAACTTTGATTTATAGTTCAATAATATTTCTACGGTTTAATTCAAAAAGAAAAATTATAGGATTATAATCGTTTTTGTTTGGTAAAATCTTTGAACTATTATTATAATTGATAGTTTTAATTTTTTTTTTCTTTTACTTTTTTATTTTTTTCCTATCTACTAGAAGATACAAGACCTGGAAAAGCTACAGAGGCATGAAAAAGTGAGAGGGGTTGAATGTGAAGGAGAAAAAAGTATCGATGATTTGGTTGAAAAATTAATTGGAAGTCTACATCAATGGATTTCATTATCTGCCTCATGCAAAGAACCAACAAAGAAAAATTGGCAAAGGGGCTAAAGACTTAACCAAGGAGAGAGAACTAGTGCCTAACAAAGAAGAAATTCAAAGTCAAGAAACAGAAACCACAATTGATGGAGCCAAAACAGATTAAGACGAGGGAGATGAACACAAAAGGACAGACCCAGGCTATGATGCTCAGGTCATGGTAGAAGCCTCTAAAGATATAGATGCGAAGGTTGTGCATAATTTAATATCCTGTCGGGAGTTGGCTCAAAGGTCAAGCATTCAATTTCCAAGGTGAAGAAGGCTATTATTGGTAAGTCTTCTCATCAAAAGACATCACCAAAATAAAATACTAGGATAGATGATTCTGTTAGTTGCAAGAAGTCGGATCAGATGAAAAGATAATTATGTGCAAGGGCTTGTTGTTGGTAAGTCCTTGATAGCTAAATTAACCCAAAAAACTTCACTTTATTACTTTAGCTAATGCATTTTTACAACAAATGCATTAGCTTCAATACTCTATTCCTATTTTATTAAAATATTATTTTTTCCACTCAAATATTTTTTTTCACCTCTTCCTTTTCCATTTCACTTCTACAATCATTGTGAAAACTCATATCAACTACAGCAAATTCACATCAAACCTATATATGTTTGGTGTACATGTGTGAATAGAGATTTATATTGAATAATGATGAGAAGAATGAGTAGTTAATATAACATAGTTGAGCTCATACTTATAGGATTTAGGCCTTTGGGTTATGTGTGTCTCTAGTCTCTCCAATGTGTATATCTCCCCAACAAGTGGTATTAGAGCACATGGTGGTGTGGGGCAAAAGGTGGCAAGGTTATCAAGGTTCCTTTTGCAATTGGAGTGGGAACGAGGTGTGTGTACTTGGCTCCCTTTTGCAAATGGAGTAGGGACGAGCCACTTTCTCATTTGGAGTGGGGACAATATTTTGCACAAGGCAAGCCCATAAAAGTCTACATAAACGATCTTGGAAAAAGTCCCAACAAATGAGTATTGTCAATAGTGCTAGACAACGATGAGGTGTGAGGTTTCCATGGATAAAAGACGTAGGACTTGTTTATGGTCCAAAGAGAGGCAGAGACTCACACGTGAGGGGGAGATTGTTGAGTATAGATGTGTGAGTGAAATCCCACATTGAATAATAATAATAAAAATAAGCGGTTAATATAACATATATAATTGAGCTCATACCCATTGGACTTAAGCTTTTGGGGTTAAATTTGTCTATGTATGTTATGTTAACTACCCAAGGTCAAGGAGTCTCAAATCCAACACCAAATATCAACAAATCTCAAAACCAACTAGGAAATCCAAAACCCAGTTGACTTGCAAGGAACACCAAATATCAACAAATCTTATAACCAACTAGCAAATCTAAAACCCAGTGGACTTGCAAGGGCCAGCTCAAATTAAGGCTCAAAGGGCTCTTTGCCACTTTATTAAAGCTTACTCAAACTCTCACATCATTTCATCTTATTAAAGCATATTGCAACTAGCGAACTGTCTTACAGATGATTAACAATAAGGAAAGGTAGATTCAATTCAATGCACTAACCCGACCCCCATTTCACTCTTATTAAAATATACATTAAACACGTGCCTGCAATGGCTACAAGTACGTTAAAGCTCTCCATCCCACAGCTCTTCAATGGACTTGTATGGTCCATGAGCGGAAACAAGTTCCTCTTTAAGCATCATTCGGTGCTGCTTGATTTGACCAATCTTGTCATAGTCGTCCTCTGATAGTTCCCAATCAAATATCTGCAGGTTCTCCTTCAACCTCTCCTTGTTGTAGCTCTTGGCTATAGGAGCCGCCCCTTGTTCATAAACCCATCTGAGACAAACCTGTCAATGAACCAAACAATCATAAAGTTAGTTGAACATATTGGGACACGCACACACATGTATAGATAGCTATGGTTTCTGTATATATAATTGGGTGTCTAGGTGAAATTATGTCCATAACATATGATCTGTTTTTGAACTTTCTTTGTGTTTATTCTCTCCAATACGTATTTTTTTCCATAACACATCCACCAAATCAGTCTTTTGTACATGAAATTTGACCCTCTGCAATCTTTAAAACTACATAGTAGAACCTGAGCAACAGTCCTTCCGTGAGTTTTCGCAATCTCTTTGAGCACTTCATTGTCCATAACGTCGTTAGTGCCCCAACTACTCCCTTTTGCTCCCAAAGGGGAGAAAGCAGTGACAATGATACCATTTGCCTTGCAAAACTCTGTCAGCTTCTTCTGTTGCCAAACTGGGTTCATCTCCACCTATACAAACGATCATATCCTAATCATCATTGTTTATCTATAGGCCAAATTAAATTTGTGAAAATCATTGTCCAGAATTTTTAAGTTGCTGCAATGACTCACTTGATTCACTGAAGGTGGGATAGTAGCAAAGGAGAGCAAGTTTTCAAGCTTCTTACAAGAGAAGTTGCTGACTCCAATGGACTTGGTAAGGCCAAGTCTCTGGCACTCTTCCATGGCTGCCCACACAGACTTGAAGTCCATTGGCATAAGGTCCTGTTTATCAAAAGGGAATTCCCTCTTTCCAGGAGTAAAAGTGATGGGCCAGTGGATCAGATAGAGGTCTAGGTATTCCAGCTGAAGAGTCCTATACAAATTAGTCATTCAAAAACATGATTTGCTTGAATAGATATTTGATTAGTTGATTTTCCATATATGATTGTAAATTATTCCTGGAAAGTTAATGATGCAGTTGTGATACCATAAAAGAGGTTCATGTCAATCATAAAGTCCCAAAATATTTTAATCTTTGACCATGGCCAAGACTAAGTTTGCAGTTTCCCAATTGGAAGTTTCATAAATGTTACACCAGAAAAGGAAATTAATCTCTCTACTTAAATTGTACGATTGAATTCTGACCGTTCCAACTTCTTTTCAACAGATTTTATAGATACATGAAAATAGTACCTTTTTTTTTTTTTTTTTTTTTTTTTTTCAGCAAATTAGAAAACTCATATCCAATTTTAAACAGGAAAAAAAGGGGGTTGGTTTGTACACAAGGAGTTCCCATTATTTTATTTTACTAGCCTCACAAAAATGCTCTATATAGATGTTGCTCGGAAGAAGAAGAAGAAGAAGAAGAAGAAAAAAAAAGGATCATTTTGTGGCAAGTGTTTTAGATGTTACATATCTCAAAGTGAATGGACAAGTTGCTTACTTGAAGATAGTCTTGCTTTAAATGTCATCTAGTTGGTAAATATATTTTCTGTTTTGTACACCTGTACTGACTAAAGAACAGAAAGACATGGACAAACATGTCGGTGCAAATTCTTTACTTCTTGGTAAACATTCAAAAATGTTGAAACCAATCCACATGAATAAAATTCTCAAATCATTAAAAATAAATCCAAACAATAAAGGAAACAAAATTGCGAACATGAGATGGATAATATAAATGCTAATTAATCAAAAAGAGGACCTAAAAGGCCAAAAGAGTTTTTGCTTTAAACATCCCTAAAATATAAAGTTCTTCCCATTTGTTTACTAGGGTCCCACCAGGCACAAATTCTAAACATAAAAGTAGGAAGGTTTAGCTTGATCACAATGTAATTTAAGGCAGTGTGCTTTGGTTCAGGTTGACAAGACAAGACAAGACTCACCGAAGTGATTTCTGTAAGGAAGGAAGAACAAGATGAGCATGAGCTTCACTAGGCCAAAGCTTGGTAGTAATGAAGAGGTCATCCCGAGAGGGAATTAGACTAAGTCTAAGTGCTTCAGCAATAGCTTCTCCTAAAGCCTGTTCCGACCCATATGCTGAAGCAGTATCAAAGTGTCTGTAACCAAGCTTGATTGACTCCAGCACAGCTGAAATCAAGGTGGCACCGTCATTGTTGTCAGCCGCCGTGCCGAAGCCAATCACGGGCATGGACACCAGGCCGGAGGAGGAGCTCAGCTCCATTTTTGGGATTTTGGTAACTGAATTTAGCGTAGTAGTAGCCATGTGTGGTGTGAGAGAGAGAAACTGAGAATGCACTGAACCTTGAATATTGAATGTTAGCTACTTTGGGGTACTCTTACTTAACATTAGTCTTATATTCTATATATATTTTTTATAGTCTATAATCAATCCCAATAATTCATACCGAGTGACGTCAATGATGACAACCGATTAAAACAGTGAAAAATATTGTGAAAATAGCCAAATTTCACGTTTTGGCAAAATTTGTGGCAAACTAGCATTGTTTCGGAAATATTTAGTATTGGATTGTGTGGCCAAATAGCCAACAATATGGATGTTGAACTGCGTGGTTAAATAACCCACAATGTGTATGTGTGTAATTCTCAAAAGAAATTACCTTACACAATATTGTACATGAGATGATTATTATTAATAAAATTGTTTGAATAATGGAATTGCATGTTTTGGCCATGATTGGCTATGTGGGGTTTGACATGGTCAAATATGCAATTGAGATTTCTCAGGAATAATGAGTTGTGAAAAGAGGCAGTGAGGTGGATAAAAGATCTGATTTTAACGTTTAAATAAACGTTAGAGAATTTAACGTTCATGTCCTAATTTGTAGGAATTGAAATGAATTTTGGCAACTTTTGTGGGTCTTTAAATATCCCACTTGAGATCTCTAGATAAGATAACCACACAAAAATCCTGCTGAGTAAAAAAACCCACTGCAACCCAAACACTATTTCACTCTTATCTCTCTATTTGAATATACGTTTCAGATATTTACTCTCTTAGTGTCTTAGTACGTTTCAGATATCTCTTAGTGTTTTAGTTGAATAAGATTTCTATTTCAATTTGAGTTCTATTTCAATTTTGCTTCATTGGTATCAGAGCTTTGAAGCAAGTCTACTTTCCTATTAAAGCCGTGCAACTCTTTTTTTTGATTGGGTGGGACTCTTGCTACGTGGTGGAAGGCAATTCAAATTACTCCAATGTACAAAGGATTTCTTCATTTTAACGTGAAAGCTTGGCTGAGCTAAAAAGGGAGTGTTGGAGCAAACATCAATACAGATTTGGTACACACAAATTTATTTTATGGGTTTCTCCATCACGATCAGCTTTCTAAACTAAAATCCTTTTAATTCTTATTGATTGATCATGACTAGTAAAGCTGTAAGTCAAGAATTAAGCAAAACTGAAAAATCAAATGGGGCTAATCATTTTGTTTGGAAACGTCGTATCCGTCACATTGTCTTTCAAGACAAGGTTGAATATGTTATTGATATCGGCATTCCAACTCCACCACCTAAAAATTCTAATGCTGTTGCAAAAAGAATGTATGAAAAACATGTAGAAGATGATAAAACTGCTAGAAATATTTTGCTTACATTCATGGAACCTAACATTGAAATTCGTTTTGAAGAATATACACATGCTAAAACCATGTTTGATGCTATTACTGAAGCATATCGTGCATCTTCTGAAACATACATTCAACTTTTAATTGAGAGATTTAATGGAACCATGATGAATGAAAGTGATAATGTCATTGAACATGTCAATAAAATGTCAATAATTGCAAAAGAGTTAGCCGTCTTAGGAAATCCAATTCCTGATAAGATGCAAGTGTCTACTATTTTGCATAGTTTGCCTGACTCATGGGATTCTGTAGTGGTAGCTCTAAACTATTCTGCAACCCCTGTAAACATGAAAAACTTACCAACTCTTTTGGGGATAGAAGCAGAAAGAAGAAATAAAAAGAATACATCTAAATCTCTCTTTACAATTGCTTCCACTAGTCAACCCCCAAAAAATGAAACTCCTAAAAATGACAAGAAAAACTTTTCTAAAAATTTCAAAGGCAAAGGAAAGAATTTCAAGAACAATGATAAGAATAAAAGGGGTAAGGGAAAGTGTTTTAAGTGCAAAAAAATTGGCCATTATCAAGCTAAATGTCATGAAAATAAAAACAACTAGTCGCTAACCCGTGCGATGCATAGGAAAATTCTTAGAAATGCTAAATAATTTTTTTAATCAAATTAAATGCATTTTTTGTCGGGTTGAGAGAAATTTAGTCAACTTAAATGAACCTTTTTGCTTTGGATTTTAAGGAATAACTCACACAAAAAGGAATATACAAATTTCATAAGGATTTGAGCTGGTCAACCAAGGTAGGTGTGTGTGTGTGTCTATATATATATATATATAGTGACCTTGTCAATTATTTCTTAAACTGCCAACAAAGAAAATTATTGCTCATTTGAAGCAATTTACAATGTTCATTCTAGGCAGAAGCTTACATACTTTTTGTTGTTGTGATTTACAATTTGAGTAGATGAAAAATTATATGATGTTTTGTCATTGGTTATTGCCTTCACAACAAAAAGGGTAAAATTTCAAATCAAAAGATTACATATCACATTTAAAAGAAACATTAAAAGAAAGTAAAATATATGACATGCACTAATAACAAACGATCATAATATTCAAAGAGTTTTGTAAATCAACAACAAAATCTTATTAAATTGCTGGGGGCAGGTTCACTAACTATATTTTTATCAATAAAAATAATTTTCTTCATAAGACTTGTTTAAGTTATCATATTAAATATGAGAAAACAGGTGCAAGCATGTTGTTGTTGACTCTACACTGTATCACAAAGAGTCTCTCTTGGATTGCTTCATTCTTCTCTCTGCTCTACAACTAAAGCTCCCCCATCATAAGCTTCCTACCTTACAAAACTGTGCAGACCAAAGCATAATTCTAGAATTTTCATTTCCTACTTTTGCAGCCCTCAACAAAAGTTAAGATTCATGATTCTATCAAAATCTTCCATGCCTTTATTATTAAAATTCTCAATATATACACCATTAGCATAGATACAAATTGATTCAAAAGTAGCCTTCTTTTAAAAACACCATAATGCAGAAATATCACCAACAAATAATCGTAATATTTGAAGAGAGATGAATGAAGCAAAATAAAAATAATTAAAATTCACAAAGTGAAGAACCAAATATCAAGAACATAGAGGGAGATTGTTGGAAGCAGAATTAACAAACCTAGCATAAATTGTTAAGATTTTAGACTCGATTGGAAAGGAAGTAACTCTAAAAGTTTTGCTTGCCAAGCTTTCTTGTGTTTTTTTATACCTCCTGGAGTAAGGATACCAAGGGAGTTACAGGATGAGCGGATAACAGACCAAACAAATCGGCATGTATATCAACCATCAATAACACACCCAAAATTATAAAAATCTAAATAGATTAAAATGTTAGATTGAGAAAGAACTTAACTGTTTATTTATAATTGCCAAAAATGTTTAAGGACTTCCAAAACTACTAAAGTTTGTCAGGGTTAACAAATTTTATACACCTATGGGAATCTAATTCTTTTCAATCTAGTCAAAGAATTAGATAAACAAACAAAAAGAATAGAAAGATATAATACCTGTTTTCAAAGTTTTCAAGGGCTTTAACTAATTCCTCATACTTATATTTCTTTATCTCCACCTCTACCTCTACTTTCTCCACCACTCCTGCACCTTTTAAAATGCCAAAATAACCCAACGACGTCGTTTGATGAAATATCTTTTAAATTAAAGCATGGACACAATAAAAATGAGTGAAAAAGATCATAAATTTATGTAAACATTCAAAAATTTGGGAATTTAGATTCAAATTCTGTAATAAGAACAATACAGTCGGGTATATTATCTTAAAGGTGTTGTCTAACACAGAACAGATTGGGTTGCCAAGCTGTTTGGTTTTTCCTTTACAGATGATGTACGGTAGCTGTTTTTCCTTTCTTTCCCACTAACAAAAGTAGTATTGTTTATGAGAAAAAGTTTGAGTTGAAGCCAAGAGAAGAATTTTTATAGATACAAAATATTCAAGGGTAGGTTGTACGATTGAAATCAAATATTTTACCTTCCAACCATTTAAAAGAAATATTTTACCTTCTCACAATGAATTATTGGAAAAACAACTAAAAACAATTATAATGAGTATAACAATCGCAATAAACAATATGTTCCAACTGTTTAAAAGAAATATTTCTTTTATTTTGTATAACAACTCAGCTGAGTTAAATATACTTTTTAAAAATTTTTAAAATGAAAATAGTCTAAAAACAAAAGAGTCATTTTTTTTTGTTTCTCTTTTTTCTTTTAATTAGCAAGTAAACAGAATAATGAACAAATATAGATTCCATAAACAAAAATATCTACATCAGACAAATAGTGCAATACATGTATTAGTAGCAAAGCAGTAAATGATCTGATTAATGGTTTTATATTGACTATTTATATATAACTTTTATGCAACAGGAACTTTAAAATTTTTCTTTTTTACATAAATTGTTAACAAACCTTGAGTCAATGCAGTTAAGTATGCAGCTCTTTATCCAAAAATGAAAGTAGAACCTGCAAAATAAGTATTTTTTTAGTTTTTTTTTTAATTAAAATAATTTGTAAAAAACAGAATAACGAAGATCAATAATAGTGCAGTAAATGACCACCTAAATCAAGTTAATACCTACTCACAAAAGCAACAACGAGAGAATTAACTCCTACATCCTTTGCAACTCCAAGCACGCAAAAAAGAAAGTAACATAATATATATTTCTAAACCTAGACATGGATCAATGTATGTCTGTCTGTTTGTGTGTAGTACCAAAATGTTCAGTTTCTCAGAGAAAAGAGGTATTGGCTTTGCAACCTTTAATACTCGGAAATTGATTCACATGCTCAGGTGCATTATGATTATAGAGGTACAGAATTACAGAGATTGCAATCTTTAGGAGGTAGCAAACAAATGTGCAAGATCTGGAAGACAACATCAAAAACAGGTCATTCTAAGCTTTAGTAGTTGGAAACAGATTCACATGCTCAATAGCTAATGTGATATTAGAACTAAAATCAAAAGTCATATCAAGAATAATTTAACATGAAATAAAAATTGCAAAGTGGAAACAACATTAGAAATTAAGACACCATAAACAAAAATGTAATCAAAAGAAATCATAATACCATCACTTAACTGGGAAGAAGCCCAAGTTTGAAAAACCCCACTAAAGTATTCGATTTGTACCACAATAAGACATAGAAACAATAAATATATGAGTAAGTATATGAAAAATTGATAATCACAATCAAATTCAAAAATCAAATGGAAAGACATGTCAATCTCATTGCCCATAGGACTGTTTTTGTAAAGAGAAATGCATGTTTTAATTTACTGTGTAATTTTAGAGAAACAAAAAAGAAAAAAAAAACAATTCTTGACAATATCTGGGGACCTTAAACAATCATATATTATGAACATTCTCTATTAACAAAAAGAATTTTTTTTCAAAAAATCACATGCCCAAACATAAGCCTAAATTTTTGATAAATCCAAACATAAGTCTAAATTAAAACAAATTCAGATAAAAAATGATATTAAAAACTCCAGCAACCCGAAACTGAAACAAACCCCAGCAGCAACCCATAACTATTTACAACACACAACTCATACATATCACTGAAAATTCTGAAACCACAATCTAAAACAATATGAATTAATTTTTTAGCCAAAATAAATTAATCATTAGGCCGACTCTTAGGCCTTTCAAAAACACAAAAAAAAAAAAAAAAAAAAAAACCATTAAATCAATACTATCTCCACTATGAAACCCATCGATATTTACAATATTTTCTTACAAAACCTGTAGAATTTGAAATCCCTAAATCGATAGAAAACCTAATTGAAGACATATAATTAAAACATAACTTTGAGGCTCTGTTCCATTTAAACCAATTTCAATATGAATTTTAACCCATATCAATCAAATAAAATTGAAACTTGAAAAAGATCAGATTGGAATTCTTCAGACCTAAAAAATCGTCCAACATCAGAAATGGAAAAGGATCCAAATTCGTCCAACTTCAGAAACAGAAAAGGATCCAAATTCTTCAAGCCAGTCCTGAAAATCAAATGCCCAGAAAGGGGGCCAAAAAATAATCAATGCCCAAATGATAAATACTCAAGAACAAAATAACCATGAATCAAAATTGACATCTGCCAGAGGAGTTGTGGCTGAGAAAAGGAGGGAGCTGCATTGAATGTGAGAGTTAAAGAAGAAGAAGAAGGAGATGGGAGTGAGTTTGAAATAGAGATAGTTTGATTAAGGGTTTTGTTAGGTCTGAGTTTGCATTTGAGAGATAGGTTTAAGATAGTTGCGGTTGAAACTTGCGTTTAGGCTTCTCTTGTAGTTGGGTTTTAATAAGAATCGGGTTTGTAATTTGTATTTGGTGGCAAAAAAAAAAAAAGATTTATTATTATTTATATAAGTATTGCTGAAGTGGAAAATTATGGGAGTTTCAAAAGTTTCAGTTATATATATATATATATATATATATATATATATATATATATATATATATATTAATATAGATAGATAGCAAACCTAATTATGGAGGTTCCAAGGATATAATTTGTGTGGTATCTGAATCTTTGTTAACTGATGTTGACTTTGGAGCATGGTGGGTAGACTCTGCATCATCACGCCATGTGGCAAAGACGAGAGATTTCTTTGTTGACATGAAAGAGGTTAAAGTCGATGATCATCGTGTGTACATGGGAAATAACACATATTGTGATGTGTTAGGTATTGGAACTGTGAAGATCATGATACCTGGAGAAAGAAACCTCTATCTGTCAGATGTACTTTTTGCACCCACCATGAGACAATCTCATTTCTATCCCTTGCTTGGATGAAAAAGGTTTTGAGATTCGTTTTCATTCTGGAAAAGTGTCAATTGGAAAACATGGTAGAATCTTAATGTGGGGTAATAAGATGGATGGTTTGTACTGTCTTAATGACATTTCTTTTGCTAAAAATAATGCAATAGTTGGTTCTTTTGCTTACTTTGATATGTCTATTAATCATTCTTATGCTTATGATGATGCTTGTTTATGTATGGATGATCCTTATATATGGCATATGAGATTAGGACACATTAATATAAATAAAATGAAAAGAAGATTAATATGGGATTAATTCCAAACATGAACATTGTTTTTCCTACTTGTGAACCTTGCATATCTAGTAAAATGGCTAGACTTCCTTTTCCTAAGGGACAAAGATCCAATGAATTATTAGCTATTGTACATTCTGATGTATGTGGTCCATTAAATATTAAAACTCATAAGGGTATGTTATATTTAGTCACATTCATTGATGATTTTTCTCGATATGGACACATATATTTGATGCATAAAAAATCTAAAGTTTTTGAAAAATTTCAAGAGTACAAAAAGGAAGTTGAAAATCAATTAGGAAGAAATATTAAGATACTAAGATCAGATCATGGGGGAGAGTATATGTCAGATCCATTTAGTGATTTTTTGAAAGAAAATGGAATAATACATCAACTTACTATGAGCTATACACCACAACAAAATGGTGTTGCTGAAAGACATAATAGAACCTTGTTGGACATGGTAAGGTCTATGTTAAGCCATTCTTCATTAGGTTCTATTTTTTTGGGGAGAAGCTATTGTAACTGCTATGTTCTTGCTTAATATAGTTCCTACAAAAATTCATAGTAGAACACCACATGAATTATGGACTGGAAGAAAACCCTATCTACAAAATTTAGAGGTTTGGGGTTCTTTAGCTCATATATTAATCCCATCACATTTAAGAAGTAAGTTAGATAGTAATACTATCAAAGGTACATTTATTGGATATCCTGAAAATTCTAAGGGGTATAGATTTGTTATCCACCATAGTGGTGGAACTATTAGTGTAACTGACAGTAGAGATGCAAGATTCTTAGAAGAAGAAATTGATATAAGAGATCCCAATAAATTAGTAGAATTATTTGAAATTTCTAAGGAGAAGGAAGTGGTTAATAATGAATATGTTATTGTTCCTAATAGTGAAAATCCTCATGATACACTTAGTAGGATTCAAAGAGAAAGAAATCCCCCTACTAAATTAAAAGATTATTTCACTTTTATAAGTGAAGGGAATGTTGAAGACCATTTAACAATTGAAGAAGCATTGTCTGCCTTAGGTTCATTGAAATGGAAAGAAGCTATTAAGGAAGAATTAGATTCAATAATTAAAATTGATGTGTGGGAATTAGTGGAATTGCCTAAAAATAGGAAAGCAATTGGTAGTAAATGGATATTAAAGAGAAAGTTTAAGGGTGAAGGTAGTATTGAAAAATATAAAGCTAGATTAGTGGCAAAAGGATTCACACAAAAACCTGGTATAGACTATGAGGAAACATATTCTCCTATTGCTAAATTCACTTCCATTAGAATTTTAATGTCCATTGTTGCTGCCTTAGATTTAGAATTATATCAAATGGATGTTAAAACTACATTTCTAAATGGAGACCTAAAGGAAGAAATTTTTATGCAACAACTTGATGGTTATAAAGTTAAGGGTCAAGAAAACAAAGTGTATAGGCTTAAGAAATAATTGTATGGTTTGAAACAAGCATCAAGACAATGGTATTACACTTTTCATAATGCAATTGTTAAATTTGGTTTTAGAGCTAATGATTATGATCATTGTGTATATCATTGGAATAGTGTGAGTGATTTTATAATTTTATCTTTGTATGTTGATTGATGATGCCGAAAAAATCACCAGTAAGCTACACAGTTCTCACGTACTCGAAACAATATCTGCGCAACACAAAAAGAGAAGACCTTGCAGAGAGCATCGGGGTGGTGCTGGCCAAATACCCTCTGAAGGTCAAGTCAGAACTTCTCACAACTCTAGAGTGTTAGAGCGGGTAAAATTATGCGTACCTTGGCTAGTGAGGGTATTGGGGCTTTTATAGTAGTAGAGGGTTAACATCTCTTCATTGGCGTAGAAGTCTTTTCCTTATAGGAGTCTTCTTGGGCATATTTGGCGGGATCCTTTCCTTATAAGAATCCTTTGAGTAGCGTCAAACGTGGAGGGCAAGACATTTCCTTATATATCCAATCGTGGGCAGCAAGTAAACCTACATCAGGGGCGTCAGCTTATCCTACTTCCTTCAGCCTTACTAGCGTTAGCTTATTGATGACGTCAGCCTTTAGGTGCGCCTTGCGGGCTCCCCTCATTGCCCCTGTTAGAACTTCGTTTGTGGACACCTACCAAAGGAGGCTGATGGTTTTACCTGTAACCTTCAGCTTGTGCCTGATGGCTTTATCTGAAACCGTCAGCTTATACCTTATATGAGTACGCACTATTTTTATCCTTATCAGCTGCCCCCTACTCCATATCCTCGTCGTTTTTAAACTGAGGGGTTGTGGAGTTAAGTTTTTATCAGTTAACTATCTTTTGGTCCAGAGGAGCGGGAAAATCGTTTACGGGTGATTCCTCGAGCTGCCAGCCATTTAATGTTCGGACACGTGGCGCGCTTTCGTTGGCTTCGTTTATGGACGAGGGCATCGCTTTGTCTCCCGCGCATTTTTCCTCCTATATGTAACACGCATCCTTCTCCTCATTCCTCTATTTCAACCTTGCTGATATTTCGAGAGAGAGAGCTCGTCGCCTTTGCTTCCGTCAACTTTGTTGATTCATCATTTGTTGCTAACGCTGTCACTTTTGAGGCCGCTCCTTTCTCCAAGACTCATTCACCTGTAAGTTCTTTTTCCTTCTTTCTTTGCATTTTTGCTCTAGCTGAACAATTTCTTAGTGGGGACGTCAATTTAGGTACTTAGAATGGATCAATCACTTGTAGGTAGTCAGATGTCAAGTGACGCGTCAAGTGAACAATCGTCAGTCCGCAATGGAGCGGGCTACGACGAAGTTTTTGGTTCAGGTCAAGAGTTCGACGGCTTTTCTGGGTCGTTAGAAAGGGAAACGTCAGTGCAGTCTCCTGGCGATGATGTAGAAGGTTACGTTGAAGGAGTTAAGGAGAAAGTAGTAGGTGAGGATGAAGGGGAGGAAGAGAGTGATGGAGATGAGGATGAGGATGAGGGTGACGAGGAGTCCTATGAAGAGGCTTCAGTAAGTCCCGGAGGAAACCGTCCCTTCATTCTTCCTGAGGATTGGGCCATCAATAAATTTTTGCCGAAAATGAGTGACAGGGTTTTCAAGGAATTACGTACCCGTTTCCAAATCCCAGACCACATCTCAATCCGTCTCCTTAGGAAAAAGGAAAAGTGCTATATAGGGAGGACCGCAGACGACGGCATGTATGACGCCATGCTTGCTGCTGGATTAAGGCTACCACTGACGGCTTTGTATTGTCAGCTAGTTGACTTCATTTGGCTATCCATCAGCCAGATTGCCCCCAATGCTTGGAGGACTTTTATTGGAGCAGAGGTTTTGTGGGTTCGTCTGAGCAGTGGGAACTGCCAGCTTTCCTTAGACGAGTTCTTCTACTGCTACAAACCTCATCATATCGTTTCATCTAAAGGAACTTATCATTTTTCCGTCCGGGAGAAGGACTTAAGACTCGTATTTGACATGCTAGATTCCAACAGGAGTTGGAAAAGTAGATACTTTTTTATTGAGGGGTCTGATTGGGTATGCCGCTCAGAAGAGTGGGTTACCATGCCTCGTGTTTTTGATAATACATGGGCATTAGTTAAAGCCTCAGGTTTTAACACTGACAGCTTTTGTTTTGCTTTTAACATCGTCAGCTTTTAGCTTTTTATTACTCCATTTATTATGTTTTAATGTCATTGTTTTGTCTCTTTTTTTTCAGCCTGCACCCGTCCACTTATAACTGACGAGCAGGAGGCGTTCATCCGTCGGGTTCTTGAAATCCCATTAGAGCAACGAAAGTGTACGGACTTGATTACCCTTGACACTATTCACTTGAATTGCAGGGGTCCAGAGCCGACGGCTGAAGCTCGTACGTTGGACGAATTTTCTTGTCGACATGAGTAGACTCTTTATTGCCTCCGTTAGTTTACTCATCTTGTTTGCTATACTAACGTTAGTTATTTTGTGCAAAGATGGAATTTGCTAGACAAAGGGTGAGGGCTGCCGCGGCCCGCAAAAATGAGGAGGAGAAGAAGGCGAAGGAAACAGAGGGGGGATCCTCGTCAGCCCCTAAGACTGTCTTTAAGGTCTCAAAAAGGAAACCTGACGGGAAGGACGACCATCCTTCCAAAAAGGTTGCTGTCACTCCAGGGGACGTGCCTCCCAAGAAGAAGTCACCCCTTAAGTCAAGCCAGGGTGCGGGCAAGGGGATAATGACTTCCTCTAGTCCCGTTATCGAGGGACCTCATTGCCTTTTGACCCATAAGGACTATGCTGTCGAGGAAGTGGAGTCCTTCATAAAGCCGACGGATATAGGGCCCTGCGATCAATTAGGGACAGAGGACTTAGGGGCGTCGGCTCTTTTCGACCTTGCTAGGGTATGCTAGCTTCCTCAGGTTAAGTTGGTTTCGTCTCTTTCTGATTCATTTGACTGATGCCTGTATCTTTTTTAGGCCTTGGTGCGTTGTTAAGGCCCTTCAGGACCGTTGTGTTGCCAAGGAGGGGGTCGTCAGCCGTGTTAGGAAGCATAATGCAAACTTGATGAATGAGCAGGGGCAATATAAGGATGTCGTTTGTACTCTAAATAATGAGTTGAAGCAAACAAAGGGGAAGCTGGAGGAGGCAGATTGTCAGAAGGAGATGCTGCAGGAAGAGGTAACGGCTTTGAGTGAAAAGGTGGAGACGGCTGGGACTGACGGTATCCAAAAATTTAAGGCATCGCAATCATTTATTGATTCTTGTGCCGACTATTATGGATGATCCTGTGCCGACGTCGCCCGTTGGTGACGACGTTGTTGATAAAGGTGACGATTCCCCTGAGTCCAATCTTCCTTCCAAGGATGATGGCGTCGTTGTTCTAGCCCAACCTGCTGCCAATCCTCCTCATGTTTCCGCTTCTAACCCTCCAGCGGTGTTTGTAGATGTTAAAAATCCTCAGTCTCAGAAAGATGACGAGGACCTTGCTGATGCTCCTGCTACCTAATTTTGCTTTATGTGAATCTCATTTATTTTGCAAACAATGTTTAAGTGCCCCTTTTCTTTTGGGCTTTTATTTGTAAACAGTTTACCTTGTTATATGTTACTTCCGTCGTTTCCTGCCTTTTACTTGTTGATGCGTTGTGTGTTGGATGCCTAGAATGAATTCGTTGGCCTGTAATCCCGTTTGTCTTGGGAAACCCGTTAACTTTAAGGATGGACTTATTTATTATAAAAATCCGTCAACACAGGCTCGTGCAATGTATGTTCTTTTTGAGCTCGTCTTATCTTATCCCTTGAGTTTGATAAGCTCGTCGGTTTCATGAGCTTTACCTCTGGGCATTTGATTGTGTTACTAACCTTATGACCTTGTCCACTTTATAGATTTCGATAAAAACGCCATTTTTATAGGTCTGTCAGCTTTATAGCTTTGTCCATGTTATGGACTTAATGACCTTATCATTTTTTTTATTAGCCCGTCGGCTTTATAACCTCGTCCATGTTATGGACTTAATGACCTTGTCATTTTTATAAGCCCGTCGGCTTTATAACTTTGTCCATGTTATGGACTTAATAACCTTGCTATTTTTATAATCTCACCCATTTGATGAGACCGTCGGCTTTATAGCTTCGTCCATTTTATGGACTTAATGACCTTGTCATTTTTATAAGCCCGTCGGCTTTATAACCTCGTCCATGTTATGGACTTAATGACCTTGTCATTTTTATAAGCCCGTCGGCTTTATTACTTCGTCCATGTTATGGACTTAATGACCTTGCTATTTTTATAATCTCACCCATTTGATGAGACCGTCGGCTTTATAGCTTCGTCCATGTTATGGACTTAATGAACTTGTCATTTTTATAAGCCCGTCGGCTTTATAACCTCATCCATGTTATGGACTTAACGACCTTGTCATTTTTTATAAACCCGTCGGCTTTATAACCTCATCCATGTTATGGACTTAACGACCTTGTCATTTTTATAATCTCAGCCATTTGATGAGACCGTCGGCTTTTTGTGAACTTCAAATCGTCCACTTTTGTGAACTTAAAGTCGTCCATTTTTTGCGGACTTAGGGTCGTTCACTTTTTGTGAACTATAAATTTGTAAATAGAAACTTCAACTATTTTTGAATAAACTCCTCTTATTGCCATGCATTCATAGAAAAAAGTAGTTCTAAAAAGAAAAAATCCTGCCCTTTGGGCTTAAAAGGAAAAAAGGTATTGTTGTAAAAACTAAAGTAAATGATAAAACTGAGGAGTATAACTAAAATTCGCTATGGTGAACTGTAAAATAAAAAAGGGGGCGTCGTTCTCCATGTTGTCTTCTTTATTGGTAGTACTTCCGTAAGTGCTCGGTGTTCCATGGATGTGGCAGCTTCCGTCCATCTAACGTCTCCAGGTGGTAAGCACCCTTCCTCTGCCATGACGTGATCCGGTAAGGTCCTTCCCAATTGGGGCCGAGCTTCCCTTGGGTGGGTTCTCTTGCAGCGCCCATGACTTTCCTTAGAACGAGATCTCCAACCTGGAAGTCTCTGTGTCTTACCCGAGAGTTGTAGTGTTTAGCCATACGGTCCTAGTATCGTGCTAGCCTTTGTTCTGCCGCCGCCCTGACTTCATCTACTAGGTCAAGTTGTAGACACATGGCCTCGTCGTTCTTGCTCTCGTCGTGGTTATGCACCCTGTAGCTTGTGAGTCCAACCTTGGCTGGTATGACTGCTTCGTTCCCATACATTAGCCGGAATGGTGTTTCTCCTGTGGGTGTCCTTGCCATTGTCCTGTATGCCCATAGTATGCTTGGCAACTCTTCAGGCCATATACCCTTTGCCCTCTCGAGCCGAGTCTTGATAATCTTGAGCAAGGATCGATTCGTGACTTCGACCTGTTCGTTGGCCTGAAGGTGGGCGGGGGAGGAGTAGTGGTTTCTTATCCCTAACTGCGAGCAAAAGTCCCGGAAGGAGTCGTTGTCGAATTGCTTCTCGTTATCCTAGACTAAGACTCTAGGGATGCCGAACTTGCATACGATGCATCTCCAGATGAAACTCCACACGTTCTTTTCCATAATGGTGGCCAAGGCTTCAGCTTCCACCCACTTTGTAAAGTAGTCAATGGCCACTACCAGGAACTTCAGCTGTTGTATTGCTATAAGGAATGATCCTCTAATATCTAATCCCTACTGAGCAAATGGCCATGCGGCAGTCATCGGGGTCAACTCTTCGGTCGGTTGTCTAATAATATTGCTGAACCTTTGGCACTTGTCGCAGGTCTTGACGTAAGCCTCAGCGTTCTTCTACATGGTGGGCCAATAATACCCTGTTCGCACAAGCTTGTGCACTAATGATCTTAACCCCGAATGGTTTCCAAAAATCCCCTCGTGCACCTCCCTCATGACGTAGTCTGCCTCTTCCGTACCTAAGCATCTTAGATATGGACGGGAGAAACCTCTTTTATACAGGACATCTTTTATCAAGATGAATCTTGTTGCCTGGACCTTCAGCTTTCTCGTGGCCTCCTTCCCATCTGGGAGGACGCCGTTCTTTAAGTATGAAACTAATGGTGTGGTCCAGTTACTTTCAGAGCCTATGTCCTGTACGTCATCGGAATCTATTAGTGGAGAAAGCTGAACAAAAGAGAGTACATTAATGGGGGTGATCATATGTTCTGCTGAAGTGGCTTTGGCAAGACGGTTGGCTTGCTCATTTTCTCCTCTGGGGATTTGGATGATTTCGGCCTCTAGGTCGTCTATTCTTCTCCTTACTTGATCCAGGTACCTCTTCATTCTTTCGCCCTTGCACTCATAGTCTCCCTTCACTTGGTTAGTAACGACCTGAAGTAAATGACCATTCTTGTGGCTCCCGCTGCTTTGGCGAGGTGGAGGCCTGCTACTAATGCTTCGTATTCCGCTTCATTGTTGGTGGTGGGGAAGTCGAGACGGACCATACATTCAACCGTGTCTCCTTCGGGTGATAGTAGTACGATGCCGGCCCCTCCAGCCTGCCTGTTGGACGATCCGTCTGTATGTATGCTCCACTAAGGAGACTCCTCTGCCCCCTTGTCTTCGTCGTGCGTGAATTCTGCTATGAAGTCCGCGACGACCTGTCCTTTGATAGCGGTCTGCGGGCAGTACTGGATGTCAAACTCGCTCAATTCTATGGCCCATAACGCCAATCGGCCTGGAGCTTCAGGGTTGCTCATCGCACGCCGCAGGGGCTTGTCAGTCAGGACGATCACCGTATGGGCTTGAAAGTATGGCTTGAGTTTGCGAGGTGTCGTAACTAGTGTAAAGGCGAGTTTTTCCATGGGTGGGTACCTTTCTTTTGCACTGCGAAGCGCCCGGCTGGCGTAATACACGGGCTTTTGCACTCTTTCTTCTTCTCTGACCAAGGCGGCACTGACGGTGACAGGGGAGACGGCCAGATAGAGGAAAAGCTCTTCTCCTGGCTGTGATGGACTTAGCAACGGCGGGGAAGAGAGATAGGCTTTTAACTCCTCGAATGCCTGCTGACACTCGGCAGTCCACTCGAATGATCTCTTCAGCGTGCGGAAGAAGGGCAAACACTTGTCCGTTGCCCTTGACACGAACCTATTTAGTGCTGCTATTTTTCCGTTGAGGCTTTGTATTTCCTTCACATTTCTTGGGGGTGCCATCTCCATTATGGCCCGGATCTTGTCTGGGTTGGCCTCGATGCCCCTTTGAGACACCATGAATCCTAGGAATTTTCCCGCCGTCACTCCGAAGACGCACTTTCCTGGATTGAGCTTCATTTTGTAAGAACGAAGGGTGTCAAATGTTTCCCTGAGGTCTTCCAAGTGATCTTCCTCCCTTCGGCTTTTTACCAGCATGTCGTCAACGTAGACTTGGACATTCCTCCCAATTTTCTATGTGAACATTTTGTTCATAAGCCTTTGGTACGTCTGCCCGCATTTTTCAAGTCGAATGACATCACTTTATAACAGAAGAGGCCTTGGCTAGTCACGAACGAAGTTTTCTCCTGATCAGCTTCATGCATTCGAATTTGGTTGTAACCCTAGAAAGCGTCCATAAAGCTTAACAGTTGGTGCCGAGCCGTAGAGTCCACTAGAACGTCGACTCGTGGGAGGGGATAACTATCTTTGGGGCATGCTTTGTTAAGGTCGGTGAAGTCCACGCACATCCGCCACTTCCCGCTAGCTTTCTTAACCATCACCACGTTCGCCAGCCAATCGGGGTAGTAAACCTCCTTAATGAAACTTGCCTCCTGTAGTTTGCGGACTTCTTCCGCAATGGCCCGATCTCGCTCCAGGGTGAACACCCTCTTCTTCTGTCGAATGGGTGGGAAGGAGGGCGACACATTCAGCCTATGTACCATGACTGAAGGGTCTATCCCTGGCATGTCTTCGTGGCTCCAGGCGAATACGTCTTGATTACTTCTGAGAAAGGTCGTGAGCACTCGACGAAGCGTGGGATTAGCGAGGGTTCCAATTTTGGTTGTTCGGTTGGGCTTGGAGTCGTCAAGAAGTATCTCTTCAAGCTTCTCTACGGGCTCCGTTGTCATCCGGTGTTCTTCTATGTTCATAGCTTGGAGGTGGTCATCCATTTCCATCATGGCTACGTAGCATTCGCGTGCAGCCACCTGGTTTCCGCTTAGCTCTCCCACTCCATAGTTAGTAGGAAACTTAATCATTAGGTGGTAGGTTGAGGTTACAGCCTTCCATGAGTTGAGGGTGGGTCGCTCGATGATAGCATTGTAGGCGGATGAGCAATCGACCACTAGGAATGTTACGTCCTTGGTGGTTTGCTGAGGGTAGTCACCTACCACTACAGATAATGTGACCGCGCCCAAGGGGAACACCCTCGTTCCTCTAAAACCAACGAGCGGGGCGTTCGTTGGAATCAATCGTTCTCTGTTAATCCCCATTTGCTGGAACACCGGGTAGTATAGGATATCCACTGAGCTGTCATTGTCGACTAGCACCCGATGCATGTTGTAGTCCCTTACTCGAATGCTGACAACAAGCGCGTTGTCATGCAGGTGGTGAAGTCGTCGCGCATCTTCTTCCGAGAATCCGATGACGGGGCCTTCTGTTCGCGCTATCTTTGGCATGGAGCCCGTCAGCTGGACGTTTTGGACTGTCCTGAGGTAAGTCTTGCGGGCCTTTTTGACGACCCAGTAATCGTTGTTCCCCCTATGATCATCCTTATGTCTCCTATGGGGGGTCTAGGGCACTCATTATCCCGTTGGTGGGGATGCTCTTGAGGAGGTGGATTTGCTCTCTCCTTTCTAACGAACTTCTGCAATTTCCCTTGCTTGATAAGGGCCTCGATTTGCTGCTTTAAGTCGTAACAATCGGCCGTGTCATGACCGTGGTCACGGTGGAAGCGGCAATATTTGTCCCTTGATCGCTTGTTAGGATCTCCCTTCAGCTTTCCGAGGTAGGTCAGGGCCTCCTCGTCCTTGATTTGCATTAGGACTTGGTCTATTGCGGCAGTTAACGGGGTAAAGTTTGTGAACCTTCCTCCCGGGGACCTAGAGCGCCTTTCATCCCTTTGATCTCCTGTCCTAGCCCTCTTCCGCCTGTGGTCCTGCCGTGTGTCTTCCTATCTCTCCCTCTTCTTGGGTTTTTCCTCCCGAGCCAGCAGCGCGTCTTCAACATTCATGTACTTGGTGGCCCTGTAGAGTACTTTCGACATGGTCTTTGGGTCGTTCTTGTATAAGGAGAACAAAAACTTACCCTTCCGCAACCCATTCGTGAAGGCTGCTACAAGTATTTTGTCATCGGCTTCATCAATCGAGAGTGCTTCCTTATTGAAGTGGGTTATGTAGGATCTTAATGTCTCGTCCTCTTGCTGCTTGATGCTCATCAAGCACGCCGTGGACTACTTATACCTATGTCCCCCGATGAAATACGCAGTATACTGAGCGCTTAGCTCCTTGAAAGTGTTGATGGAATTGGGCGTCAGTCGATTGAACCACACCCTTGTTGGGCCCTTCAGCGTTGTAGGGAAGGCTCTACACATGATTTCATCGGCTACTCCTTGAAGGTGCATCAAGGTCTTGAAAGTTTCTAGGTGATCCAAAGGGTCCTTGACCCCGTCGTAACTGTCTATCTGCGGCATGCGAAACTTATGCGGTAGGGGGAAGGAATTGACGGAGGCAATGAACGGCGAGTCAGTTCGGTTAACAAGATTGTCAAGATCGCTGGACACTTGTCCCTTGAGGGCGTTCATCATAACCTCCATTTGTTCCTTTATTGCCTGCATCTCTGTGATGATATGTGGTGGAGCCGTATCCGTGAGGGATAGGAGGCTCATATTTTGTCGCTCTGGTCTGCTTGGGGCATTACTACCTTCAGGTCCCTCTCGGTCTCGTCGATCGGTGCTGGTACCTTCTTGGTCTTTTTCCTGGGTGCCATGTCCCGCATTCCTTTGGCGTAACTGTTCTTCAAGACCATGATTCTGCTTGGTGAGACGTTCCACTGCTGCCATGAGGGTTTGAACCTGCCTCTCTAAGGCAGTGGGTCACGGCTCGTCTCCAATGTTGTTGGTAGTTGCCATTGAGCGAGTAAGTACCATGCAACTCTTTGTCCGGGAAGCGATAGGCTAAAGTGTGCTAAACCGTTTCCCACGGACGGCGCCAAGTGATGATGCCAAAAAAACCACCAATAAGCTACACGGTTCTCACGTACTCGAAACAACACCTGCGCAACACAAAAAGAGAAGACCTTGCATAGAGCACCGGTGTGGTGCTGGCCAAATACCTTCCGAAGGTCAAGTCAGAACTTCTCACAACTCTAGAGTGCTAGAGCGGGTAAAATTATGTGTACCTTGGCTAGTGAGGGTATTGGGGCTTTTATAGTAGTAGAGGGTTAACATCTCTTCCTTGGCGTAGAAGTCTTTTCCTTATAGGAGTCTTCTTGAGCATATTTGGCGGGATCCTTTCCTTATAGGAATCCTTTGAGTAGCGTCAAACGTGGAGGGCAAGACATTTCCTTATATATCCAATCGTGGGCAGCAAGTAAACCTGCATTAGGGGCGTTAGCTTATCCTACTTCCTTCAACCTTACTAGTGTCAGCCTATTGATGACGTCAGCCTTTAGGTGCGTCTTGCGGGCTCCCCTCATTGCCCCTGTTAGAACTTCGTTTGTGGACACCTACCAAAGGAGGCTAATGATTTTACCTGTAACCTTCAGCTTGTGCCTAATGGCTTTATCTGAAATCATCAGCTTATGCCTTATATGAGTAAGCACTATTTTTATCCTTATCATTGATGATATTTTGATTGTTGGTAATCATGTTGAATCTATATGTGAAGTTAAAGATTTTCTAGAATCCTAATTTGAAATGAAAGATTTGGGTGAAGCTTCCTATGTGTTAGGAATTCAAATTATTAGAGATAGAAAATCAAGAATACTTCAATTATCTCAAGAACAATATATTGATAAAATTTTAAAAAGATTTTATATGGATAGTTCAAATCCAATTGATACTCCTATCCATAAACAAACCAAATTGTCTAAGAAAATGTGTCCTATAAATGATGAAGAGAAAAGAAAAATGGAGCACAGACCTTATGCTCAAGTTGTTGGTAGCATAATGTATGCTATGCTATGTACTAGACCTGACCTAAGCTTTACTGTAAGCCTTGTGAGTAGATTTCAAAGTAATCCAGGTGAGGCCCATTGGGTAGCTGTTAAAAGAATTTTGAGATACATTAAAGGTACAAAAACTCATAAAATGACTTATAGTGGGAAACATTTGAAAGTTATTGGATATTCAGATTCTGATTTCTCTGGTGACACAGATGATGGGAAATGCACTTCAGGTTATGTATTCCTCCTTGGAGGAGGAGCTATTTCCTAGTGTAGTAAAAAACAAAGTTGTGCAGCTAAAAGCACTATGGAAGCAGAATATATAGCATGTAGTAGTGCTATATCAGAAGCTATTTGGATAAAAGGCTTTCTTAAAAGTTTAAATATAAAAGAAATACCAGATGAGCCTATAAAAGTTATGTGTGATAGCCAAGCTGCAATATGCACCATAAAGAGTGGTGAGCTTGGTACAAGAGGTAAACATATTGAACGTCATTATTATTATATTTTTGATGCGGTATTGAAAAATGAAATTCTTGTAGACATCATCAAAGGAGATGGTGGTGGATCCGTTGACAAAGGCAGCTGCTGCAGAGAGTTTCAAGGGACATGTCCGTACTATGAGAGTTATTGAATAATTATTGTACATCTCAAATTATTTGGCCAAGTGGGAGATGTTGGATTGTGTGGCCAAATAGCCCACAATATGGATGTTGAACAGTGTGGTTAAATAACCCACAATGTGTATGTGTGTAATTCTCAAAAGAAATTACCTTACACAATATTGTACATGAGATAATTATTATTAATAAAATTGTTTGAAGAATGGAATTGCATGTTTTGGCCATGATTGGCTGTGTGGGGTTTGACATGGTCAAATATGCAGTTGAGATTTCTCAGGGATAATGAGTTGTGAATGGAGGCAGTGAGGTGGATAAAAGATCTGATTTTAACGTTTAAATAAACGTTAGAGACTTTAACGTTGATGTCCTAATTTGTAGGAATTGAAATGAATGTTGGCAACTTTTGTGGGTCTTTAAATATCTCACTTGAGATCTCTAGATAAGATAACCACACAAAAATCCTACAGAGTGAAAAAACCAATTACAACCCAAACACTATTTCACTCTTATCTCTCCATTTGAATATACGTTTCAGATATTTACTCTTTTAATGTCTTAGTACGTTTCAGATATCTCTTAGTGTTTTAGTTGAATAAGAGTTTTATTTCAATTTGAGTTCTATTTCAATTTTGCTTCATTTAGTAAACTACCACTTTTTTAGTACTCGAGTTTCACAAAATCGAGTTCTAAATAGTACTCGAGTTCAGTGAACTCGAGTTCCTAATGAGTCGCCAGCGTGACACTGCTGACCTGAAATTTGTGTAATTAAAAAAATAATGTGGTACTCGATATTATTGAAATCGAGTACTTCTTTATAGTACTTGAGCTTCATACAGTCGAGTACCTTATTTTTTTTTTCTTTTTTTTTTTAATCTCCCGTAGTAACTCAATCTTGCATCTTCTCTCAAATTCACCAACTATTTATAGCCAAAGTTCAGCCGAAATATCAATAGTTACACTGACATGAAACTTGTCAAGTCAAAGAAAATGGCAAGCATTTATGGCCAAAGTGTCATCCATTTCGGCCAAAAGGAAAGAAGCATGAATTTGGTTTGCATGTCAAGTGTTGTTCCTGGCCATCTTCTTTGACAATTCATGAAGAAGATTTAATGCAAGCTCTTGAATTTCTTCACACAAGAAACTTCTTGAATATCATGCATCTTCCTGACATGGGCATGCAAGCCATTTAATGGTTTGTTGGCTAATGTCAAGTCACTAAGTTTGACTATTCAAGCCATTCCAACAAACAAAAAGTAGAAAAAAAAAAAACAAGATACTCGACTACACTAAGCTCGAGTATTATAAAGAGATACTCGATTTCGCTAATATCGAGTACTATACTGTTTTTTTTTAAATTCCAGGTCAGTAGTTCCACGCTGGCGACCCACTAGGAACTTGAGTTCACTAAACTCGAGTACTATTTAGAACTCGATTTTGTGGAACTCGAGTATTAAAAAAGTGGTAAATTGCTAAATATTTTCGAAATAGTGCTAGTTTGCCACAAATTTTGCCAAAACATAGTATTGGGCTATTTTCACCGTGAAAATGTGTAACCAACACAAAAGGTTCAAAAAGAATGTTAGCTACTTTGGGGTACTCTTACTTATTATTAGTCTTATATTCTATATTTATATTTATATAGTCTGTCATCAATCCCAATAATTCATATCGAGTGACGTTAGTGATGACAACCGATTAAAACAATGAAAAATATTATGAAAATGTGTAACCAACACAAAAGGTTCAAAAAGTGCATATTACGTCCAAAAGTTTTGTGTTTGTTTTTCGAATTTTACTTTTTAATTCCCCACCTTTTCCAAACCGGCTTACCTCCACCTTTAAATATATAAATATATATATATATATATATATATATATATATATATATATATATATATATATATATATCTCTTTTTTGATAAGTATAACCAAACCTTTCATTAAAAAAAAAAAAAAAAAAAAAAAAAAAAAAAAAAAACCAAACCTTGCCAAAGGACAAAATTTAACTACAAAACCAGTTGTAGCTTATGTCTACAAACTGCTGTAATAAACTCACATGTGTAAAAAATGGCATGTGCATTGCACATGATTACTTAAGTAAACTTAACCCAACTTTTTTTTTTTTTTTTTTGAGAAAGAAAACTTAACCCAACTAACCCTAATTAACTACACCACTTATTAAAAAAATAAAAAATAAAGACTAAAAAACTAAGACACCTATATGTATACTTTCTCTCTCTCTTCGACTTCTCTATAAACCCAAAAACACAATCCCTCTTCTTTATAAACCAGAAACCCAATCCCTCTCTCTTTCATCGACTTCTCACCACCGATCATCCTAATCCCTCTTCTCCCTCCACCACCGGTCACACCAATCCATATATTTTAAATAGATGAGACTTACTATTGTGCAATCATTAGAGAAAAAAAAAAAAATGTCAGTAAGAATTATTAAACCAAAGCACTGATTTCCATACCTTAAAAATGAACAGTTGTTTGTAACTCATCAAAATCTTTGCTTGGTTGGTTGTAGGTTCTACACTCTTCTTAAGGTGGTGATTATATTTGATGGGTTGAAGCTTGTAATTGAATTAGTTTGGTCACAGCAGCGAGTATGCCATAGAACCTGATTTGAAATTTTATTGGAATTCTTGAAAGAAGTTCCACGTGTGATGGAGGATTTAACAAACAAACTACATGGGCATTCTTTACCGTAAGGGTTTTAGTGCCATTGTCTCTTTTCTTCTATTTCCACCACCACAAGCACTAATATTGAAACAATTTCAGGGCTGATCTAAAGTGATGACACAAACAAATATCTAAAGAAAATTAATTTAGATATTCAAATTTATCCCAATTATAATTTAAACAAGTACCTTTTCTTTTATTTAAGGCCTACTACCATTCAGATTTTGCTGAATGGCGAAATAGGGTTCATGCAGCTCACTCAAAATTGTTTGGATCTTAGTTTCCCTTTCAATCTTCCTTCGATAATAATAGTTGTAGAATGGTGACTACAAAATTCCACATTTTGGGACTACTTTAGAATGGTATTACCATATTATTGCATTGCAGGGAGGAGGGATTGAGGTGACCAGTGGTGAGAAGTCGATGAAAAAGAGAGGGATTGGGTTTTTGGGTTATAGAGAAGAGGGATTGTGTTTCTAGGTTTATAGAGAAGTCAGAGAAAGGGAGAGAGAGAGAGTACGCATAGGTGTTTTAGTTTTTATTTTTTATTTTTTTAATAGGTGGTGTAGTTAACTAGGGTTAGTTGGTTTAAGTTTACTTAAATAATCATGTGCAATGCACATGTCATTTTTTACATGTTAATTTATTAGAGCAGTTTGTAGACTTAGGCTACAACTGGTTTTGTAGTTAAACTTTGTCCCTTACCAAATGCAAATCTGTCAACAACAATAATAGAGGTGGACATCCAAGTATCCAACTATAGTTTTTTATTATATAAATGCTTCTTTCTAAATTTGTGAAGTAAAATATTACTCTTGCATACCTTATTATATAAAACTGAATCCTTTGACTTTTAGTTAACCCCTCCACAATTTTCCACATAGCATTTTTTATTTATATTTTTTAATTTGATTTAATTCGATTTAGTTCTTTTAATTTTATAGCACCAAATTGCAGAAAATTTATTAAATTTCTTTTTTTAAAAATTAAATTTAGTTATTTGGTGTCATACAATCACTATACTTAAAGGAGACCTAAATTATCACCTAATTAGGGAATTTTTAGATAATTCTAACAAACTATATAATAACTCCATTAATATAAATCTATCCTAAAAAATGGAATATATCTCCATTAATTTGATAATTTTTACATTGATGACATTTAAAAAAAAAAAAAATTCTATCATATTTCCTTATATCTATCAATCATGTTTTCTTTCTCTTCTTTTTTTCATTTTTTTATATTAACGTTCATTATTATAATTTCAATAGGATTTAAACTCTATAATTATATCAAATGAGACTCAACAAATATATATCATTTTACATTCATGTATATGTATATGTATATGTATGTATTGGGTTTAATTAAATTGGAATTATCTTTGAAACTTTGGTTTTGATTGAAGAATGAAAATGACAGAAGAAGTATGTTCCAATATTTGGAGTCTTATGTATATGTGTTTTTGTAGTTTAAACTTGGTATTTGAATTGTTAAATTGTTAATTCACAGTTTCATTATTCATCTATTAATCATGAATAATAATATTGCTATTTGCAACCATCATGATATGGTATCAATGATATGATCATTCCGAATGCTTTCCTTTAGAGTTTAGATAGAGTCTATTTTATGATTAAAAAAATTTTACAATTAAAAGACTTTTGAAATTACATTTTTTTAAAGAAAATTAATTGGATATGTTGGATCTTAAATGACTTCTATTAAACTTCATCTTTTATGGCATTATTAAAAAGAAAACTCATATAGATAGGTATTAGGATATTATTTGGAACTATCATAATGGACTAACGTATTGCACATGGTACGGATCTAACTGTAACATCCTATGCTATAAAATAAAAATTGGGCCTATGGTTATCTTCTCTTTGCAAAAAATGGTTAAATTCTCATTAATTGTGATAGTTCACTTTTAGGTAAAATGAAACTCTATTAACTAAGTTTTAAGAAAATTAAAATTCTATTTCAAAAAATTTCCAGAACATTAGATTTTATTTTAATTATTTTAATAATTTTGTATTGTAAAAGAATAAAATTTATACATTATATACAATCATTACTTCAGTTACTTTCTAAATGATAGAGGATATGAGAATGCAATTTGTAGATCTACTATCAAGATAATATAGATTAGATTGGTGGTGGTTAGTAGATTTAAATGCAATTGAGTATTGTGTGAAGTCATTACTATAGAATAGAACACGCCAAGATGTGTTATGTGGAATCAATAATATGAAGGAAGAAGAATTTTTCTAAACCATTATATTGAACAAAAAATTACTTATTTTCATTCATTTTCAAGTTATACATTTTTTTAAGTCAAGTTGTAGACACTCGATTTTGCACCGATAATTTGATCTTGGAAGATGACTAAAGTGACCATTCATATACCCCAAAATTTAGAGTTGCATTACATATATTAATTCATTCATTGCAAATCATAAAAGTGATATTGGATTTCTAGCAGTCGTGACGGTATGTTCGATTTTCAAATCAGAATGTTGGATTGAAAGATATCATATGATCAAGTTTTCACGGTCTGCATGCATTTTTTTTGGGTGGAGTTGATCACGCATGATTAATTTAAATTAAGTGTCAAGAAAAGGCCTGCTTGCATGGGAATAAAATGGACAATCAGATGACAAAAAAAAAAAAAAAAAAAATTGTGGATAATCAAGCCTTTTTGGAATATTTATCTACAAGATAATTATCACTTTAAAGACCTGAATATCAAGAAAAAAGGGATTAAATTTTAGAATACATATTAAAAATGCTTCTAGGTACGATTCTCGACTAAAAAATCCTCAAAAAGGGAGTCCAAATTGGACCAAAACTCAAATGCGGACTTGGCACCCAAGAGGGCCATTCGGCACTCTTGGAGTGCCGATCGGCACATGTGAAGTGCCGATTGGCCCAAATTTGCGGCCCGGCCCGGTGACTTCCTAATTAAGATAAAGCCTATCTTTTTTGACTTTTTAGAGATAAGGACGCGTTTCAATTCGTATATGATCTCATTCAGCATCCCAACCTCTATAAATAGGGGAAACAAATCAGAATTAAGGGCTCTTCTCTTCTAACTTTTCGATTCCCCTTACGTTAAAGACGTTCTAGAGGCTTTTACTTTAGGAACTTCTTTTTTTTGTAAGCAAAGCATTTTAGACCTCAAAGAAGTGAATAAACTTCTTTGATTTCTTATAGTCCAAGAATGTATTGACCCCTTGTGATGAATTAATTGATTAATTGACACTGCGATTTGTTTACGAATGGGGAAAACCTACATGGCAAAAACCCCACCGGGTGATTTTAAGGTCACCACTCCTGAGAATCCACTATTATCAAAACAAGCGGTTACAAGTAAAGGAATCCCAGTACCTTATACCAACCTATAGTTGAACCCTTACCCCAATACCTAATTGGACTTGTTCTGTAGTGACAATCTCTCCTTTCAATGCACGGCTCCTAGTTCGTGACTAACCAATAGATGTGCGGATCCAAGTACGCAACTTGATCACCAACTTAAGAAGGATGTTGGCTACAAAGTTCTTCAGATCATCACAAGATGAAGATCATGAAGTTGCTTGGTCACAAAACCCTATGGTGTACAAACACAGCAGCTTTTTCAAGAGAAAGAAGAACTAGGGCAAACTAGGTTTCTAGTCACACTTTTCTTCACACTTGTGGAATTGTGCTCTTGTGCAACTTGTATAACCTTTGATGGCCCTTAAAATAATCCTTATATATGTTTAGGGTTATGAGAAAAGAAAGCCCAAACATACATTCACGGATTGGATGAAAATCAGCTCTGAAAAACTGAACTTCATAAATCTCGATAGATAGCCATCTATCGAGCTGGCTATCGAGCCACGGGCTTCAGCAGCTTTTAAATCTCGATAGATGCTAGCTGTCGAGTTTTAAAATCTAGCACTTCAATACTTGATTCTTGGACAGACTTGCATGGCTTTAACACTTGAACTTGAAACCTTGTTTCTTGAAGCATTAAACACATCCTAGACCTACCCAATTACAAGTAAAGTGCGTTTTGTCAAAGGATTAGCCAATTACATAAAATATTGACATATGTTCCTAACATTGAATCACATATGTCCTAACAATCTCCCCCTTTGGCAATCCGTGACAAAACCACAACAAACAAATGAAAATATGAGAGAAGCCATAAATCACTCTACTCATATTCACTTGTTGAATACAATAAAATCTATCCTAACATAAACTCTTGAAAAAATTTGCAAGAAGAGAGTTTATGGCAAGTAGACTTTGACAACTTATATTTCTGAAACACTTTAAACAAATCTCATCACGGCATCTTAGTGTGAAATAGGAATAATAGATTGCGTACAATAAATAAGGAGCATGTGCATAAAGAGAGAAAAGAAACAACACATGTAAAGATAGGTGAAAGAACTGTAATAACAACCTCTAATGTATATATATCAACAAGTACAAGGTTTGCTATCACAATATGATCACAAGATCCAAGGTACATGAACAATGTATCTAAAAAAGAGAGAAAAGAAAAAGATGCATAAAATCCTTACTACATCCTTCAAGATATGAACACTCCCCCTATCTCCTATACTAACCCTCCCCCTATGAGTATGACTACTCTCATCTCAAAACAACTTCCCCTTTTTGTCATGAGTGACAAAGGGTAAGTAAATCAAGTAGACATCTCATCATCACTAGGCGAGCCATCATCATCCTTAGCACTGCCAGAGCCATCATCACTCTTATCCTCAGATGCTCAGGAGAGGAAGCCACTGTGTAACCACCTATTATAGCCTGTCGTCGTGCGATACGACCAACACGGGTGTTCACCTAACACAACTCATCGCTGAGAGTGTCTAGGCGAGCATCCATTCGCACAAGCTGTGCCATGATGGCTTCAAGTGTCACTCCACCCGCTGAAGAAGAAGGAGCAGAGGTGGATGGAGCAGTAGAAGCTGGAGGTGCGACCGTCTCAGTCCGGGGCTGCCTCGAGCAAAGCTGTGCAAAATTCCACTTAATGGTAACGGCGTCAATGGCACACATATATGAGAAGTGGGGAGAATCGGGATAGGAGATGGAAAAATGGTGAAGGAGCCTCGTGATAGCGGAAGGAAAAATGAGCTTATCATGAGTTGCCGTGTCCTTATAGACATCTAGAAGGGAGAGTATAAAGTGTGAGGGGAAGTCAACAGAGAGATCTTCAATGAGGGATAACAAAAAGCAAGCATAAGGCTCTGTGATAGTGTTATAGTGAGACAATGGATGAAGAACAAATGTCATCACCATGTTAAGGATTCTCGGACCTTTAGCAAAGGCCAAGCATAAGGTGTTTTGACGGTCACCCCATGAAGAAGGTGTCTCACAAAATAGAGACGAGAGTTCGTCTTTGGACACTATCTTCAGACGCTGACAACCAAGGTAGTCAGGATGCGCTACCTTAGGGACGTGTAGTACCTCAGATACAATATCCGGAGTAACTACCATGTGAATACCTCGAATGTGAGTAAAAAACTGACGTATAGAGTAATCAAATTCGTGCATATTGGAGTAGAACTTTTGTATGATCACGGAAGGGCACGTGACCGAGATGCCCACAAAGTGACTCCCAACCCCTACTGTGGATGACAGTGGGTAGGTCAATGTCAGAGAAGTCTGACAGAATGACTTGGCGTTTCGAATGAATGCTGCGTCGTGAAAAGTTCTCCAAGAAGTCCGATTTGGCATTCTCATCACGGAACCAAACGTGAGAGGGAGTGGGGTCAGATGGAGAAGAAGAAGAAGATGTCCTAGAACGAAGAGGGTTCCGGGATGGAATAGATTTACGTTTAGGTGCCATGACGCAACTAACGTAAGAGGAAGGGAAAGAGAGAAAGAGAGGGAGACAATCAGAAAAGTACCAAACAGCAAATATATCAAAATATATAGAATTGAAGGTATGTATGCATGAGAATGCATGAACATATGACATGCAAATATAAATTCATCATAGGCTCAGCCCAATCCAAACCTATCAGCACACAACATTGCAACAAATATAGCACACATCTATAATGCATGAAAATATTGTTATAATGCAAATATGATGCAATGCATGAAGTTTTAAACTCAATGAAGCAACACCTAACCCAAAATTTTTAGACAAACTCATCAATTTTGAAAAACCCCCAAAAATTCTTCAAAAATCAAAACTTAGGTCAGAAAAGAGTGAAATGCATGATTAATGAGTGAGAAAGATTTATACTAGATGAAGAACACTTGATTTAGGTCGAAGATCAAGTGAGGAATGTCAGGGGTTTGAGTTTGAGGAGTTTTGGAGTGAGAAAAGAGAGAAACTGTCGAGAGAGATCGAAGAAAATGAGTGAGAAATTGCGAGCCGCCCTTTTTATAGAAAAAAAACATAAAGCTCGATTGATTGAGAGCTATTGAGAGCTATCAAGCTTTAAAAAAGCGTGATTTAGCTACCGAACTAGCTATCGAGGATCTAACAAGAGATTTTCTCAATAGAGAAGCTCGATGGATCGAGGTAGCTATCGAGGAGACAGAAAGTTTCTCGATTGATCTCACTAGCTATTGAGAGCTGTCGAGAATGCGATAAAAAGAAGCTGAAGAGTCTCGATAGATAGCTTATCTGTCGAGATCTATCGAGAAGCTATTGAGATTGCTTAAAAACATTTTTTTAAGGGAGAGAAAAACACAAATATGAGTGCAATCAACCATGCTACTCAACCAAAAATCCAAACAACATTTTTAAGCTCTCAAAAACATCTCTTAACACATAAACACAAAAAAAAAAAAAAAAAAAAAAAAGAAGTTTTAAGCACAAAGATCCAAAACACACATACACACACACTAAACAAGTCTAACTAATTTTATATTTCAAAAACAAGTTAAGACAGTTTAGTGAGCATACATTAACACAAGTAATCCTTTTGATGGCTAAATCACATTGTACCTGCACATGTATCAAAAGTAATAAAGAATATTGCGTGTTGTGTGTGAAAAACATCGCAAGATTGCATAAGTGTCTACATGTTATGACGATTTGAGATATGAGAAAATCACTTTAACTCACACACAATTATAACTGTTTGATGGGGACTATCACCTCCGAGGTACATTCTATAACTCCCACATCTCCTAGAATACACGCTTGCAATCATATATAAAGCATTTTGATCTTTTTGCTTTTATTTTTCTTTGCATATTTTTCTTTTTAAGCAAACCATGCATGGGCATATAAGAGATAGAAAAGAAATACCCAATTATTTTAAACATTTGACATTCCACTTTTGCTATGCCAAAGCATACAAATGTCATTTCATGATTGGTGGGCAACAGTGGTGAGATGGTTATTTATGCCTTTCTCTTAGAATTTTCTAGTCCTTCTTGTCAAAAAGAGTGATACGAGTGTTAAGTACAAGAGATCATTTAATCTTACTTATCACAAACACGAGCCACAAAGCTCACTTGCTTAGATGTGCATAGAGATGCTCATCTAAGCTACAAAAGATACAAAGTTTAGAAAACTTTGTTTCAATGGCCATCCAAGGTACACAAGTACCAATGTACACAAACGCACACTGTTTTTGTATATTTTTTATTTTTCAATTTTGATTTTTTTATTTTTATATGAAAAAAAAAATAAAACAAAACTGAAATGTAACAAAAAAAAAAACATGTTAAACAAGACAAATCAATGCATAAAACTAGATTGACTCATAATAATAAAGCAAAACACACAAGTAATGCAAAACAAAAACACGAAGGGGAGAGAGAGAAAAAGTGACAGAATCACTTTGAGCCCTTTTCCTTCCACACCTTGGAAGAACCTTTTCGTTTAGCAAACCCTTGATCTAGCGGTGAGGGGGAAGAGTTAAAACCGTTCAAGTTTGAAAGGAACATAAGGGCTTTGAGAAGATCTCCAAGAGGAGCAAAAGATGATGGAAACTGATTTTGGTCTCCCGATGCGATCATGTTGTTGCTTTTTGGAGTGGCTAACCACTTGTAGCAATTAGGTCGAGTATGTCCGGCTGCACCGCAGTGATGACAAAAATGTTGCCTTTTCTACTTAGGCTTTTGAGAGTTTCCCTTCTTAGCTCTAGGGTTCTTAATCTCTTTCTTATCAAGCTTAGGGGATCTTCCTAAGATAGATTTACCCTTGTCTATGTTCTCACTAGCTAATTCATTCTTAACATCATTGTTCTCAGTTTCAACATTATTAGTAGGAGGAACAAAAATAGTAATACTAATAGAAGCAATACTAGGAGAAGAGAAATCATACCCTAAACTGGTTCGATCAGAAGTAGATTTCTGATAATTAAGCATCTCATCGAGCTTAGTGCTTGAAGTCATTTCCAGCTGAGCTCTAACTTGGAACAGTTCTGCCTCAAGCTTCTTGGTCTTCTCAGCTAAGAAATTATTCTCAAACCTCAGTGCTCCAATAGTCTGATTGGCTTTATCAAACTTTGTAGAGATTTCTTCTCGCTCAAGTTCCACATCACTAAGCTTCTTGGTGGCCAACCTATACAACTTCTCATGCTTTTCTAAGACCTTGTATAACTTTGCATAGGTTGTGTGAATATCATCTTGTTCATCCATCTTTTCAAATTTAGACTCTACCAATTCCTCTTCTTCATCCACATCTTCAATAATCCCCTCAGTAGGATTTACAGTGGTAGTGAAGGCATTTAGGATTCCATCACCCTTATTATCGGAGTCATCCTCAGGCTCGGTGTCACTCAACGTAGCAGCAAGTGCCTTGCTCTTTGTAATGGTCTTGAGATATGTAAGGCACTCTTGTTTCATGTGACTGAAGCCTTGACACCCAAAGCACTTTGTTCCTGAGGGTACAGTGTACTGACCGCCATTCCTATCCTTCTTCCCTTTGTCTTGACTCTTGAATTACGAAGAACTGGATTGCTTTCGGTCCTCGTCAAATCCTTTTGCATTGGCAGTCTTCATAAACTTCTTGAACTGCCTCGTGATATAGGATTTCATCTTAGAATCTCCATCATCTGAAGACTCATCTGTGTCACTGCTCTTGGCTTTCAAAGCCGTGCTCTTGCTCTTGCTTGATTTTCCGATCCTTGTCAAACCCAACTCATAGGTCTGCAAATTGCCAACCAACTCTGTCAAAGGAATTTTGTCGATATCCTTTGACTCCTCAATCGAGGTGATCTTGGCATGGAATCTCTCGGGTAGAGATCTGAGCACCTTTCTCACAATCTTGAGTTCAAGAATGGTTTCCCCAAGATTAAATGCTAAGTTTACTTTGTCCTTGAGCTTGGCATAGAACTCATCAAACGACTCATCCTCCTCGAAGCTTGTAGTGAGCCTTTGAAGTTTTGAATCCTTGATAGCCTGGGTTCCTTCATAGGTTGTGATAGGCCAAAAACGTATTGACCCCTTGTGATGAATTAATTGATTAATTAGCCAAGTTTATTAATTAATCAAATTAACATGCAAACACGTGCTAGCATAAACAAATCACCAATTAAACTAAGTATGCAGCGGAAAATAAATTGACACGGTGATTTGTTTACGAATGGGGAAAACCAACACGGCAAAAACCCCACCGAGTGATTTTAAGGTCACCACTTCCAAAATTCCACTATTATGACAACAAGCGGTAATAAGTAAAGGAATCCTAGTACCTTATATCAACCTACAGTTGAACCCTTATCTCAATACCCAATTGGACTTGTTCTGTAGTGACAATTTCTCATTTTCAATGCATGGCTCCCAATACGTGACTAACTAATTGCATGGATCCTAGTACACGACTTCAATCACCAACTAGAGAAGGTTGTTGGCTACAAAGTTCTTCAGTTCATTCGTGATGAAGATCCAGAAGATGTTTAGTCACAAAACCTTACGATGCACAAACACAGCAACTTCTTCACAAGAACGATGAACTAGGACAAATTCTATCTCCGATCACAATTTGCTTGAACAAACTTTGCTTAACACTTGTGCAACTTGTGTCACCTTTGACGGCCCTTAAAATAATCCTTTTATATATCTAGGGTTGTGAGAAAAGAAGGCCCAAACACATAATCACGGATTAGAGTCAAAACAGAACTGAAATTCTGTTTTTCATAAACCTCGATAAATGCCTATCTATCGAGCTGCTGTTGAGCAGCTATCGAGCCACGAGGCTGGAACAGCTCTTCAAGCTCGATAAATGGCTAGCTGTCGAGCTTTAATGACAGACACTTTTCAGACTTGAATCTTGGACAAACTTACATGGCTTCAACACTTGATCTTGAAACACAGTTTCTTGAAGTATTAACCACATCCTAAATCTACCCAAATATAAGTAAAGTGTGTTTTGTCAAAAGATTAGCCAATTACATAAAATGGTGACATATGTTTCTAACAAGTGAATCACATATGTCCTAACAATCTCCTCTTTTGGCAATTTGTGACAAAACCACAACAAACAAATGAGATGTGAGAGAAGTCATAAATCAGTCAATTCATATTCACTTGTTGAATACAATAAAATCTATCCTAACACAAACTCTTGAAAAACTTTGCAAGAAGGGAGTTTATGGCAAGTAGACTTTGACAACTTGTATTTCTAAAACACTTTAAACAAAACTCATCAAGGCATCTTTGTGTGAAACATAAATAATAGATTGCATACAAGAAATAAGAAACATGTGCATAAAGAGAGAAAAGAAACAACACATGTAAGGGTAGGTGAAAGAAACATACATCAACATATAAAGAAGATAAGTACAATATATGTCAATAATTGTCACAAGACCCATGTATAAGAATAAATGTATCTAAAGTAGAGAAAATAAAAAGATACAAATAATCCTCACTACATCCCTCAGATATCAACACTCCCCCTAACAAAATGGTCTTATACTAACTCTCCCCCTAAGAATGACTACTCTCATATAACTACTCTCTATTTTCGTCAGAGTGACAAAGGGTAAGAGTGTCAAGTAGACATCTCATCAGTAGAGGTAGCATCTCCATTATTATCATCATCGGAAGCATCATCGTCATCACCATCATCATCATCCTCAGCCTCAGAATCAAAAGCCATTGGAGGAGGTGGAGGAGAAGCCTCAGGAGCGAAGCCACCCATGATCGCCTGCCGCCTTGTAATACGGCTGACACAAATGTTCACCTGATACAGCTCTATAGAGAGTGTATCAAGGGGAGCATCCATGCGCTGAAGCTGTGCCATGATTTCTCCGAGTGACACATCGCTCGTAGAAGATGAGGAAGCGGATGTGGATAGAGCATATCGAGATGGAGTCGAACGGGAGGGAGGAGCTACTGACCCAGACTGCCTCGACCTAAACTGCGCCTCGCTACGTTTAACAATAGCGTAGTTTATGGCACACATAAAAGGTGGTCGGACATTGGAAAAGGAACAGAAAAATGGCGTAAGATCCTCGTGATAGTCGAAGGAAAGATGAGCTTATCACGGGACACCGAATCCCTATGACATCTAGGATAGATAGAATAAAGTGAGAAGGAAAATCTATGGTAAGATGCTTAAGAAGGGACAACAAAAATCGAGCACGAGGCTCTATGGTAGAGTTATAGTGAGAAAGAAGGTGAAGAACGAATCTCATAACCATGTTAAAAAACGAGGACCTTTTGCAAAGTCTGAATAGTAAATGAACTGACCCTCACCCCAATCAGAAGGGCGCTCACAAAAAGCAGATTTGAGCTTATCTTTGGACACAGTCCTCAGACGCTCACAACCAGGGTAGTCAGGAAACTTTACCCTAGGGACACGGAGCACATCCGCAACAAGCTGCGGTGTGACAGCAATACGTGTACCTCGAACACGAGTGTGAAAGAGAGGTACTGAAAAATCAAATCCATGCATGTTGGAGTAAAACTCCTGGATCAGCATGGATGGACATGTGACCGGGACGTCACACAGTGACTCCCAACCCCGACTATGAATGACATTGGGTAAGTCAGTGTCAGCGAAGTTCGCCAAACGAGAAAAGTTCTCCGAGAAGGCCGTACAGGCATCCTCATCACAGAACCGAATATGTGATGGAATAGGATTAGAGGAAGTGGATGCCCCAGAATGAAGAGGGTTCCGGGACGGAGCAGACTTTCGTTTAGGTGCCATAGACATGACTAACGTAAACGAAAAGAGAGGGAGAGAAAGAGACAATCAGAAGAGTCCCAAGTAGTTCAAATATATCAAAATATATTGAAAAGAGAGTACGTATGCATGGGAAATGCATGAACATGTGACATGCAATATAAAAGGCATCATGGGCTCAGCCCAATCCAATCCTACCAGCACACAATCAATTTGCACACATCTAAATGCATGATAATACTGTTATAATGCTTATGTGATGCAATGTATGAGATTTTAAATACATTTAAGCAAAAACCCATCCCAAAATTTCAACAAAAACTCATCAATTTTGAAAAACCCCAAAACTTTTCAAAAACCCCAAAACTTAGGTTTCAAAACATGAAATGCATGTAAATGAGAGAAAAGAAACTTACCGAGTGAAGAGGAAAACTTGAAAAAGCTTGAAAAACACTTGGAAAGAGGTTTGGAGTGAGAGAGAGTGTTTAGGGAGGTGAAAAGATGAATCTGTCGAGAGAGCGATCGAGAGAAGTGAGAACCGGATCGCGCTGAACCTTTATATAGAAGGTCAGTAAAGCTCGATAGATAGAGGTGTCAAGAAAGGTGTCGAGATTTAAAGCATCGATAGATGCAGCTGTCGAGAGGTGTCGAGGAAGAATTCATCAGATACGATTAAAGAAGCTCGATCGATCCACTAGCTGTCAAGAAGCTATCGAGGATTCAAGAACTTTCTCGATCGATCCACCTAACTGTCGAGAAGGTGTCGAGATTGCGATAAGAAATAGCTTAAGAGCTTGACAGATAAGCCAGGTGTCGAGGAGGTTTGAGAAGCTGTCGAGATTGTTTAAAAACAGTTTTTCAAGAGGGGAAAAACACAGATATGAATGCAATTAAGCATGCAACTCAACCAAGGATCCAATCACCATTTTAAGTTCTCAAAATCATCTCTCAACAAAAATGTGAAGCACGTAGATCCCAAAAACACACACACACACACACACACTAAACAAGTCTAACCAATTTTATATTTCAAAAATGAGTTAAGACAGTTTAGTGAACATACATTAACACATGTAAACCTTGTGATGGTCAAATCACATTGTACCTGCACACGTATCAAGAGTAGCAAAGAATATTGCGTGTTGTGTGTGAAAAACATCGCAAGATTGCATAAGTGTATACATGTTATGACGATCTGAGATATGAGAAAATCACTTTAACTCACACACAATCATAACTGTTTGATGGGGACTATTGTCTTCGAGGTACATCCTATAACTCCCACATCTCCTAGAATACACGCTTGCAATCATATTTAAAACATTTTGATCTTTTTGCTTTTTATTTTTTTCTTTGCATATTTTTCCTCTTTTTTTATTATTTTTTTTTTTATTTTTATTTTTAAGCAAATCATGCATGGGTATATGATAGAAAAGAAATACCCAATTATGTTAAGTATTTGACATTCCAATTTTGCTATACCGAAGCACACAAATGTCATTGACACTGCACTTTTGCTATGCCGAAGCATACAGATGTCATTTCATGATTGGCGGGCAACAGTAGTGAGATGGTTATTTATGCCTTTCTCTTAGGATTTTCTAGTCTTTCCCGTTAAAAAGAGTGATACAAAGTGTTAAGTACAAGAGATCACTTAACCTTACTCATCACAAACATGAGCCATAAAGCTCACTTGTTTAGTTGTGCATAGAGATGCTCATCTAAGCTACAAAAGATACAAAGTTTAGAAAACTTTGTTTCAATGGCCAGCCAAGGTACACAAGTACCAATGTACACAAAACACACTGTTTTTGTATTTTTCTGATTTTTCATTTTTTTTTATTTTTATATAAAAAAAAATAAACAAAATTGAAAACAAACAAAACATGTTAAACAAAGCAAAGCATATAAACGAGACTAACTCAAAATAAAAGCAAAACACACAAGTTATGCAAAAAAAAAAAAAAAAAAATACAAAGAGAGAGAGAAGAAAGTGATAGAATCACTTGGAACCCTTTTCCTTCCACACCTTGGAAGAACCTTTCCTTTGATTAAATCCTCGAATCGGTGGTGAGGGGGAAGAATTGAAACCATTCAAGTTCGAAAGGAATATGAGGGTTTTGAGAAGATCTCCAAGGGGAGCAAAAGTTGATTGAAGCTGATTCTAGCTTCCAGATGCTATCATGTCGTTGCTCTGTTGAGTGGCTAACCACTTATAGCAATTTGGTCGAGTATGACCGGCAACTCTACAATGATGACAAAGATGCTGCTTCTTTTGTTTAGGCTTTTGAGAGTTAGCCTTCTTATCCCTAGGGTTTTTAGCTTCCTTCTTATCTTGCTTAGGGGGTGCTCCTAAGATAGATTTACCTTTGTTTATGTTCTCACTAGCTAAATCAGTTTTAACATCATTGTTCTCAATTTCAACATTATTACTAGGAGGAACAAAAATAGTAGTATTAGTAGAAGTAATATTAGAAGAAGAGAAACCATACCCTAAACCTGTTCAATCAGAAGCAGATTTCTGAAGACTGAGCATCTCATCAAGCTTTGCACTTGAAGTCCTCTCCAATTGAGCTTTGACTTGGAACAACTCCGCTTCAAACTTCTTGGTCTTCTCAGCTAAGAAATTATTTTCAAACCTCAATGCTCCAATAGTCTGATTAGCTTTATCAAACTTTGTGGAAAGCTCTTCACGATCAAGTTCCACATCATTGAGCTTTTTGATGGCCAACCTATAAAGTTTCTCATGTTTCTCAGAAAGCTTGTATAGTTTCTCATAGGTTGTATGGATATCATCTTGATCATCCATCTTCTAAAACTTGGACTCTACCAATTCCTCTTCTTCATCCACATCTTCAACAATCCCCTCAGTAGGATTGACAGTGGCAGTGAAGGCATTCAGGATTCCGTCATCCTCATTGTTGGAATCATCCTCAAGCTCGGTGTCGCTCAAAGTAGCAGCGAGTGCCTTGCTCTTTCCAATGCTTTTGAGATATGTAGGACAATCCTGTTTCATGTGACCGAAGCCTTGACACCCAAAGCACTTAGGTCCTGTGGGAATAGTGTATTGACTGCCATCCCTAGCATCCTTTTTCCCTTTGTCTTGACTCTTAAACAGAGAAGAACTAGATTGCCTACGGTCCTTGTCGAAGCCCTTCTTATTGGCATCTTCATGAACTTCTTGAATTGCCTGGTGATGTAGGACTTCATCTTAGAATTTTCATTGTCTGAAGACTCATCAGTGTCACTGCTCTTGGCCTTCAAGGCTATGCTCTTGCTCTTGCCCGACTTACCAATCCTTGTTAACCCTAGCTTGTAAGTCTGCAGATTACCAACCAGCTCTGTCAAAGGAATCTTATCAATGTCCTTTGATTCCTCGATCGCCGTAATCTTGGCATGGAATCTCTCAGGTAGAGATTTGAGCACCTTTCTCACAATCTTGGGTTCAGGAATGGTTTCCCCAAGATTGAAAGCTGAGTTCACTATGTCCTTGAGCTTGGCATAAAACTCATCGAATGACTCATCCTCCTCCATCTTAATCTCTTTGAAGCTTGTAGTGAGCTTCTGAAGCTTCGAATCCTTGACAGCCTTAGTTCCTTCATAGGTTGTCTGGAGGATGGTCCATGTTTCCTTTGCAATTTCAGTGGAGGATATCTTCTTGAATTCCTCATTAGTGACTGCACTGAACAAAGCATTCAATGCCCTGCTGTTGAAGTTTACCGCCTTGATCTTGACTTCATCCCAATCGGCCGGCCCTTCCTTTGGCTTGGTCCAGCCTATCTCAACAGCTTGCCACACCTTCTTATCTAGAGACTGCAAGAAAGCTCTCATGCGTACTTTCCAGTATGCATAGTTAGTGCCATCAAATAAAGGAGGTATGATTAAAGACTGTCCTTTATCCATGACAAACAGGGGTCAATGGATCAACACAACAAAGATTAAAACCTAATCAGAGTGTGCCTTCTCTGATACCACTTGATAGGCCAAAAACGTATTGACCCCTTGTGATGAATTAATTGATTAATTAGACAAGTTTATTAATTAATCAAATTAACATGCAAACGCGTGCTAGCACAAACAAATCACCAATTAAATTAAGTATGCAACGGAAAATAAATTGACACGGTGATTTGTTTACGAATGGGGAAAACCAACACGGCAAAAACCCCATCGGGTGATTTTAAGGTCACCACTCCCAAAATTCCACTATTATGACAACAAGTGGTTACAAGTAAAGGAATCCCAATACCTTATACCAACCTACAGTTGAACCCTTACCCCAATACCCAATTGGACTTATTCTGTAGTGACAATTTCTCCTTTTTAATGCACGGCTCCCAGTACGCGACTTCATCACCAACTAAAGAAGGTTGTTGGCTACAAAGTTCTTTAGTTCATCCACGATGAAGATCCAGAAGATGCTTGGTCACAAAACCCTACGGTGCACAAACACAGCAACTTCTTCACAAGAACAATGAACTAGGGCAAATTCTGTCTCGGGTCACAATTTGCTTGAACAAACTTTTCTCAACACTTGTGCAACTTGTGTCACCTTTGACGGCCCTTAAAATAATCCTTTTATAAGTCTAGGGTTGTGAGAAAAGAAGGCCCAAACACATAATCACAGATTAGAGTGAAAATAGAACTGAGATTCTGTTTTTCATAAACCTCCACAGATGCCTATTTGTCGAGCTGCTGTCGAGCTGCTGTCGAGCCACGGGGCTGGAGTAGTTCTTCAAGCTCGATAGATGGCTAGCTGTTGAGCTTTAATGACAGGCACTTTTCAGACTTGAATCTTGGATAGACCTGCATGGCTTCAACACTTGATCTTGAAACACAGTTTCTTGAAGTATTAACCACATCCTAAATCTACCCAAATATAAGTAAAGTGCGTTTTGTCAAAGGATTAGCCAATTACATAAAATAGTGACATATGTTCCTAACAAGTGAATCACATATGTCCTAACAGGTTGTTTGGAGAATGGCCCATACTTCCTTAGCAGTTTCAGTAGAGGATATCTTCTTGAATTCCTCATTCGTGACTGCAATGAATAGAGCATTCAATGCCCTACTGTTGAAGTTTACCGCCTTGATCTTAGCATCATCCTAGTCGGTTAGCACTTCCGTAGGCTTAGTCCAGCCTATCTCCACAGCTTGTCACACTTTCTCATCTAAAGACTGCAAGAAAGCTCTCATGCGTATTTTCTAGTATGCATAGTTAGTGCCATCAAATAAAGGAGGTATAATAAGAGATTGTCCTTTATCCGTGACGAATAGGGGTCAATGGATCACACAGCAAAGATTAACCCTAATCAGAGTGTGCCTGCTCTGATACCACTTGATAGGCCAAGAATGTATTGACCCCTTGTGATGAATTAATTGATTATTTAGCCAAGTTTATTAATTAATCAAATTAACATGCAAAGCGCATGGTAGTACAAACAAACCACCAATTAACTAAAGTATGCTGCGGAAAATAAATTGACATGGTGATTTGTTTACGAATGGGAAAAACCTACATGGTAAAAACCCCACCGGGGGATTTTAAGGTCACCACTCCCGAGAATCCACTATTATCAAAATAAGCGGTTACAAGTAAAGGAATCTCAGTACCTTATACCAACCTACAGTTGATCCCTTACCCCAATATCCAATTTGACTTGTTCTGTAGTGACAATCTCTCCTTTCAATGCACGGCTCCCAGTACGTGACTAACCAATAGATGCGCGAATCTCAATACATGACCTGATCACTAACTTGAGAAGGATATTGGCTGCAAATTTTTTCAGTTCATCACACGATGAATATCATAAAGTTGCTTGGTCACAAAACTCTATGGTGTATAAATACAGCAGCTTCTTCAAGAGAAAGAAGAATTAGGGCAAACTAGGTTTCTGGTCACACTTTTCTTCACACTTGTGGAATTGTGCTCTTGTGCAATTTGTGTAACCTTTTATGGCCCTCAAAATAATCTTTATATATGTTTAGGGTTGTGAGAAAAGAAAACTCAAACATACATTCACGGATTGGATGAAAATTAGCTCTGAAAAACTGAACTTCATAAATCTCGATAGATTGGGCTTTAGCAGCTTTTAAATCTCGATAGATGCTAGCTGTTGAGTTTTAAAATCCAGCACTTCAATACTTGATTCTTGGACAGACTTGCATGGCTTTAACACTTGAACTTGAAACCTTGTTTCTTAAACCATTAAACACATCTTAGATCTACCCAATTACAAGTAAAGTGCGTTTTGTCAAAAGATTAGCTAATTACATAAAATATTGACATATGTTCCTAACATTGAATCACATGTGTCCTAACAATTTCTAAAGTATTCTTTCATTAGAAGAGCATGCTCATGCAAGAGGTATTCTGGTTTCTTTCTTTTCTTTTTCCATTTGTTAGAAATTGGGCTGGTTTTGATCCAACCCAGTAAACCATGGCCCATGGATCGTCCATATGGGTTATCTAATAAGTAAGTTTAAATTTAAACTAACTGATATTGGTATGAGTTATCAATATCAGTAGTGGAGTAATTTAAACTTAATAGATATTCATATGAGTTATCAATATCAGTAGTGGAGTAATTTAAACTTAACATATGAGATCTTTTAGGGATCACATATATCTAATAATAAGTGAATCTCTACTAGTATTTAAAATACTCCTACATCAGTCAGATAAAAGGGAGATACAGTGAGTGAACATACGTATAGTTTTTTAGTGATTTCTTAAAATAAGCCATCTCTCTGGGACACCATCTACTGTTCCCTAGAATTTGGAGCGTGGAGATTTAGTAGAGACTCTAGTAGCCTTTCCTGCGACTTGGACAAGATCCGGCAATTTGGTGATTTGTTCCACCAAAGGTATGTGTCTCTATGACCTCTAGTAAAGTATATAACTTTTCAACATTGGTATCAAAGCCATTTTATGCTTGTTTTCACTCTTGAATGAATTATTTAAAAAATAAGAGATATATATTACTTATAAATTTTATGCACAGTGGGTTTTTGTGGAAGCCTAAAAGTTTAAGTAATTTTTTAATTTTCAGATTTGTAATTTTTAGAAGCATGTTATGGCATGTAGAGAGAGAAATAAAAAGCTGTAATTTTTTGATTGTTTACATGTAATCCAAAATTTACAAGCTTATTTTGACCCATTAAATCTTGTTTAATGTCAAATATTTTTTAATGGTTTGAAAGTACATTCCATAAGCTTTAAAACGACAATTTACATGCTTAATTTAGTCTTTAAATGATGAAGTTGTGATTTTAAAATGGAACACCCCGTTCTGTTAGTCCTACACAAAGGACCAAGTGAATAACTGTGTATTCACTATTCATCGGCCAAGATTTGCTTTGGCTATGAGTCCTGGAGGGCTCCACAAACCACTAATTGTTTGAGTGGTTATCTAAATAATAATAATAATAATAATAAAATGAAAGAGCCCCATGCTGATGTTAGTGTATTAGTTACACTTGAACACAACATTATCCTTGTTTCTTTTAACAAGGATATTGTGTAGATCACGTTGGTGTATAAGTGCACACAAATTTTTGTTGTTTCCTTCAACAAGGAAACTGTGCAAGTGATAAGCCACACGATAGTGGCTGTTTGGGTTTGTAATATTATTTACAAATGTTGTGTGAATTTGTAACATAGTTTACAAAGGAATTGGGTTATAACAATATAGAAAATTATATCAAAATCAAATGTTATAACATGCACAGTGGGTTTTCTTATTATTTATTTTAATTTATAGAAAAACACTATTTATTCTTAATTTTTTTTAGACCGCATTTTTTCTAATATGACATATATGTAAATTGTAGTGGCAATTTTTATTTTATTTATTTTATTTTTTTAACTGTGATGTTAAAATAGAATTGTGATAATATGAGAAAATTGTTAAATTAGTTTTCTAATTTTCTGTATAATTATGCATGTTTTTTAATCTTTGAATTAATTTATGATGTCATTTTTGAATTGATATTATATGAATGCATTTTGTGATGAATATGTGTCCAAAGGGTTTATGAGACTCTTTGGCTCATCTCTATAGTTAGAGATTATATTGGTAATTTATGCAACATGTATATTTTTTATTTATTGTTATTGTAGATGGATAAGACAATTTTTGAAATTATTTAGTAATGTGGCATCCCCATTTTATTTTTTTTAATTACAAATAGAATCTTTGTAGTAGGGTACTTAAATATGTAATTTTTTGGGCCAATGTTTTTTTGGCAATTTTTTGGGCCATTGTTTTTGGCAATGTAATTTAAGGCTATGTAATTTAATTTTGGAAGCCATGTAAGGGGATGTGTTTCACAGTTACCTATAATTTTCAAATTTTGTCTTAGCATGTTGTATGAAATTACAAATAGGGCTTATAGTGGAGCCCATGCACAATGTGTTGTGCACAAAGATGTATGGACACATGTTATATGTATGATTTAATATGTGGATGGTGTGATGTTTTATTCTTCACAAAATTTTATTTAAAATTAATTAGATGTGTTATTCCAATTTACATAGTGAGAGATGATTATGAGCTTAGTGAAATTTTCAATCTCACTATGTAGAAAGGAATATCATGGTCTAGTTGGATTTTTGGAAATAAAATTTAAAAATTGTTAGGACATATGTGATTCAATGTTAGGAACATATGTCACTATTTTATGTAATTGGCTAATCCTTTGACAAAACGCACTTTACTTGTAATTGGGTAGATCTAGGATGTGTTTAATACTTCAAGAAACAAGGTTTCAAGTTCAAGTGTTAAACCCATGCAAGTCTATCCAAGAAACAAGTGAAGAAGTGCTAGATTTTAAATCTCAACAGCTAGCTTGACAGCTAGTATCTATTGAGGTTTAAAAGCTGCTGAAGCTCATGGCTCGACAGCTAGCTCGATAGATGGCTATCTATCGAAGTTTATGAAACTCAAATTTTCAAAGTTGTTTTTCATCCAATCCATGAGTATGTTTTCAGGCTTTCTTTTCTTACAACCCTAAACATATGTAAGGATTATTTTAAGGGCTGTCAAAGGTTGCACAAGTGTGAAGTAAAGTCTTTTTTATGCAAATTGTGACCGGAGATAGAATTTGCCCTAGTTCATCTTTTTCTTGAAGAAGCTGATGTGTTTGTACACCATAGGGTTTTGTGACCAAGGAGCTTCGTGATCTTCATCTTGTGAAGAACTGAAGAACTTTGCAGCCAACATCCTTCTCAATTTGGTGATCAAATCACTTACTGGGATCTGCACATCTATTGGTTAGTCACGTACTGGGAGCCATGCATTGAAAGGAGATATTGTCACTATAGAACCAGTCCAATTAGGTATTGGGATAAGGGTTCAACTGTAGGTTGGTATAAGGTACTGGGATTCATTTACTTGTAACCGCTTGTTTTGATAATAGTGGATTCTCGGGAGTGCTGACCTTAAAATCACCCAGTGGGGTTTTTGCCATGTAAGTTTTCCCCATTTGTAAACAAATCATCATGTTAATTTAATTTCCGCTGCACTTTAGTTAATTGGTGATTTGTTTGTGCTATCATACATTTTGCAAGTTAATTTGATTAATTAATAAACTTGGCTAATTAATCAATTAATTCATCACAAGAGGTCAATACATTCTAGGCCTATCAAGTGGTATCAGAGTAGGTATACTCTGATTAAGGTTAATCTTTGCTGTGTGATCCATTGACCCCTGTTTGTCATGGATAAAGGACAATCTCTTATTATACCTCCTTTATTTGATGACACTAACTATGCATACTGGAAAGTAAGCATGAGAGCTTTCTTGCAGTCTTTAGATGAGAAAGTGTGGCAAGCTGTGGAGATAGGCTAGACCAAGCCTACGGAAGCACCGGCCGACTGGGATGATGCTAAGATCATGGCGGCTAACTTCAACAATAAGGCATTGAATGCTTTATTCAGTGCAGTCACAAATGAGGAGTTCAAGAAAATATCCTCTACTGAAACTACTAAGGAAGCATGGACCATCCTCTAGACAACCTATGAGGAAACTAAGGCTGTCAAGGATTCGAAGCATCAGAGGCTCAGTACAAGCTTTGAAGAGATCAAGATGGAGGATGATGAGTCGTTCGATGAGTTCTATGCCAAGCTCAAGGACATAGTGAACTTACCTTTTAATCTTGGGGAAACCATTTCTGAACCCAAGATTATGAGAAAGGTGCTTAGATCTCTACCCGAGAGATTCCATACCAAGATCACTGCCATTGAGGAATCAAAGGACATCGACAAAATTCCTTTGACTGAGCTAGTTGGAAATCTATAGACCTATGAGTTGGGTTTGACGAGGATAGGGAAATCAAGCAAGAGCAAGAGCATGGCTTTGAAAGCCAAGAGCAATGACACTGATGAGTCTTCAAACGATGAAGATTCTAAGATGAAATCCTATATCATGAGGCAGTTTAAGAAGTTTATGAAGAATGCCAACGTGAAATGATTTGACAAGGACCGAAAGCAATCCAATTCTTCGTAATTCAAAAGTCAAGACAAAGGGAAGAAGGATGCTAGCGATGGTGGTCAATACACTGTACCCTCAGAACCAAAGTGCTTTGGGTGTCAAGGTTTTGGTCATATGAAATAGGAGTTCCCTACGTATCTCAAGACCATTGGGAAGAGCAAGGCACTGGCTGCTACGTTGAGTGACACTAAGCCTGAGGATGATTCTGAAAATAAGGATGATGGAATCCTAAATGCCTTCACTACCACTGTAAATCCTATTGAAGGGATTGTTGAAGATGTGGATAAAGAAGAGGAATTGGTGGAGTCTAAGTTTGAAAATATGGATGAGCAAGATGACATCCACACAGCCTATGCAAAGTTACACAAGGTCTTAGAAAAGCATGAGAAGTTGTATAGGTTGGCCACTAAGAAGCTTAGTGATGTGGAGCTTGAGAGAGAAGAAATCTCTATAAAGTTTGATGAAGCCAATCAGACTATTGGAGCACTAAGATTTGAGAATAATTTCTTGGCTAAGAAGACCAAGAAGCTTGAGGCAGAACTGTTCTAAGTCAAAACTCAGTTGGAAAGGACTTCAAGTGCTAAGCTCGATAAGAAGCTCAATCTTCAGAAATCTGCTTCCGATCGAACCGGTTTAGGATATGATTTCTCTTCTCCTAGTATTGCTTCTACTAGTACTACTGTTTTTGTTCCTCTTGCTAATAATGTTGAAACTAAGAACAATGATGTTAAGAATGAATTAGCTAGTGAGAATGTAGACAAGGGTAAATCTATCTTAGGAGCACCCCCTAAGCTTGATAAAAAAGAGATTAAGAACTCTAGGGTTAAGAAGGGAAATACTCAAAAGCCCAAATAGAAAAAGCAGCATTTCTGTTATTACTGTAGTGCAGCTGGACATACTCGATCTAATTCCTACAAGTGGTTAGCAACTCAAAAGAGCAACATCATGATCGCATCAGGAGACCAAAATCAGTTTCCATCCTTTTTTACTCCTCTTGGAGATCTTCTCAAAACCCTCATGTTCCTTTCGAACTTGAACGGTTTTAACTCTTCCCCCTTACCGTCGGATCAAGGGTTTGCTAAACGGAAAGGTTCTTCCAAGGTGTGGAAGGAAAAGGGCTCCAAGTGATTCTGTCACTTTTTCTCTCTCTCCCCTTCTTGTTTTTGTTTTTACATTACTTGTGTCTTTTGCTTTCGTGTTTTGAGTCAGTCTAGTTTTACGCATTGCTTTGTTTAACATGTTTTTGTTTGTTTACTTCTCAGTTTTGTTTCATTTTGTTTTTCATATAAAAATAAAAAAAAAAATTGAAAAAAATCAGAAAATACAAAAACAGTGTGTGTTTATGTGCATTGGTACTTGTGTACCTTGGATGGCCATTGAAACAAAATTTTCTAAACTTTGTATCTTTTGTAACTTAAATGATCATCTCTATGCACAACTAAGCAAGTGAGCTTTATGGCTCGTGTTTGTGATGAGTAAGGTTAAGTAATCTCTTGTGCTTAACACTCATATCACTTTTTTTGACAGGAAGGAATAGAAAATCCTAAGAGAAAGGCATAAATAACCATCTCACCACTGTTGCCCGCCAATCATGAAATGACATTTGTATGCTTTGGCATAGCAAAAGTGGAATGTCAAATGCTTAACATCATTGGGTATTTCTTTTCTCTCTCCTATATGCCTATGCATGATTTGCTTATAAAGAAAAAATATATGCAAAGAAAAATAAAAGCAAAAAGATCAAAATTCTTTATATATGATTGCAAGCGTGTATTCTAGGACACGTGGGAGTTATAGGAAGTACCTCGAAGGTGATAGTCCCCATCAAACTATTATGATTGTGTGTGAGTTAAAGTGATTTTCTCATATCTCAAATCGTCATAACATGTTGACACTTGTGTAATCTTGCGATGTTTTTCACACACAACACGCAATATTTTTTTCTACTTTTGATACATGTGCAGGTACAATGTAATTTGGCCGTCACAAAGAATACATGTATTAATGTATGCTCACTAAACTGTCTTAACCTGTTTTTGAAATATAAAATTAGTTAGACTTGTTTAGTGTGTGTGTGTGTGTTTTGGATCTAAATGCTTGACATTTTTTTAGTGAGAGATGATTCTGAAAGCTTAAAATGTTGTTGGGATATTTGGTTGAGTAGCATACTTGATTGCATTCATATCTGTGTTTTTCTCCTCTTTGAAAAACTGTTTTTAAGCAATCTAAATAGCTTCTTGATGACCTTTCAGCTTCTTTTTATCGCATTCTCAATAGCTCTCGATAGCTAGTTCAAACCATCAAGAAACTTTCTGTCCCTTCGATAGCTTCTCAATGGCTACCTCGATCCATCGAGCTTCATTGCTGAGGAAACCTCTAGACAGCTCCTCGATAGCTAAAACACGCCTTTTTAAAGCTTGATAGCTCTCGATAACCCTCGATCGATCGAGCTTTATGAGCTTTCTATATAAAGAAGCCTCGCAATTTCAGATTCATTTCTCTCGATCTCTCTTGATCAATTAGCCTCTTCACCTCCCAAAACACCTCTCAAGCACTCCAATCTTCCTCCTCACTCAATCTTTGGTCTCAAGATCATTTTTCTTCATCTGGTATGTTGATTTCTCCCTCTTTCTCATGCATTTCGTATCTTCTGACCTAACTTTTGGGATTTTTTTATAAATTTTAGGGTTTTTTTTTTTTTCAAAATTAATGAAATTTTTGTTTTTTGGGATGGTGTTGCTTCAATAAGTTTAAAACTTCATGCATTGCATCACATATGCATTATAACAATGTTTCATGCATTTTAGATGTGTGTTTACTTTGTTGCTATGTTATGTTCTGGTAGGTTTGGATTGGGCTGAGCCCATGATGCATTTAAATTTTGCATGTCACATGTTCATGCATTTTCATGCATACGTACCTTACTGTTTTTTTCTTTTGATATCAAATATGTTTGGTACTTTTCTAATTGTCTCTCTCTCTCTCTCCCTCTCTCTCTCTTTTTCTTACGTTAGTTGCATCATGGCACCTAAACGTAAATCCATTCCGTCCCGGAACCCTCTTCGTTTTGGGGCATTTTCTTCTTCTTCTCCTTCTGACCCTACTCCATCTCACGTACAGTTCCGTGATGAGAAGGCCAAATCAGACTTCTCAGAGAACTTTTCACGATGAGGCATTCATTTGGAACGCCAAGTTGTTCTATAAGATTTTTTTGACACTTACCTACCCACTGTCATCCACAGTAGGGGTTGGGAGTCACTATGTGGTGTCCCAGTCACATGCCCTTCCATGATCATACAGGAGTTCTACTCCAATATGCACAGATTTGATTACTCTATACCCCTATTTGTCACTCGCATTCGGGGTATACGCATGGTAGTTACTCCAAATATTGTATCTGAGGTATTACACGTTCCCAGGGTAGCGCATCTTGACTATCCTGGTTCTGAGCGTCTGAGGACAATGTCTAAAGACAAATTCATGTCTCTATTCTGTGAGACACCATCTTCTTAGGGTGAGCGTCAAAAAACCCCTTGCTCAATCTTTGCTAAAGGACCGAGATTCCTTAACATGGTGATGACATTTATTCTTCATCCTTTGTCACACTATAACACTATCACAGAGCCTCGTGCTCGCTTTTTGTTATCCCTCAATGAGGATCTTTCTATTAACTTTTCTTCTCATTTCATACTCTCCCTTATAGATGTCTATAAGGATATGACGACCCGTGATAAGCTCATTTTCCCTTTGGCTATCACGCGATTCCTTCGCCATTTCTCTGTCTCCTATCCCGAGTCTCCCCACTTCACTTTCATGTGTGCCATAGATGCAACTACCATTCGATGGAGCGCAGCACAACTTCGACCAAGACAGCCCCAGACAGGGACAGCAACTCCTTCAGCTTCTACTGCTTCATCCACCTTCACTCCTTCATCTTCAGCAGGTGAAGTGACACTTGGTCGTATCACGCGACGACAAGCTGTTATGGGTGGTTTCACTATGGCTTCCTCTCCTTCTCCCGAGGCATCTGAGGATGAGAGTGACGATGGCTCCGGCAGTGATGACGTTGATGAGGATGATGATGCTAGCTCACCTAGTGATGATGATATGTCTACTTGATGTACTTACCCCTTTGTCACTCGTGACAAAAAGGGGGAGTAGTTTTGAGATGAGAGTAGTCATAATCATAGGGGGAGGGTTAGTATAGGAGATAGGGAGAATGTTTATATGAGGGACGTAGTGAGGATTCTTGTATCTTTTCTTTTCTTTCAATTTTAGATACATTATCTCTTGTACATTGGTCTTGTGACCATTTGACATACATTGTACTTATATTTGGTTTATATATATATATATATATATATATATATATATATATTGATGTATGTTATTTCACCTATCTCTCCATGTGTTGGTTCTTTTCTCTTTTTATACACATGTTTCTTATTTATTGTATGCAATCTATTATTTCTGTTTCACACTAAGATGCTGTAAGGTTGAATTTAATCAACCATGTGTTGGCTTTATTCCGTGACAAATTTGCTTGTAATACAGCACTTAGAAACTCTGTATTTAGGTGGGAATCATGTAAGGATAATGTGTGAGAGAGTGTGAAGAAATGCTCAAGACTGTGCAGTGAAGCAGGGACTCGCGGGAGGCTCGCGGCTTGCAAGCCGCCAAAAGTCGCACACGCGCAGAGCATGCAGGGGAGCTGAATAGTCATGCCAGCTGGAGCACTACAGGACAAAAATCCAGACTGGCCATTTAATTAGCTCGCGGCTTGAACTCGCGACTCAGTCAAGTCGCCAGCCAGCCCTGTTTTGGAAAAACTGACTCTTCGCATTCCATTCTCACACTAGTATAAATACCCCTCATTCCCACAAAATATGTGTGGCCATTCAGAAAGAAAAACCCTAAGAGAGGTTTCTTCAAAACACCCACCCAATTAGAGAGAGCTACTCATTCTTAGAGAGAAATATTTGTAGTCTCTTCTCATTCCCTCTCTCATTGTCATACCTATTGAGAGGAGATTTCTATCCAAACACTACCCACACCCATTTAGAGTGTTGAGTGTTTTTGGAGTTTTGGGAAGCATTGGAAGATGCCAAGGATGGCGGATGCTATGGATGATAGCGGAATCCGGTAAGCTAGAAAAAAAAAAGGTTCGGCACAACCTCGTTGGAGCAAGAAGCTTGGAGGGCTTAGGTACATCGGGTAGATTAGGCTTGGAGGGTCTATTGCTGTTCATGTATCCCAACTACATTTTCTAATGGATTATTGACTGCTTGGAGGGCGGCGGAGAGGTTTTACGCCGAGGGCTTCGGTTTCCTCTTCGATAACACATCGTGTGTTGTCCTTGTGTTTGCATCTCTCTTCTCTTTATCTTTGCCTTTTATTTTCTGCTGTGGATGTGTTTTAATTGGCTTAGATTGTTTACCAATTCTGTTTATAGCTTTTGTTCATTTTCCGCACACTAGTTGTTTGTCATAAAGCTTGAATTGGTTATTTTGTATTTGGGGGTCTAAACGTTCAAGGGATTTTTTACATTATTTGAACTTTCAGATGCTGTGATGAGTTTTGTTTAAAGTATTTCAGAAATACAGGTTGTCAAAGTCTTCTTGCCATAAACTCTCTTCTTGCAAAGTTTTTCAGGAGTTTGTGTTAGGATAGATTTTATTGTATTCAACAAGTGAGAATGAGTTGAGTGATTTATGACTTCTCTCATATGTTGTTCATTTGTTTGTTGTGGTTTTGTCATGGATTGCCAAAGGGGGAGATTGTTAGGACATATGTGATTCAATATTAGGAACATATGTCACTATTTTATGTAATTGGCTAATTATTTGACAAAACGCACTTTACTTGTAATTGGGTAGATCTTGGATGTGTTTAATACTTCAAGAAACAAGGTTTCAAGTTCAAGTGTTAAACCCATGCAAGTCTATCCAAGAAACAAGTGAAGAAGTGCTAGATTTTAAATCTCGACAGCTAGTATCTATTAAGGTTTAAAAGCTGCTGAAGCCCGTGGCTCGACAGCTAGCTCGATAGATGGCTATCTATCAAAGTTTATGAAACTCAGTTTTTCAAAGTTGTTTTTCATCCAATCCGTGAGTATGTTTTTAGGCTTTCTTTTCTCACAACCCTAAACATATATAAGGATTATTTTAAGGGCTGTCAAAGGTTGCACAAGTGTGAAGCAAAGTCTTATGCAAATTTTGACCGGAGACAGAATTTGCCCTAGTTCATCTTTTTCTTGAAGAAACTGCTATGTTTGTACACCGTAGGGTTTTGTGACCAAGGAGCTTCATAATCTTCATCGTGTGATGAATTGAAGAACTTTGCAGCCAACATCCTTGTTAGGACATATGTGATTCACTTGTTAGGAACATATGTCACTATTTTATATAATTGGCTAATCCTTTGATAAAATGCACTTTACTTGTATTTGGGTAGGTCTAGGATGTGTTTAATACTTTAAGAAACTTTGTTTCAAGATCAAGTGTTGAAGTCATGCAAGTCTGTCCAAGATTCAAGCTGAAAAGTGCAAGTTCATTAAAGCTCGACAGCTAGCCATCTATCGAGCTTGAAGAGCTGTTCCAGCCCCGTGGCTTGACAGCAGCTCGACAGATAGGGTATATGTCGAGGTTTAAGAAGAACATATTTTCAGTTCTGTTTTGACTCTAATCCATAATTATGTGTTTGGGTTTTCTTTTCTCATAACCGTAGACATATAAAAGGATTTAAGGGCTGTAAAAGGTGAAACAAGTTGCACAAGTATTGAGCAAACTTTGTTCAAGCAAATTGTGACCGGAGACAGAACTTGCCCTAGTTCATCGTTCTTGTGTAGAAGATGCTGTGTTTGTGCACCGTAGGGTTTTGTGACCAAGCATCTTCTTGATCTTCATCATTTGGATGAACTGAAGAACTTTGCAGCTAACAACCTTCTCTAGTTGGTGATTGAAGTCGCGTACTAGGATCCGTGCAATTGGTTAGTCACGTACTGGGAGTTGTGCATTACAAGGAGAGATTGTCACTATAAAACAAGTCCAATTGGGTATTGGGGTAAAGGTTCAACTGTAGGTTGGTATAAGGTACTGGGATTCCTTTACTTGTAACTGCTTGTTTTGATAATAGTGGATTCTCAGGAGTGGTGACCTTAAAATCACCCGGTGGGGTTTTTGCCGTGTTGGTTTTCCCCATTCGTAAACAAATCACCATGTCAATTTATTTTCTGCTGCACTTAGTTTAATTGGTGATTTGTTTGTACTACCACGCGTTTGCATATTAATTTGATTAATTAATAAATTTGGCTAATTAATCAATTAATTTATCACAAGGGGTCAATTCATTTTTGGTCTATCAATCCTTCTCAAGTTGGTGATCAAGTCGTGTACTGGGATCCATGCATCTATTGGTTAGTCACGTACTGGGAACCGTGCATTGAAAGGAGAGATTGTCACTACAGAGCAAGTCCAATTGGGTATTGGGGTAAGGGTTCAACTGTAGGTTGGTATAAGGTACTAGGATTCCTTTACTTGTAACCGCTTATTTTGATAATAGTGGATTCTCGAGAGTGGTGACTTTAAAATCACCCGGTGGGGTTTTTGTCATGTAGGTTTTCCCCATTCGTAAACAAATCACTGTGTCAATTTAATTTTCACTGCACTTTAGTTAATTGGTGATTTGTTTGTGCTACCACGCACTTTAGTTATTGATTAATTAATAAACTTGGCTAATTAATCAATTAATTCATCACAAGGGGTCAATACATTTTTAGCCTATCAAAAATGTATGTGCTAATGTCAACTTGAGTAATGAATGTAGTGAACATGGCCACTAAGAATGTAGTTGCTGATCTTACTAAAGGAGAGAAACTAGATGGAACCAACTATGATATGTGGCACAAAAAAATTCAATATCTACTTAATGAACAAGAGGTCCTGGAAACCCTAACCATGTGATGATGCAACATGAAAATGGGAATACTGCTCAACATTGCCGTGACTTAGAGGCCTATGAGTCTTGGGTTAAGAAAGATTGTTGTGCATGCTTCACTATGCTAAGTAGCATGTACAACGATCTTATTGGGTAGTTTGAGGACTACCCAAATGCCCAAGAGATGTGGAACCAACTTAAGATTGCCTATGGAGGGACTTCAGCAACTAGGTTGCGAGTTCTTACTTTGAAGTTTGAGCAATATGTTATGGATTCAAAGCATAGCATGGCTGAACATCTAAGGACAATGTCTGCATTGATCCATGACCTAAAGGCTACTGGCAATAATCTCTCTGATGAACAACAAGTCACAGTGGTGATATGTTCACTGCCTGAACCTACTTGGGGGAAAATGAAGCTTGTTTTGACACATAGTGATCAAAACTTTTGCTGATATTTCTCATCATCTCGAGCTTGAGGCAGAGCGCATAGGGGCGCACCAAAACGCCCTCCTTGTCGCCCAATCTGGGTAGCGGAAGGCATTCAGGCCTAAACGCAAAGGACATGGGAGGAATGCCAAAGGAGTTGGTAATTTTGGGCCTAAAGAAGGCAAGATAGCAAAGAGCCAAAAGGGCAAGCATGCTAAGAAGGACAAGGCAAAGATCAAGTGCTACAACTGTGGTAAGAAGGGTCACTTCGCTCGTGAGTGCACTGAGCCAAAGAAGGTATCCATTCTTAACAACTCTGCTATTACTTATGTTTGTACACATGTTTTTGTTGCTCATACTATTCCTGGGTGGATTGTAGATTCAGGAGCAACCAAACATATAGCCAGAGATAGAGTTGGGTGTGTGGATTACAGAAAGATACCAACAGACACACAGTACGTTATTTTGGGTAACAGAGCTCAAGAAGAAGTCATAGGAGTTGGAACATACCAGCTCAAATTGCGTCTGGAACGTACATTACTTCTTCATGATGTACTTCATGCACTTGGTGTCCAATGTAATCTATTTTCAATACTTACTATGCTTAGACTTGGATTTAGTTTCCGTTTCGATGGTCCTTAGTTGGATTTTTATTTAAACCTTAGTTGGATTTTTATTTAAATAAAACCTTGTATGGACATGGTTATTTATCTAATAATTTCTTTATGTTGGATTTAGATCATTCCTCTTTTTCTTTTATTGCTCATAACGATGATGTTTCTGATTCTGTAATGTGGCATGCTAGACTTGGACACATAGGAAAAGATAGATTGGCTAGACTAGCTAGAGAAGGCCTATTGGGGTCTATCACTAATGTAAGCCTACCTATATGTGAACCTTGTCTAGCTGGAAAGGCCTGTAGGAAGCCTTTTGGTAAGGCTCCAAGGGCAACTCATCCTTTGGAATTAGTCCATTCGGACATATGTGGACCTATGAATGTTAAGGCATGCCATTGCGCCACTTATTTTCTCACATTTATAAATGACTATTCAAGTTTCAGTTATGTCTATCTGATCTCTCATCGCTTTGAAGCATTAGATTGCTTTAAGCGCTTTGTGGCAAAGGTTGAGAATCAGAAAGAAAGGAACCTAAAGGTTTTTTGAACTAATAGGGGTTGCGAATATTTGTCTAAATAGTTTTAGAAACTGTGTGAGGAAAAAGGGATACATAGGCAATTGACGATTCCTGGTACTCCACAACAAAATGGTGTTGCAGAGAGAAGGAATCGTACTCTATTAGAGATGGTTAGATCGATGATGGAGCAAGCTAACCTTCGAATTTCGTTTTGGGGGGGATGCATTGTTGACTTTTGCCTACATCCTTAACAGTGTGCCTTCTAAGTTAGTTCCCACAACACCATATGAGTTATGGACTAGTGCAAAACCCAATTTGGAAAACTTGCGGCCTTGGGGTTTTGCAGGTTTTGTTCACAGACTTCCCATAAGTATGGGAAATTGGGCCCTAAAGCAAGTAAGAAAATCTTTATAATATATTCAAAAAGCTCAAAGGGGTATGTAATGTATGGTGAACATTTTAATAGTGGAATGATTGAGATAGAGTCTCGTGATGTCAACTTCATTGAAGATGATTTTCCAAGCATCAGTGAAGCAAAGCAAGATCTTCAGCTTTATGAGCTGCAAGAACTTGAAGGTGTCATCCCATCTTTGGGCGAGGGTGGAGAATCACAACTTCATCTTAAAATCGCCAAAGATAGTGGGAGTGATTTGGCTCCTAGTGGGAGCAAACCGCTAGATAGTGACACATAAGGATCCAAGGTACATAGAAGTGAACGTGGAACTATTACCTATCGTCATTTTGAGATTGAGGGGGAATCTTCTATATGTGATTCACTGGACCTTGATGAGCCTGCTTCCAATGAGGAAGCATTAGCTTCACCTGCTTCACATGAATGGATAGTTGCTATGAGGGATGAGATGGATTCTATGGCAAAGAATCAAGTTTGGGAGTTGGTTGACCTTCTGCCTGAGCGCAAGACCCTTGGAAACAAGTGGGCCTTAAAAATAAATCGTAAGGCATATGGATCAATTGACAAATATAAGGCTCGTCTCATGGCAAAAGGCTATACCCAAAGAGAAGGGATAGACTATGAAGAGACTTTCTCCCCAGTAGTGAGATTTGTCTCTATTTGCCTTATTCTAGCTATTGTTGCACATTTGGATTTGGAACTCTTCCAAATGGATGTAAAGACTGCATTTCTCAATGGAGAACTAGATGAGGAGATCTATATGGATCAACCTATTAGCTTTGAGGTCAAGGAACAAGGGTGCAAAGTGTGCTGCCTTAAGCATTCCATTTATGGCCTAAAGCAAGCGTCTAGACAATGGTATTTCAAATTTCATAAGGCTATTATTTCGATTGGCTCGAAATGATGGAAGAAGACCATTGTGTGTATGTCAAACGATCAGGAAAGAGTTTACTTATCCCGTCTTTGTATGTGGATGACATTTTGTTGGCTGGAAATGATATGGAGATGATTGTCACCACCAAAGGTGGTTGTCCTCTATTTTTGAAATGAAGGACATGGGAGAGGCTAATTATGTGCTTGGAGTTAAGATCTTTAGGGATCGCTCAAAGAAGCTTCTTGGTTTGTCTCAAGAAACTTACATAAAGATGATCTTAGAGCGATTCCGTATGTATAATTCCAAACCTATAGACATTCCAATTGAGAAGGGATATACATTAAGCCTTGAAGATTGCCCTAAATCAGAAAAGGAAAAGAGAGAAATGGCAAGAGTTCCCTATGCAAATGCAGTTGGAAGTCTGATGTATGTTATGTTGTGTACTTGACCAAACATCTGTTTTGCAGTTGGTATGGTTAGTTGTTATTAAAGTAATCCATGACCTGTTCATTGGCAAGTAGTTAAGAGGATTTTCCGATACCTTCGTGGGACATCGGATCTCATTCTTTGCTATCAGGGTGGAGATTTGAGATTGAGAGGTTATTTTGATGCTGACTGGGCCAGTGATAGAGATGAGCTCAAGTCCACTACAGGTTATGCATTTCAACTTAGTGGTGCAGTAAGAAACAGTCTTGCATTGCTTTATCCACAATGGAGTCTGAGTATGTTGCTTGTTCAGCAACAGCACAAGAAGTTGTTTGGTTAAAGAGATTTTTCCAAAGCCTAAGGGTGACATCTCTTGCAAATGAAGCTGTAAAGATGTATTGTGATAGTATGGAAGCCTTGGCTCATGCTAAAGATCCCAAGTATCAAAGCAAAAGCAAACACATATAGACTCGTTATAACTACATTCGTCTTGCTATTACACAAGGAGAGGTGATCCTCCAACATATCTTTACTAGCAGGATGGTGGCTGATCCATTTACTAAAGCCATTGCTAGAGATGCCTTTTAGGCTCATGTTAGGAGTTTGGGACTTTGTAGGATTTGATATGTTTTTGGATACCTTATGGACATTTATGTTTATTCATAATTTATGCAATAATGATGTTATTCATTTTGATTCATCTTGTGATGTGATTGATATTGCATACTAAGCACACATTATTTAAGAATATGTCACGAGGCTTAGATCGGTCTACTCACATAAACGATCACCCTAGCGCTTGAGTAGTGAGCAGGATGAGGCATAGTGATCACTTTGTTTTTCTGTAAATCAAGTAAGTGATCATCTTGACGCTTAAGGAGGCGTGCAAGATAATATAATGAATGTCGCCTTAGCTCGGCTAAGATAAGACTTATGGGAGTCGCACTTGAAGTGTATCCACAACTTCATGGAGCCTGAATAAAGCCAAATGTGAGATTTTGGATAGGAACTTGATGTGTAACTGTGCTGAGAAACTCAGGTTGGTTGCCTTTGTGGCAATTGTACTAAGATTTGTATGGTGTTTGAGTGTGACAAGCCCAGTTGAGTGGGAGCTCCACTGTAACATACAAATTATACTGTATGTGCTATAGCCGACCAATTAAGGGAGTGATAGGATAGATCCCTACTCCGTCACTATGTGAGCCCTAGTCGACCATTATATGGTCCATTCTGTGCCCTTTTTCAACCTAGAACTATGTCATAAAGTGAATGTTTGATGTTGCTAATTTAGCATGTCATCTCAGGGCCATGATATATACGGTCTCGCGGAGCATGTCTAGGAAAGCGGTCAAGTGTGAATGAATTGACATGAGTGTCTGGGGAAGATTATTTAGAACACACCATTTATTTTATGGCTCATAGCCTGGGCGATTATGAGGAATTTGTTTTTCAACATAATCATAAGCATATTATATGGTATAAGATCAAGTGTTGCTTTGAGTTTTTTGAACTCATGAGGGATTAAAGAAACTTGATCGGGTGTGATCAAATAATCTGGGGCATGGACGAGATATTATTAGTGATGTACTATGTTAGTTTAGATGGTGACTTAATATAGTACTCCTACCCTACACCTTCTCGTCAGGTCGCACACTCCATTTTTTTGTATAAAGAGAGGATTGGTCAAGAGATTGAGAGGAGCCAGTTCTGACTGTAGTACCTAGTGTGGATGAGTGGGAGATGTTAGAAATTGGGCTAGTTTTGATCCAACCCAATAAACCATGGCCCATGGATCATCCACATGGGCTATCTAATAAGTTTAAATTTAAACTAATTGATATTAGTATAAGTTATCAATATCAGTAGTGGAGTAATTCAAACTTAACAGATAAGATCTTTTAGGGATCACATATATCTGATAGTAAGTGAATCTCTACTTGTATTTAAAATACTCCTACATCAGTCAGATAAAAGTGAGATATAGTGAGTGAACATACGTATAGTTTTTGAGCGGTCTCTCAAAATAAGCCATCTCTCTAGGACACTATCTACTGTTCCCTAGAATTTGGAGTGTGGAGATTTAGGAGAGACTCTAGTAGCCTTTCCTACGACTTAGAGGTCTTCCACAAAGGAGATCGTAAGGAGTTTGTAAAGCAAGCAAAGAACAAGATCCGGCAATTTGGTGATTTGTTTCACCAAAGGTATGTGTCTATATGACCTCTAGTAAAGTATATAACTTTTCAACACATTAATTAGTATGATGCATGAATATGTTTAGTATGATTTATTGTGTACTCTTAATATATGATTGCCATGCTTAGATACCTTGCTAGAATTTTCTTTGCATGTTCTTTAGATGATTGTTTATTGTAATTCTTTTTCTTATATTTCAAAATTTGCTAATGACTATCAAGGCTTTTTTTATAAAAACAAAACTAATTTGTATTTTCAGATTTGATTTTTTCTTAGGCTGTGTTTGTTTCATGTAAGCGATTTTCCGAAAAATACTTATTTTTCGGAAATGCTATTTTCTGGAAAGGAAAATATTTTTAAGTGTTTGGTTGCATTTCAGAAAATGTTGTGAAAAATATTTTCTGGTGTTTGGTTGTATTGTTGAAAATGCTATTTTCCTACAATTTTTTCACACGACAATTTAACCCACGGCAGCAAACTCTGGCAATCAAAAGCCACAACCACCAAAACACCACCACCACACCACCACAACAACAAAAATCAAAATCACACAGAAATCAAAATCACACAAAGAGAGAGATCGGTGGGTCGAAGGTGAGATCGCACGGAGGCGAGATCGAAGGTGCGATCGACGCAGTGCGATCGTTGGACTGTAGCTTGCGAGATCGAGCGGCGCGGTGCGATCATCGGACTGGAGCTCACGAGATCGATCAGCACGGTGTTGCAATCGACGAGACCAGTGCGACTGGTGCGTGCGATCATCGGACTGGAGCTCGGGGTTCGCCGGCGATCGTCGGACTGGACTGGAGCTCGGGGTTCGCCTCTTCTTCCTCTCTCTCTCTCTCTCTCTCTCTCTCTCTCTCTCTCTCTCCGGAATTCATTTGAAGTGAAAATAGGAACGAAAATTCATTTCCGTGGTCAAAGCGTATTTTTTTCGGTCAATTGAAATTGATTTCCGGAAAATTCTATTTTCCGGACCAACCAAACACCCGCATTTCTGGAAAAGCATTTCCGGAAGTGATTTTCACCCAAAACAAACACAGCCTTAAACTTAAAACTGATCTGTATTTTCAGATCTGATTTTTTTTCTAAAACTCAAAACTGATCTATATTTTCATTAAATACAAATCTGGTTTTTTCTTTCTAAACACAAAACTGATCTGTATTTTCATTAAATACATATCCGATTTTTCTAATCTCAAAACTGATCTATATTTCCAGATCTGATTTTTTTCTAAAACTCAAAACTAATCTGTATTTTCATTAAATACAGATGTGATTTTTTCTAAAACTCAAAATTGATCTATATTTTCACTAAATACAGATCTGATTTTTTTTAGAAAATTTTTCTTTGTTATAAAGGTGCAGATTTTGAAATTCAAAAGAAAGAATTAAGAATTTAGGTTGAAATTTTTTTATATGTGATGCATGCATAATAGATTTGTCTCATAAATGTGGATCCTCTTTCAAAAGTCTCTTTTATTTGTTTCCAAAACATATTTGATTTTTTTTTTTTTTTTATAAAATCTTTTTTTTAACCCTTCATAAAAATAGATCTGATTTTCACAAATCTAATATTTCTTTTTTACCCCTTCATAAAAACAGATCTGATTCTTTTTAACAAAACCTCTTTTTTTTTTTCTTTCATAAAAACATATCTGATTTTTTTACAAACCAAGTCTTATTTTTTTAATTTTCAAAATAGATCTGAATATTCTTTTTAAAAGATGACATCATTCATAAGGCAAATTTATTTAAATAAATTTTTGTCAAGTGTCTGTCATGTGTGTTCAACATATCATTCAACATCATGCAAAAATGGTATATTGGTCATTAGAGTCTAGAAGACCAGACTCTGTCTGGGTGAAATAGGTGTCTAACACCTTCCCATTCTGTAACCTAGCCCTCGAGCTTAGGATTTTTTGATAGGTAGATTAGTGTTTTGTCTTTTAATTTTGGTAGATTGTAACTAGGACCAAAAATTTGTATTCTTTTGCATAGATTGTAACTAGAACCCAAAGCCTTGTAAGGTTAATTTACCAAAGTTGTACTTTTCTTTATTCAATCAATGAAAATGAAGTATTTTGATCATGCAATTTGTACTTTTTTTTTTTTTTGGTATAAAAAAATAAATGACGACTCCACACCACGTATCCAAAAAGAGAGGTGCCCTTAAAAGCACCCAAATCTCTCTTGTGAGAGCACCCAATTTCCCGGTCTCTCACACAAGTCATAGACCATTAAGCAAAATAAATACTTAATTTTTATTTAACTATCCCATGCGTTGCATGGGTTAACGACTAATTATTATTATTATTATTATTTTGAATTCTACCTACCTTATACATTTTTGGGAATATATCCTTCAGTTTTTCTTTATCAAATTTACCGTAATTTGATTCTCACAAAAAAGAAAAAAAAAAAAAAAAAGTTTGCTGCAATTTCTGCCAACTTCTCGTTTCCATTGTTTTCTAATTTCAAAAGGTGAAAGCATGGAAAAACATAACGTTGAATTCATTGTGAAAGTTTTTATTTTTTATTTTTGGTAATGGCCATTGTGAATGTTTGTTGATACCAGATTTTCATTTTGTCTTGACTCTTTTTTCTTTTTCTATTTTTACCATTGAGCCAGTAAACCCCAAATTCTTCAGCCCGGTTTGGCTTGGATTTTTTTTTTTTTTTTGGCTAAATTACTAGGCACAATTTAGGCCCCCAAATCTATCGACCTACCTATCTATCTATATATATATATATATATATAAAACTTAGGGAAAATCCAATTAGATTTTAAGTGGATTCTCAATTTTGCACCATGTGTATCTCATTTAACTTTGTGACAAATGAATAATTGTGTCAAAATCAAATAGTCCAAATCCAATTAGATACTAAATTGGATTTCAATTCAAGTCTTTTTTGTGGCAAGTAATTTATTGGGTGCAAAATTCAAAAGGTCTAAAGCCAATTAAATTCTAAATCATATATATATATATATATATAGAAATCATTACATATTTTAGAAATATATGGTTTAAAAAAAAAAAAAAATGTAAGCTAATACCGTGTATAATTTGAACATCTTTAAAAAAAAAAATTAATTTGAACCGTATAATTGTGGTTCTTTTTAATTGTATCCGTGCATATGCTCGGGGCTACACATTAGTTTTAATTAATTCTTAATCAATTTTAAACTTGAAAACTCACTTAGTGTGTAAAACACTTATGAATGTTTAGACCCCCCAAATACAAATTATCCAATACAAGCTTATATTCAAACAATGTATGTGCGGAATATGAAATATAAGCAATACCCAAATATGCAAACTACTTTAAGCCATATTTTAATCACAACTCAGTAGTAATTAAAAGCAAAGAGTAAGGGATAGAGAGAAGCAAACACAAGATAACACTGGCACGTGTTATCAAAGAGGAAACCGAAGAACTTAGCAAAAAACCTCTCCGCCGCCCTCCAAGCAGTAAATTATCCACTAGAAAATTAGTTGGGATACATGAATAGCAAAAGACCCTCCAAACCTAATCTACCCGATGCATTTAAACCCTCCAAACTTCTTACTCCAACAAGGTTATGCCTAACCGTGCCTTCTTTAGCTTACCGGATCCCGCAATTAGCCTATTGCATCAACTAATATGAATTAGTTCTCTCTTGAATTGCTTCCCAAACACCAAGAACCTTCTCACTACTCTGAATTTGGTAAGGTAAGGATTTGGCTTAAGATCCTCTCATGGGTATGACAATGGAGAGGGTAAGAGTAGAGGAATTTGGAGAATCAAATGTATAAGATTATGGATGAATCAATCTTGTTGTTCTCTAGGGTTTTTCTCTCAAAATTTTCTCTAGAAGCTCTCTTTATTTCGTGGGTATAAGGATATTTATAGTAGGGTATGAGATGGAATGTGAAAAGTCAGTTTTCAGCAAAACAGGTGCACTAGCGACTCACTTCACGACTGGGATGAGTCGCGAGTTCCAGTCGCTAGTTACCAGACTAGCCAGACTATACTTTTTGTCCTGTAGTGATCCAGCTGTCTTGACCCTTCAACTTCTTGCATGCTTCACACGTGTCCTACATTTTGGCAAGTCACCACTCACGAGTTAGTTGCGAGTTCCAATCATGAGTCACTTCTTGTTGCACACTCTTGATCAAATCTTCACACTCTCTCACACACAACTCTTACATTATTCCCACCTCAAATACAGGGCTTCTAAATGCTGAATTATAAGAAAATTTGGCACTGAATAAAGTCAACACATAGTTGAATAAATTCAACTTTACAAAACTAATCATAATCAAAGCAAAATTTACATTATTAACCAAATCAGCTAAGTATAGAACTCAACAATTGCATGGATAAGCTTAAATGAACAATGCAAAAATGTAAAGGGTAGATTGGTAGTAGGTAAAGAGACAACAAACCCATGATAATATACAATGTGTTATCAAAGAGGAAAATCAAAGAACTTGGTGTAAAAACCTTTCTGCAACCCTTCAAGTTTGAAATGGTCTACTAATGAATGAGTTGGAGTACAAATATACACAAAGGCCTTCCAAGCCTAAGTTACCCAATGTACTTGACTCCTCCAAGCTCCAGCTACCAATAGACTTTTCAGAATCTTTCATCTTCACTAGTTTTTCGGATCCCTCAACACAACTCGGTTGCACCACCAAGCCTCTGTGGCTGAAAATGGTTAAGCTCTAATGCTTCCTAGCTCCAATTCAGTCATAACATTCAAGTAAGGTGAATTTTGTGTTTGGGTAAATCACCTCTAAAAGGTGGGGCAATGGTGAGAGTGAAGATGAACCAAAAACTAAGGTGTTTGGCGCTCACGGGACAATCTACCTCGCCTAGGTCAAAACTCATGGGAAAAAAACGTATAAGTAGCGGGAATAGAAAGGTATAACAGATTATCTAAGATAATTGAATTCTCTATAGTATAGGGCCACTCGTGGGACAATCTATCTCGCGAGTGGTCTTGCGAATTGTCCAATTGTAACTGAATTTTGAAAAAGCACGTGCACCTCACATGTCAACACGTGGGTAGCCTGATCTTGCGAGCATCTCGCGAGACCCACAGTTCCAGCTAATCTTCGTGAAATTCTTAGTCCAACCCAATTACATTATACCTCAAATAAATACAAAGAAAATGTGTATGCAATTATAAGGAAATTGGCATGAGATAAAGCCAACCAATAACAAGGGGAAAAAAAAAATTAGCAAAAAGTATCTTGTGTTTTAGATGTATGCAATGAGCCCCTCACAGCCTGCAGGCCCCACTCAACAATGAAACCCACATGTTGTGAGTGTCTTTATACGCAATATACCCTCTCAATAATTAGACCCTTAATTAATATGAGTTTTACTAATATATGCCCTAAGGGCATGTGTTAGTATACTATTTTAGAAAACTTTTTTATGGAAAAATGAAAAAGTAACTAACTGATTTAACAGTTTTTTTCAATTTTCTATAAAAATTTTCCTAAAATAAATGATTAATGTGTGCCGTTAGAACACACATTAAGCGGACCTGATTAATATATATATATATATATAGTGAACACCATATTTTATCCATCATCGATTTACGTGTAAAAATGTAAATGTCCCCAAAATTCAGTTTTTTATCGTTGGATCATGGGAATGTAAATGTTACTTGCATAGTTGCATAAGTAATGCTACATTCGCAAACTATTTTACAATATTTTTACAAACTGTTGATATGTCCAACTTCTTATTGGTTTTCATCTAGACCCACCATTAATATCACTTTTTTTATTTACCAATAAATACACACCATATCAGAAGTTTATAAAAAAGTTTGTAATTCTAGCATGCCTTATACATCTTTTGGGAATATTCCCTTTAATTTTGCCCCAGAAAGTTTACCGAAATTTCAGCCAACAACTTTTCTTTTTGTTTGTATTCTAATTTAAAAAGGTTAAAAGCATGGAAAAACATAGCCTTGAATTCATAATGAAAGATTTTATTTTTGGTAATGAATTCACTGTGAAAGTTGTTGATACCAGATTTTCTCTCTTTTATTTTCTCTGTCTTTTTTATTTATTTTTTATTTTTATCATTCATCCTGTAAACCTCTAATACGAATGACTTCAGCCTTGCTTACTTTCAACTATTTGACAAGTAGTTAAAAAAAAGTATATTGTATTTTAGGGATATGCAGTGAGTCTCTCACAACCTGTGATGATAGTGAGACCTACATACAAACTGTAAGTATTTAGATGCATATATTTGGTACATAGGATACCCTCTCAGTGGATGGGTTCAAGTTACACCTAGTGTAGCTCTAAGTAATATTACACCTCCCAATAACTTTTTATTGAATTCATATTTTAAAAATTCCACCATTGGATTATGTGTTCTATATGTTCTTAGCATGCAAACCAATATTCATGCTAATCAGTTGTTATTTATCATTTGATCCATAAACTCATCTTTTATATATTATTTTAAACTACAAAAACTTAAATTTGAACAATTGATTGATGACATGACTATTGATCTTTGATCATCTTTAAATCTTGTAAGCATAGAGAATATACGAAGATAATGTCATCCAGCGGTGAATTTATCAAAATTAACATCTAATTAAAAAATATTAAGTGGTGAAATATTGCTTAGAGTTACATATATCAAGTATTGTGTTTCGATATCCTTATCATTTTTGTTTTCAACAATTTTTAAAATCTAAAAATTGTTGTTCATGTCTTAATTAGCAAATTTGATATCTTGTTAATTTGTTTACAGTAGTGGGACACCTTTATGGATATAGCTAAAGCATTGCTTTTTGAGAGATCCAAAATTGGATTGAATATTGAATAAAATTGTGACTACATTCATAATTTGAGATGAAAAATAGGTTGGACATGGAATTCAGCCCTTAGAACTAGTAGCCCCCGCTGTTTAGTGACTATGAGTTTTTATTTTTATTTTTTATTTTATTTTATCACAGTACTAACTACTGAGACAGTATGATTACTTCACTGAGCTAGGTGGAACTATTCTCGTCTTATAGTAGAGCTATTTGGATTTGTTTGGAAAATGTGCTTGTGCATCATAAGGCTGGGAAATTAAAACTCTTTTTTGGGCTTTCCATATTCTGACCTCTTAATTGGTATGGGTGTGGATAGGTTGTCTAGTTACGTGTAGGTATGTTGGAAGAGTGTACAATATAGCAAAGTTCAGATAGGCCACTCCTTTTTTTATTTATTTATTTTTTTTTTTTTGGACGACTGTTTTGGGTAAGATCCTGGCTGTGGAACACGTATATTCAGTTGCCACTTAATTGACCATATATTGATCTGTTCATCAGTTATGAATTGTTGTCTTTTGTATTTTTTGTATTTATTTTTTATTTCTAGTGAAGTGTAATTTAGTTCAAAAGGCTTGTTTGGACAACATCGTAACAGTTTGGTATGGAATATGACTCTTCTTTGCCTTTTTTTTTTTTTGCATGGTGGTGAATATGGCTTCAAGGTACTGAATGGTACCTGGAGAAATCCAGATCCTAGGATGAATTTCTTTTATAACAGAGATTGGAAATTTTTTTAGCCTGTTAGGTTCGTGTCAGCCCTTCTCACAAGATTGAATTACTGAAGGTTGAAGATATTTGGTTAAACTTTACAGTGGCTCCATGGTCATAGAAGTTCTTTCCTGAGCATGAGTTTATGGTGTTAACCAAATCATAACATGGGATTTGTAGATACGAAATCCCCTTCTACCATATGAAGCACTACCATCATCTCTAATTTTCATTCATCGTTTACGGTATGCATCTATTATCTGTTCAGATTAGGTTTATTCTGCTAATTTTAGTTGGTGGGGGCTTTTCTTTTAGCATTACTTGTTTGACACTCAACTGCCTATAAAGTTTTAACAGTTGAACTGAGTTTATGATTGTGTATGTATTTAATTACCTATTTGCTAAATAATGATGATGGCTGGAGGAACAGAGTTGGATCAATAAACTAAAGTGGGAGCAGAAGGTTTAGTAATGATAATCAAAATAGTTGCAGCTACTTGTTTCAAAGTTGTTTTTAAATGCTTATAGGGACTCTTTTGAAAAATGTAAGCTATATGACATCCAGTTATAGCTTTTAATAAATGCAATATTAGTGTTGAGTTAAGGGAGTTAAGCTAGCTCATAGGGGGATTGAGGATCAATCTGTGACAAAAATTTAATTTTGTTTGAAATGGATTTCTTTTTTTGGTAGAGACAAGGAATAGAACTAGATGATGGGAAAAATGTCTTACCTTGGATTGATGTAGTATAATACCTGTATTAAGGAAATATTTAACTCTAGATTATTTGTTTTTTCTTCTTGCCACTTTTGGATTATTCCTCATGGTTTACTGATGTTATTGTAGACACTCGATTTTGCACCCATAATTTAATCAAGAAAAATGGCTAGAATGACCATTTATATACCCAAAATTTAGAGTTGCATTACATGCATTAATTTGTTTATTGCATATCATAAAAATGATCTCGAGTTTCTAACGGTCACGACAATATGCTCGATTTCCAAATCAGACTGTCGGATTGAAAGATATCGCATGATCAAGTTTGCACGGTCAGCATGCATTGTGTTTAGGTAGATTCAACCATGCATGATTAATTCAAATTAATTATGATTGGGTAGACAATTAAAATTAATTAAATAATTTTGTGATTGGTTGTTAGTGAGTGTCAAAAATAGGCTTGCTTGCGTAGGAATAAAGGGGATAATCAAATAACTACAAAATTGTGGATAATTGAGACTTTTTGGAGTATTTATCTACAAGATAATCATTGTTGAAAAGACTTGAATTATCAGAAAAAGAGTTTAATTTTAGAATATGGATTAAAAACGCGACTAAGTTCAAGTCCCGGCTCAAAAAACCTCAAAAAATGAGTCCAAAACAAACCATAACTCAAACATGGGACGGGCATCCAAAAGGGCCATTCGACACTTTTGGATGCCGATCGGCACTTTTCAAGTGCCAATTGGCACAAACATGGGCCACAGCCCAAGGGCACTTAGATTGAGATAAAACTCATTCTTTTTTTTTTTTTTTAGAGATAAGGACACGTCTCAATTTGTATTCAGATCACTTAGCTAATTTTTCAAACATCTCAGCCTCTATAAATAGAGGCTGCATTTCAAAATTCAGTAGACTTTTTCATGCTCACTGAATCCCCTCTTTTTGACTTTTCTCTTCTTTTATTTTCCCTCTTACGTTAAAGACGTTCTGGAGGTTTTGACCTTAGGAATTTCTTTTCTGTAAGCAAAATATTTTAGGTTTCAAGGATAATTCAATAAATTTGTTTGAACCCTAAAATATTCCTTCACTACTAAAAAGAGCATGCATGGAAGAGGTAGTTAATTTCTTTTCTTTTTCTAGCTTTCTTTATTAATTTTGACTGATGATGCATGAATAGGTTTAGGATTTATTTTATTTTATTTCTGATTCTTATATAACTGCCATGCTTTGTTTAGATTGTTTTTCTTTCTTTAAATATGTTTTTAGATGATTGTTTATTTCAATTCTTTCTCTTTAACTTCAAAATTTGGAATGACTATTAAAACAAAACAGATCTGTATCTTCCTTAGATACAGATCTGAATTTTTTTTAAAACATAAAACAGATCTGTATTTTCCTTAGATACAGATCTGAATTTTTTTTAAACACAAAAACAGAACTATATCTTCCTTAGATGCAAATTTGATTTTTTTTTTTTTTTTTTTTTCAAGACACAAAAACAGATCTGTATCTTCCTTAGATACAGATCTGAATTTTTCAAACACAAAACAGATCTGTATCTTCCTTATATGCATATCTAAATTTTTTTTAAAACATAAAACTAATTTGTATCTTCCTTAGATGCAGATCTGTATTTTTTCTGGACATAAAACTAATTTGAATTTTTTTTCTAAAAAAGTTTTCTTCTTTATGGAATTGCAAATTTTGAAATTTGAAAGAAAGGATTGAAAGTTAGGTTGTAATTTTTTTAATATGTGATGCATGTAACATAGATTTGTTTCATGAGTGTAGTTCCTCTTCTAAAAAATAGTCTTTTGCTTATTTTATTCATAAACAACAGATCTAATTATTTTTACATATAAACCAAAAATCACTTTTTTTTTTTTTTTTTTTTTTAACTTTGCTCCAAAACAGATCTGGTATTTTTAAGCAAAAACCTTCTTCTCTCTCTCTCTCTCTCTCTCTCTCTCTCTCTCTCTCTCTCTCTCTTTCTTTTTCTTTTTAATCAAATCAATTTTTTTTATTCATAAAAAACAAATCCGAATTTTTAAAAAAGAAGAGGATACATCCATAAGATCAAGTGTTTGTTATATATGCAACATATCATTCATATCATGCATAAAGGGTACATTGGTCATTAGAGACTAGCAGACTAGACTTTGTCTGGGCGGAATGGGTGCCTAACACCTTCCCATTCCATAATCTAGCTTTTGAATTTAGTTCTTTTGGATAGGTAGACCTGTGCTTTGTCTTTCTTTTTATTTTTGGGTAGATTGTAACTAGGATAAAAAGTCATGTATTCATTTGGTAGATTGTAACTAGGACTCAAAGCCTTGTAAGATTCAATTTATCAAGCTTGTATTTATTTTTACTCAATCAATAACAATGAAGCATTTCAATCATGTAAATTTGTATTTAGTTTTTTTCTTATTTTTTTGTATAAAAAAATAAATGGCGACTCCACACCACTTACCCAAAAAGGGAGGTGCCCTGAAAAAGCACCCCAAAAATCTCTTTTTTGAGAGCACCTTTGCCGGTCTCTCATAGTGGCGACTCCACTGAGGATGTTGAGGGCTAAGCTTCGTGTTAGACTTAAGTGACCAATAATATACCCTTGTTTGTGCATGGTTCTGCATGATATTGTTGTTTGTTTGTTTATTTATGTTTTGAGATATTGAATGAGATTTTGTTGTTTGTATTGTTTGTTAAGAGCTTTCCCTAACTGTTATAGTGTGTGCCATCAAAATAACAAATACGTATATACCCCTTTCAACAACAATGTGGTGGTAATAACCATGGATCACCGATCTTCATTAGATTCGGGTACCCAATGGCGAACTCACCAACTCATATCCTAAAGTCACTGGATCATTTCTTGTTAATTGTAAAGGACAGACCATGCCATTCGGACCAACACAATGTTCATTACATTACAAGTTGGGAGGTGTAACGTCCTAGATATGGGAAACTATAAAACAACAAACCCACCCTACAATGTAATGACATAGAACCTACCCTTAGGCCGGTCCATGTTAAAATTGCATTGCATGTTGCATGTGTTTGTTTGGTTGATTGATGTAGATGGGGACCTAGCTTTGATTAACCTGACCAAGCCTGTCATTAGGAGAGAATTTGGTCAAGTTCCGAAGAAAGGTTGCAAAGAGAACCTAAGGGTGACACTCAAGCTAGTAGCTCCAGTTCCAAGCTCATCACTCTCATCATGGTATTGAAGCCCGTGAGCATAGAGGATACTCTGTTGTTGCAACATCACAATCCCATATTCGACCTACAAGACTGTTTAAGCCACAAGAAGTCTGAAGCTCCTAACACTATGGCAGGAGCGGGAGAACACCCGAACACTGAAGAACCCATGAACACCCAAGAGCTACTCAACACCATGGTAGTTAGTCAAATCCAGTCAAGGGAGGACATGAACCTTATGGTGCAACAATTTCAGAGTTTGAGGAGTAACTAGCAAAAGAATGAACAAAATGGAAGAGATGATCAAGAGAACTCACAAAATGGAGGACCTCATGAACTTCCAATCACTCTCACTTTTCCTCGATGTAAGACTGCCTCCCAAGTTCAAGATGCTAACCTTGGACAAGTTCAACAGGATTGGCAGCCCAAAGTCCCATTTGAAGATGTATATAAGGGCCATGCAGACTCTAGGTGCGACTAAAGAACTTCTTGCTCAAATGTTCCAAAACACTCTGATCGAAGCCACTCTTAGATGGTTCCTTAACCTAGATGATGCTAAAGCAAAGAGTTGGGAGGACATTTGCCGTGAGTTTCACAATCAATATAAATACAACATGGAGGTGGATATAACAAGGAGGGATCTCGAGACCACGAAGAAAGAACCAAAAGAATCTTTCTCTACCTTCATTATCAAATGGAGGTCCAAGGTAGCACAAATGATGAATAGGCCAAGCGAAGAAGAACAGTTAGCTATGGTTATAAAGAATTTATTACCTATATACCATAAGTACTTCTTTGCTCAGTATTTTCCTAATTTTAAAGCTTTGATTGCTGTTGGAGCCCAAATTGAGAATGCAATAAATAATGGCACCATAAAGAATGACGACCAACTGAGGTTTAAAAAGAATTTACGATCCAATTCTAAGGCTGTAGAAGTTTCTAATATCCATAAAAATGATCCTTATCAATTGATTGCACCCATTGCACCCGTGCAAATATCATAAGGGCCACTCCCAAGGCCTAGGAGGGAATTTCATGAGTTGTATATGCCTGTGAGCCACGTGTTTGAGAAGCTAAAACAAAAGGGTTACTAAAACCCTTAGACCCAAGACCAATTCCAAACCCGCTACCTTCAAGATTTGATGTGAATAAGAGGTGTGCCTACCACCAAGGCCCTGGCCATAATACTAACATGTGTTTTGGCCTTCGTCATGCAATTTAAGACTTAATAGACAACAAGGTGATTGGACCACCTACAAGGCCTAGCATCACTAATAATCCCTTGCCCAACCACATTTTTGGGAGAGGACTGAGGATTAATTATTTGATGACTGAAGAAGAAAGTAAAGAGGACCCATCTGAATTAATCTATGACTTACCTGAATGTTTTATGATGACCTAGGAAGAGTTAATGGGAATGACGTCCACTATAGGGTATGACATATGGAGTGAAGAAGTAACCGAGATCCTAAATTACTCAATATCTACAAATGGGGGGAGACACTTCAAACCCCAAGACACCGACCTGAACAACCTAACAAAAATTGCCCACATCACAAGGGGGAGACACTTCAAACCTCCATATTTGGAGACAGATAACCCAATAGAAGCCTTGAACAAGGCCACTCAACAAACACCCGCTGAGGAGGATGAGGTCCTTAGGCAATTGCAGAAAACATAAAACAATATATCTTTATGGGGTTTACTCATGGCCTCAAACAAGCACCGTCAAAATCTGGTAGACCTTCTCAACCAAATCCAAGTCCCTACAACTACAACCTCTTAAGATCTGAATGCTATGATTGGGTCCATAAGTAGGGACTCACTATTTCCTACTCTGACAAAGATTTGACAAAGAAGGGGAAGCACCATAATGACCCATTGCATATTACTATAAATGCCAAAGGCAAGAGGATCTCGATGGTTCTTATTGATGATGGAAGTGCTTTAAACGTGTGTCCTTTAAAGATTGCAAGTTGCTTGGGTCTAAGTATTGATGACTTTGTGCCTACTGACCAACATGTGAGGGCATATGACAATAGTAGAAGAAAGGTCTTGGGAACCATAACACTAGAGCTCACTATAGGGCCAATGATCAAGAAAGTGGAATTTCAAGTCCTTAACATAGCTTCATGCTTCAATATGCTCATTGGGAGACCAAGGATCCACGACATAGAGGCCGTACCTTCATCCTTATACCAAAAGGTTCAGTTTCCACATGAAGGAGCTATTGTAACCATATATGGCGATACTTTGACTATGCCAAAGCCTATTTTTGGTATTGATTCTGAGAAGGAGCCATTGACCTTGGATGGCTTTGAGATTGAAAAGCCTGATTTTGAAAGAAAGGAAGAGGAAGTGGAGAAGATTCCTATGGATTTTGCTCCTTACAGCAACAACAACGTGGTAGCAATGATGAGGAGAATGAATTACCTTCCGGGAATGAACTTGGAGAAGACTGTGAAGAAGAAAATTGTTCAAGACCCAATGATCCCTACTGTTACACCACCTTTTGGGCTAGGCTATAAGCCCACTAATGATGACTTTTTAGAGATGGAGGTGAGAAAGATGGCCCGAACCAAGGCCAAAGCAAAGGGACTTCCTTGTCCCCTGGAACCCCCAAAGCATAGACTCCAACATTGAACGGAAAATTTGTCAAAGCTGGAGATAGTCAACGCTATTGAGGATTCCCTAAACCAAGATTTGATCCTGAGACCAGAACTATGATGCCTGGGTTTGAGCTACTACTTAATTGCAACAATAAGCTTCCAGAACTGAAGCAGGAAGATACAACTTGGGTTCCTACAAATTGGGCTGATTACATGGACCCTGATGCAATGACTATGCTCCTTGGAGATGCCATTTGCAATATAGAAGAAGAAGAGTACTAGGAAGCTTGCCAACATGAATTAAAGAGCCCATATGAAGTAAGAACAAGTGATGAATATGAAGAAGGGGGAGAAGGCCCTGGTGATGATGATGAAGGAAGTGATGCCAAGAGTGATAGTAGTAGTGGCAGCAGTAGCAGTGACAGCAGCAGCAGTGACAGTGGACACGGTGATGATGACAGCAGCAGTGACAGTGGACATGGTGATGATGACAGCAACAGTGACAGTGAAAGCAACAATAGTGAAGACTATGATAGCCAATACAATGGCAATGATTGGGGTGAACCCCCTAGTGATAGAGAGGATGAAGACGAGGGGCTTTACTATGAAGACTATGATGATGTTGTAGACTATTATGATGGAGATACAAAAGACAATGCTGATGATACTGAAGTTGGACCCATATAAATAGGAAGTGACACCAAAAGTGATCAATATAGGCTAATAAATTTGATGGAGGCTGTCGGAGAAGAGGTTGAAGAGGCTAACAACACAGACTATGATGATCACCCCTATGGGCGTCTCTCAGATTGGAGCTGTATTACTGATGTTAGTTCAAGGTCCGGTCCTCGATATGACAAGCATGGTAGAGAGATTTCTAAGTTGGGGTCATTCCACAATCTAGAGCTTGGCTCGATAACCCCATACACTGAGGAAGAGGATGACATAGATGCTAGATTGGCCATTCTAGACCAAAAACTAATGGTCCACAGTCTCAGAACCCTAACACTTGAGAATTCTAGAGGTGATGATGAGAAGATGGAAGGGAATGAGTCAGAATACCTCCCTCAATACACCTACTTGAGCAACAAAGGAAAGCAAGATCTGTTTGGTGAATGGATGGACAGCATAAAGCGCCCGAATACTTTTGTGACCGACAAGCCCACAGATATGGAAATTGATAGTGAAGGAATGGATTATATGGATGAAGACCCCCCGGTATTGATGCTGAGGGAAGAAGGAACTCACTCGGAGAAGCCTACCATCATTGAAGCTACAATTGAGTTGAAGAACTGGGCATGGGAGGGAGCTGCCCACCCCATGGAGGATTTTACGAGGAAGATCAAGACCATCGAGCTAGTCACCCCTGCCAAAAACATAGTTTCTATTCCTATTGAGTCTGTTTCTGCTAGTATTACTATTCTTGTTGAGTCTGCTTGTGATAGTATTCCTATAGAGTTAGTTTCTGTTGAGTCTATTGAGTCCGTTAAGAACTCTTTTTCTTATTATATGATTTCTGATTCTGCTTATTTGTTGGCTTTGAATGTTTTTTTTCCTAAAATTGGTAAAGAAACTCTTAATAATAAGGAATTAAAACAAGGGCATGTAGAACCCATAACCTGGGAATTGATGATGAACCTAAAATGGTACAAGTAGGCAATACCCTAACCACCTCTGAGAAAGATGCATTAGTTGCCCTACTGACAGAATTCAAGAAATATTTGCATGGTCTTATGAAGACATGCCTGGGATTGATACAGATATAGTACAACATTGCATTTCAATAGATCCAACCATGAAGTCGGTCAAGCAGAAATTGAGAAGAATGAAGCCAGAATGGATTCTCAAGATCAAGGAAGAAGTCGAGAAACAATATAATGCAGGATTCCTAAAGGTGGTCAACAATTTAGATTGGTTAGCCAATGTTGTTCCAGTGCCAAAGAAAGATGGGAAAGTGAGGATGTGTGTAGGCTTTTGAGACCTGAATAAGGCTAGCCCAAGAGATGATTTTCCCTTGCCTTACATTGACATCTTGGTTGACAATACAGCAGGGAATGCCTTGCTGTCATTTATGGATGGATTTTTAGGGTACAATTAGATAAAGATGGCTCCAGAAGATATGGAACAAAACCTCCTTCATTACTCCATAGGGGATGTATTGCTACAAGTTCATGCCATTTGGCCTTAAAAATGCTGGTGCCATTTACCAACATGCAGCCACCACTTTGTTACATGATTTGAACCACAAAGAAGTAAAGGTTTATGTTGATGATATGATAGTGAAGTCCAAAGACTGTGAAGGGCATATGCTAGCTTTGAGGAAGTTCTTTGAAAGAATCTGGTTCTACAAGTTGCGATTGAATCCAAGGAAGTGCACTTTTGGTGTAACATTCAAAAAGCTATTGTGGTTAATGGTAAGTCAGAGGGGAATAGAAGTCGATCCAGAAAAAATCAAGACCATTGTAGAAATGAAGCCTCCAAGAACTGAAAAGGAGATCTGAGGATTTTTATGGAGGATACAGTACATCAACAGATTCATAGCCCAGCTCACCATGACATGTGAACCAATTTTCTGACTGCTCAAGAAGGAAGTTCCCATGGTATGGAATGAACAATGCTAAGAAGCTTTTGAAAAGATTAAGAACTATTCGATGAAGCCACCAATATTGGTTCAACCAGAACCTAAAAAGCCGTTTTGTTGTATCTCACAACTACGGATACAACAATGGGGGCTTTGCTTGCTCAATACCTAGAAGAGACTAGAAAAGAGAATGTGATTTACTACATCAGCAAGAAGATGTTGCCTTATGAAGAAAAGTATTCACCATTTAAGAAGACATGTGTAGCACTTATATGGGCAACCCGCAAACTCAGACATTATATGCTTGCTTTCAAGGTCTTGTTGATTGCAAGAATGGACCCATTGAAATATCTAATGGAGAAGCCTGTGCAAGATGGGAAGACGGCTAAATGAGTTTCACTTTTATCAGAATTCGATATTAAATATGTGACTCAGAAGTCTGTGAAGGGGAGAGCAATTGCTGATCACTTAACCAATTGTTCACCTAAAAAAGCTAAAGAAATCCAATGAAACTTTCCAGATAAGGATATTCCAATGAGTTCTCTTAATTTCTCCAAAAGGGACACACATCCCATTCTCTCATAGGCTCAACTTTCCTGCCACTGAATATGAAGCTTGCATTATGGGTTACGAGCAGCCCTGGGTCTTGGAGTAAAAGAGTTGGAAGTATATGGTGACTCAAGGAAGAAAGGCTAATGCCTTATCATGAATGTCTTTAGAAGTGGGCCTTGAAATTCAGTAAGATCTAGTACCAATATGTGCCAAGGATGTAGAATTAGATTGCAGATGCTTTAGCAACAATGGTGTCCATGATGGATGGACCTAAGTAAGATGAAACAAGACCGATAGTGGTGGAACAAAAAGAGGAGCAGCTTATTGCATGTCAATAGAAGAGGATGAGGAAAAGAATGGAGAAGGCGAATGGTATTCTGACATCCTACAGTACCTCAAGGATGAGACATACCCACCATATGCAAATAAGAATCAACAATTGACCATCGGAAGGCTATCTACTAACTATATTATTTGTGGGGAGAGACTTTATAGAAGGTCATATGATGGAATTCATCTCCTTTGTGTCATCGCTAAGGAAGCACAGCAGAGAATTGAAGAGGTTCATGAGTTAAGCGGTGGGCCACATATGAATGCACACATGCTATCTCAGAAGATAATGAGACAAGGTTATTACTGGACTACTATGGAAGTCGATTATGCAGCTCATGTTTGAAAGTGCCATCAATGCCAAGTCCATGGAGATCTAAAGCATATGACACCTATGCCTTTACATACCATGACATCACCCTGGCCGTTTTCTACATGGGGGATAGACATTATTGGGAAGATTCACCCAAATGCATCCAATGGCCATGAATTTATACTTGTTGCTATAGACTATTTCACTAAATGGGTAGATTGCCTCATACAAGGTTTTGAACTCAAAGAAAGTTGTTCAATTCATTTAAACAAATATCATTTGCAGATATGGGGTACCACATGAAATTATCTCTGACAATGGACTGCATTTCAAAGGGAAAACAAAGAAGCTACTACGACAGTTCAACATTCAGCACCACAAGTCTTCACCTTACTGTCCTCAGACTAATGGAGCAGTTGACGCTGCAAACAAGAATATAGGGCAAATTTTGAAGAAAAGCACGAAGAACTACAAGGACTGGCACCTGCAATTACCCTATGCATTCTAGGGGGTATAGGACACCAATTCGATCTTCCACAGGAGCCACTCCTTATTCATTGGTGTATGGGATGGAAGCAGTCCTTCCCATAGAAATGGGTGTTCGTTCACTAAGGACAGTACTGGAAAGTAAAATCCCCGAAGTAGATTGGTTGCAAAGAAGATATGACCAGTTATGCATGTTGGATGAGAAAAGACTCAAGGCCCTGTATCACATTCAGGGATATCAAGGGAGGCTCAGGAAAGCTTTTGACAAGAAAGTAAGAACTAGAGATTTGAAATTGGGAGATTTAGTGCTGAAAGAGATTCGAGCCTTGGTTCAAGATGCAAATGGGAAGTTCAAGCAAAATTGGGTAGGCCCATATATTATCAAGTAGATATACTCTAGAGGAGTAGTGAGGTTGATGGACTTAGATGCAAATCCTTTCACTGAGCCAGCCAACATGGATCAATTAAAGAAATACCACGTCTAAAGTGGTAGTTTCAAGGCACCACATCTGAAATGGTTGTAAATTATGTTATTTCCCTTCCTAGGTTTGATAAAAAATAAAAATAAAAAAAGGGTAGGTTGAAAACCTGTAAGGGCGATCTACGCAAAAGGAGAGTAAAAAAAAAGTAAGAGAGCCTGCTAGGTTGAAAACTCGAAAGGGCGGCCTAGGAAAAAGTTAAGGCAAATAAAAATGAACTGTGATGACTTGATCCTTCTACAAAGGGGGTACGTAGGCAACCATGCATTGGTCCGGTCATAATTTCCCTAAGCCCACCATTTGCCCATTAAGCAAAAAAAATTTCCAAAATTCAACCATTCCATTAAACCATGACATTACACAAAATCCATAACCCAAACCATAAAAAAAAAATAAATAAATAAAATAAAAAAATAAAAAAAGCCAAACCCTAAACCAAGCCATAAAAAACCAAACCTTAAAAACCTAAACCCTAAACAGAACCCTTAACCTACAAGTCCTAAATAGTTCCTAAACATGAGAGTTTCACATCAACTTTTAAAATAAACATGTTCAAAGGCAAAAAATAAGGTCATTTTGTCTTTAGTCTTTTCTCTTTTGGTTGATCATTAATTTCTTTTGTGCTAGGTACCTTGTCATCTTTGTCCCTTCTTTTAAATTCATAGTTGTCATCATCGTGTCTTTCTCAATTATCTCTAAGAAACTATTTTCTCATAGCAACCATATCAGCTTCCTTGTCAGCAATCTTGTCCACCAACCAGTTAGAGTATTTTGTAGTCAATCTGTGAAAGTAAACCTTGACAAAAGACTGATCAACTCGATCAACCATCTCCAAGCCCAAAAACATGTTCCTTATAGAAGTAAGGTTTGTGTCCATAGGAGTGAAAGGCTTTCTTCCTTTTCCACCAGGCATTCCTTGCTCATATTGGACCTGCCTCAAGAGTCTGTTCGCCTTATAGAAAGTTGCCCTTCTTAACCCAACTATGAAGATGTGATTTGAACCTGGAGACCGCAGCAGAGGAGGTGAACATTTCCACCAATAGCAATTCCATCGAATTGAGGCACTGGACTTCTTGTTCAAAAATTTCACCCAGTCACTTTCAGTTTGGCACTTAGTTTTGATGATAGTCCTACTAAGAAAACTACTAGGAACATAATTACTAGCTATAGGCCTGGCAATCATATCTAGTCTTTCAATCAACCATATCTGCAAAGTCAAGGGACTCTTAAGAAAGTTTTGTGACTCTCTACCATGAAATACAAAGTCCATTCCTAGAAGAGTTTCTACCAAGATTAGAGAAACAGGATTATCACCATCCTTAATTTGACTTACAACACTTATGGCTCGAGCATCCACAAAACCGTGCCTTCCAGAGCAAAGCAAAAATTTTCCTATGAAGCATAGAGCCAAGCCAAAATTTTCTGCATGTTGTCAGTCACTCCATAAGTGCGCTTGTTAATCAGTCTTGAAAGAATTGCACAAAGATTCACCATATGTCCTTCAACCATACTACTAGTAGTGGAAGTAGGAAGACCTAAAGCATCAGACAAAGATTCCTTATGCCTGGGATCACAGGAAACTGATACGGATTTCTTGCTTAGATCATAACCTGAATAGTTGAAAATTCTTCAATTGTAAGATAGAGTTCAGCAGTTTTAAACCGGAACACATGATCTTCAGGATCCTAGAACTTCACAGCAGTACGAAGGAAGTCCCACTTGATTTTTACGTTCCTCAAAGCCTTAATTCCCTCTAATTTGTAGACTATAAAATTGGACTTGGTACTAAAGTCTAAGCTACGAACCCATTTGTTGATATCATGAATTGTTGAATGAAAAAAATTTGATTGCTAGCCATGGATGATTTTTGCTTGTGATTATTGTGTTTTGCTAACCTTAATGCAGAGATTTGCTTACAGATGCCAAAATTAGCTACTCCAGTCTTTAACTAGGTTTAAATAAGTTTCAAGAGTTTGTAGCTGATTAGGAAAGTGTTTCATGGTCACAAACGAAGAAAAATCTTTCAAAAAATTTGAAAACGCAAAACACACGTCAAAAAAGCATGAGGAGTTGGCCCACCATGGCGTAAGCCAGTTTGTGCATTAAAGTGCCATTCGTCACTTTCAAAGTGCCGAACGGCACTCCCCAAGTGTCGAATGGCACTTAACTCCACCAACGCTCATTTACACTATTTTGCATTTTTGGGCACTCTTTAGATCCGTTTTTGACCCTATTTAACACTCAAAAACATTTTTTTTTTTTTTTGGTTAAACTGGGGCATTCAGACATGCCATACTCATTTGTTTTCAAAAAAAAAAATCATCACTTGCATCACTTCTTTCAAAAAGAAGAAAAGAGAAAAATGGATCAAATTAAGATTTTTCAAAACCATGGATTCACGTCCCAAATTAGGGGCATTCAACCATGCCTCATTCAGTTTCAAAAAAAAAAAAAAAAGGACCATCATCATCACCTTTTCATAAAATAAAAATAAAAAATCAAGATTTCCAAAAGTCATGCATTCATTTCTAAACTAGGGGCATTCGGCCCCGCCTTATTCAAGTAAGCACAAATTCCATCAGAATTGGTCAAGATAAGTTTAAACTGATACTACAAGACCTCATCAGGAAAACTTAAAAACACAAATCAAGCATCATTGGGACTTTGGGTTCGTTTGCGTGAAGACCTTATCGACCCACCTCTCGAGGAGCCGCCTTCAGTGTTTCCTTCTTGACTTGCATGAAATCAAGATTCTTGCTGCCTGTTCTCAAGCTCAAGATTTCTGATCCTTTCCTCCAAAGATCTTCCGGTGGAATCAGTGAATGCTATTCGACTTACCTGAAAAATCAACAAAGGCAAGGGTAGGATTGATTATCAAGAAAGTCCAAGCAAAGACACTCAGAAAGCATCATCTTATACCCAGCTCGCTTCATTGAACACATATCGGGAAGATTGAGTGTGTGCTACCAATTGCAAACTTCCGATCATCTGCATGCTTTCTTCCACAAGATCAACATTGACCTGAAACACAAATTTACCAGACCATGAGCAATTCAAGGATGCCAAGAAAAAAAGTGAGGACAAAGAACTAAAGATTCAAGAACACACCGAATCAGGCCAAGGGACGTTTGGGGTGTGCTTTGCTTGTCTAAAGTCATGGAGTTGTACGATCCATCTGGATTCATCACTTCATATTGCCATGCAAGAAAATGAGGATAGGTCTCCATGAAAGAACTAGAGGAGGGGGATTCTCTTCTTCCTCTTCCTCTTCTTCAGAAGACAAAGCCTAAGAATTCAACATGTAGATATTGTTACAAAAAGGAAATATGGGAATGGAGCATACAAGATGAAATGCAACTCGACTTCAGAAGGAAAGAGAGATACTAAGGCAACAGGAATGCCAGCCAGACAACCTTGCAATTGAGTTTGAATAAAATCCAGATAATTTCCTGGTGTCCCTGAAACAACATGACCAATCCGAGCACGAGCAATCTCTTCATTAGCTAGAAGATCGGCCAACCGAATGGAAGGACAAGGAGGAACTAGAATTTTCGTAGGAGGATATGCATGTTGAACCTGAGCCAACCCCCGATCATCAAGATACCAATACCTCCCATAACCACACTCAAACAACACCTGGTAACTATTCAGCTCCAAAGCCCATTCACACTCTGCATACTCCTCACATCCAACCCAAGGATTCAAAGACATCTGAAAATCACAAGGAACTTGGAATGAAAAAAAAGAGACCAAACCACAATTAAACACAAAATTCCACACAAAAGGAAAACTCACATCAACAACAGTTAAATTGTCAATCACCATATGCCAAACTTCCAAAGAGCGCTTGGAAGGAGTTAACAGACAGTATTTAAGCAATCAACGGAGAAATCTAGGATAGATGCCATCAACCTCCTCTTGAACTTGAGGACCAACCACAAAATATTCATATATCCAAACCTAAAAAAAAATTCACACACCATTACAACCTAGCCAAAATAACTTTTCAAAACCCACACACAGCCCCCCCCCCCCCCCCCCAAAAAAATCCAAACCTTACCTGCCAAACAAACGGCACACCTCCTAAGCATGAGAGACTATGCCGAGAAAGTTGAGTCATAAAATGCAAGAGGGTCGCATAGGCCATGCCACCCCAATCATAATTCTTGATCTGGTCAATATCTCTTAAACTCCACAGATAGCGCAAACTCACAGTACTGCCCAAGTCTGGACACAAGAAAGTCTCGATGAAGAGGAGCATGAACATGCGTGTACCCGTTTCCACAGTTTCACAACTCTCAATATTCTCATATAGCCTCATCAGAGAGACATTTTTACTCTTCAACTTTGAAGGCACTACACCTAAAAGTCTCTTAATCTCTTTCGGAGTAAGGAAATCATTAACCTTGATTCTTTCACCACCCAATCTTAAACCGATGATGACAGAGAAATCATAAGGTGTCAACATTACTTCACCAATGCCTGGGAAATGAAATGTGCACATGGTATCCCAAAACCGTTCTGACAAAGCAAGGAGCAACTGGAGATCCTTATACTTATGAGTCTCTTGATTCAATAAGGCCTCGAAGAAAGTCTAAAAACCCGCATCATTAATAATGTTCCTAATATCTGGAGATAGTATTTCCTATATGCCTTTCAACATTTGAAGGCCACCTCATCTTTTGAGGTTCTGCAAAACAAAGTTTGACCCATATTAGGAAGTCCAAAAATTACATGCCCCAACAAACAAAATTTTCCGCAACCAAAAAATTACATGTCCTAGCAAAGTTTCCCACAACCAAAAAATCCCATACCCAACAAAAATTTCCACTTGTTCAAAAAAAAAAAAATTTCTATGACCAAAATCACATACCCAAAAATTTTCCATGACCAAAACCATATGCCCAAAAATTTTCCATGACCAAATTTCCCTGTCCAACACAAAAATACATGCCACCACAAAACATTTCCATACCCATTCCCACAAAATTGTTCCATGCTTAAAAAAAAAAAAAAAAAAAAAAAAAAAAAAAAACTTACACATTCCAACAAAATTTCCGCATTCATCAACAATGAATTTGTTCAACCAAGCCTATATGACAAATTGTTCATAGCTTCAAAGCCCCCAAAATTCAAGTCTAAATTCATCAAACAATACCACATAACATACATTGCCAAAATTCATGACCCATCAACATTGTTCAAAGTTACACCATGCCAAAAAACTCAACAATTCAAAATGTCCCTAAAGCCAAGATTACAACATGATCACAAGAATTTCCAACCAAACTCTACAATGTCCAAAATTTTATCAAAAGCAAACAACAATCAAATGACAATGTTTCAACACCAAACTTGCAATAAAACATGAAATCAACAAATTTCCCAAAAAAAAAAAAAAAAAAAACTCACCTTGAAGTCCATGTTGGAATGTGGAGCATGGGTCTTGAAGGAGCCCCTCTTCATCATTCCATTCAAGTGATGGATAGTATTTTTTGCCCTGAAAAGTAAGAAAAGAAGGCCTATTGGAAGATTATGCCATTTGTGCAAAGAAAAAGGATGTTTGAAAATGGGTTTTACAAAATGGGTATGAAGCAAAAATGGCCAAGGATCTGAAAAAATATTGAGGGAGAAGAGTGAAGGGAGGTTGAGAAGTTTAGGGAATTGATTTTTTAGAGAAGAAATGGTGTAGTGGAGGAGAAAATGCAAGGGGAAGGGAAGAGTGAATAGTGACAATGGATGAAGAAGGAAGAAAGAAGGGAGAAAAGCAAAAATAAAAAATAAAATTCTTTTTTTTTTTCTTTTAAAAAAAAATCATGAAGGATGAATGAAAATTTTTCAAAGTTTCAAAAAATAGATGATATCAATTTCAAGATTTTTTTTTTTTTTTTTTTTTTTGTGATTTTAAGAAAAAAAAATTTCTTGGAGAAGATCAAGGACAAAGATACAATTTTTCTTAAGGAAAAAGTTTTAAACTCTCAATTATAAATTTCAAACTTCAAATTCTAAGTTTCAAATTTTCAATCTCAAGTTTCAAATTCCAAATTCCAAATTTCAAAGATAAAATCTTTTCCAAAGAGCTACAAAAATCAATCAAAGTTTTCTTGCTAAAAAAATAAAAAATAAAAAGAAAAAAAAATCAAACCGAGGAACAAATGAAAATCAAATATCTCAAAATGATGGAACAACAAAGCACTCATCATTTAAAGACTAATCCCAAATTTTGGTCTTTTGCAGGCAAATTTCAAGGTTCTGAGGTAGAGAAGCCCCTTGGTTACCTTTCATCAAAGATTCAGTAGAGAAGCCCCTTGGTCACTCACAACTCAAGATTGAGATAAAGAAGCCTCTCAATCACCCCAAGTTCCAAGGTAGAGAAGCCCCTTTGTTGTCACAGTCTTGATCGAAGTAGAGAAGCCCTTTGATCGACATTTCAACAATTCAGATCGAAGTAGAGAAGCCATTTGATTGACGTTTCAACATTTTAGATCAAAGTAGAGAAGCCCTTTGATTGACATTTCAAAAGTTCAAATCAAAGTAGAGAAACCCTTTGATCGACATTTCAACAGTGCAAATCGAAGTAGAGAAGCCCTTTGATCGATGTTTCAACAATTCAGATTGAGGAGAGAAGCCCCTTGGTTGCTCTCACATATGGATTAAGATAGAGAAGCCTCTCAATCCACCCCGCATTCAGGTTGGGATAGAAAAGCCTCCCAATCACCCTAGATTTCAAGATTCACTTCAAGTTCATTGGTTATCAAGTAGGTCAAGTATTCATAATTTTCATTTCTCAAAATAGCAAGGCACTAGTTCTATGTTCGAAAGTTTTAGGCTCTAGGGCTAGGCAATCTTTGAAAAACCAACCTCAATTAAATCATGGTTACTAAAATTAGTGTCTTTATTTTACATTGACATTCGCTTTACAAGCTCTATCAATGAGGGGCATTTTGTAGTCACTCGATTTTGCACCCATAATTTAATCAAGGAAGATGGCTAGAATGACCATTTATATACCCAAAATTTAGAGTTGCATTGCATGCATTAATTTGTTCATTGCATATTATAAAAATGATCTTGAGTTTCTAACGGTCGCGACAGTATGCCCGATTTCCGAATTGGACCGTCGGATTAAAAGATATCGCATGATCAATTTTACACGGTCAGCATGCATTGTGTTTAGGTAGAATCAACCAGCACGATTAATTCAAATTAATTTTGATTGGCTAGACAATTGAAATTAATTAAATAATTTTGTGATTGGTTGTTAGTGGGTGTCAAAAATAGGCTTGCTTGCATAGGAATAAAAGGGATAATCAAATAACCACAAAATTGTGGATAATCAAGACTTTTTGGAGTATTTATCTACAAGATAATCATTGCTAAAAAGACTTGAATTCTCATAAAAAGAGTTTAATTTTTAGAATACGGATTAAAAACACCTCTAAGTGCAACTCCCGGCTAAAAAAACCTCAAAAAATGAGTCCAAAACAGACCAAAACTCAAACACGGGATTGGCATCCAAAAGGGCCATTCGGCACTTTCGAAGTACTGATCGACACTCTTTAAGTGCCGATTGGCACAAACATGGGCCACGGCTCGAGGGCACTTAGATCGAGATAAAACTCATCCTTTTCGATTTTTTAGAGATAAGGACGCGTCCTAGTTTGTATTCTAATCACTTAGCTAATTTTTCGAACGTCTTAGCCTATATATATAGAGGCTGCATCTCAAAATTCAGCAAACCTTTTCACGCTCTCTAAATTCCCTCTTTCTGACTCTTCTCTTCTTTTATTTTCCCTCTTATGTTAAAGACATTCTGGAGGTTTTGACCTTTGAATTTCTTTTCTGTAAGCAAAATATTTTAGGTTTAAAGGATAATTGAATAAATTTCTTTGAACCCTAAAATATTCCTTCACTACTAAGTAGAGCACGCATGCAAGAGGTAGTTAATTTCTTTTCTTTTTCTAGCCTTCTTTATTAATTTTGATTGATGATGCATGAATAGGTTTAGGATTTATTTTATTTTATTTTTGATTCCTATATAACTGCCATGCTTTGTTTATATTGTTTTTCTTTCTTTAAATATGTTTTTAGATGATTGTTTATTTCAATTCTTTCTCTTTAACTAGATCTTTATTTTCCTTAGATACAGATCTGAATTTTTTTAAAACATAAAACAGATCTATATCTTCCTAAGATACATATCTGAATTTTTTTTAAATACAAAAATAGATCTATATCTTCCTTAGATACATATCTTTTTTTTTTTTTTTTCAAAACACAAAAACAGATCTGTATCTTCCTTAGATACAGATCTAAATTTTTTAAAATACAAAAACAGATTTGTATCTTCCTTAGATGCAAATCTGAATTTTTTCAAACACAAAACAAATCTGTATCTTCCTTATATGCAGATCAAAATTTTTTTAAGCAAAAAATTGGTTTGTATCTTCCTTAGATACAGATCTGTATTTTTTCTAGTCATAAAACTAATCTGAATTTTTTTTCTAAAAAGGTTTTCTTTTTTATGGAATTGTAGATTTTGAAATTTAAAGAAAGTATTGAAAGTTAAGTTGTAATTTTTTTAATATGTGATGCATGTAACATAGATTTGTTTCATGAGTGTAGTTCCTCTTCTAAAAAAAAGTCTTTTGCTTATTTTATTCATAAACAACAGATCTGATTTTTTTTACATATAAACCAAAAATCATTTTTTTTTTTTAACTTTTCTCTAAAATAGATCTGATATTTTTTAGCAAAAACCTTGTTCTTTTTATTTTATTTTATTATATATATATTTATATATATATATAAACAAATCTGATTTTCTTTACAAAACTATTTTTTTTTTTATTTATACAAAAACAAATCTGGTTTTTTTTTTTTTTTTGAATCAAATCAATTTTTTTTATTCATAAAAAACATATCTGAATTTTTTAAAAAGAAGAGGATACATTCATAAGATAAATTTATTTGAGTTAATGTTAGTAAAGTGTTTGTCATATATGCAACATATCATTCATATCATGCATAAAGCATATATTGGTCATTAGAGTCTAGAAGACCAGACTTTGTCTGGGCAGAATGGGTGCCTAACACCTTCCTATTCCATAACCTAGCCTCCAAATTTAGTTCTTTTGGCTAGACCTATGCTTTGTCTTTCTTTTTATTTTTGGGTAGATTGTAACTAGGACAAAAAGCCATGTATTCAATTGGTAGATTGTAACTAGGACTCAAAGCCTTGTAAGATTCAATTTATCAAGCTTGTATTTATTTTTACTCAATCACTAACAATGAAGCATTTCAATCATGTAAATTTGTATTAAGTTTTTTCTTATGTTTTTGTATAAAAAAAATAACTGGCGACTCCACACCACTTACCCAAAAAGAGAGGTGCCCTGAAAAAGCACCCAGAAAATCTCTTTTTAGAGAGCGCCTTTGCCAGTCTCTCACAGTTATGCTGGGCAATGAATTTATTTTATAGTTTGAATGGTTGTAAAATGTGGTCTACCATAATTAACATGGTTGGTTACTGACCTTTATCATGTTCTTTTCTTATGCATATCAGGCCCCTACTGATGCAGTGAAGCCTTTGTATCTTCAATATGCAAAGCTAGAGAAGGATTATAGTCTGGACAAGCGAGCTGTGCATGTCTATGATCGAGCAACTATGGTTGTTCTAAACAATGAGAAATTGAGCATTTATGAAATTTATATTGCTTGAGTAGCAGAGATATTTGGTATCGATGAGGCTAGGAAAATATATCAGCAATCTATAGAATCTATTCTTCCAAACAAAGATGTGAAGACCATGTGCTTGAAGTTTGCTGAGCTTAAGAACTGCCTAGGAGAAATTGATTATGCTCTTGCAATATATGCATATGCGTCTCAATTTGCAGATCCACGATCTGATGGGATTTCTGGAATGAATGGCACAAGTTTAAGGTGCAGCGGAAATGAAGACACAGAAAAATGCTTCATGAGAAAAAAGTTTTTTTGCAAACTATAGCCAGGTAGTTTGGATATTTTTGACTTTTTTCCCCATTTTTCTACACTAGCAATGGCTTAAAATATTGTTAGTTTTGGTAATGCTCACACTTCTATTCCGACACGAGTGGAAACAATTTCCAGATTGAATTTTCCTCTAGACACACATATCACATCTCATAAATTGGATGAAATTATCACTTTGATTGTTTTTGCAAACACTTATTATCTTGCCTGAGAATCTGATGCAAAAGGATCAGAGATTGAACCTTGATGATGCAAGAGAGAAATTGAAACAAGCTGGGGTTGCTAAAGATGAAATGGCTGCTCTTAGTGCAAGTGTGGAGTCACAATCTGATATCTTTTGCAAGTGTTGAAGGATATTTTCTAACACTTTGGAATTTTGATTATGTAATTAACTTAGTTTGGGTGGTTGTTTTATTCTTAGGACCACATCTTTTTTGTCAATCTAATGATGATGGTATTGTAGACGCTGTTACGTTTATTGATAATATATTTCTCTATTTGATCCTATGTTAATATTGTGTTAGTTTGGAAACAATTGTCATGTTGTCTTAGTTACATTTGTGGTATTGTGTTAGTAGAGCCAAAACTATTACATGTTTTTTGTAAATAGGTTATCAATATTACAGGTTTCTTGTAAGTAGGTTATTGTGGAAAAAAATAAAACAAAAAAAATTACCTATAGCGGCAATCAGAAGCGCCGCTAAAAGTGTACTTGGAATTTTTTTATGTGAAACCTTATAGCAGCGAATATTGCTTACCGCTAAATGTGGGTACCAATAACAACCACCAAAAGCATTGCTAAAAGTGTACTTGGAATGTTTTAAATGAAACCTTATAGCGACGCTTATTGCCCGCTTCTAAATGTGGACACCTATAGCGGTGCGTACGAACCGCCGCTAAAGATTGATTTACCCAATTCCTAACCTTATATGGCAATGGTGTAAAGCCTGCTGCAATAAACCAAATTCACTGCTAAAATGTACTGTTGATACCGTATTTTGTCAGCCCTCGATTTGTGTGCTAGACTCTGAAAAATTCAAAAATATCATTTTCTCCCCATGGGGCTGCAAGAGCATCCAGAATGACGTGGCATGACCCGTTCGGACACCGGAGCACTCAAAGTGCCTTTTACAGCTCAAATGACCAGAATGCCCCTGTTAACCCTAGGTTTGACCAAAGGTCAAATGAGGTCAAAACCCCCCACAAAAAAACATTTTTCATTGTTTTACATCAAACCCGAGCTTCTCAGAGACTTTTAGCAATTTTGACCAAGTTTGACCCGGAGTTGACCCTAGGTGGGCCCAAAATTCCTAGTTTTGATCTGACAGTTAGAATGGGTTGAAACCAATGCCATTGTGAAGATTATCGAATTCTCATTCCAACGACTATTCATGGGTTGAAATCGGAGTTAAAATGGTTGAGATATCAACAAAACTATAAAAATTGTGAAAACCGCATCTGCTAACTTCTTGGAGCCATAACTTTTGATCCGACCGTTAGATTTTTGAGTTCCATACTTTTTTAGAAACTGAAAATGAAGATATATTCAAGGATGTAAAGATCAGCCCGATCAGAGGAGGTTTGAGGCTGGCGGCCCCTGAAGGGCTGCCGCCTTAAAAACGCGTCCAAGACTATAAATAGCCCCAGGCACCCCTCAAACCAGGGGACACACATTTTTCTGAAATTTTCCTTCTGCCCAGCCTCTCTACATGTTTTTTCTCTCTTCCAAACACCAAAAAAAAAAAAAAAAAAAAAAAAAAAAAAAAAAAAAAAAAAACTCCCAAAAAACACATCAAAGCTTCTTGATTCTTCTATCTTCACCAAAAATACAGGGTATTGTTCTTATACCCAATCTTCCTTTCCTTGGTTCTACACTTTGGATTTGATGTTTAGGGGTGTGGATGTAGCTTTTCTAGCCATCATCCACACCCCTAACCTTCTAAATCTTTATCTAGCTTTTATTTTGCTTTTATGCCTTAATAACATGATTTATTGCTTTCTTTAGCATGTTTCTTTGCTTTCTTTGTGCTTCTAGCTTAAACCTCCATGCTTTTTATGTCTTATGCCATGTTTCATTCTTTGATCTACCATTTTTACATGCTTATATGTTTATATCTACATATTTAGGGTTTTATGCCTTTTTTTGGTTCTAGGTTGATGATTAGGGTTATGTGCTCACGTGCTTAATATCGTGTCTTGGTTATGCCTTGCTTGGATCTATGTGTTTCATGTATTTATTTCCATGATATATGGTTAGATCCTTGCCTTCACATGCTTATATGCTTGGATTCATGTTCTTCCATGTCTATGTGCTAAGCTTTCACATGTTCATACGCATGTTGCCATCCCTTTGCCTAGATCTTTGTTTTCACATGCTTGTGTGCTTGGAACTATGTTCCATGTGCTGGTGCGCTCCATGCCATGTTTGTGTGCTTATACCTAGGCTATGTTTGTCATGCCATGTGCTATTGTAGCCCTTTTGTCGCTTTATCTTTCTTTCTTGAGTTTTGGCCTATTGGTTTGGATCAGATCTAGACCCTATGGTCTTTTCATTGTCCATACACCTTGGCCCACATCAAAGGGTTTAGATCACCCATTAAAGGGTTTAGATCACCCATTTTGCATGTCTGTGCTTGCTTGCTTCTATGCTTTATGCTTGTGTTAGCCTCTCTTGTTCTAGGCTTTGCCACACTTGACGCCCTTAGCGGGCATGTGGTTGTGTGGTTACACCCGTTGCCCATGAGGCCTTGTTTGGGTGTAACCACTTGGGACGCATCGCCATGATGCCGATTGCTTCATGCATACCTTTCCCTTTTTCCGCTCCGTGCGATGATATGCTTGCCATGCTTGTTTGTGCCACCCGGTGGCTATATATGTATCTTTACACGCTTGCTTACGTGTCCATGCATGAGTCTTGCTTGCTAGTGTGTCGTCCATACTTCAACACAATGAAGCAATGGACATCCGATCTAAACCTACATTTGTACCTCGCGAACACCACCTTTTGTTCGTTTTCTTGCTTGTGTGCTTTTTCACTTGTTTGCTTGCTTTCCTGCTATGCTTGCCATTTCTATCACACTTATCTGCTTTTTGCCTCTTTCATATGCTCTTTGCACCTTTTCCTTCCATTGCTTGTCTGCTGGTTTTTTGTCTTTGCCTTTGCATGTACACATATGGAGCGAGGATGCATGGAGCTAGGGCACAGTCTCCCAGGCGCAAGCAAAAAGGGGCAAGGATGCAAGCATGCAGATATAAGCCAAGCGGCTGTAGTCAATAGGTTTAGGAGTTTAGCCTCTCCCATTTAGTTATGTACTCTTTTAAACCCCTTCCTCCCTCCTCCCTTTCTCTCTTAGATGGTTTGTATTAGGTATATCATGCCTTGTACCATTCGTCCTCATCTCTAGAGTATGGCGACCCCTGTTTACTTTCCTGCACCTATATTTTGGGCCATGCTCTAGGGATGTAGGCATTTACTTTCCTACTCTGTGTGCTTGCATTGTGCATGAAGTATGTATATATACCTGCTCCCCCCTTTCGGTGTGATCATCACAGTCCATGTCACTTAAGGCAAAGCGATGCCTAATTTCCGCTGCGAAAGTAAGGTGACACATTGCCAAATTTTCGCCGTGGAAAAGGTACTTAGTTCGAATGCCATAGGAAAGCATAGATTAGGACCATGCCCTTTCAAAAGCCAAACTTCAAAGCCCCCATGCATGCAAAGCCTCGATAGCCAATGCCAAAATCATGTTTCTACTGCCAGTTTTCGAAAATTAAGGTTTTATCAAAACAAAGGACTGTCCTTGGACAGGCGTTGTAGGGTACCTAATAACTTCCCTACACATAACCAAACTTCTGGACCTAAGAATAAAGATTTTTTGCCATCCACATTAGATTAGGAAAAATGCTCTTTTTCTTAGCCTAGGATTGGTAATAAAATCAACTAGAAATAGGTGACCAATCACACCTTAGAAAAACCCAATGATTGGTGGTGACTCCACTCACCTTTGGTAATCACCTAAAAATTGGCCTAGCTTCCTGCCATAACGCCAAAGGTAGACCTACGTTCTTCCACTGAGAGAGAGAGCACCCGAAGTTCCGCGTGAACACACGCACACCGATCATCGAGAAGGGCCCTCCAACGGCGCCCCGCATGTGCGGGAACTGTCGCCACAGCAGGTGGTTGAATGAAGGCATGGTGGCGGCGGTCTTTCTGCTAGCCGATCAGGGCTGAGCGTCGACAGGTACCTATATAGCGACGCTTCTTATTGTTGTTGCAATAGGTCTACTGTGGCACTTAAGCTGTGGCGCTTCAAAGCGCCGCAATAGTAGCCGCCACTAAAGGTCAAATGTGTCTTTTGCAGCACTTTTATTGGTTTTAGCAGTGCTTTTGGAGCGCCGCAATAGCCCATTTTTCTTGTAAGATGAAGGGTAAGTGGGTAACCATTCTCCTCCTCTCTCCCTCCAAATTTCTAAATATAGCATTGTTTCATTGCACAACAACGGTGGGTTTCTTATTATTATTATATTTTTTATATAAAAAAAAAAGAGAAATAAATAAATAAACTTATACCATTCGGAAAGAACAAGTCTGAAACATGAAACTGCTCTAAAAAGGTACTATAATAACATTCCAGCAAAAATAAAAAAGTACTATGTGGAGTGGCATCATAAAAAATAACAAAAATTTCAAGCCAAGAGCAACCCCTCGTGATAAAATTATCTGTGCAGTGATTAAAATGATAAAACCCGTGCTTGGGGAGTGTTCAATAACCACTAGACACTTTGAAATCAGTAGTAGATTTGGGACTTCAGTTCAAGCAGAACATTTATAACTAACATATATATATATATATATATATATATATTAGTAAACAAACGTAGGTTTGTACACATTATATGGATGAGCAAAATGAACACACTTTAATAAAATGCCACTCTTGTGAATATTATGAGATATTTAAGGTCAGAAAACCAATATAAAAAAACCACATATATATATTATTGTAATTATTTTTTATATTGTAAGGTTGAATTTAATCAACCATGTGTTGGCTTTATTCCGTGACAAATTTGCTTGTAATACAGCACTTAGAAACCCTGTATTTTGGTGGGAATCATGTAAGGGTAGTGTGTGAGAGAGTGTGAAGAAATGCTCAAGACTATGCAATGATGCAGGGACTCGCGACTCGATCTCGCGGGAGGCTCGCGGCTTGCAAGCCGCCAAAAGTTGCACACGTGCAGAGCATGCAGGGGAGCTGAACAGTCATGCCAGCTGGAGCACTATAGGACAAAAATCCAGACTGGCCATTTAGCTAGCTCGCGGCTTGAACTCGCGACTCAGTCAAGTCGCGAGGTCAAGTCGCCAGTCAGCCCTGTTTTGGAAAAATTGACTCTTTGCATTCCATTCTCACACCAGTATAAATACCTCTCATTCCCACAAAATATGTGTGGCTATTCAGAAAGAAAAACCCTAAGAGAGGTTTCTTCAAAACACCCACCCAATTAGAGAGAGCTACTCATTCTTAGAGAGAAATCTTTGTAGTCTCTTCTCATTCCCTCTCTCATTGTCATACCTATTGAGAGGAGATTTCTATCCAAACACTACCCACACCCATTTAGAGTGTTGAGTATTTTTGGAGCTTTGGGAAGCATTGGAAGATGCCAAGGATGGCGGATGCTATGGATTATAGCAGAATCCGGTAAGCTAGAAAAGAAAAAGGTTCGGCGCAACCTCGTTGGAGCAAGAAGCTTGGAGGGCTTAGTTACATCGGGTAGATTAGGCTTGGAGGGTCTATTGCTGTTCATGTATCCCAACTACATTTTCTAGTGGATTACTTACCGCTTGGAGGGCGGCGGAGAGGTTTTACGCCGAGGGCTTCGGTTTCCTCTTCGATAACACATCGAGTGTTGTCCTTGTGTTTGCATCTCTCTTCCCTTTATCTTTGCCTTTTATTTTCTGCTGTGAATGTGATTTATAATTGGCTTAGATTGATTTCCAATTCTGTTTATAGCTTATGTTCATTTTCCGGTACACTTGTTGTTTGTCATAAAGCTTGAGTAGGTTATTTTGTATTTGGGGGTCTAAACGTTCAAGGGTGTTTTATACACTATTTGAACTTTCAATTGGTATCAGAGCGGGTACACTTGTTTTGGTTTTATTACCTAAGTGTGATCCTTGACCCCTTGTGTGTTTTGCCATAGATAATGCTTTGTATGCTTCTATGGATATTGTTGATTGTAACATGCCATGTGTTTGTGAAAATGCCTCTATGAGTGTTAATCCTCATAATTGTGATGACATGTTACTTGAATCTATGGGTGTTGTTGACAAACTCTTGAAGAAAGGAGCTAAGAAGTTTCAAAAGAATTTGAGCAAGTTAGTTTGTGAAAAGGATGATTTGATTGCTAAACTTAATGAATCCAACAAATTGGTTGAGAAATATAAGAATCTTGCTGAAATTTCTCTTGAAAAGCTGAAAGAGTTTGAATGTTTAAATAAAGACTTGGATGCTAAACTTGTTTTGTCTAACAAACTTGTTGATGATCTTAAATCTGAAAATGAATCTCTTAAGATGCATGCCAAGTGTTTGATTGCTGAACCTATTGCTAAAATGGAAGAAAATATATGTTGCAATCATGTTGTGGTACCTGATTTTGTGCCTATTGTGTGTTCTACCTCAAAGGACAAATCGGTGTACATTCCTCCACACAAAAGTAATCAAAAAGTGGAGAGAAAGGCTCTTAAGCCTAAGCCTCTGTTTAGGTCCCATTCTAGGGAATTGAGTGGATCTAAGTTTGTTCCTACTTGCCACCATTACGGTGTGATCGGTCACATAAGACCCCAATGCCCCAAGTTAAAAAGAGAACAAACCTTTGTTGTTAGATCCCTTCCCAAAAAGCCTAATGGACCTAAACACATTGTATGTCACCATTGTGGTGCCTTTAGTCATCTAAGACCTCATTGCTCTAAGTTTCAAGCTCTTAAGAGAATTAAAAGAAAAGAGAAACTTGAGTTTTTTGGAAGTTGTACTTTGAAAGCTAAACCGGATTGGATGGAAAATGGTAAGTTGTTGAAGAAAGTGGTTAATGCTCTTACCTCCTTGTCTATGTGCATCTCCAGTTTTCATTCTTCCAACCCTCGTCTCACTTCCCATGAGACACTCATTCCAAACAATCATTCCGTTTGGATGAGGAAAGGTTCCTATGGTTGAGGTTTTGCTCTTTTGGTCCTTGATCTAATTCTTTCGATCTTTGGAGGACCCTTCATGCATTAAATGTCATATCATCATGCATTTTGTGCATCTTGCATTTATTTGTATGCATTGTTTTGTTTTTGATCTTACTTTTATGTTTCAGTTTTGTGTGAGTAAAAAAAAAAAAAAAAAAATTCAAAACCACATAAAAAGTGAAAAATTCAAAAAGTTTGATTGTATATGTTTAAGCACATATCACATGTGAGTTTGGCCTTGTACCTTTGTACAAATGGTTTTGTGCATTTACGAGCTTAGCTTGTTATTTTTGCACTTATATCTTTGTGGGAAAAATCTTGACATCTTTGTGTAATTGTTGTAAATCGATCTTCAAGCTTTTCATGAATGATTAGTCAATAGTCATGTTGGTTTTGATACATGCATAGACTTGTGCTTATATCCTTTCCCACTCTTTTATTTTTATTGCTTAAAGAGCTCAATAAATGTAAATCTCAAAATGAAAAAAGATAATGAGCTGCAAAAGCCGTCGCACATACTAGTATTTGACTAGGAAAAAAGGAAAGCGACTTATATGAAAATGTATGATGCCCAAAAAGCCAAAGGCTTGTTCATCAAATTGAAATATCACAAATTTCAGGCATCGATCTCAAAATGAGATGTTTTGATTCAAAATGATCAAATGTTATGAATTGTAAAGAAGCCAAATGAAAAGCTTCATCGTATGTAATCATTTTCTTGTGGGAGGTCATATATGTTCATTTCTATAATTGAGATAGACCACTTGAATTAGTACTAGTTGTGTATAACTTGATTGAATTGATCATTGAAGCTTCACTCTAGACTAAGGACTATTCCACATTTGATACACACACACAACACACATGCCTAATGTTCAATGAATGTCTTATTCATTTGTTAGATTGTACTTGTCTAAATGTGATGTGTGTGTGCTCAATCATATATGGGTTAATCCAAAAAGATTTTTGATCATTTTATATGTTTTTGGAAGTGATTTTTATCACTCTTTGTGTTCATGTTTAGTGCTTGCTTTGTTTTTCATTGTTTAAACATGTTCTGTTTTGAAAAACAAGTGTCAGAATTTTTGGCCACTCATTTTGGCTACTCGCGTGAGCTGCCAGTTTTGGCTACTCATTTTGGCGGCTTGCACCAGCGAGTTTAAGCTGCGAGTTCATACAGAGGGGTTTCGCGACTCACTCGCGACTCAGCTCGCGACTCGCCAGTCGCGAAACGCCCAGAATCAGCTTTTTAAAGAGCTTTTTTGTGGGAAACTTGTTTTAAACCTCTCCCATTCTCTCTAAAACCCCTCTTTCAATATTTTTACATCAAAACTCAACCAATTTGAATGGTTTTTCATTCCATTAACATCTCTAAGGTAATTATAAACTCTTTTCATTAATTTTGATCCTTAGATTATGTTTTGGAGAGTTTTGTGCTCTTGGTTGGGATTTTTATCATAGGGGTTGGGAAAACTTAATTTTTGTCAAATTTCTTCATAGGATTGGTTTCTTTTGTTGATTTGCATTGGATGTTGGCCCCTTGTGGCAGAATGAACATGTATTAAGGGTGAATTTCATGATGTTCATGCATTGTTTCACATTATTGTTCATAGTGTGCATGCTAGGTGTTTGATAAAATACCTCTTAGACATTTTCTCGCTTGTTTGGACTCCGATGAGTACCAAACTTTGGGGTTTCTCATGTTTCCTCATTAGGAACATGTTTGGTTCGTTGGTTGTGTATTTAGCACACTTTGCCCCACATGTGCATTTTTCATGCATTGGTCATGCATTGCACTTAGCCACCTCTTGCACACACCTTTGCTACCTTTGTCATGCATTGGTCTATACCTTGCTTCTTCATCCTAGCATGTCATGTCTACCTTATGCTCTGTAGCATTTTACATTGTCTTAGGTGTGAGCTTCATTTTCTCATTCATCTCGCACCCCTCATGCATCATTAGCATTGTTCGTACCTTCATCTCTTGCCCTCATTTCTTCTTGACCCTTTGTCTATTCTTGACAAAAAGGGGGAGAGTATACTCTAGAAAGTATACCAAAGTGTTTTGTCATTTCTATATGACTCTTGTGCACATCCTTAGGAGGAGAAATTCTATTTCTCATGCACATTTGTAGGGGGAGAGATATTTCATAGGAGAGATGCATATACCAAGAGGGAGAAGACATTGTGTTAACAATAAATTTTATTGTGTTTGTTTTCTTGTATTGCATCGTGTTTGTGTTTTGGACATGCATATATCCTTATGCTATTGTGCTTCATTGAATGCATGTTCGGATGATCATTTGCTTTGCTATGTGGTCATTGTAGTCATTTCTATATGACTGTTTTGGTGTTTGATCAAGTTGCTCACATGTTTCTTATCATGTTTACTTGATCGTAATTTACTTGTTACATTATATTTGTCCTTTTATTACTTGCTTTACCTTGAGGGTCTAATGTGTTTTTGTGCAAGTGTTTCAGGTTACAAGTATATATGTTCCAAGTGCATTACAGCTTCTCATCACTTTGAAGGGGAGAAACTTTAAGCACTTTTAGTTTATATTATTTAAGTTTATATTCAGTATTCTGTGCTTTGTACCCATGTTGCTTTTGTAAGCTTTTAGGGTTTGTTTTCATTATTTGTAGGCTTTATGATTTGTACCATGCTTTATGCAGCCTTTTATGCTTTGTTAAATCAGTACTTCTAACTAAATGTCATGCATTTTCTTGTTAAGTACTGTCACTCTTGTGCCCTTGTAGGATTGTTCCTAGATGCATATACTTAGTGTATTATGCATTGGTTGAGTGTTAGGCATGCAAGTGACTTGCATTGAGCTTGTTAGCTTGTATGTCCAAGTGTTCATTCCAAGTGTGAATGAGCATTGTGTTCACTATCTTGTAGTGATTACTTGTTTGATCAAGCCATGGTTTGTTTCTTAACTCCATCTTTGCTTGATCACTTTATGCCTATTTCATATGCATTTCATGTTTTCTGCATACAATGATCATGGTGTATTGTTGTGTTTCAGGAGATTCATGTTCATATGATTCAAGAGCTTCACAGCTTCTAGATTTAGGTGTGAGTGAGTTTTGCCATTGTTCCCAAACTCACGTTTACGTCTAGAGTCTGTTTTAGGGTGTTTTGTCACAGAATAGCCAAAGGGGGAGATTGTAAGGTTGAATTTAATCAACCATGTGTTGGCTTTATTCTGTGACAAATTTGCTTGTAATACAGCACTTAGAAACCCTGTATTTAGGTGGGAATCATGTAAGGGTAGTGTGTGAGAGAGTGTGAAGAAATGCTCAAAACTGTGCAATGAAGCAGGGACTCGCGGCTCGATCTCGAGGGAGGCTCGCGGCTTGCAAGCCGCCAAAAGTTGCACACGTGCAGAGCATGCAGGGGAGCTGAACAGTCATGCCAGCTGGAGCACTACAGGACAAAAATCCAGACTGGCCATTCAGCTAGCTCGCGACTTGAACTCGCGACTCAGTCAAGTCGCGAGGTCAAGTCGCCAGTCAGCCCTGTTTTGGAAAAATTGACTCTTTGCATCCCATTCTCACACCAGTATAAATACCCCTCATTCCCACAAAATATGTGTGGCTATTCAGAAAGAAAAACCCTAAGAGAGGTTTCTTCAAAACACCCACCCAATTAGAGAGAGTTACTCATTCTTAGAGAGAAATCTTTGTAGTCTCTTCTCATTCCCTCTCTCATTGTCATACCTATTGAGAGGAGATTTCTATCCAAACACTACCCACACCCATTTAGAGTGTTGAGTGTTTTTGGAGCTTTGGGAAGCATTGGAAGATGCCAAGGATGGCGGATGCTATGGATTATAGCGGAATCCGGTAAGCTAGAAAAGAAAAAGGTTCGACGCAACGTCGTTGGAGCAAGAAGCTTGGAGGGCTTAGGTACATCGGGTAGATTAGGCTTGGAGGGTCTATTGCTGTTCATGTATCCCAACTACATTTTCTAGTGGATTACTTACCGCTTGGAGGGCGGCGGAGAGGTTTTACGCCGAGGGCTTCGGTTTCCTCTTCGATAACACATCGAGTGTTGTCCTGGTGTTTTCATCTCTCTTCCCTTTATCTTTGCCTTTTATTTTCTGCTGTGAATGTGATTTATAATTGGCTTAGATTGATTTCCAATTCTGTTTATAGCTTATGTTCATTTTCCGGTACACTTGTTGTTTGTCATAAAGCTTGAATTGGTTATTTTGTATTTGGGGGTCTAAACGTTCAAGGGTGTTTTATACACTATTTGAACTTTCATATATGAATAAATTCTATTGTAATTTTCTCATAGACTTATAATTCTCATATAATGATTTTTAGTAATTTGATAAACCTCAAGTATAATTCATATCAGTTTTTAAACCTAAAGTATAGTTCATATCATTTTTTGTTAATTTCATAAAATGATTAAAGTATAAAATTTTTAAACCATATTGTTAAATAATACCTCAAATTTCTAATTCTATTTGGTTTTGGTTTCCTTGGCAAGAAAGAAAAGGTTTTTCCTTAGTGTGGAAGACAAGAATTCTCCCTGTGATACGGAAGAAAAAGTAATTTTCTTAATGAAGAAGTTGTTTGGTGTTCCATGTCCATTAAAGAATTTGATTGAAGCCTTATAAATAGGCATTGTTGCAAAGGATTTAGTGACTTATGCCCAAGGCTCTAATTCCCATTCAAGTTAATTTCATCCAATTCAACGATTGACCAAAATAGAATTTTAATCAATAATAAATTACATGAGCTTACATCAATCAAATACTTCTATTTTGATTGAAGCCTTATAAATAGACATTGTTGCAAAGAGTTTAGTGTCTAGTTTCAAATGCTTAGTTTGTGTGGGAGGACAAAACTAACTTGGTGGTCAATGGTCTACCACATTTGGCTACAAAAGATTGCCATAGTTCATGAAGAACAAATTTGAATTACACTCAAGAGAAGCGTCATTAAGGATGTCAAAGCTAGGCTGGGGTTTCAAACCAAATTCAAGAAGTCAGTTTTGAATGATTCCATATGTTGTAATTGGGGGATTGATCCAAGTAGTATTTTAATTTGAACTTGGAACTCCTGTGCTGCTATGTTTTGCCAGAGTGTTGTTATGTTGTCCTTGTATTGTTGTGCTGAAGTGCTAGTTTGCATGCTTTATTGATGTGTTGTTTAGTTGTTAGTTCTTTTTGATTTGCTATTTTTTTTTTTTTTTTTTTGGCCCTGTTTTGGTTTTGTAGTTAGTTTTGTAATTTGGTTGTTGTAGCAGTCTAGCAGGGAAGTTCCATGTGCGGGTTTCTTCCCTTCTCTGGTTTTGGGATTTTTCATATGTACTTTGTTTTGTTTCAATGAATATAAGCTGGAAAAAAAAAGTAATAATACCTTTTCAATTTTGATTTTTTATTATCATTTAGTTTTCAATTGTTTTGATCAAAAGTCTAGGATTTATGATTAATTTAATGATGATCTTGGTCCAATTCAATGTCAACAAATTATTTTTTTTATTAAAAGTGTTTTATATAATATTCACATGCTAACAAATCATATAGCAGATGACAAATGATTTGAGAAATATATATTTATAAACTAATAAATTTTAGGGGAAATTACACTTTGTCCACATTTGGTTTACCTGAAAAATACTTTGCCTACTTGTGGTTTAAAATTAACATTTTATCCACCTAAGGTAAGCTCCGTTTGTCTCCCGTTACCCCACCTTTGTTAAAAGCAGGAGTAAATTTATATTTTTGCTACCATTTTATGTCTCTCTCCTCTCAAAACATAAAAAACAAAAAAATCAAGGAAAAAGAAGATCAAAAAGTTAAGTTTCATCTTTCAGTCTCAGAGAAGTTATCAGCCCTTAAAATCAATCCTCCAGTTGAAGCCAAAGAATCTCCCACTTTCTCTTTATCAGGAAAGATTCCATTTTTAAGGCTCTCAGTTAAATTCCCAAAATGGGTTTTCCCTGAAGCCATCCTTGCCTCCTTAAGATCTCCCATTTCAGTTTCCCCTGAAACATTTGCTTCATGGGTTTTGTAAAGCACATGTCCTTCTTTACTCCCTTGAAACAAACCCACATTGTTTTCAACCTTTGAAGTAGCATTGTTATTACTAGCAAAGAAGATATAGACCCAGAAGTAGTTGAAAATGGTAGTGTAGAATTAACACCAACACTATCAAACCCTTGCAACCAAGGATTGCGATAAACTCTTGTGCTATTCTATGTTTTCACATACCTTTATGTGCTTTAGTTTCAAGTCTGGACTGGAAAACCTTGGAGAAGCTTTAGCTATCTGTATTTCATATTGTTTGAATGTGATTTTGCTTGGATTATACATGACATACTCTCCTGATTGCGCAAAAACTCGTGTTCCACTTTCTATGGATCTGTTCCAAGGAATTGGGGAGTTCTTCACTTTGCCATCCCTTCTGCAATAATGATTTGATTTGATTTTTTTTTTCCTCTAGTTGTAAAGTAAACTGTATGTTGGGAGGGAATCTATGTGAGCGTAAAAAACGTTTGGACTTTTGGTAAAGGAACATATGTCAATATTTTAAATGTTAGGACATATGTGATTCAATATTACGAACATATGTCAATATTTTATGTAATTGGCAAATCCTTTGACAAAACGCACTTTACTTGTAATTGGGTAGATTTAGGATGTGTTTAATGTATCAAGAAACAAGGTTTCAAGTTCAAGTGGTAAAGTCATGCAAGTCTGTCCAAGAATCAAGTGAGAAAGTACTAGATTTTAAAGCTCAACAGCTAGTATCTATCGAGGTTTAAAAGCTGCTGAAGCCCGTGGCTCGACAGCTAGCTCTATAGATGGCTGTCTATCGAGGTTTATGAAACTCAGTTTTTTAGAGCTATTTTTCATCCAATCCACGTATGTGTTTAGGCTTTCTTTTTTCACAATCCTAAACATATATAAAGATTATTTTAAGGCCCATCAAAGGTTGCACAGTTGCACAAGTGTGAAGCAAAGTCTTATTCATACAAATTGTGACCGGAGACAGAATTTACCCTAGTTTATCTTTCTCTTGAAGAAGCTGCTGTGTTTGTACACCGTAGGGTTTTGTGACCAAGGAGCTTCTTGATCTTCATCGTGTGATAAATTGAAGAACTTTGCAGCCAACATCTTTCTCAAGTTGGTGATTAAGTCATGTACTGGGATCCGCGTAATTGGTTAGTCATGTACTGGGAGCCGTGCATTGAAAATGAGAGATTGTCACTGCAGAACAAGTCCAATTGGGTATTGAGGTAAAGGTTCAACTGTAGATTGGTATAAAGTACTGGGATTTCTTTACTTCTAATTGCTTGTTTTAATAATAGTGGATTCTCAAGAGTGGTGACCTTAAAATCACTCGGTGGGGTTTTTGCTGCGTAGGTTTTCCCCATTCGTAAACAAATCACCATGTGTTGGGTTTTAAGACTTTAGGTTTAATGTATTAGAACATCAATTTGTAATATTGGCAAACCATGATCAAAACATTTTAGTCTTTGTTTTAAGGCTTGCTCAAAGTGTGTTTAAGTGTAAAGTTGGAATCAAGTGTTCTGCAGGATTTACTGTGTAAATCTGCCTGGCTCGATCGATCGAGAATTAGACTCGATTAGTCGAAGCTCATGCAAATTGTTTTTCTGTAGAATTTTCCAACTCAGCGTAAGCCCGTTTGACGTGTAGGGTTTTATGTTTTGTCTTAAGTATAAAAGGGAAAACCCTAACCACGTTTTTGGTTGCTCTTTATGCTGTGTGTGTGAATCTTTTGTGAGATCAAGAGGTAGTTTCCTTCACACATACTTAAGGTTTCCAAGATTCAAGATTATGTCAAGAACTTGATGATTGATTCAGTTGCTACATTCAAGAGCTTAAAGATACACAAGTGGGTGTGCTTGTGCTTGCTGGGAATTCAAGAAAGAAGTAGTCCGTGAACTCGGAGCTGTCACATGGTCGTGGTAGTAAGTTTCCTACTCAAGGTAGCAATAGGATGTTAGTGGTCTAAGTCGCTATTGTGTAAACTTCAATTCTTTCATAGTGAATTCTGTTTTACCTTGAGGATAGTTAGGTTAAATCCTTCCCAGGATTTTGCCGGTTTGGTTTCCTGGGTTATCATATTCTTGTATTCTTTATTTTTCGCACTTTACAATGATATGATTTATCTGTGTTAACCTAGAACTGCATAATTTACCTAAGTTAATCACTTTGCTAAATAACTAGGTTAATCTGGTTGTATTTTAAGGGGTCTAAAAACAAACAAGTAGTATCAAAGCGAGTAGCTCTTTTGTTTCAGATCTTTTAATCTAAGAGCTGATCCTTGACCCTTGTTGTCATGGATAATTTGAAGTGTCTTTTTGATCACGTTTCTGTTGATCTTATTGATGCCTATGAAACTCTCCGTCAGGAATTATTGAAATCTATGAAAATTGCTAAGAAATTCAAGGAAGAGTTAAAATTGGCTAATCTTGAAAAAGAGGAATTGGTTGTTAGATTAGATGAATCTAATAAAAAGAATGAATTTTTGAGAAATCAAATTTCCTCTCAAGATGAGAATATGAAAAGCTTGGAACAAGAGTTAGTTGAATCTAAAGCTAAAATTGAAAATTTGACTAGTACCAAGCCTGCTACTGATAACAGAAGTATTTCTGTTTCTCTTAAGCCTAAAACTAAGAAAGTTTATATCCCTCCTTTCAAAAGGAATAATAATAAAAAAAGGCTTATTTTGTTAGGTTAGACAAAGGTAAAAGTTCTGATGTAGACGCTGATGTTTCTAAACCTATGTCTAAACCTACTGTTAGAGAGCATAATAAATCTGTTTTTGTGCCTGTTTGTCACCTTTGTGGTGTTGTTGGTCATATTAGACCAAATTGTTCTTTGTTGAGGCAAAAACCAAAATCTAAGACTAGATTTGTTGTTAGGAATACTGATGTTCCTAAATTTGTTCATGTTTGTCACTTTTATGGTGTCTCCGGTCACATTCGTCCTAATTGTCATAAATTGAAATTTAAGCATTCTGTGTTTCAGTCTAGGATTTGTGATGATATTTCTCCTGCCATAAGTCCATATAAATTGTTTAATATTTTTTTTGAAAAATTTGAGCTCGTTGGCTTGTGAAAGGAATTTGTAGGATTTTAGTCTTTTTTAGAAGATTGGTGTAATCCCTTAAATACACCCTGCTTCTCATGGATTTTCACCTACAAAGCCGAAGACTCGTGCTATATGGGTGAGAAAAGACTTGCTAAGGTGAGTGTTGTTTACTTGTCCCTGATTTAATTCTTTCAATTGTTTGTGGACATGTTTTGTTTTGTTTTTGGTTGTTTTGTTTTTTAGGTTGTTTTTATTTAGAAAAATAAAATCCAAAAACATTGAAAATTTTCAAAAAGACAAAAATATTTTATTTTGTATCTAGTTTTATTTTTCTTGAGGATTACATGAATTATGATATCTCTCTCTTGATTTAGAGCATGCTTGACATTGTGGAGAAACTTGCATAGTATGTGTTATATAAGTGCTAAGCTATTTCTGATTTTGTGTGAGTATGTACTAGTTTGTACATGTACTCAAGAGTTAAAATAAGAAATTGATATTTCTTGTTTGTTTACCCTCTATAGCTTAGTTAAGCACTATCATGCATTGCATTTGCATTGTTCATTTAGCATAATGTGTGCTTTTTGTTTTTGGTCATAAATTTTTTTTAAAACCAAAAAGATTTTTGTGTTTTGTATTTCACGTCTTGGATTTATAATCAAGGATTAGCCATATTATCTTTACATAACAAGTTTATGTACCTTGTTTAGCTTGGATGAGCTTATTTTATTGCACTTTACTAGTTTGAGCTTTGTAGTGCATGTTGTGTGGGAAGATGTTTATAGTTTTTGATCACTTTGTCTTGATCTTGAAGTCACATGCCATTGATTGTTGGACTTGATCTTATTGAGAAAGAAATAAATAACTATCTCATTACTGTTTACTAGCCAATCATGAACACTTTAGTGCATATCGTAAGATTTTTTGCTCGAGAAAGTGTAGCACATGCACAAAAAGAACATAAGGTGTAGCCTCAGATTAATGCTAAAATTGGTGTGTACATTATTGGGCTATAATTAATTCACAATGAAATAAAATTGGTGTGTACATTATCTTGGTTATTCTAATAATTTCCAAATCAAATAAAATTGGTGTGTACATTATGAGGCAAAACAAGAAAATTACATGATTGCAAGCTTGTTTTCTAGGAGATGTGAGAGTTATATGACGTAACTCTTTAGGTGATAGTCTCTTTCAATTTTATGTGATGATTTTTGTAGAAATTGTGATTGGTTACTATTCACATATCACCTCACATGTATCTTGAGCTTTTGCTAGTTGCACACATTACACAAATTACTCTTTGCTAAACTTTGTACATGTTATTGTGTGTGATTTTGTTGTGGCCATCCAAGATTATATGTTCCTTGATTTTGATGCAAAATGTGCTTAATGTTTGAGTTTTTGAGGACAATTGGTTGAAAAACTTGTTTTTGGAAGATCTGGGTTAAATTCAAGTGTTTTTGAAAAACTTTTAATCTCATACTCATGCATTTCACTCATGAAATACTATGCTTTGAGGAGTTTCTGCATTAACTTGCTCTGTTTTTCAAAAATTCACTTTTCCAGATTTTCGATCGATCGAAGCTGTTTCTCGACCAATCGAAATTACGTTAAAATTTTTGGTTTGAATCTGCCTGGCTCGATTGGTATTCGATTGATACTCGATTGATCGAAACTGGAAAATTTTCAGTTTTTAAGTGTTTGACCAAATTTTTTTCATGCATCATTTATGTTTAGGATTCACATGCATTGCATTGTTTTCTATATCCATCTTGTAGTTTTGCAGTCATATCTCTCATTTTTTTCACACATAACATGCATACACTTTGCTAAATTGGGTACTCAACTTGATTTAAAAATTGATTGATTAATTTTTGAGTTATGTACTTTTTAATATATGCTATTTTTATGTGTGAACTACATAAAATATTTTTAAGAGATATGATGGATAATCAATGTGTAAATATTTTCTCTACTCACGCAACTGTTTACGGGTCATATAGTGTCATGTTTGCATTTATTGAAAGAGAGAATATTTTTCTTCATGTGTATCCTCAACTTAATTTTTTTTAAGTTTGGTTTGTGTGTCTTTATTTTCCCCACCTCCTAAATTTTCCCCAAAACTGTTTTTCCCAAAACATGTTTTGTTTTTCCTATTTTTATAAGGGGAGAAAAGTTTTGTTTTTAATCTTTGTTGTTCTTAGAGGGAGTTGTTGCTCTTCATAGGGGGGGTTGCCTCTATTCTCTATAGAGCTAGATTATTTTGTTTCCTTGATTCTCTATTTGCTCTTGACTTTTGCTGCGTATGTTTTCTGTTTACTCTTTGTATGAGTTGTCTTTGTCAATACATGACAAAAAGGGGGAGAAATAGATGAAATGTGGTGGGAATCTTGTTTAAAAAGGTTTTTAAAATGTTTTGATTGGGTTATTCATGATAGGGGGAGATACTTTGATGTTATATGTTTCTTGTTTCACATTGTTTATTATTTTATATTTATGAGTTATTCATGATATATGTTTTTATTTTGTGTTATGTGAAATCAAGAAATTATTTTGTTTTGCTTGTATTTTCCACACATGCGTTTATGCGTTTGTTGAGTGTTTCAGGAAATATATAGGTTGATTCAGTCGTGCTGCTGTCTACACTTGCAACTGATAGATAGTAGTTAGGTTGAATTTGTTTTATTGGGAAATGTTTTTGTAATGGGCTGTTTTTATGTAACTTTGAGCATTTTTTTTAGTTTGTGTTTTATCATGGATTGCCAAAGGAGGAGTTTGTTGGGTTCTAAGACTTTAGGTTTAAATGTATTAGAACATCAATTTGTAATGTTGGCAAACCATGATTAAAACGTTTTAGTCTTTGTTTTAAGGCTTGCTCAAAGTGTGTTTAAGTGTAAAGTTGGAATTGAGTGTTCTGCAGGATTTACTGTGTAAATCTGCCTAGCTCGATCGATCGAGAATTAGACTCGATCGGTCAAAGCTCGTGCAGATTATTTTTCTGCAGAATTTTTCAACTCAGCCTAAGCCCGTTTGACGTGTAGGGTTTTATGTTTTGTCTTAAGTGTAAAAGGGAAAACCCTACCCACGTTTTTGGTTGCTCCTTATGCTGTGTGTGTGAATCTTTTGTGAGATCAAAAGGTAGTTGCCTTCACACATACTTAGGGTTTCCAAGATTCAAGATTATGTCAAGAACTTGGTGATCAATTCAGTTGCTGCATTCAAGAGCTTAAAGATACACAAGTGTGTGTGCTTGTGCTTGCTAGGAATTCAAGAAAGAAGTAGTTTGTGGACTCGGAGTTGTCACGTGGTCATAGTAGTAAGTTTCCTACTCAAGGTAGCAATAGGATGTTAGTGGTCTAAGTCGCTATTGTGTAAACTTCAATTCTTTCATAGTAAATTTTGTTTTACCTTAAGGATAGCTAGGTTAAATCCTCCCCAGGTTTTTACCGGTTTGATTTCTTGGGTTATCATATTGTTGTGTTCTTTATTTTCCGCACTTTACAATGATATGATTTATTTGTGTTAACCTAGAACTACATAATTTACCTAAGTTAATCACTTGGCTAAATAATTAGGTTAATTTGGTTTTGTTTTAAGGGGTCTAAAAACAAACACCATGTCAATTTAATTTCCGCTGCATACTTAGTTATTTGGTGATTTATTTGTGCTGCCACGTACATTGCATGTTAATTTGATTAATTGATAAATTTGGCTAATTAATCAATTAATATATCGCAAGGGGTCAATACATTCTTGGCCTATCAATTCTGATTGGTTAAACAATTAAAATTAATTAAATAATTTTGTGATTGGTTGATAATTAGTGTTTGAAATAGGGATGCATGCATGGGAATAAAAGGGATGATTGGATAATAATAAAATTGTGGATAATCAAACTTTTTCAAGATTTATTTTAGGGTATTTCTCTACAAGATAATTATTCTTAAATATCCTGAATTATCCAAAAAAAAAAGATGAAAAATCATAGGCGGAGGATGAAAACGTGTCTAGGTACAAGGACCGGTAAAAAAACCCTAGAAAAGGAGTCCAAACGGCACCCGAACATGAAAGTGCATTCGGAGCCATAGGGCCAATTCGGCATTTTTAGAGTACCGAATGGCACTCTAAAAGGGCCGAATTTCCCTAATGTGGGCTTTTGGCCCAACGGCCTTCGGGTGACGATTATGCATACCCTTTTTGATCTTTTCGCAAAAGGATGTTCCTGGATTCAAACCCTAATCATTCATACCTATTTTTTAGAGTCTTTTAGTTTCTATAAGAAGAGACTGAACCTCATAATTCAGCACCTTTTTTTTTACGCTCTAAGAGGTATACATTTTTTACTCTCAAACCACCCATATTTTCTGATCCCCTCTCTAAGTGTTGTTGCTTAAATTAGGATTTTTTGGTTTCAAAGAGAATTGAACAAATTTCTTTGAACCCTAGAACATCCTCTCAAGAACAAAGTGTGCTCATGCAATAGGTTGTTTCCTTCACCCTTTTTCTTATGATGTGATGATGCATGTTATATCTCTTTCTTTTTCAAATATCCATAACATGAATTGTTAATTGTTGTTTTGTTAAAGCATGATCATTTTTTATGTGATTGTTATAATCTTTTTCTTGAATGTCAATAAATTTGCATGTGAACAATTATTTTTCTTAAAACAAAACAGATTTGCATCTTTATAATATGTAGATCTAAATTTTTCTCAACATAAAAAAAAAAAAAAAAAAAAAAAAAAAAAAAAAAACAGATCTGCATCTTTATAAGATGTAGATCTGAGTTTTTCTCAATATAAAAATAGATTTATATCTTCCTTAGATGTAGATCTGAGTTTTTCTCAATATAAAAATAGATCTATATCTTCCTTAGATGTAGATCTGAGTTTTCTCAAACAAAAAGGGATTTGCATCTTTATGAGATGCAGATCTAATTTTTTCTCAAATCAAAACTGATTTGCATCTTTCTTAAGATGCAAATCTAATTTTCTTAATACATGCAAATTGTTGGAATAAAGAAAGAGATTGTGTATTATTGTGTTTGTGTTTATTTTAATTCATGACTGCATAAATTTGGATTATGAGTGAAACTCTCTTCTTAAAAAAATCTTTTTCATTCTTTGTAAAACATATAACAAAACATATTTGAATTTTTGTCATCAAAAATCACTTCTTTAAATATAACAGAACATATCTAAATTTTTATCATCAAAAATCACTTTTTTTTAATACTACAAAACAAATCTAATATTTTGGCAAATCAAAATCATTTTTTTAATTAAAACAGATCTGAATTAAAAAAAAAAAAAAAAAAAAAAAAAAAAAAAAAAAAACCAAAGAAGAGACTTCATTCATAAATAAATTTGTGTGATTTAATTTTTCATTCACATGTTCAACATATCATTCATGACATGCATAAGAAAGTACATTGGTCACAAGAGTCTAGAAGACCAGACTTTTTCTAGGCAGAATGGGTGCCTAACACCTTCCTATTTCGTAACCTAGCCTCCGGATTTAGGTTTTTGTTTTAGTAGATCTAGCCTTGTCTTCATTTGTTTTGGGTAGAATGTAACTAGGACAACAAACCATGTAATTATTTGGTAGATTGTAACTAGAACCCAAAACTATGTAATTTTCAAGTTTTTCAAGATATGTAATTTTTATTCAATCAATGAATGGAACTATTCAGTCATGTATTTTGTAATCGGTATTTTTTCTTATTTTTTTGTATAAAGAAAAATAAATGGCGACTCCATACGACTTACCCAAAAAGAGAGGTGCCTAAAAAGGTACCCGAATCTTTTTTTTGAGAGATGCTTTTCATCGAGGTCTCTCGCAGTGGCAATTCCGCTGGGGATGTCGAGGTCAAAGCTTCGTATTAGACTTAAGTGACCAAATATGTATCTTTGTTTTGCATGGTCTTGCATGATGAAGTTGTTGTTTTTTTTATTTATGTTTGATGGGATGTTGCAAAATATTGTGATGTATGATATTTTGTTGTTTGTTTTGGTTGTTAAAATCTTTCCCTAACTATCATAGTGTGTGCCATCCAAACAACAACGTATGCACCCCTTTCAACAATTTGTGGTAGTAGTAACCATGGATCATCGGTCTTCATTAGATTCGAGTACCCAGTGGCAAACTCACCAACTCATAGCCCAAAGTCACTGGATCATTTCCTGTTGACTGTAAAGGACAAACCATGCCATTTAGACCAACGCAATGTTCATTACATTACAAGTTGGGAGGTGAAATGTCCTAGCTATGGGAAAAAAATGAAACAACAAACCTACCTTACAACATAATGACTTAGAACCTACCTTTAGGTTAGTTCCAGTTAAAATTGCATTGCATGTTGTATGTGTTTGTTTTGATTGACTGATGGATGTGGATGGGGTCTTAGCTTTGATTAACCCGACCAAGCCTGTCATTAGGGGAGAATCTGGTTAAGATTTGAAGGAAGGCTACAAAGAGAACCAAAGCTTGATACTCAAGCCAGTAGCTCCAGCTCCAAGCCTGTCATTCCCATTACAATACTGAAGCCTTCAAGCATATAAAAGCCTCCAAGACAGTTCCAACCACAAGAAGTTTGAAGCTCCTAGCAATATGGCAAAAGAGGGAGAACACCCAAACATAGAGGAACCCATGAACACCCAAGAGCTACTCAACACTATGGTCTGAGTGAAGACATGAACTGTATGATGCAACAGTTTTAGAATTTGAAGAGTAATCAAGAGCACAAGGCTAATCATGATCCACCAATCCTAGAGAATGAGAAGAAGATCAACGAAAGGATGAATAAAATGGAGGAGATGATTAGAAGAGCCCGTAAGATGGAGGAACTTATGGACTACAATTCACTCTCCCTGTTCCCTAATACAAGGCTGCCACCCAAGTTCAAGATGCCAACCCTAGACAAGTTTGATGGGACCGACTGCCCAAAGTCCCATCTGAAGATGTATATGAGGGCTATGCAGCCCCTAGGTGCAATCAAAGAAGTACTTGCCTAGATGTTCCAAAACACACTGACCAGAGCCACTCTTAGGTGGTTCCTCAGCCTAGATGATGCAAGAGCAAGAAGTTGGGAGGACATCTGCCAAGAGCTTCACAAGCAATACAAGTACAATATGGAAGTGGACATCACAAGAAGAGACCTTGAGACTACTAAGCAAGAGCCGAAAGAATCCTTCTCTACTTTCATTACCAAGTGGAGAGACAAGGCTGCACAGATGATGAGTAGGCCGAGTGAAGAAGAACCGTTAGCCATGGTTGTAAAGAACTTATTGCCTGTATACCATAAATATTTGTTTGCACAGTATTTCCCCAATTTTAAAGCTTTAACTGCTGCTAGAACCCAAATTGAGGATGCAATAAACAATGGTACTATAAAAACTGATGACCTTCCAAGATTTAGAAAGAATGTAGGGTCCAATTCTAAGGTTGCGGAAATTTCCAATATTCAAAAAAATGATCCTTATCAATTGATTGCACCCATTGCACCTGTGCAAGTACCCCAAGGGCCTAGACCCAAGAGAGAATTTCATGAGTTGTACATGCCCATGAGTCAAGTGTTTGACAAGCTAAAAGAAAAAGGGTTACTGAAGCCCTTAGAGCCAAGACCAATTCCAAACCCCTTGCCCTCAAAGTTTGAGTGAATAAAAGATGTGCTTACCATCAAATCCCTGGTCATGACATTGGTAGTTGTTTCACCCTTCGTCATGCAATTCAAGACCTAATAGACAATAAAGTGATTGCGCCACCTACAAGGCCTAGCATCACTAACAATCCCTTGCCCAATCACAATTTTGGGAAAGGACCAAGGGTTAATTGCTTGATGACCGAAGAAGAAAATAAGGAAGACTCATCCAACTTGATCTATGACCTACCCGAATGCTTCATGATGACATAGGAAGAATTAATGGATAGGACATCTACCATTGCCACAAGATATGACATATGGAATGAAGAATCAGAACCCGAGGATTACCAAACATCCACAAATGGGGGGAGACACTTCAAACCCCAAGAGAATAATCAAACACTCATAAATAGGGGGAGACACTTCAAACCCCGAGGCACAAATCCCCATGATTCAACCAAAATTGCCCACATCACAAAGGGGGGGAGACACTTCAAACCCCCACATTTAGAGACCAACAACCTGGTGGAAGCTCTAAACAAATCCACTCAACAAACACCCGCCGAAAAAGATGAAGTCCTCAAGCAACTACAAAAGACACAAGCCAACATATCCTTATGGGGTTTACTCATGGCATCATACAAACACCGACAAAACCTAGTAGACTTGCTCAACCAAATCCAAGTCCCAACAACCACAACCTCCCAAGATCTGAATGCTATAATTGGGTCCATAAATAGGGAACTCATTATTTCCTATTCTGACAAGGATCTGACCAAAAAGGGGAAGCACCACAACGATCTGTTGCATATCACTGTAGATTCCATGGGGAAGAGAATACCGATGGTTTTGGTAGATGATGGAAGTGCCTTGAATGTCTGTCCTTTGAAGACTACAAGCTGCCTTGGCTTGAGCGTTGAAGACTTTGTGCCTACTGATCAACATGTGAGGGCATACGACAACAGTAAAAGAGGGGTCTTGGGAACCATAATATTAGAGCTTACCATAGGACCGATGGTCAAGAAGGTGGATTTTCAAGTCCTTAATATAGCCTCATGCTTTAATATGCTCCTTGGGCAACCATGGATCCATGACACAGAAGCCGTACCATCTTCCCTATATCAAAAGGTTCAGTTTCCACATGAAGGGGCTATTGTGACCATTTATGGAGATGCTTTGACTGTGCCTAAACTCATTCATGGTATTGATTCTGAGAAAGAGCCATTGACCTTGGATGGCTTTAAGATCGAGAAGCCTGGCTTTGAGAAGAGAGAAGAAGAAGTTGAAAAGATCCCAATGGACTTTGCTCCTTATGGTAACAACAATGTGGTAGCAATGATGAGGAGAACGAACTACCTTCCTGGGATGAATATGGGGAGAGCTGTGAAGAAACCAACCATTCAAGACTTGGCAATTCTTACTGCCACACCACCTTTTGGGCTAGGCTATAAGCCCACTGACAATGATTTGTTGGAAATAGAAGTAAAAAGGATGGCCCAAGCCAGACCCAAAGCAAAAGGACTTCCTTGTCCTCCAGAACCTTTGAAGCCCTACACTCCTACAATAAATGAGAAGTTTATAAAAGCTGGAGAAAGTCAACGTTATTGGGGATTTCCAGAATGGAGATTCGATCCTATAACAAAGACAATGGTGCCCGGTTTCGTGATACTACTTGATTGCAACAATGAGGTTCTAGAATTGAAGAAAGAAGATACCACCTGTGTTCCTACTGATTGGGCTGATCACATGGATCCTAATGCCATGACTATACTCCTTAGAGATTATATCTACAACATAGAAGAAGAAGAATATTGGGAGGCCTATCAGCATACATTGAAGAGCCTGTATGAACTAAGAGCTAATGATGAAGACAAGGAACGGGGAGCAGCCCCTATTTATGATGAAGATGAAGGTGATGACAAGAGTGATAGTAGTAGTGACAGCAGCAACAGTGATGGTGGACATGGTGATGATGACAGCAGCACCAATAGTGATGACAACAGCAACAGAAGTTATGATAGCCCGTACAGCGGAGATGATTGGGGTGAACCCCCTAGTAAAAGAGAAGATGAAGATGCAGACCTATTCTATGAGGAATATGATAGTGATGTGGACTACTATGATCAAGATATTGAAGATGATACTGAAGCTACAGGTGAAGCGATACTGGTAGTGATCAATATAGGATGATAAATGTGTTAGAGAATGCAAGAGAGGAGAATGCACAAGCCAATCAAATGTATCATAAAGAATATCCCCATGGGCATCTTTTAGATTGGAGCGATATCACCAATGTTAGCTTAAGGTTTGGCCCTAGGTATGACAAGCATGGAAGAGAGGTTCCTGAATTGGGGTCGTATTATGATTCAGAACCAAGTACACCAACCTTACATACTGTAGTCCTGACATAGATGCCAAGTTGGCCGCTCTAGACCAACAACTGATGGTCCACAGTCTTAGAATCATGACATTTGAGAATGTTGAACGTAATGAGGAGAGAATGGAAGGAAGTGAACCAGAGCATCTCCCTCAACCCACTGATTTGGGCACAGACATGGAGGTTGAAGAAGAAGATACAGATTATATGGATGTAGATCCCACAGTACTGATGATGAGGGAAGAAAGAGCTTACTGGGAGCCACCTGCCATTGTGGAAGCCACGACCGAGTTGAAGAACTAGGCATGGGAGGGAGCCTCCCACCCTATGGAGGACTCTGTGAGGAAGATCAAGACCATCAAATCAGTCACTTTTGCCAAGAAGATCAAGACCTCTGAGCCAATCACTCCTACCAAGAACATTGTTTCCGTTCCTATTAAGTCTATTGCTGCTAGTGTCTCTATTCCTGTTAAATTTGTTTGTGATAGTTTTCCAGTTAAGTCTGTTGAGTTTGTTAAAAACTCTTTTCCTTTTAATATGATTCCTGATTTTGCTTATTTGCTAGCTTGGAATGTCTTTATTTCTGAAATTGGTAAAGAAACTCTTAATAATAAGGAATTAAAACATGGATACCTAGAACCTATAAAAGAAGAAACCTAACCATTAACTAGGGAACTAATGATAAGCCCAAAATGATCCAAGTGGGCAATAACCTAACCACCTTATAGAAAGATGCATTAGTGGCATTGCTGACAAAGTTTAAAGAGATCTTTGCTTGGTCATATGAAGACATGCCTGGGATTGATACAGATATAGTACAGCACTGCATTCCAACATATCCAACCATGAAGCTGGTTAAGCAAAAGTTGAGGAGAATGAAGCCAGAGTGGACTCTCAAGATCAAAGAAGAAGTAGAGAAACAGTACAATGCAGGATTCCTAAGAGTGGTTAACTATCCAGAATGGTTAGCAAATATGGTTCCAATACCGAAGAAGGATGGGAAGGTCCAAATGTGTGTAGATTTCCAAGATCTGAATAAAGCCAGCCCAAAAGACGACTTTCCTTTGCCTCACATTGGCATCTTGGTTGACAACATAGCAAGGCATGCGTTGCTTTCCTTTATGGATGGATTTTCAAGATACAACCAGAATAAGATGGCTCCAGAAGATATGGAGAAAACCTCCTTTATCACTCCATGGGGGACATATTGCTACAAGGTCATGTCATTTGGCCTTAAGAATGCTGGTGCTACTTACCAACGAGCAGCCACCACTTTGCTACATGATTTGATCCACAAAGAAGTAGAAGTTTATGTTGATGACATGATAGTAAAGTCCAAAGCCCATGAAGGGCACATATTGGCTTTGAGGAAGTTCTTTGAGAGAATCTGGTTCTACAAGTTGCGGTTGAATCCAAAGAAGTGCACTTTCGAGGTCACATCTGGAAAACTGTTAGGGTTTATGGTAAGCCAGAGGGGAATAGAAGTTAATCCTGACAAAATTAAGGAAATTGTAGAAATGAAGCCTCCAAGGACTGAAAAGGAGATCCAAGGATTTCTGGGGAGGATACAGTACATTAGCAAGTTCATAGCCCAACTCACTATGACGTGTGAACCAATCTTCAGACTACTTAAGAAGGAGGCCCCAACTGTGTGGAACGAACAATGCCAAGAAGCCTTTGAGAAGATCAAGAGTTATCTGATGAAACCACCAATACTTGTTCCACCAGTTCCTGAAAAGCCATTGTTGGTCTCACCACTACAGATACAGCAATGGGGGCTTTACTTGCTCAATTCTTAGAGGAGACTAGAAAGGAGAATGCCATATACTACATTAGCAAGAAGATGTTGCCTTATGAAGAGAAGTACTCGCCATTAGAGAAGACATGTGCAGCACTTGTATGGGCAACCCGTAAACTCAGACATTATATGCTTGCTTACAAGGTTTCGTTGATTGCAAGAATGGATCCTTTGAAGTACTTAATGGAAAAACTTGTGCAAGATGGAAAGACTGCTAAATGGGTTTTGCTTTTGTCAGAATTTGATATTAAGTACGTGACTTAGAAATCTGTGAAAAGAAGAGCAATTGCCTATCACTTAGCCCATTGTTCACCAAAAGAAGCTGAAGAGATCCAAGGAGACTTTCTGGATGAAGACATCATAAGGATTGAAGTAGAATCATGGAAGATGTATTTTGATGGAGCAATAAATCAAAACGGAAGTGGAATTGGAGTTCTCTTGATTTCTCCAAAAGGGGCACACATTCCATTTTCTGGCAAACTCAACTTTCCTGCTACCAATAATGCCACTGAATATGAAGCTTGCATTATGGGCATGCAAGCAGCCTTAGGCCTAGGAGTGAAAGAGTTGGAGGTGTATAGAGACTCAACTCTAATAATCTCTCAGGCACAGAATAAAAGGAAGATCAAAGAAGAAAGACTTATGCCTTATCATCAATGTCTCCAAAAGTGCTCATCAAAATTCAGCAAGATCCAATATCAATATGTGCCGAGGATGCAGAATCAAATTGCAGATGCTTTAGCAACCATGGCATCCATGATGGATGGGCCAAAAGAAGATGAAGCTAGACCAATAGTGTTGGAAAAAAAAGAAGAACCAGCCTACTGCATAACAATAGAAGAAGATGAAGGAAAGAATGGGGAAGGTGAATGGTACTCAGACATCCTACAATACCCCAAGAATGGAACATACTCGGAGGCTGCAGACAAGAATGATCAGTTAACCATCCAGAGGTTGTCTACTAATTACATCATTTATGGTGAAAGGCTTTACCGAAGATCATATGATGGAATTCATCTCCTTTGTGTAACTGCCAAGAAAACACAACAGATAATTGAAGAGGTTCATGAGTCAAGTTATGGGCCACATATGAATGCACATATGCTAGCAAGGAAGATAATAAGACAGGGTTACTACTGGACCACTATGGAAGTCGACTGTGTGGCTCAAGTTCGAAGATGCCATCAATGCCAAGTCCATGGAGATCTGAAGCACATGCCACCCATGCCATTACATACCATGACATCACCTTGGCCATTCTCTACATGGGGAATAGACATTATTGGGAAGCTGCCTCATTGATTACTTTACTAAATGGGTAGAAGTTGCCTCATTCAAGGTTTTGAATTCAAAGAAAGTTGCTCAGTTTATTTAGACCAATATCATCTACAGATATGGGGTACCATATGAAATTATCTCCGACAATGGTCAGCATTTCAAGGGAGAAACAGAAAAGTTGCTACAACAATTTAATATTCAGTACCACAAGTCTTCGCCTTATCGTCCTCAGACTAATGGAGCAGTTGAGGCTGCTAACAAAAACATTGGGAGAATCTTGAAGAAGAGCACAAAGAACTACAAGGACTGGCGCCTACAGTTGTCCTATGCACTTTGGGGGTATAGAACATCAATCCGATCTTCCATAGGAGCCACTCCTTATTCATTGGTGTATGGGGTGGAAGCAGTCCTTCCCATTGAGATGGGTGTCCATTCACTAAGGACAGTATTGGAAAGTGAAATCTCTAAAGAAGATTGGTTGCAAAGCAGATATGATTAGTTGTGCATGCTAGATGAGAAAAGACTCAAAGCCTTGTATCACATTCAAGGATATCAGAGGAGGCTTAGGAAAGCTTTGGACAAAAAATTGAGAACCAGAGATTTGAAGTTGGGTGACTTAGTGTTGAAAGAAATCTGAGCCTCGATTCAAGATGCAAATGGGAAGTTCAAGCAAAATTGGGCAGGCCCATACATTATCAAGCAGATATATTCTGAGGGAGTAGTAAGATTGATGGACTTGGATGCAAACCCTTTCACTGAGACAACCAACATGGATCAATTGAAGAAATACCACACCTGAGGTAGTTGTAAATTAAGTTATTTTCTTTCCTAGGTTTGACTAAAGAAAAAGAGCTCGCTAGGTTGAAAACCCGAAAGGGCGATCTAGGCAAAAGCGAGAGTAAAAAAAAAAAACAAAAAACAAACAAACAAACAAAAAAGGTAGGTTGAAAACTCAAAAGTGCGGTCTACGCAAAAAGAGAGTTAAAAAAAAAATAAATAAATAAAAAAGTGAGAGAGATTGCTAGGTTGAAAACTTGAAAGGGAGACCTAGGCAAAAGTCAAGGCAAATAAAAAAAAAAACATCATCATCCATGAGCTATGTGATGACCTGATCCTTCTATCAAGGGGGGTACGTAGGCAACCATGCATTGGTTCGGTCACAATTTCCCAAAACCTACCATTTGCCCATTAACCAAAATTACCAAAAATTCAACCATTCAATTACACACACAAAATCCAAAAGCCCAAACTCTAAACCAAACCATAAAAATTCCAAAACCCCAAAAGCCTACACCTTAAACAGAATCCCTAACCTGCAAATCCTAAATAATTCCTAAACATAAGAGTTTTTTTTTTTTTTTTTTTTTTTTTTTTTTTTTTTTTTTTTTTTTTTACATCAACTTCTAAAATAAACATGATTCAAAGCCAAAAAAAAAATAAGTTCACTTTGTCTTCAGTTTTTTTCTTTTTCTGTTGATCATCAATTCCCTCTGTGATAGGTACTTTGTCAACATTGTCCTTTCTTTTGAATTCATAATTGTCTTCATCGGGTTTTTCCCTGTTGTCTCTAAGAAACTATTCTCTCATAGCAATCCTTTCAGCTTCCTTGTCAACAATCTTTTCTATCAACCAGTTGGAGTATTCTGTAGTCATCTTGTGGAAGTGAACCTTGACAAAAGATTGGTCCACTCAGTCAGCCATCTCTAAGCCCACTAGCATGTTCTGTACAGAAGTAGGATTTGTATCCACAGGAGAGAAAGGTCTTCTTCTTCTGCCACCAGGCATTCCTTGCTCATATTTGAATTGTCTCAAGAGTCTATCTCCCTTGTAGAAAGTTGCTCTTCGCAATCCAACAAGGAAAATATGATCTAATCCTAGAGACCTCAGTAAAGGGGGTGGGCACTTCCACCAATAACAGTCCTAATGAATTGAGGTACTAGATTTCTTGTCTAAGAATTTCACCCAGTCACTCTCAGTTTGGCATTTAGTCTTGATTATAGTCGTGCTAAGAAAACTGCTAGGCCCATAATTACCAGTTGTAGGCTTGGCAATCATGTCTAGTCTCTCCATTAGCCATATCTACAAAGTCAAAGGACTCCCTAAAAAGTTCTGAGTTTCTCCACCATGAAATACAACATCCAGTCCCAGAAGAATTTCTACCAAGATCAAAGAAAAAGGATTATAACCATCCTGAATCTGACTCACAACACTTATAGTTCGAGCATCCACAAAGCTGTGTCTTCCAGAGCAAAGCAAAAGTTCTCCCACAAAGCATAAAGCCAAACCGAAGTTTTTCTGCATGTTGTCGGTCACTCCATAAGTGTGTTTGTCAATCAGTTGAGAGATAATGGCACGAAGATTCACCATATGACCTTCAATCATACTATCAGTAATGGAAGTAGGAAGACCAAGAGCATCAAACAAAGATAGTAGAGAATTCTTCAATTGTCAAATAGAGTTCAGTAGTGTTAAACCAGAACATATGATCTTCAGGATCCCAGAATTTCACAACAGCACGAAGGAAGTCCCACTTGATTTTGACATTCCTCAGAGCCTTGATTCCCTCTAATTTAAAGGCTGTAAAATTGGTTTTGGTACTAAAATCAAAGCTATGAACCCATCTATTGATGTCATGAATTGTTGAAAGAGAAAAATTATGATTGCTAGCCATGGATGACTTTTGCTTATGATTATTGTGTTTTGCTAACCTTTATGAAGAGATTTGTCGCAGGAGAATTTGTTGCATCAATTCCTAATTAGGTTTGAAATAGGTTTTTGAGAGTTTGTAGTTGACTAGGAGAGAGTTTCATGATCACAAATGAAGTAAATGTTTTTCAAAAAACGCGAAAACGTGAAGCATGCATTGGGAGACCATGAGGAGTCAGCCCACCATGGCGTGAGTGTCATGGTGTGGCTCAATGCAATTCGGCACTCTAGAAGTGCCGAACGGCACTCCAAAAGTGCTAAATGGCACTCTTCAGTTGCCAAGTGGCACGCAGCCCCTTGGTTTCATGCAATTCAATGCAGTTTCATGTTCCCGTGTAATTTTTTTTAGATTGTTTGACACTCAAAAAGTTTTTTTTTTTATAATCAAACTGAGACATTCTGACAAGTCTAACTCACTTGTTTTCAAAAAATCATCACCTACATCATTGTTCTCAAAAAGTGATCGACTCAAGTTTTCTTAAGACTCATGGATTTACGTTCCAAACTAGGGGCATTCACCCACACCTAATGCATTAAAAAAAAAAAAAAAAAAAAAAAAAAAAACCCACCATCATTTAAAAAAAAATAAAAATAAAAAAAAAAAAGAGAAGAAGAAAATCATCATAAAGATTTCCAAGAATCATGCATCCATTTGTATACTAGGGGCATTTGCCCATGGCTCATTTTTCAAAAAAAAAAAAAAAAAAAAAAACGCCACCATCATTTTCTTAAAAAAATCACATCAAGATTTTCAAAAATCATGCATTCATTTTAAACTAGGGGCATTTGACTCTACCTCATTTAAGTAGGAATAGATTCCAATAGACCCAAGCAAGATAAATTCAAATTAATACTACATGATAGGCCAAAAACAAATTGACCCCTTCTGATGAATTAATTGATTAATTAGCCAAGTTTATTAATTAATCAAATTAACATGCAATGTACGTGGTAGTATAAACAAATCACCAATTAAACTAAGTATGCAACGGAAATTAAATTGACACAGTGATTTGTTTACGAATGGGGAAAACCTACACGGCAAAAACCCCACCGGGTGATTAAGGTCACCACTCCCAAAAATCCACTATTATCAAAACAAGCGGTTACAAGTAAAGGAATCCCAATACCTTCTACCAACCTACAGTTGAACCCTTACCCCAATACCCAATTGGACTTGTTCTATAGTGACAATCTCTCCTTGTAATGCACGGCTCCCAGTACGTTACTAACCAATTGCACGAATTCCAGTACGCGACTTCAATCACCAACTAGAGAAGGTTGTTGGCTGCAAAGTTCTTCAATTCATCACACGATGAAGATCAAGAAGATGCTTGGTTACAAAACCCTATGGTGCACAAACACAACAACTTCTTCATAAGAGAGATGAACTAGGACAAATTCTGTCTCCGGTCACAATTTGCATGAACAAACTTTGCTCAACACTTGTGCAACTTGTGTCACCTTTAACGGCCCTTAAAATAATCCTTTTATATGTCTAGGGTTGTGAGAAAAGAAAGCCCAAACACATAATCACGGACTAGAAGAAAACAGAATTGAAAAATCTGTTTTTCTTAAACCTCAACAGATAGCTATCTGTCGAGTTGCTGTCGAGCCACGGAGCTGGAACAGCTCTTAAAACTTGATAGATGCTAGCTATCGAGCTTTAATGACAGACACTTTCTCAGCTTGAATCTTGGACAAACTTGCATGGCTTTAACACTTGATCTTGAAACAAGGTTTCTTGAAGTATTAAACACATTCTACATCTACCCAAATACAAGTAAAGTGCATTTTGTCAAAGGATTAGCCAATTACATTAAATAGTGACATATGTTCCTAACATGTGAAACACATATGTCCTAACAATCTCCCCATTTGGCAATCCGTGACAAAACCACAACAAACAAATGAGATATGAGAGAAGTCATAAATCACTCAACTCATATTGACTTGTTGAATACAATAAAATCTATCCTAACACAAACTCTTAAAAAACTTTGCAAGAAGAGAGTTTATGGCAAGTAGACTTTGACAACCTGTATTTCTGAAAAACTTTAAACAAAACTCATCAAGGCATCTTTGTGTGAAACAGAAATAATAGATTGCATACAAGTAATAAGAAGCATGTGCATAAAGAGAGAAAAGAAACAACACATGTAAGGGTAGGTGAAAGAAACATACATTAACATATAAAGAAAATAAGTACAATGTATGTTAAAAATGTCACAACACCCATGTACAAGAATAAATGTATCTAAAATAGAAAAAAGAAAAAGATACAAGTAATCATCACTACATCCCTCAAATATCAACACTCCCCCTAACAAAATGGTCTTACACTAACTCTCCCCCTAAGTACGACTACTCTCATATCCACAACTACTTCCCCTTTTTGTCACAAGTGACAAAGGGTAAGAGTGTCAAGTAGACATTTCATCTGTACCAAAAGAGCTAGCATCTCCATCATCATCATCCTCATCCTCAGCCTTAGAAGCCTTTGGAGTAGGTGGAGGAGAAGTCTCAGAGACAAAACCACCCATAATCGCTTGCCGTCATGCAATACGGCCGACACGAATGTTTACCTAATACAGCTCGGTAGAAAGTGTATCAAGGCGAGCATCCATGTGCTAAAGCTGCGCCATGATGTCCCCAAGAGTCACATCACTCATAGAAGAGGAGGGAGCAGATGTGGATGGAGCAGATCGGGATAGAGCCGAACGAGTGGGAGGACCTGCTGACCCAGACTGCCTCGACCTAAACTGCGCCTCGCTCCATTTAACGGTAGCGGCGTCTATGGCACACATGTAGATAAAGTGGTTGGACGCTGGAAAGGGAACAAAAAAGTGGCGAAAAATCTTCGTGATAGCCGAAGGAAAGATAAGATTATCACGAGTCGCCGATTCCCTATGAACATCTATGATAGAAAGAATAAAGTCAGAAGGAAAATCTATAGTAAGATGCTCAAGAAGGGACAACAAAACTCGAGCACGAGGCTCTGTGATAGAGTTATAATGAGAGAGAGGATGGAGAACAAAAGTCATGACCATGTTCAAAAACCGAGGGCCTTTTGTAAAACCCGAACAGTAAGTGAACTAACGCTCACCCCACTCAGAAGGGCGCTTACAAAAAGCAGATATAAACTCGTCTTTAGACATAGTCTTCAGACGATCACAACCAAGGTAGTCAAGAAACTCTACCCTGGGGACACGGAGCACATCCGTAACAATCTGCGGTGTGACAACAATGCGCATACCTCAAACGCAAGAGATGAAATGAGGTACTGAATAATCAAATCCATGCATGTTGGAGTAGAACTCCTGGATCAGCACGGATGGACATGTGATTGGGACGTCACACAGTGACTCCCAACCCCGACTGTGAATGACAGTGGGTAGGCCAGTGTCGGCGAAGTCCGCCAAGATGACTTGGCGTTCAGAATGAATGCCTCGTCGAGAAAAGTTCTCCGAGAAGGCCTTTCGAGCATCCCAATCACGGAACCGAATAGATGAAGGAGTAGGATCAGACAAAGTGGATGCCCCAGAACGAAGAGGGTTCCGGGATAGAGTAGACTTGCGTTTGGGTGCCATAGACATAAACTAACGCAAACAAAAGAGAAAGGGAGAGAAAGAGACAATCAGAAAAGTCCCAAAAAAAATTCAAATATATCAAGATATATTGAAGAGAAAGAACGTATGCATGGGAATGCATGAACATGTGACATGCAATATAAAAAGCATCATGGGCTCAGCCCAATCCAATCCTACCAGCACACAATCCGTTGCACACAACTAAATGCATGATAATACTGATATAATGCTCATGAGATGTAATGCATGAAATTTTTAAGATCAAATCTTTAAAACCCATCCCAAAATTTCAACAAAAACTCAACAATTTGAAAAACCCCAACAATTTTCAAAAAACCTCAAAACCTAGATCTAAATGCATGAAATGCATGAATAATGAGAGAAAAAGAGACCGTACCAAGTGATTTGAAGCAAAGAAGGGCCGAATATCACGTGGGTTTAAAGGTTTTGAGAGAGAAGTGAGTGTTTGGGAGGTGAGGAGACGGATCTGTCGAGAGAGATCGAGGAAAGTGAGAAAGAAATCGTGAACAGCGCTTAAATAAGAACCTTTTAAAGCTCGATCGATCAGGATGTGTCAAGGAGCTATCAAGGTTTAAACGCGTGTCCTAGCTATTGAGCCACTTATCAAGGTTCTGTCGAGGAACAATTCAACAGAAAAGTTTATAAAAAAGCTCGATCGGTCCACCTAGCTGTCAAGAAGCTATCGAGGATCCAAAAGATATGTCGATCGATCCACTTAGCTATCAAAAGGTGTCGAGATTGCGATAAAAACTAGCTGAAGAGCTTGATAGATAAGCCAAGAGTCGAGAGGTATCGAGGTGTCGAGATTGCTTAAAAATAGTTTTTCAAGAAGGGAAAAACACAAATATGAATGCAATCAAGTATGCAACTTAACCAAGGATCCAATCAACATTTTGAACTCTCAAAAACATCTCTCAACAACAATTTTAAGCTCATAGATCCCAAAAACACACACACACATAACAAGTCTAACCAATTTTATATTTCAAAAACAAGTCAAGACAGTTTAGTGAGCATACATTAACACATGTAAACCTTGTGATGGCCAAATCACATTGTACCTGCACATGTATCAAAAGTAGCAAAGAATATTGCGTGTTGTGTGTGAAAAATATTGCAAGATTGCATAAGTGTCACCTAGTTATGACAATTTGAGATATGAGTAAATCGCTTTAACGCACACACAATTATAACTGTTTGATGGGACTATCACCTTCGACGTACATCCTATAACTCCCACATCTCCTAGAATACACACTTGCAATCATATTTAAAAGCATTTTGATCTTTTTGCTTTTTGTTTTTCTTTGCATATTTTTCTTTTGAGCAAACCATGCATGGGCATATAAAAGGTAGAAAAGAATTACCCAGTTATGTTAAGCATTTGACATTCCAATTTTGCTATGCCGAAGCACACAAATGTCATTATGATTGGCAAGCAACAGTGATGAGATGGTTATTTATACCTTTCTCTTAGGATTTTCTAGTCCTTCCCGTCAAAAAGAGTGATATGAGTGTTAAGTACAAGAGATTACTTAATCTTACTCATCACAAACACGAGCCACAAAGCTCACTTGCTTAGTTGTGCATAGAGATGCTCATTTAAGCTACAAAAGATACAAAGTTTAGAAAACTTTGTTTCAATGGCCATCCAAGGTACACAAGTACCAATGTACACAAAACACACACTGTTTTTGTATTTTTCTGATTTTTCAAAATTTTTTTTTTTATTTTTATGAAAAAAAAAAACTGAAAATAAATAGACAAAAACATGTTAAGTAAAGTAAAGCATAAAACTAGACTGACTCAAAATAAAAGCAAAACACATAAGTAATGCAAAAACAAATCAAGAAGAGAGAGAAGAAAGTGATAGAATCACTTGGAGCCCTTTTCCTTCCACACCTTGGAAGAACCATTCCTTTGAGTAAACCCTTGAACCGGCGGTGAGGAGGAAGAATTAAAACTGTTCAAGTTTGAAAGGAACATGAGAGTTTTGAGAAGATCTCCAAGAGGAGCAAGAGAGGATTGGAGCTGATTCTGGTTTCCCAAAGCTATAATGTCGTTGCTTTGTTAAGTGGCTAACCACTTATAGTAATTTGGTAGAGTATGACTGGCAACTCCACAATGATGATAGAAATGCTGCTTCTTCTGTTTAGGCTTTTGAGAGTTAGCTTTCTTAGCCTTAGGGTTTTTAGCTTCTTTCTTATCCTGCTTATGGGGTGCTCCTGAGATAGATTTGCCCTTGTCTAAGTTCTCACTAGCTAATTCAGTTTTATCATTGTTCTCAATTTTAACATTATTAGCAAGAGGAACAAAAATAGTTGTACTAGCGGAAGCAATACTAGAAGAAGAGAAATCATACCCTAAACCTATTTGATCAGAAGCAGATTTCTGAATACTGAGCATCTCATCAAATTTTGCACTTGAAGTCCTTTCCAATTAAGCTCTAACTTGAAACAACTCTGCTTCAAGCTTCTTGGCCCTCTCAGCCAATAAATTATTCTCAAACCATAGTGCTCCAATAGTCTGATTTGCTTCATCAAACTTTGTGGAAAGCTCCTCACAATCAAGTTCCACATCACTGGGCTTCTTGGTGGATAGCCTATAAAGTTTCTCATGCTTCTCAGAAAGCTTGTACAGTTTCTTATAGGCTGTATGGATATCATCTTAATCATCCATCTTCTCAAACTTAGAATCCACCAAGTCCTCTTCTTCGTCCACATCTTCAACAATCCCCTCAGTAGGATTAACAGTGGCAATGAAGGCATTCAGGATTTTGTCATCCTCATTGTCGGAATCATCCTCAGGCTCAGTGTCGCTCAAGGTAGCAGCAAGTGCCTTGCTCTTCCCAATGCTCTTTAGATATGAAGGACACTCCTGTTTCATATGTCCAAAACCTTGACACCCAAAGCACTTTGGTCATGAAGGAACAGTGTAATAACCGCCATCCCTAGCATCCTTCTTCCCTTTGTCTTGGCTCTTGAACTGAGAAGAACTAGATTGCCTACGGTCCTTGTCGAAGCCCTTCCCATTGGCATTCTTCATGAACTTCTTGAATTGTCTGGTGATGTAGGACTTCATCTTAGAATCTTCATCGTCTGAAGACTCATTCGTGTCACTGCTCTTGGCCTTTAATGCCATGCCCTTGCTCTTACTTGACCTACCAATCCTTGTTAACCCTAGCTCGTAGGTTTGCAGATTGCCAACTAGCTCTGTCAAAGGAATCTTGTCAATATCCTTTAATTCCTCTATAGCAATGATCTTGGCATGAAATCTCTTAGGTAAAGATCTGAGCACCTTTCTCACAATCTTGGGTTCAGGAATGGTTTCCCCAAGATTGAAAGCTGAGTTCACTATATCATTGAGCTTGGCATAGAACTCATCGAACAACTCATCCTTCTCCACCTTGATTTCTTCAAAGCTTGAAGTGAGCCTCTGAAGCTTTGAATCTTTGATAGCCTTGGTTCCTTCATAGGTTGTCTGGAGAATGGTCCATGCCTCCTTAGTAGTTTCAGTGGAGGATATCTTCTTGAACTCCTTATTAGTGACCACACTGAATAAGGCATTCAATGCCCTGCTGTTGAAGTTTGCCGCCTTGATCTTGGCATCATCCCAATCGGCATGCGCTTCCTTCGGCTTGGTCCAGCCTATCTCAATAGCTTGCCATACCTTCTCATCTAGAGACTGCAAGAAAGCTCTCATGCGTACTTTCCAGTATGCATGGTTAGTACCATCAAACAATGGATCACACAACAAAGATTAAAACCTAATTAGAGTGTGCCTGCTCTGATACCACTTGTAGGCCAAAAACGAATTGACCCCTTGTGATGAATTAATTGATTAATTAGCCAAGTTTATTAATTAATCAAATTAACATGCAATGTACATGATAGCACAAACAAATCACCAATTAAAGTAAGTATGTAGTGTAAATTAAATTGACATGGTGATTTGTTTACGAAAGGGAAAACCTACACGGCAAAAACCCCACTAAATGATTTTAAGGTCACCATTCCCGAGAATCCATTATTATCAAAACAAGCGGTTACAAGTAAAGGAATCCCAGTACCTTCTACCAACCTACAGTTGAACCCTTACCCCAATACCCAATTGGACTTGTTCTGTAGTGACAATCTCTCCTTGTAATGCACGGCTCCCAGTACGTGAATAACTAATTGTAAGGATCCCAATACGCAACTTCAATCACCAACTAGAGAATGTTGTTGGTTACAAAGTTCCTCAGTTTATCACATGATGAAGATCAAGAAGATGCTTGGTTACAAAACCCTACGGTGCACAATCACAGCAGCTTCTTCTCAATATAAATGAACTAGGGCAAATTCTGTCTCCGATCACAATTTGCATGAACAAACTTTGCTCAACACTTGTGCAACTTGTGTCACCTTTAACAGCCCTTAAAATAATCCTTTTATATGTCTAAGGTTGTGAGAAAAGAAAGTCCAAACACATAATCACGGATTGGAAGAAAACATAACAGAAAAATCTGTTTTTCTTAAACCTCGACAGATAGCTATCTGTCGAGCTGCTGTCAAGCCACGGGGCTGGAACAGCTCTTAAAGCTCGATAGATGTTAGCTGTCGAGCTTTAATGACAGACACTTTCTTAGCATGAATCTTGGACAGACTTGCATGACTTTAACACTTGATCTTGAAACAAAGTTTCTTGAAGTATTAAACACATCCTAGATCTACCCAAATACAAGTAAAGTGCGTTTTGTCAAAGGATTAGCCAATTACATAAAATAGTGACATATGTTCCTAACATGTAAAACACATATGTCCTAACACTACAAGATCTCATCAAGTGAATTCTAAACTTGTCTTAGTTAAAGTTTCTACATGATCCAACGTGATACCAAGGACAAAGAGCTAAACATGGAAAATAATACAAGACTATCTAAGGAACAATTCCTTTTGTTTTACAAGAAAAATAAACATACAAGTCATGCATTATTAGGACTCCGAGTCTGCCTGTGAGAGGATCTCCTTGATCCACCTCTAACGGAGCCACCTTCAGTATTTCCTTCCTGGCTTGCAAAAAAGCGAGGATTATACTGACGATTTTCAAGTTCGAGGCTCCTGGTCCTTTCCTCTAAAGCTATCCTAGTAGAGTCAGTAGTTTCCATTCGATATGCCTAAAAAGTCAACAAAATCAAGTGTTAAAGACACTATCAAGCAAAGCTCAAGCCAAAAATACTCAGAAAACAACATGGCATACCCACTTAGAATCACTGATCACATATTGAGAGGACTGAGTACAAGCAAATGACTGCAAGCCTCCAATCATCCGCATGTTTTCTTCCACAAGATCCACATCAACCTGAACCACAACTCTACCGAGTTAGAATATGTTCAAGAAATAAGGACAAAGAACTACATTCAAGAACACACTGGATCGGGCCAAGGAACATTTGGCACATGCTCTGGCCTAATCAAAGGCATGGAACTATACATTCCCATCAGGATTCATCACATCATACTGCCATGTTGGAAAATGAGGATAAGACTTAAAAAGAACTAGAAGAACCATTTGCATGGTGAGGTGAAGGAATCTCTTCCTCTTCCTCTTCCTCTTCCTCTTCCTTTCCTTCAGAAGATGGAGTCTGAAAATCCAACATGCAAATATTGTTACCAAGTAGAAATACGGAAAAGGAATTGGCAGAACTTTGATCTTAGCAGGGAAGGAAAATACTATTCTACCAACCAAACAGCCTTGTAGATGATCCTGAACAAATTCAAAATAATCTCTTTCTGCTCCTACAACAATGTAGCCATCATGGGCCCGAGCAATCCCTTCATCAGCCAAAAAGTTAGTCAACCGAATAGTGTGACAAGGATGAGTTGGAATTATGGCAGGAGGATACGCATGTTCAACTTGGGGCAGCACCCGATCTCTAAGATACCAGTACTTTCCATGCCCACATTCAAACAATACTTGGCGGCCATTCAATTCTAGAGCCCACTCACACTCAGCATACCTCTCACATCCAACCCAAGGATTTATGTTCATCTGAAAAATCACAAAAGAGGAACTCAAAAAGAGAAGAGACTGAATCATAACCAAGTGTCAAGGATTTAAAATGGAGAAGGAAGAAAGAACTCACATCATCAATGGTCAGATTGTCAATCACCAAGCGCCAAAGCTCCAAAGAATGCCTGGAAGGTAGAGACAAGCGTTGTTTGGGCAACCAACGAAGAAATCTAGGAAAAAAACTAGTAACCTCCTCCCAGATTTTAGGACCAACCCCAAAATACTCATACATCCAAACCTGAAAAATTCACAACACCATTACCACATAGCCAAAATAATTTTCATAGCCGACACATAGCCACAATAAATACCAAACCTTACCTGCCAAACAAATGGAGCCCCACCCAAGCTTGAAAGACTCTGCCTAGAGAGTTGGGTCATGAAATGCATCAAAGTAGCATAGGCCATGCCACCCCAGTCATAATTTCGGATTTGTTCAATTTTTCTTAAGCTCCCCAAGTAGCGCAGATTCACAGTACTGCCTAAATCCGAACACAAGAAAGTCTCAATAAAAAGAAGGATGAACATACGAGCACCCTTTGCCACTGTCTCACATTGGGGAATACTCTCACATAACCAAGACAAAGGAACATTGTTACTCCTCATTCTCGAAGGCATTTCACCTAGAAGTTTCTTGAGCTCAGTTGAAGTAAGGGAATCATTGACAAGAATTTTTTTACCACCCAACCTCAAACCAGTGATGACAGAAAAGTCATAAGGTGTCAACATTACCTCCCCAATGTTTGGAAAATGGAAGGTACAGGTAGTGTCCTAGAAGCACTCTGCTAAGGCAAAAACTAACTAAAGATCCTTGTACTCATGTGTCTCATGATTTGACAAAGCTTCGAAGAAGGTGCCAAAGCCTGCTTCATTGATGACGTTTTTGATGCTAGGAGACAATGCTACCCATGCACTTTTCAACATTTGGAGACTCCCTCGACTCCTGAGGCTCTGCAACATAAAAATTTAGCTCATCAATTTCCATAACCCAAAACATATAACCAAAAAATTTCCAGACCCAAAAAAAAATATATATATATATATATATTCTCACAATCAATACCCCGTCACCACAAAATCAAATCAATGCCCCACCAAAATGTAACCACTACCAAATTTATCACATATCCATACAACCACCAAATTTTGCCATAGCCATGCAAAAAGAAAACTTCTACATGTCCAAGAAAAAATTCCCACAACTTCATGCACAAATAAATTCTCACATACACAACAAAATTTTTCCACAATACCCACAAAATTTGCCAATACCCACAAATATATCCATGCACATACCCACAAAATTTGCCAATACCCACAAATATATCCATGCACATACCCACAAAATTTTGCCATGTTCATAAAACAAAGTTTACACATGCCAACAAGTTTTCCCACATACATCATGAACACATTCATATAAGTCAAACACAAAGTTTTCACAATGCCAATACTCCCAAAATCCAAACCAAAATTCATCCAATAACATCACAAGTTACCTACATTGTCAAAATTCCAAAAGCCACCAACATTGCCCAAATTGCACCATGATAAAAGAAAAAAAAAACACTTCAAGAATGCTCCAAAGCCAACATTCCAAACACGATCAATCACACAATGCCCCCAAAATTTCGAAAGTGACAATATCTCACCATGAAACTTTCAATGAAACATGCAACAACATTTTTCAGCATGGGTCCTAGGGTCTTGAAGAAGTCCATCGTCATCATTCCAATCAAATGTTGGATCATATTTCTTACCATGAGAAGCTAGAAAAGAAGATCCCTTGGAGGAAGAAGCCATTTTAATGCAAAGAAAATGGGTTTTAGAAAATGGGTTTCACCAAAAATGGGTGTGGGATGAAAATGCCCAAAACAAGGGGAAGCTTAGAAAAAAAAAAAAAATTGTGAGAAGAAATGGTGAAATGAAGAAGAAAAATCAAGGGGAAGAAGAAGGTGAATAGTGCCAATGGAGGAAGAGAAGTTGATGGAAGATGAAGCTAAAAAGCAAAAAGAGAGAAACAATGAAGTGGAAGGCCAAAATTTCGGTCCCCACACTCTTTAACTCAGCAAAAGTTAAGTCAACTCAGTTAAACTGAGTTGAATCAGTCAATCGAAAAAAAAAAAAAAAAAATTCTTTTTCAAAGTTCTCAAGTATCTTCCCAAATCCCAAATTTTCAACCAAAAAAAAAAAATTTCATTCCCAAGCTTGCAATTTCACATTCTCAATGCCCAAATTTTAAAACCCAAATCTCTAGTTTTTTATTTTATTATTTTTTTTTTTTTCAAAAAAAAAAAAAATTCAAACGTCAAATTTCATGATCAAAATTCCAAGCCTTAATTTTCAAAATTCTAAGGCTCAAAATTTCAGATTTCAAATAAAAAATTTCTAAGTTCCAAAGTCTTAGAATTTGAAATAAGAATTTCAAAACTTCCAAGTTTCAAAGATCAAATGTTTCTCAAAAGAAAAATCTTTTGTTAATTAAAATTTTTTTGACAAAATTCAAATCAAGAGTAAGCAAATGAAAATCACACATCTCAGAAAACGGTGCAATCATGAAGCACCTATCAGTTAAAGTCTAATTTAAAATTTTGACTTTTTGCAGATAGCAAATCCAGATCGAGGTAAAGGAGAACCCCTTGATCATCAGTTCAATTCCAGATTATCAAAGTAGAGGAGATCCTTTGATCATCATTCCAAAGCCAGATCGAGGTAAAGGAGACCCCCTTGATCATCATTTCAGTTCTAGATTATCAAAGTAGAGGAGATCCCTTTGATCATCATTCCAAAGCTAGATCGAGGTAGAGGAGAGCCCTTTGATCATCATTTCAGTTCCAGATTATCAAAGTAGAGGAGATCCCTTTGATCATCATCCTAAAGTCAGATCAAGGTAGAGGAGATCCCTTTGATCATCATCCTAAAGTCAGATCGAGGTAGAGGAGATCCCTTTGATCATTAGTTCAGTTCCAAATTATTAAAGTAGAAGAGATCCTTTTGATCATCATTCCAAAGCCAGATTAAGGTAGAAGAGACCCCCTTGATCATCATTTCAGTTCCAGATTATCAAAGTAGAGGAGATCCCTTTGATCATAATTCCAAAGTCAGATCGAGGCAAAGGAGATCCCCTTGATCATCATTTCAGTCCCAGATTATCAATGTAGAGGAGATTCCTTTGATGATTATTCTAAAGTCAGATCGAGGTAGAGGAGATCCCCTTGATCATCATTTCAGTTCCAGATTATCAAAGTAGAGGAGATCCCTTTGATCATCATTCCAAAGCCAGATTGAGGTAAAGAAGACCCCCTTGATCATCATTTTAGTTCCAGATTATCAAAATAGAGGAGATCCCTTTGATCATCATTTCAGTTCTAGATTATCGAGGTAGAGGAGATCACCTTGATCATCATTCCAAAACCAGATCGAGATCAAAGTAGAGGAGATCTGGAGATCCCTTTGATCGTCATCCCCGACAACTCTATTTTCAAGATAAAGATAGGAAAGTTTCCTAATCACCCCAATTGCTAAGAATCATTTCCAGAGTCATCAACTACCAGCTAAGTCTGGTATTTTCATTTTTTTTTAGTCAAAAGATAAGGCTAGTTCTATGTTCCAAGGTTTTAGGTTCGAGGGCTAGGTAATCTTTGGAGATTCAACCTCAATTAAATCATGGTCGCTAAAATCAGTGTCTTCATTTTACATTGACATTCGCTCTGTCAAAGAAGGGCATTCTATAGACACTCGATTTTGTACCCATGATTTAATCAAGGAGAATAACTTGAATGACCAATCCATGTACCCCAAAAACCATAATTACATTACATGCATCAATTTTTTCTTGCATTACATGCATCATTTTGTCTTTGCATTACATGCATTAATTCGTTTATTGCATATCATAAAAATGATCTTGAGATTCTAACAATCGCAACGATGATTTTGGTTTTCAAATCGAACTATCGGATCAAACACGGTCAACATGCATTGTGTCTAGGTAGAATCGACCACACATGATCAATTTAAATTAATTCTGATTGGTTAAACAATTAAAATTAATTAAATAATTTTGTGATTGGTTGATAATTAGTGTTTAAAATAGGGATGCATGCATAGGAATATAAGGGATGATTGGATAACAATAAAATTGTGGATAATCTGAACTTTATCAAGATTTATTTTAGGGTATTTATCTAGAAGATAATTGTTCTTAAATATCATAAATTATCCAAAAAATAGATGAAAAATCATAGGTGAAGGATGAAAACGCGTCTAGGTACAAGGACCGGTCAAAAAACCCTAGAAAAGGAGTCCAAACGACACCCAAACACGAAAGTGCATTCAAAGCCATAGGGCCAATTCGGCACTTTTGGAGTGCCAATTTGTTTTGGGTAGAATGTAAATAGGACAACAAGCCATGTAATTATTTGGTAGATTGTAACTAGGACCCAAAGCTATGTAATTTTCAAGTTTTTCAAGATATGTAACTTTTATTCAATCAATGAATGGAACTATTCAGTCATGTATTTTGTAATCAATATTTTATTTATTTTTTTGTATAAAGAAAAATAAGTGGCGACTCCGTTTCAATGTACTTTTCAATATTTTCAATAAGATGAATTCTGATTTGGCTTACTTTGATGTGTCCCATAACATTGAAATTCTGCACTTAAATGATTCAAATGAATTTGAAAATGAAATTAATAAACAATTGGAAAAAAAAATTGAACCTATGGAACCAACTCTTGAAACTATTAATTTGGTCAATAATGAGAATCCACGCTTAATTAAATTGGCTCAACTCTAAATGAAAAAAGAAAGAAAAGATCTTCAAGAACTCCTCACTCAATTTCAAGAGGTGTTTGCATGGTCCTATGAAGATATGCCCAGAATTGACCCCGAGATAGCTCAACATCACATTAATACTCATGATCACATGGTACCCATCAAAAAAAAGTTGAGAAGAATGAGGACCGAATGGCTCTTAAAAATCAAGGAGGAAGTCACTAAGCAATTAAAGGTTGGATTCATCAAACCCATACACCAAGCCGAATGGATAGCCAATGCCGTGCCCCTACCTAAGAAGGATGGGAAGGTGAGGATGTGTGTGGATTTAGGGACTTGAACAAGGCATGCCCTAAGGATGACTTTCCTTTCCCTTACATTGATGTCTTGGTGGATAACATGGCGGGAAGTTCCTTGATGTCTTTCATGGATAGTTTCTTGGGGTACAACCAAATCAAGATGGCTCCCAAAGATATCACCAAAACCACTTTCACTACCGAATGGGGAATCTATTGTTACACGGTGATGTCATTTGGCCTCAAGAATACGGGGGCAACCTACCAAAGGATGGCTACAACTTTTTTACATGATATGATGAATAATGAGGTGGAGGTGTATGTTGATGATATGATAGTGAAATCCAAGGATAGAGAAAGCCACACCGTAAACTTGAGGAAGTTCTTCGAGAGGATTAAAGAGTATAGGCTAAGATTGAACCCATAAAAGTGTACCTTCAGAGTAACTACCGGAAAATTGCTAGGCTTCTTAGTAAGTGATAGGGGGATAGAAGTTGACTTATCCAAGATCAAAGCCATATTGGAGATGCCTCCACCAAAAAGTGAGAAAGAGATAAGGGGTTTCTTAGGTCAATTACAATACATTAGTCGATTCATTGCCAAGCTCACCTCCACTTGTGAGCCCATCTTCAAACTCCTAAGGAAGAATGAACCACATACATGGAATGCTGAATGCCAAAAGGCCTTTGAACTTATCAAGGAATATCTCCTTCACCCACCTATCCTAGTGCCTCTACAACATGGAAAACCCTTACTTCTATACCTCTTTATCATAGGGGATGCGGTTGCAAGTATGCTTGCACAAGAAGACGACGACAAGAATGAGAGGGCTATATACTACTTGAGTAAGAGGTTCCATGATTATGAGGCTAGGTACACTCCATAGAAAAGTCATGCTTTGCACTTGTTTGGGCCGTACAGAAGTTGAGACATATCATCTTACATTTCCAAAAATGGGTGGTAGCAAGAATAAACCCATTGAAGTATCTCTTTGAGAAGCTTGCTTTAAGTGGAAGATTGTCAAGATGGTTGATCTTATTAGCAGAATTTGATTTGAAATATGTGACTAGAAAAACTATCAAAGGGAGCTTCATGTCAGATTTTTGTGCCAAGAATCCTATATAGGGCAAAGATGGTAAAGAAGACTTTTTGGATGAGGAGATTTTGGATGTTAAGTTAGAGACATGGAAGACGAAGCCGTAAACCAATATGGGAATGGGATAGAAGTAATCTTGATCATTCCCAAGGGATCTCACATACCTTTGGCAATCAAGTTGAACTTTGAAGCAACTCATAACATGGTTGAATATGAGGCTTGTATTGCCGGAATGGAAGCTCTTTGAGAATTGAGGGTAAAGGAGGCCGAAGTCTTTGGAGATTCAACTTTGGTTATAGCCCAAGCACAAAATTTGTGGAAAGTGAAAGAGGAAAACTTGAAGCCTTATCAACAATACTTGGAGGACTTGACCAAGACCTTTGACAAGATTGAGTACACAATCATCCCTAGAGCTCAAAATCAATTTAAGAATGCCTTAACTACCTTAGCCTCCATGGTTGAAATACCCGAGGGAGTATGGACACGAACCTTGGAGATTGAGCAAAGTTATGAGGAAGTGCACAAAAGGAAGACCAAAGCTTCAGTAATGACCATAGAGGAAGAGGCAGTTCCGTGGTACTATGACATCATGAAGTTCTTGGAACTAGGGGTATATCCGGACGGTGCTGACAAGAGAGAACGTCGTTCCATTAGGATGATGGAAATACAATACATCCTATTTGGAGGACAACTCTATAGAAAGTCCTATGATGGTATACACCTTTGTTGCTTAAAGAAGGAAGAAGCCGAGAAAGTAATGGAAGAAGTTCATCAAGGGATTTGTGGCCCTTATATGAATGGGAGAATATTAGCCAAGAAAATCCTAAGGATGGGGTACTATTGGAATACGATGGAAACCGATTGTGTGGACTCTGTGAAGAATTGCCATGATTGTCAGACACACGCCAACTTGAACCATGTACCACCTAATGAGTTGTATAGTATGACTTCTCCATGGACATTCTCGATTTGGGGCATAGATGTGATCGGAAGGATAGCGCCTAAAGCTTCAAATGGGCATGAATACATCCTAGTGGCAATTGACTGTTTCACCAAGTGGGTAGAAGCAGCCTCCTACTCCATATTGAAGGCTAAGTATATGGCTCGATTCTTAGAAAACAACATCATATGTTAGTTTCAGGTGCCCCAAGAGATCATCTCCGATAATGGTTCCCACTTTGAGAGTGAAGTTCGGAGAGTCATGAAAGAATATAGCATTGAGCATTAAAAGTCTTCACCATATCGACCACAAGTTAATAAGGCCGTAGAAGCAGCTAATAAGAATGTGAAAAACATCCTAGCAGTGACATACAAAGATTGGGCTGAGAAGCTTCTGTTTGCTAAGGGGTTATAGAACTTCTATATGTGTGTTGACTAAGGCAACACCTTACTCTTTGGTTTATGGTAGGGAGGTGGTGCTTCCTATTAAGGTAGAGATACAATCTTTGAGGGTATTGGTGGAAACCAAGGTCCGAGAAGAGGATCAGGCTAAGGTGAGATATGAACAATTGGCTTTGATAGATGAAAAGAGGGCTAGGGCATAATATCATGCACAAGGGTACCAAAGAAGGGAATTGGGCTAAGGATTGCTAGAGCATTCAATAAGAAAGTGAAACCAAGAAACCTTAAAGAAGGGGACTTGGTCCTAAAGGTGCTTAGAGATGAGACTTTTGATCCAAGAGGGAATATGAAGCCAAGGTGGTCTGGGCCTTTTATCATTAAGAAGATCATGTTTGGAGGTGCTACGAGAATCACAGATTTGGATGAGGAAGAGATGCTTCGCCCAATTAACATGGATAGACTCTATAAATACAACATTTAATGAAAAAGAAAAAGAAAAAAGCCTGCTAGGTTGACAACCCGAAAGGGTGGCCTAGGCAAAAATTAAGGCAAAAGAACCCCGCTAGATTGAAAACTTGAAAGGGCAATCTAGGCAAAAGTTAGGGGAAAAGACCATGGGCATGGCGAAAATTCCCAAAGGGACGTCATGGGCAAAAATTACATGGCAAAGGAAAATGAAAAGAAAAATAAAAAACAAAGGAATGAGATGACAATAAGCAAAGATAATAAAAAGGTGATTCTCTTATTGCTCAAATTAAAAGGTAACAAGATTTTTTTTATATGGGATTTGGAACACTCCAATCCTTTATTAAATTCAAAAACAAAAACATGAGAATCATAAAGTGCATAAAAGTAAATTATGGGGAATATCAAGGTGGTCACTCAACCCTCCTTGCTTTCTTGTTAGTCTTCATGCAAGCTTTCTCATCCCTCAGGATCCACTTCATGTCATCCTCCAACCATTGCTTATATCCCGCAGTGGGATAGATGTATCGAGGAGGAACAATGCCTCTAGTCACCCTACGAAGTGGCCAAGCCTCACGAAGCCTACCTAAGATCTTGTTATTAAACACCTTGGTGTGGAAGGCACCTTCACTACTAGGAGCTCCTTGACGCTCTCCAAATTGCCTTGAGATACGAAAAGTGGAGTAATATGAGCAGCAACGAAGTCCAACTAAAGGCACACAATAGTCCCTGCAGCAACAGTGAACCATGCTTGAGATGTGCCACCACTCCACGACCCATTGAATGTTGATCTCCTTGATGTGACCCATAAGCTCCATGTATGCCTCAAAGTTCATGTCATTTTGATGAAGCCAGCAGTCCCTAAAATGCCTAGGGAGGTATGTGCTAAGGGGTACGGTAAGAGATTGAAGCAACCGAAGGCTCTCTTGTCGCCATATCTAAAAACAAAACAAAAAAACAAAAACAAAAAAACAAAAAACAAAAAAAAAAAATAAAAAACCAAAAAAAAAAATAAAAAAAAAACAAAAAAAAAATAAAATAAACAAAAAAAATAAAATAAACAAAAAAACAAAACAAAACAAAACAAAACAAAAAAACCAAAACAAAAAACCAAAACAAAAACAACAAAAAACAAAAGCAAAATAAAAACAAAAACAAAAAACAAAAAACCAAAACAAAAACAAAAAACAAAAACAAAAAGAAGAAGAGAGAGCATGAGTGAAAAAATATATAAATAATAATGACAGATGATATAAGGTGCCTCGATGGGTTGAAAACCGAAAGGCAATCCATGCAAAATTAGAGCAATCCCGCTAAGTTGAGAACCTAGGCAAAAATTAAGGATTATACTTGAAGAAGAAGAGGACATCCTACAAAGAAGCTTGCTTCCTTCCTTTGAAAGGCATCCAAATCATTAAGGGTTTCCGCCAAGATCAAGCCCACCAGGTGACCTCTCCTTAGCTCATAAACCACCATGCATATTCGGAGGTCCACACAATATGACCTTTGGACCAAAAATTACCTTGCAAGAGCACATAAGCAAAAGGCACGAAGAAAGTATGAACATGACCTCTCATCTATGGGAATGGCCAAGTCGGAAAAGTGTGCAAAAACCAAGCTAAGGTTAAGTTTGCCAAAGATGCACCACCTATTTGCCGTAGCAAGAGGGACACCCAACACAACTCGCAGCAAAAAGGGGAGATCCCCACCCATGGTAGGGAAGACGAGATCGCCAATCTCTGGTTCATCCATAATGGCACCAAATTCTTCGATAGTGGGGGCATAGTTCTACTCCATTGAAGCAGAAAACATGCCGAGTAAGGACCCAATAGTTGGTAGCAGCATGAAGAAGAGGCTCATCCACCCTTATTTAATGGTATGGAAAGAGACAAGAAAGACCATAGGGGGCAATGGAGTCCTTGAATTCAAGATTAAGCCCCCTAATCCAAGCCGAGGCATCGAGTGGAGAGTTTTTTGCCATTAGGGGACCTCAAAAAAGTGTTCTTTGAGTTGAAAATACGTTGGTGAGGGTTTTGGGACCCAAATGACTACTTTTATACTTAATTAGGACGGCTAGGGTTTTCTCTGATTCGCAGCCCACGTATGCAAGGTCAACCCTGCATACGCAAAGTCAAAGCTGCCTATGCAGGCCCATCCCCACGTACACACAGAGCTTTGCAGAAACTCATTCTCCCCTGTTTTAAGCATGGTTTTTCCACTTTAAGGCATCCCTAGGGTTCCTACGACCTAAAGGATCATTCAAGGCATATTTCAAGAACAAGATTTCAAGCATCAAAGAAGCAATATTGTATGGAAACATACAATTAACCATATATCTTGTAAATTAAGCACTAGTCCCAACTAAAAGCATAAATGTAAAAAGATGTTCTTAAGTACAACCCTTTGCCTCAAATTGAATTCAAATGTCTGCTAAAAGAAATAAAAACAATAAAAGCAACAAAAAGAAAGAAATATATGTGTTGTATGCCTATGTGTCTTGACTGCAGGTAATCAATGGTGTCGCCTCTTCCTTGGTTGGTAGCTAAAAGTTGCCTCTGAATCCTCCTCATCACCACCACCACTGCCTCGATAGGCTACCCCTCTAAGGCCATACAAGTTCCTTAAATAGTCAGTCACCTCCAGCTTGAGATTCCCAGCCAACCATACCAACTCCTTATGCTCTTGGATGGTGGGCTGCAGTTCAAAGAAAGAAGGGTTAATGACCGGAAAAAATGAAAGACAGCTAGAAGAAAAAAGAACAAAGGGAAAGAAGAACTCACCGCCCGGGTGTTTGGAGGAAAAGGGTAGCCCATAACGTTGGGATTATGAGGCACGACATGTTCCCGAGCAAAGCCATTAGGGCTATAAGCATAGACCGTCCAAAGGAGATGTGGAGGATCAATTGGCTCACTGGCAGCAGGCTCATCCTGCTACATTTTTCCACCATTAGAAGCCATGACAAACAAGGTAAAGGAAAAGGAAAAGAAGAAGAAGAAATGAGGCAGGTGATGCTGAATTCCTCATAGTCCAATCCATCAAGGAGACGTCTGGCGTAGGGATGCCACTCCTCCACTATTGTACTCAGCATCGGTCATACAGTGCGGGGAAAGCATGAACTCTAGAGGATCCATCGGAATCTGTGGGTCATCTCTACCCACCAGTTGACATCGCACCCTCTCCTCCAAGTAAAGTGCCCTCAAGCCCACTCCTTTAAAGGGCCGGGTAATCTCTAAAGCAATGATGGTAGCAGCTTCCAAATCTGGAGAAGCAGGAAGGGGTTGGCTGACCCATGGAGTCTAGTTGACCTATAATGATACAAGGTTAGAAAAAGAGTATCCTAAGGGAAATGCATGAAGAAGCATGAAAACTGGAACTCTTAAACTTACCTTATCCGAAGTTAACCCAGCAAGGTGGGCCCTCACTCGAGGGAATTCCTTCAAATTTAGATCGGTGCCCAGAGTTATGAGTGTAGGAAAAACATATGGAAAATACAGTTTTGTATCTCATACAAAAACATGCAGCGAAATATGAACGGATTTACTTCATTCATGTGAGATAGCATGTAACATCTGAGTTTTGGAAACAAAGAGTAAGAAAGCGTACCTTGATGTAGTGAAATTCAAAACAAATGAAGATTGATCTTGAGATGTCTTTCAATCTTCACTCCAATTCCACAATGTGCCCAAGATGTGTGGTCTCTCAATCAGTTCTATATGTGATCTTTCAAGAAAATAATCGAGTGTCTCCCTTGAGAAGAACTCTTATTCTTTCTCCTTTAATCACACATCTATTTTCTGCACTTAGGCAGTTACATTTATTTAATAACTCTTATTAAATAAATAACTGATTATCTAACTGGGTTAGCCTTTTGGGCCAGTCCAATTGGGTTTTAGTGTGTGGCTTGGAGTGGGACCAAAAGGGACAAATAAAGCTCTAGCTCCAATGGGCTTTGGACTTATTTGTCAACTCTTGACAAACCCAAAGTTACCATTAATTATATTTAATACCATTATATAAATATAATTACACTCTAAGCCTTATTAATAAATTATATCCCAAGACTTTATTAAACATTTAACCCCTTCATAAAAATATTCGTAGTAATACAAAGTCATAATGTGTAACTATCACTTTGAAGATTACGACATATTGTTCCTTGAGTACCCAGTTTAATCCTTTAAGTTATTCATATATATTTTATGAAATCTAATTTCATAAAATATAAACTTTAGTAACTCTTTGCTAAAGTGATTAGGCCTAACACTCTAAATAACCAAACCCATTAAACTTATCTCAAGGGAATATTTTATATCTCTATAAAGAGATTATGAATTTCATTTTGAGAATATGTGTTCCTTCAACATTACGTGTGGTTGCCCAACATACTGAAGTTTTGACCGTTTGTCTAGATCTCACTCCTGATATATTAAAGCAACCTACATTTCATGATCAAGTTCACTATTCCCTCAAGGTTGAGAGTTTATGTAATTGAAAAGTCATGAGATTTATTATTCGTTTGACAGTTGTTGATAGAATAATAAATCTCACAGCGATCCAGTTCAATATGTTTTATACACTTAAAACATATCAACATATCAACTAGAAGTCTTCACTTCCATGATCAAGACTAATCATCTTAATTGATATGTTATAGTCTTTGCAAATGAAATGACAAATTTCATCACCGACTATGAATTAAGATTTTGAGTTTACAAAGAACTTGTAATTGATATCTTCTATAACTAAATCACATACTATGCATCTCAAGGACTATATGATAATGTCCAAACATTCATGCTACCATTCTTTTAGATAATAATAAAAAAAAAAAAAAAAAAAAAAAAAAAAAAACTTATTAATTAGAACATAATGTCATACATGGCACAAAATAGGATTTTAAGGCACTAATCCTAACAATGAGAACATATCTAACAAGCCACTGCTGCAAAAGGAAGCACAAGGCATAGGTTAGATACAAGATGGTACAGTTTGCAAGATGACAATTTGCAAGATGATATATTTTGCAAGACTACAAGCTACAAATGAAAATACAAGAGATAGAAAGAGAACTAACCTCAAGGAGCTTCTATGGCCCCACAAGCTGCAGCAAGGTGCCCTAGCTAAAAGTGTCGAGGATAGAGTAAAGATAGGCAAGACATGCCTACCCCCAATTAGCCCTCCGTGAATTTACAAAATCTCGAAAGAGGGTTAACTACCTTAAGGACACTGTTTGCCCACCATTAGTGAAGAGATAAGCTCCCAACAAATGTAGAAGAAAAGCCCTAGCCATCCGGACGTGCTCCTCCGTAGTTCTTTGTGGGAGAAGCATGTAATCCGACACCAAGTCAAAGTAACAGATAGTCTCGGTGGAGTACTTCCTCCCTAATATGTCAAGACCCAGCAGGACGCTCGACACACCGTCCAAATTAATGATGGCCCCTTCAAAGTTAAGGCCAGTCATGCGGTGGAAGTCATAGGGAGTCACCGTCATCTCCCGCTCAGCAATATGGAAGGTATGAGTAGTATCCCACCACATCTCGATGAGGCACTACACCAAAGTAGCACTTGTAGAAGGCTAAGGATAGGCTCGAGGCCTACTTCCTAGATGTAAGCCTTGGTTTCGAGAATAAGGAGGTTGTACCACTCCACCACCTTATTGATGCTTCCCCTACCAACATAAGGGGATGAGGATTGTAAAAGAAGAAGATAACATTAGATTCTCGATTCAAGTGAAAATGATGAAGGATGATGTTTTTGATGCAAGAATAAAGTAAAAAAGAAGAAGGATGCAGTGATGTTCAAGTGCAAAAATGATTTTTTTTTAAAAAGGTGTTAGGATCTCATATAGAAGTGAAACAATTGAAAAAGAAGTGAAAATGGGCAAAGTAAGGCCTTTGCCAAACGTCTCACGTACACGGGTCAAGGCCCACGTACGCAGACAGGACCTCACGTACATAGGCCTGAACTCACGTACGCAGAGCCTCAAGAACAAACCCACATACGTAGGAACAAAGCTGCGTACGCATAATTCCAAGCTACGTACGCAAGCTCGAGCCCACGTGCACAGAAGCATAGACAGAAAGCGTCCTTCAACATTTTTAAGCATATGTCATCCAAAATGAATCCTCAACATGTTCCAACCCCTCCTAATGTGTCAGGTTTTCATCTAAACCCATCCCACAACAAAACCCAAGCATTTGCATGGCCAAAAACACATCAAAACTGAAGATCAATGAGAAACTTGAAAATAAGAAAAGTTTGAAAAACTTACAGATTCAGCCATAAGGATGTGATTTTCTGGCCGATATGTCAATGAAGGAGGCTCCGTCAATCTCACTACTCCACTTCAGCAGGTGAGGAGAAATGCATCATAGGGAAGGATGTAGGAAGTCTTCTTGGCCTTGGGTGCCATTGAAGGAGATGAAGAGAGTCTAGAGAGAAAATGAGAGAATGCGGGAGTTTTGAGAGAATGGGAGAATCAGATGATGTGAGGAAAAGAGAGAAGAGGGAAGTTTTTGTAGAGAAAAAATGGGAAGTTGAAGAGTTATGAAGAATGTGAAGAGATGACGGAGATGAAGAGAATGAAGAAGAAAAAGAAACGGTTGGTAACCATTGGGAAAAATGAAGAGGCAGGAACACACCTGATGGCTAAACTACGTGTAGTTTAGGCCTCACCACTAAACTTCGTGTAGTTTAGTCATGCACAGTAAAAAATAAAAATAAAAAATAAAAAAGAAAAATTTCAAAAAAAGAAAAACATAGCAGAAGTCTCTTTCCCCAATAAAGCATGTACATCCCAAAACCATTTCCAGTAGATCACATAAACTCAAGAATACTATCCCAGTAAGGAAGCAGAAGATTCTTCCCTAGTGGATCAAGCATATCTAGAACATCATTCCTATAAAGGGAGCAGAAGATTCTTCTCTGATGGACCCAAGCATATTTAAACAATTCCCAGTAAGGAAGCAGAAGATTCTTCCCCAGTAAACCAAGTACACCTAAAGTATCCCCGGAAGCAGAAGATTCTTCCCCAGTAGATCACACATCTACAAAAGTTCACTACTCCTCAGCGAGACCATTTCTACTACTCCTCAGTGAGTTTCTCACCCCCAAGTAAGTCATGAAAGAGGCAGAAGATTCCTCCTCATACATACCTACTCCTCAGCAAGTTTTCACCACCCCTAGTGGATCCAACAATCAAGAATACTCGTGCACATATCCTCCAGGAATTGAACATGCAGGCACAGTAGAAAAAGGTAGAGATAGAGAAAAAGAAAAGTCAAGGTCAACCCGAGGCAAGAGCCTTACTAGAAAAGGTAGAGAAAGAAGTGAAGAAGACAAGAAAAGCGAGTCACCTGGAAATGTTTGAGGCAAGAGCCCCCAGATGGACACTAGAGAGACTGTATCCTTTTATTATTTATTAGGTTAGCTCGAAGAGTGCCCTTGTTTGTTTTTCTTTTCTTTTTAAGTGACTCTAGGATAGTGAGTCACTTGCCTTTTACTTGCAATTGGCAAAACGGGATCTGGGATAGTGAACCTGTCATTGCTCATTTCCCAAGCAACAAATGTGGGACTTCAGACATACGAATCCTATGCAGCTCTCCGAAGTTGCACCCTACCCCATGTATGCATGATGTGTGTCGTGTGCGTGGGTTGGGCCCAAGCCATACATTGAAAGAAAATGTTTTGTCTCATATTCTTTTGATTCCGTCAGCAAAACTCACGAATTAAAAGAAGGGCATCTGTAGACACCGCATTTTGTACCCCTTATGACTCGGGCCCCCCATTCCCCAATGATGCCCAAACTCTAAGGCCCAAGGCCAGTTTAGAGCCCAATCAAATATCAAATTGACTTGAGGAATGTTAAAATGGAAAATATAGCCCTTTAAATGATGAAAAAAATCTATTTTTGGAAATAAAATGACCAAAGTGGCCCTCAGCCCACGTACATGGGCAACAGCCTACGTACGTGGGCCAAAGCATACATACGCAAGCACACTCCTATGTACACAGCTAGGGTTTCAAATACATAAAAAAGGCAAATTTTCTACAATAACGGCTAAGGTTTGAAATGAATCCCACATCATCTAGGAGCCATTCCAAACCCCATTTTTTCCACTATATAAAACCTTACATGGTATATTTTCGAAACACACAAAAATCCCACGAGAAAAATACAAGATTCACTAGAAAATAATGAATCAAAAGGGATTTTTTTCACAAAACACCCTCAAGTCAATTTTATTTGATTGGGACATTTTCTAGCCTCAATCCTTTTAGTTTAATGTTGCTAATAACATTTTTATTGAATTGGGATAGATTTAACTGGGGGAATGGTCAAAAATCAAGCTTGAAGAGATTTTCTTTGAGGTATTAGTTTTAAACCTTTCTTTTTCTTTTCTTTCATTTTTTTGCACTTTAAACTTCTATTTTCTTTATTTCCTTGTGATAATATGCTTTTAACATGTTTATCTAGCTTAGGTTTATATGTTTGTGTGTTTTAAATGCATGTTAGGTTGTTAGAATTTCCGTTTTGAGGTCCTGCCCTGTTTTTTTTTGTTTTTAGGGTTTCTAGGCAAGAACCTACACACGCATAATCTTGCTTGTGTATGCAGGTTTGATTATGCGTACGTAGGTTTGTTCTTACGTGCACAAGCCGCTACCCAGAAACCCTAATTTTTATTCCTTTTATTTTGCTTTTGCTTTCACATGTTTGTTTGTTCTAATTAAGCATGTAAAGCTAAATATGGAGACCATATATATCTTAAAAAACCAAAAAGTTGAAGAAACCACTGTATCATACACATAACCTGCCTTGCCACTCATATACATAAAATTTCATAAACATATTCAAGCATGAAATTTCAACTCCTATACATAACCATCCTTGCCAACCACTGTATATTAAACATAAAATATTCAGGAAACCTTAAAAGCAAACCAAAGGCATGAAATTTCATATCTTGTATATAACCTACCTTGCCAACCACTGTATCATAAACATAAAATATTTAGGAAACCTTAAAAGCAGAAACCAAAGGCATGAAATTTCATATCTTGTATATAACCTGCCTTGCTAACCATTGTATCATAAACACAAAATATTTAGGAAACCTTAAAAACAAACCAAAGGCATGAAATTTCAACTCCAATACATAATCTGCCTTGCCTTTTGACTTTAACATCACAAAATAAATTCAAAAAAAAGTCTACTTCCTTCAAAAATTAAATTTCCTTAATAGTTTGGCAATAACATCACAAAATAATAGTTGTGTTAAGAGTTTGGCCAATTACATATCAAACTACATGCCTAAGTTCTGAAGTACTATTGCTAGGATTAACTAAGCTCTGCTACTTTGTTAACTATTAAAATTTATGTAGCTTTGTTGACTACCATCAACTCCTGCTCTAGATCTCTTTAAGTTCCCCTCAATGTTGGCAGCCTGAATGTGAAAAGTACATAGACATTAGAAGTTGACAGCAAAATCCAAGTAATAAAGATGATATATATATATATATATATGTGTGTGTGTGTGTGTGTATGTATATATATAAAAGTAATAAAGAGGATGCGATTGTTTGAGTTTAGATTTTATATATGACAGACAATGTCATGTCTTTATAAAGATCTTTTGAAGCAAGCAAACTACATCTTTTAGACCAAGAAGAGAAATCAAAGAGATGGTTGGGCAACTTGTATGCTAGTGGAAGCCATTGTACATATAAGTAATAAAGATGATATAAAGCAATGAATTCCAAAAGTAATAAAGATGATACAAGCAATGATAGAAGCCATTGTTCACACATACATTGCTTTGTTGGCTACTAAATGCACCGTCTACTTGCACTATAAATCCCATGAAGTGCTCCTCAGAGTTGGCAGCCTGCATGTGATAAACATTAGCACTATACACAATTTGCTGCATTAAGGAAATAATTTAAATGAATTCAAATACCCTCTTTCTGCCACTGCTTGTTACCTTGCCTTTGCCCTTTCCCTTTTCAGTTGCCGCCTTGCCTTTACCTTTGGCAGTTACTACTCCTAGTGGTCTTTGAATGCTCCTGCAGGTCCTTCTGTTTTGCCCCAATTGATGACAATGTACACATCTTAAACTTGTTTGATTCCTCTTCATCCTATAAGGGTTATGAACTTCATCTTTATCCTTTCTTCTTGTATCAATCTTAGGCCTTCCTGCCTAAATTTTATGGATTGGAGGAAGTATTGCATCTCCATCTGTGTCCGACCACAAATCAGGACCATTGCATGGCTGAATGAGATGCGAATATAAAGCAATATATGTATCCTTCTTATAGAAGTCATGCACATAATCCTCAACCCGTTCTTTCCTGAAAGCTATTACGTGCATTGCATGCTTACAAGGGGTCCCAGTCAAATCCTAGTAGTTGCAAGCACATGAACATTTCTCTACATCAACCACAAACTGTTTGCCACAACTGTTCACCTCCCACCTTGTCCCACCTGACCAAATAGATTTGCAATCAATGCTAGCTTCTTTACATTTCTCCAATTTTTGTTGGATCTTGTGACAAATAAGGCCTTGATACTTAGCCATTGAATCCCTATTCTTACGGATCCTAACCATAAGATATCTTCTCTAATGGTTTCAAGCATATTGACCAATGGCTTTTCTCTTGCTTACACAATCTTTGAATTAAAAGTCTCACAAAGGTTATTTAATAGCATATCATACTTTGGATAATAGGGGAAAGCATACCTAGTTCATTGTAACGGAGACCTACCCCTTAGCTCATCACTAGCTTCCTTGCTCACTATTTCCATTTACTTCATATAACTTTTGAATGTTGTTGCTATCAATGACTTAGTTGCCCCCCACATCAAGTCCTTTAACTCCTTTCCTTGATGGTTCTTCTTGAAGTTAGCAAACAAATGCCTTACACAGAATCTATTGTATGTGTCTGGGACCACATTAGCTAAAGCAGGAAGCAAAGCTTTCTATTGGTCTAAAATAAAGCACCATCTATGGTCTCTCACAGGCCCTATATCACCTATTAAATTCTCCAAAAATCATGTCCAAGTTTCCTTATTTTCTACCTCGGCAACAACATACGCAATTAGGTACATACCATCGTTTCCATCTATACCCACAGCTGCTAGAATTTGGCTAGCAACTACACCCTTCAAATGACAAGCGTCTAAGCCTATCAATCGTCTACAATGATGAACAAATCCCTCTTTACATGCAGCTAAGCACACATAGACCCTCTTGAAATTATGACCAGGGACAGCAACTGTGACTCTAGTTGTGGTACCTAGGTTAGATATTCTCAACTCTGCATAGTAGCATCTTACCTTGGAGTATTGCTCACAAAAGTCCCCTCTTACCATGCCTCTAGCAATGTCTCTAGCTCTATATGCCTTCAACAAGGCAAGCTCCACATTAACATCCCGCGCCACTACAGCTACCAAATCTTTAGCTTGAAATTCAATATTAGTCTGAAATTGGTCAACATACTTTTCTGCCACCCAATGTGCAGAAACCTACCTGCTATGGAAGGACCTACTACATGTATGAGTATCATATAACGCACTAATCCGAAAAGTTTCCTCCTTATCCTTACTTGCAGACACCTTCCAAGGACAACCTTCAACGCATTTATACCTCACCCTAGACTTCTTATTTTTTGACAACTTGATGCCATATTCATGCTTCAACTTGTAAGCTCGTGCAAACTCTTTGAACTGCTTGCTGTCCCTAAAGGACACCCCAACACAAATTCAGGATCCTTTAAGTATTCAAGTTTGAATTCAGCTAATTTTTTCTTTTGCTCACCATCAGAATTGTCAGGAGAATGCAACTCATCCGAGGATGCATAGTCAGATCCACTTGGAATTTCATCCAACGGCCAATTGAAAAGAGTTGGGACTAGATCTAAGTGGGATAAAGATTGGTTTGTAAAATTAGGTGGGTGTGACAATGGATGGTTGGCAATTGTGGGCTCTTGTGAGGGCTGACCATTATGGGTTATGGTGGGCTAAAAAGTGTTGTCATCAACCTCATCCACAGAAATTTCATATAACTTTTCATTAGTTGGGTCATCATAGTCAGAGTCATACCATTCATAATCCACATCTCTCATGACACCATTCCCATCATTGTCCCTAGCATCATTCCCATCATCAACCAAATTACCACCATCCTCAAACTCATCATTACCAAGAGCCTCATCCCCATCCTCCACATCAACTTCATTATCATCACCATCACCATCAACGTCATCAACATCCACATCCTCTACATCAACACCACAACCCACCAAATTCGCAACATCAATAACACTAACATCCTTAACTAACAATTGTTTCTGAACAAGGGCTACATGGTCTACATAAATGTCAATTTTAGGATCAATAGGGTTAAGACACTTAAATAGTTCCTGAGTATCAGCATCAGTGGACAAATATCTTAGGCCATTGTAAAGATCCAACCCAGGCACAAGAATAAAACTGGACATAATCCAATACCCCCAACTCCGCACAATAATGCTTAACCTCCAGTACAGAAAAGCAATCTGAATCCACATTATCATACACTTTCACCTTACCACCTATATACTTCCTCTTCTTAATCGAGTGGTGCAATACTCCGTTGTAGTGAAAAAATAATGTAAAATTCTGACCAAGCATCCTTACTGTGAAAGTATTAAATTAAGAAGTCAACAAACAACACAAGTGTTTTAACCGACAAAGACAGTGATAAGTGCCCTACACACACCAAAATATCAACAGAAAAATAAAGTGCTAACTTCTAAGTACCCCACACAGCAAACAATTAGTGGGGACCAAGTTATTTCAAAACAATAAAACTGCATGTGAAGATGTTCAGCAAATGGTCAAATAAAGTATAGTATCCACACAAAACAAGGAAAAACAAAACAAGACAAAACAAAGTCCAACATAAAGTAGATTATCCCAAAGCATTTAATATCACCAATCAGTCAACAAAGTCCCACATAAACAAACAAAATGAAACAAAAATACTCTTGAACAGAAAAAGTCACTAGCTTTATATAACACATAGCAAAACCTAACACAAAATTCATTGTTCTACTACTACCTATACCCAAAAAAACACAAAAGTTCAAAAGAGTTATATCAGCACTTACCCAAAACTATACTTGGAAGGAGCTAAAGCTAATGGAGTGGACCCTAGGCCACTGCGAAATATCTCAATCTCGGTTTCTCCCTCTCTTAGTCTTAGTTTCTCTCTCAATCTCGATGTCTCTTTCTCAATCTCGATTTCTCTCACTCAATCTTGGTCTCACTTCTCTCAAACCCGATCTCTCAATCATGATGGAACTGCTTGCAATCTCGATTCATGGACCTAGACCCAAACCCAGACTTGTTCATGCGCCAAACCCAAATTTCTCCTCTCCCTTCTTCCCCCAATTTTCTCAATTTAAGGCTACTGATCGTGTTTCTATTTTCTGTTTTAATTTCAAGTAAGGGGAACGACGTTGTTCCCCTAATTGTTTTCTTTTCTTTTCTTTTCTTTTTTTTTATAACACAATTTCATTTTTTTTTTTAATTACGAATTTTCTTTTTTTTAAAGTGCCAAAACGGCGTCGTTTTGGCTCACTTAACGGAGACTACTAACGGATGTTTAACGGAATACTGAATTGACAAAAATTAAAAGTTAGAGGACTGAAATGGCAAAGCTGAAAGTTAGAGGACTAAAATGACAAAAGCTGAAAGTTAGAGGGCCAATTTTGGATTTCTGCCTTTAAAAAATTATTAAAAAATGTTCTTTTTTTCTTATAGACAATTGCTTTTTAAGTCAAAATCTATGTTTTCTATAAACAAAATAATAATAATAATAATAATAATAATAACAACAACAACAACATGCTCTTAGACCCCTTGAACTTTGGAAAAATTACACTTACACACCTATGTACTTTTATTTTACTCATTTTGTCACTGTACTATCCAAGCACCTAATATCAACTCAAGTGACACCCATGTGGAACATAAAAATTCATTAAACCCAAAGGCCAAATTGAGAAATGAGAAATGAGATCTAGGAATCAAATTTCTCTCTTTCAAGTAAGTGAGAGAGTGGTTGGTACTTGTTCTCTAGTGTAACACTAGAGCATTAGTATTGGTGGAGACAAATTACTAAAATGCTAAATTTACCAACCAAATATAACAAAAGTGAACTACATTAGTAGAGGAAAAGCCAAAAATTTTTGTTGTTGAGCTATAGTGCATAGCCATCTTTGCATGTGCACTATAACTCTGGCTGTGCATTGTAGCTCAAATATTAAACAAAAAAACAATATTTTATTAGGTCCTCCACTGTAGCCAAAATTTATTGTGTTGAATGATAAAATAAAACTACTGATGTTGGATGTTTTGTAAAGTGAGATGTTAAAATAGATAAAATAGCTTTTTATGATGCCAATATTGATGCTTTAGGATAAATCTAGTAGCACAGTCTATAGATCGCATTAGTGTCAATGTGTCATGCGTTTTAACCTAGAGAGATTTACAATGCTTGTTTTGTAAACACATCTTGATGGCAAGGGTGGCGGTTATAGAAGTTAGTTATTAGTCCAGCAGAGCATTGTAATGAATTGTATAAATAGCTTAAGGATTGTATGGGAAGATTATGCAAATAAGAATTCAGTTGTTTCCTTTCTAACTCTCATTTCCCTCTTATCTCTCTATTTCTTCGGAGGCCTATCCATTATTTTTTCCATTTGGTTCTTAACAGCGACAATGGTTTGTAGGCGTTGCATTTAGGTGGCATTGTTCCAAAGGTATGTGAGTTGAGAGCATAACAGGTATTATCTCGGTATAAGTTAAGTTGGTCTTTGTTCTTGGGCTGATGTGGTTTATGATTCTGTCCGACCCTAAATTATAGGGTCTCGTTCATCCCCAAAAAAAAAAAAATTATAGGGTCACATTTGGTATACTAATAGACTTTGTAATAAAATACAGTAACTGTTTTTAGGAATAGCTATTATTTTAAAATAAGAATAATTATTCCTTAACCTACATAATAGCTATAAAACATAAAACTCCCTAAAAGCTCCAATTTCTCTCTCTCAAATATTTTGGGTAAATTACAAAGTTTAGGGACCAAATTAAGGTTAGAGACCAAATTGATGAATGATGTAAGGGATAGGGACAAACTTTGTAATTTACCCAATATTTTTTTACTTCTTCACTTTTTTACTTTTTTAAATATTTTTTATTCAATGGTTGCAATTGAAAATTGCATTTTTAACTTTGACATGTGTTGATGCCCACTTTTGACAAAGGGCCCAATATTAGAAAAAGCCCTACAATATGAAGAAAGTGAGAAGAGAAAATACTAAAGTAAGCTCAGCAGGCTGAAATGGCAAAAATGATGGCCAACAGGCCCACTAGAATAATAAGAGGTAAAGAGGAAGTAAATGAGTTGAGGAAACCCAAGGAATGAAGTAGGAAGCCCGTGGGAACAATAAGAGGTAAAGAGGAAGTAAATATGCCGGAAAAGCCTAGGAAATGAATTAATAAATTCATTGGGTTGGCTTAAAGGCCAATAAGCCCGAAAAGTAATAAGAGGAAGTGAATGAGCTGATGAAGCTCGAGGAATGAAATGAGCTGGCACAGCAAGAATGTTGGCCAACAAAGCCCAAAAGAGGTAAAGATGTGGAAAGTGGACTAGCATGGTAGGAGCATCACTCTATAAGCCCACGGGTAACAAGAAATAAAAGAGAGAGAGGTAATGATATAGCAGAAACAACAAAGTGGCCTGGCAGGATCCCCAACCAAGAGGCCCACGGACACAGGAAAGAAGAGAACATGAGCTAAGCAGGAAGGAGAGGGCCTTCACCCAAGCAATGCCCAGTCTAGGGAAGGAGTGAAAAGGCAAGGGACATGAGCCCAAAAGCCCATATGTTCTTCACGACGCAAAAGTTAAACACCCTCCAGAGCATACAATAGAAACAGACAAACACGAAGGCAGCTGGAATGGCGTGAAGGCTAGAAAGGAACGGATTTAGATAGAAGTAGAGCATACACAAAGGGCCCAGGCACCACCTACTTGTACCCAACCAATACATGAGAGTTGGACCACGGGTCGAGGGTATCAGAGGGTGTGGTCTGGCGATAAGGAGAAAGAGGGGTCTATTTTGGGGTTTCCGCTCAAACTTCTTTGGGAGAAATGTCCTGCTAGGATGGCATTTCACCCAAAAGAAGTAAGAATGAGTTAAGAATGAGTTAGGACCACTTGATGCATGCCATAAAGGTAGGTAAGGGAGAGACTTAATCTTTATCCAGATGAGAGTAGTGAGAACAGAGGAAGGTAAGAAAGAAGACAAGCCACTTTGTCTGGGAATGAGGAATGGTGCAGCCAACACATTCAATGCAATGGTAGTGGTTGGGCAACCGGCAGGCCAGTGGGCAGTCTTGGAAGGACACCTATAAGGAGCCAAAAGCGGTTAAGGGGTAAAAATGGAAAATCCCATCATGGCAGACAGTATAAAGGGTGGTAGCTGTGAACAGTAGAGGGAGGGGAGAAGAAAAAAAAAAGAGGTATCATCACCACGAAAAGAAATAGAGGTAGAACAAGGAAGAAAATGAGAGAAAAGAAAAGGAAAACACATAAATTAGAGAAAAGCATAAGTGATAGGAATAGAGGCATGCATCAATAGGCTATCCATTTCTCTCCCTCTTGATAGGCCCACTTTCTGAGAAGTTAAGAGTTAGAGTTTAAGCCATCTAGGTCCTTTTTCCAAAGTGTGTAATCTCCATGGTAGAAGCCTTCTCTGAGGTTACTCACATTGGAGATCGGCTCCCTTTTTAGACTTGTGTTTGTTGAAAAGCTAAGCCCATTTCTTGGGCAAACAAGTTTTACTTTTTGATTGATGAATGATTAGTTTATTACCTTATTACTGAGCTGCTTGCTGTAACTTTGTTATTTGTGGTTGTATTATTCTGCCCTAACCTTGTTAGATTCCCTTCGCCCTTTTATTTAGGCGTTAGTATTATTTGTTAAATGTTATAGCTACTCTGTCATATTGTATTTCTTGCTGTAATAGCTATAATGGTTGTTCCTACCATAGGCACGCCATACATTCAAGACTCCTGCCAAGGAGTGTCTATGTTAGGATGGCCCAACTTGCGCGCAAATTGGCCTAGGTGTGTTTCACTTAAGCCAATCCCAACTATCCTACCTCAGAATCACGGGCCATGCTACAATAGGAGAGGTCAAAACCCAAAAACACAAAAAGCCCACCACAACAAGCAAGATGGCATACCCAATTCATGTACCCTCAATGCCCACTTGCATGCAAGATGGCATATTCTTCTTTTTTACAATTTTAACTTGATACTATATTCTTTTAATGAAAAACCGTATCTTTTTTTTAAAAAAAAAAAAAAAAGGGAAAAACAGTATCTAATGCTAGTATTTTTATTTTTTTTTTTATTTTATTTTTTTTTTTTTTTTTGCTTATATATACTTTTGTGAAAAGAAAATTAATTCAGGAAAAATAAGCCCATATCTAATGAATACATATTTTCTATATATTTATGGTAAAATAATTTGAACAAAGAACAATAACATTAATTACATAATTCTTTAATTCATCTATATCTATACTACTATTTAAGGGGCTTCCGCTATTTGGGTTCCTCATTTTGAATGCCCAAAGTATCCCCATCCTACTCATTTATAAGTTTTAAACCAACAAGGATAAATATGTAAAATAAAAATTTTAAAAAAAATACCAACTTTTGTCCTAAATTTTAAATTTTCAAAAAAAAAAAAAACTACCAATTATTCAGGATGTTCAATTTAAGATAACTAAGAGCATTCAAATTGGGAATGGCATATGCCATATGTTGGTTCAATTTAGCATAAAAGCCCAAAAACCCCACTGCATCCGGACTTGTAAAACCTAACTATTGCAAAAAAATTTGCAATTGTGCTACAATGCGATTCTAAATGTAGAATCGCACTGTAGCACAATTGTAAAACTAAATAATAGTTTTTTATTCAATCTGACTTTTTCTCTCTCTTTATTTTCTGTGTTTTTCAGTCCTTTCTCCTCCTTCAGTGATTCTCTCTCTCCTTCGGTCCTCTCTCCCTCACTCCCACTCTGTCTCTCCATCTCCCACTCCCTGTTTCTCTCAGTGTGCAGTGGTGGCTTGTTTGTGGTGGATCTCGACATGGCAAGGTCACGGTGGTGGTGTGATAGTAGCTTAATTTTGCACATTTATATCATTATTAGAAAGCATTATCATACTTATTTTGAGTTAATTCATGCATTTTATAGTTGATTTTGGAATAATGCTGAATAATCAATTTTGTGCTTAATTGAATTTTAATGCGTGAATTTGTCTTTTGTAGGATATTGAAATTAAATAAGTGGATTTGTGCAAAGAAAAAAGTTAATGGACTTTAATTTTACAAGGGCCATGATGAAGTCAAAGAAGGCCAACCCAATTAAATTCAAGTCCAATTGGAGCAAGGAATCAAAGGAAATTTGCATCTAATCCAAGTCCAATTCAGATTAGGATTCCAGCTTGCGCACCAGTTAGTATTTGGAGCATAACGTTCGGCTCAGATGTCCAATCGAGATGATTCAAGTTGGGCTGGAAAGCTATCTTAAAGGGATACAACTTTTTAGTTTACCAAAAGTCCGAATTCGGAATTCAAATGGGCCACAAACTTCGGTTAAGTGAAGCCTAAAAACCTAGGATTTCCTCCAAACGGAAATTCAACTTGTAATAGGATTCCTTGACCTATTTAAAGGCTCTTTAGGGAAACATTTAGAGGGGAGCTGCTGTAGAACATAATTTAGGTTTTCTTAAAGTTTCTATACAATTTTTAGAGTTTTATTTGTGTTATGGCTTGCTAGAAGCCTTGCTAAAGTAAGGGGTGAACCCAACCGTTTATTGGTATGTTCTTAACAATTATTTATTGGTTTTAATGCTTATGTTTTTACATTTTTTATTGTTTTACTCATCTAGAAAAGTGTTTAGTTCTGTATAATCCTTTGATTTATCGTAGACTCCGGGCACGTTAAATGCTTAGTATTCCCTGTGAACTAATTAACTAGTTTTGTTTTGCCTAAAATCAATCAATTGCATGAAACTACCTTAGAAAATTAATTCTTGAATTTTTATTGTTAAATCATCCCACTAAAATCATCCTTCGTATGAATTTTAGTTGAGTTATAAAATAAATATTGTTAAGACTACTAATAGATGTGTTGTGTGTGGATCCCTAAACCTTAGCGCCTTAATATATTGTTATTTTCACTTAATTTAAATTACTTTCACTAAACTATTAAAAATCTATTCAATTAAACTTTATTATTTTAGTTTTATTCTCTTGTAGTTTGCTAATCAATTCCCTTTTCCCTGTGGATTCGACCTCGGACTTACCGAGTTATTATTTCGCGACAATCCTGCACTTGGGAGCATTATTTAAGTCGCAGCAAGTTTTTGGCACCATTGCCAGGGATTAGGCAATTAGAGAAGCGTTCCACTTCGTTTGGAGAGGTTTTCGGCATTAAATTTCTTCACATATTTGGTAATATCTCTCCAACTCGTTTCTTTTTAAGTAGTTTAGTTTTATTTTAGAGTTTTTCTTTTATTTTTTACTTCTTTTTATTGTTAAGGGTATTTTCTTTTCTTTTCTTTCCTTTTTCTTTTTCCTTTTTGCTTTACTATTGCATGCATGTTTGGTGTTGTGATAGTGATAATCACTTGGTTAGAATTGAGTTTAATAATTTGTTTGGCAATTTATCTGATTCTTTCACACATTCTCACACACTTAATATCATGGTGGACTTAGAGAGTAATCATGGTGATGAGAATAATTTAAATAATGAAAACTTCCATGCTCACCAACCCATTAGAACTCTCAGGGATTATTTGCAACCTACTAGGAGTAGTGCACCATCATGCATCATTTTTCCAACTAATGCAAATAATTTTAATTTTAAGCCCGGTATGATTTCATTACCTCCTAAATTTCATGGCTTAGATTCTGAAAATCCTTACCTACACTTTAAGGAATTTGAGGAGGTATGTTCTACCTTCCATGACCAATCATGTAATGAAGAGACCATTAGGTTGAAGTTGTTCCCTTTTTCTCTTAAAGACAAGCCAAAAACTTGGCTTAATTCTTTGAGACCTAGGTCAATTGGTACTTGGCAAGAGATGCAAACTGAATTTTTAAAGAAATTTTTTCCAATTCATAGGACTAATGCACTTAAAAGACAAATAATGAATTTTTCACAAAAAGATAATGAGACATTTTATCAATGTTGGGAAAGATTTAAAGATTTGCTTAATTCTTGTCCACATCATGGCTATGAAACTTGGCGTATAATTAGTTTTTTCTATGAAAGTTTAACTCCAAAGATGCGCCAATTTGTAGAGATGATGTGCAATAGAGAGTTTTTGAATAAAGATCCTAATGAGGCTTTTGATTATTTTGATCTCTTAGCTGAGAATGCCCAATCTTGGGATACCACTGATACCTCTAATAGGTATAGAGCATCCACCAACCCCACTGGGGGTGGCAAGTACCAACTTAGGGAAGATGATGACCTTAGTGCTAAGGTGGCTAGTCTAACAAGGAAGCTTGAAGCCATGGAATTAAGAAAGGTCAATGGAATCAATACTGTGCCTAAAATTGATGAAGTTTGTAGAATTTGTGAGACCATGGGACACCCTACCAATGAATGCCCTACAATTCCAGCTTTTAAAGAGGTGTTACATGATCAAGCAAATGCTATGAACATGGTGAAAAAATCATACCCTTCCCCCTATTGAGAGACATACAATTCAAGGTGGAGGAATCACCCAAATTTCAGTTGGAGGAATGATAATGTGGTGCACCTCCTACACATGATTCTTCAAATTTTTTTCCCTATAATCCCCCTCCAAAGAAGAATCTTGATTACACTTTGCAACAATTCATGCAGACTCAATCCACTATTAATAATCAGACCTCACAAGCCATAAATGACATTAGGAGCACTCTTACTAAATTGACCACATCCATGAGCACAATAGAAGAGGGTAAGTTTCCATCTCAACCACAACCAAACCCCCAAGGTCAGTTTTGTGTTGATGATTGTACTTCCTCTAAAAATAAAGTGAGTCAAGTTAAATCTATAACTACTCTTTGTAGTGGAAAAATCATTGAAAAAGCTATTCCTTAAAGCAATACACATGATGAGTCTTCCAAAATAAAGAGTAGTGATGAAGTCCTTGAGCCTAAATCTAATGAAATTGAAAGGTGTCCTATCCCTGCTCCTTTTCCCCAAAGGTTGATTCCCCCTCAAAAAGTGAATCAAAATTTTGAAATCCTTGAAGTGCTTAAGCAAGTTAAAGTGAGCATTCCTCTTTTGGATGCCATAAAGAAAATTCCATCATATGCTAAATTTTTAAAAGATTTGTGTACTGTTAAGCGTAAGCTTAATGTACATAAGAAGGCATTTTTGACTAAACAAGTTAGTGCAATCATTCAAAACAATAGACCTCCAAAGTTTAAAGATCCAGGTTGTCCCACTATTTCATGTGTGATTGGTAATTCAAAAATAGAGAAAGTTTTGCTTGATCTTGGGGCAAGTGTGAATCTTTTGCCATATTCAGTGTATGAGCAATTAGGTCTAGGCGAGTTAAAACCCACTTCCATAATTTTACAACTTGCGATCGATCTGTGATTGTCCCAAAGGGTGTTGTTGAGGATGTTTTGGTTCAAGTGGACAAATTTTATTTTCCTGTTGGCTTTATTATTTTGGACATGCATCCTGCTTCTAATGCTAATTCTCAAATATCTGTGATTTTAGGATGCCCATTTCTTGCAACTTCTAATGCATTGATAAATTGTAGAAGCGGAGTCTTAAAATTATCTTTTGGGAATATGACCCTTGAGCTTAATACTTTTAACACTTGTAAGCAACCTAGGGATGAAGAGGATGTGCATGAAGTTGACTTAATTGAAACACTTGTTCAAGAACAATTCAACAAAACATGTTTTTCAGACCCATTAGAAGCTTGTCTAGTCAATTCATGTGATTTTAATTTTGATGAGAATTCTGAAATTGCATACATTCACTATCTTTTGGAATCTGCGCAGGAATTGGAAGTGAGCAATTGGAAATTGAAAAATGAGGAGTTGCCACCTCGTGAGATAAAGTTGTTGCCATCTAGTGAGCAAGTACCAAAATTGGAGTTGAAGCCCTTGCCCGTTGAGCTCAAGTATGCTTTTCTAGGAACTAATGAGACTTTTCCTGTGGTAATATCTTCTAAACTTGACTCTTTGCAAGAAGGTAAGTTATTAAATGTTTTGAGAAAACATAAGAGTGCCATAGGATGGAACATAGCTGACATTAAAGGAATTAGCCCATTGGTTTGTACTCACAAGATTTATTTAGAGGACAGTGCTAAACCATCTAGGGAGATGCAACGTAGGTTAAACCCTACAATGAAAGAGGTAGTTAGGACTGAAGTGCTAAAATTGTTATATGTGGATATCATATACCCCATCGCAGATAGTAAATGGGTAAGTCCTACTCAAGTGGTGCCTAAGAAATCTGGAATAACTGTGGTAAAAAATGAGAATAATGAGTTAATTCCAACTCATGTCACCACTGGTTGGCGCATGTGTATTGATTATAGAAAATTGAATGCTGTCACTAGGAAAGATCACTTCCCTTTACCTTTCTTGGATCAAGTTTTAGAGAGAGTGGCAGATCATGAGTACTATTGCTTTTTAGATGGGTATTTTGGGTACTATCAAATTGAAATTGCACTTGAAGATCAAGAGAAAACCACATTTACTTGTCCTTTTGGTACTTTTGCATTTAGGAGGATGCCATTTGGTTTATGTAATGCACCTGCCACTTTTCAAAGATGCATGATAATTATTTTTAGTGACATGGTTGAACATTATTTAGAGGTTTTCATGGATGATTTTTCTGTGTTTGGTGACTCTTTTGATGAATGCCTTTCTAATTTGCAAAAAGTCTTAACTAGGTTTGAAGAAAAAAATTTACTACTAAATTAGGAAAAGTGTCATTTCATGGTCACAAAGGGGATTGTATTAGGCCACATTGTTTCTTCAAAAGGCATTGAGGTGGATAAAGCAAAGATTGAGTTGATTGCTAATTTGCCAACACCTAAGACTATTAAAGATGTGAGATCATTCCTAGGACATGCTGGATTTTATAGGAGGTTCATAAAAGACTTTAGTTTCATAGCTAGACTTATGTGTAACCTCTTAACAAATAACACTCCCTTTGAATGGACCCAAGCTTGCCAAGAAGCTTTTGATAAGCTAAAAGGCATGCTTACCACTGCACCTATCATGCAACCACCAAATTGGACTGTACCTTTTGAAATTATGTGTGATGCAAGTGATTATGCGATTGGAGCTGTTTTAGGGCAAAGAAAGGATAAAAAATCCCATGTAATTTATTATGCAAGTAAGACTTTGAATGAAGCTCAAATGAATTATTCTACAACTGAAAAAGAGTTACTTGCTGTGGTATTTGCCTTAGATAAATTCTGTTCATATATTCTTAGCTCTCTTGTTGTTGTTTTCACTGACCATACAGCTTTAAAATATCTTCTTTCAAAGAAGGATGCAAAGCCAAGGTTGATTAGATGGATTCTTCTACTACAAGAATTTAATATCACCATCAAAGATAAAAAGGGAGTAGAAAATGCGGTGGCAGACCATCTGTCGCGCCTCACTTTTAATGAATCCATGGATGCATTGCCTATTAGGGATTCATTCCTTGATGAACAATTGTTTTCCATCACTACTTTGCCTTGGTATGCTGATGTTGCCAATTTTCTCATTGCAGGCCAAACACCATCTCACTGGAGTGCTCAAGATAAGAAACGCTTCATGGTTGAGGTACGCAATTTTTTCTGTGATGATCCTTATTTATTTAAGTACTATCTAGATCAAATCATTAGGAGATTTGTCCCTAATAATGAAATATTTAGTGTCATCTCCTTGTGTCATAATAAGCTTGTGGAGGCCACTTTTCTTCAAGGAAAATTGTTGCAAAGATTTTGCAATGTGGTTTTTATTGGCCTAATATGTTTAAAGACACTCATCATTTTTGCAAATCTTGTGAGTCTTGTCAAAAGTTGAGAGGAATAACTCGTAGAAATATGATGCCTTTAAACCAATTTTAGTTGTTGAAATTTTTTATTGTTGGGGCATAGATTTCATGGGTCCATTCCCTTCTTCTTTTGGATATCTTTACATTCTAGTGGCTGTACATTATGTTTCAAAATGGGTTGAGGCTATTCCTTACAAAAAGAATGATCACAAAATTGTTTTGAAATTTTTAAAGGAAAATGTTTTGTCAAGGTTTGGCATCCCTAGGGCAATTATTAGTGATGGGGGCTTGCACTTTTGCAACCGACCTTTTGAGGCATTAATGAGAAAATATTTCATAAAACACAAGGTTGCCACCCTATATCACCCACAAACAAGTGGACAAGTTGAGCTTGCCAATAGGGAGATAAACAAATTTTGGAGAAGACGGTTAACCCAAATCGTAAAGATTGGTCTTTGAGGTTGAATGATGCACTTTGGGCATATCGCACTGCCTATAAAAATATTCTTGGTATGTCTCCCTATAGACCTGTTTATGGTCAAGCTTGTCACTTGCCTATGGAATTGGAACATAAATCATATTGGGCAATAAAGATGTTTAACTTTAACTTAGACAAGGCTAGTTCATTGAGAAAATTGCAATTGAATGAGTTGGAAGAAATTCGGCGTGATGCATATGAGAATTCTAGGATTTCTAAAGAAAGAATGAAGGTTTTTCATGACAAACAAATTTTAAGGAAATCTTTTGAACCATCTCAAAATGTTCTTTTGTATAATTCTAGGTTACATTTGTTCCCCAGAAAATTGAGATCTAGATGTACTGGACCTTTCATTGTTAAAAATGTTTTCCCCCATGGTGCCATAGAAATTGAAAATCCTAAGAATGGTAACATATTTAAGGTGAATGGACAACGTCTTAAGCCATTTCTTGAGAATTTTTCACAAGAGGAGGAATCCATTAATTTGGAGGATCCCATTTATCAAGACTTACCAAGCAATTAGCATAAGAGTTTGTGTCGTAGTTTAGATTGTGTTTTTTTTTTTTTTTTTTTTTATCTTTTTATTATTTTTGTTGTTTTGTTTTCTAACCCCTTTTGCAGGTGTTAAAGTTTTTTTTTTGTTCATTTATGTTCATCTCTTCAAGGTACTCTCTGTAATCTCTACTCTTTATTGTTTTCCCTTGTTAACATTGAGGACAATGTAAGTTTTAGGTTAGGGGGAGGAACTTGAGATGATTAGCATTTGGTTTTATTTTATGTTAAATTTTTTTTTTTTGGGGTTTTTTTAGTGATTTTTGTTTTTGTTTTTTTTTTTAGTCCAATTCCCCCCCCCCCCCCCCCAAAAAAATGTGTTGCTTTAGCAAGAGTTTTAAGTCAAAGTTCTTTATGCTATTTCTATCTAAATAATTCCACTGTTTTTCATGCTCAACTAGTATGCACATGCACTTTAGCCACATGAACATGTTTCTTGGTTGAGAGATAGAGATGACTTTGAAAATCTTGAAAATAAAATGTAGAGACTATAACCCAAGTGAGTTCTTGAGCCATTCATTTTTTTAGAGGGTTATTTTCTTTTGACCTCATTTTTCATTTGGGAGCACATAACTTTGTTGTTGTTTAGTCTCATTATTATTTGATTTGGTCGAATGCTAAGAATTCATCAAATTTTATGCCACACCTAAATATGTTAAAGTCATGGATTTTGAAGAACTATCCCAATCCTTAAGAGATGATTTTAGGCCATCTTTGTTAATTTTGAGCCTTTATTATTTTCTTTCTTGATACATTACCGCTAGTCACCCATTTGAGCCTATTATTTTAGCCGTTCTTTCTCAAACCCTTTACTAAGGTGTTCCAAGAATGAATGCAATCAAATTGTTTGATTACGATAAATTTGTGATGAAATAGTTGGAAGAAAATAAGGACTCACTCAAAAAAAAAAAAAAGGAATGTGAAAGAGGAAGAAATAGAGAATGAATTTGTTGATGAAATTTTGAAGAAAAAAGAAAAAAAGTGAAAGTGCGATATTCAAGAAACTTGAGAGAATAAATTAATTGGCATATATTCAAAAGAAGTTGTCTCTCTAATTATTCTTGGGAACACTTTTTATTTTTACCTATATACCCTTTGTTCTAAATTCCTCCTCTTTACCCTACATTACGTCCCAATGAAAGTCCTATTTGATCTTAAGGAAGGTACGGTTTGGATCTTGACATGACTAATCAACGTGTGTGGTGTAATATTCTTAGAGTTTGGCATCCTTTCATGAGACTATAAATATCCTTTATTTTGCTTCACTGTTCTTCATCTTATTTATATGTGAGATATTAGTCTTTCTTCTATATTATTCTGCTCACATATGTTTGAGAGTGTTACTCCCTTTTCAAAGTGATTTTATTTGTTAAGTGTTAACAACTGTGAGATTTGAGTTGAAGCATAACTTTGGATAGAAATTCAAGCTATATTTTATCTTAAGACTAAGGCTGTGTTTGTGTTGGCTAAACTATTCACACACTAAGTATTGATGGCATGTGGAATATCTTTGGTGGTTGTTAGTGTTTTGACCTTTGATTAACTATTTCTACTAAAGTAATAATTTTTTGTTATTTTGTGTCTTTGTCTCGAGTCACTTAAATTGCTAGGAACTAGCAATGAGCTGGTTGGGGAGTGTGATACTTAATTTTGCACATTTATATCATTATTAGAAAGTATTATCATACTTATTTTGAGTTAATTCATGCATTTTATAGTTAATTTTGGAATAATGCTGAATAATCAATTTTGTGCTTAATTGAATTTTAATGCGTGAATTTGTCTTTTGTAGGATAATGAAATTAAATAAGTGGATTTGTGCAAAGAAAAAATCTAAAGGACTTTAATTTTACAAGGGCCATGATAAAGTCAAAGAAGGCCAACCCAATTAAATTCAAGTCCAATTAGAGCAAGGAATCAAAGAAAATTTGCACCTAATCCAAGTCCAATTCGGATTAGGATACCAGCTTGCGCACCAGTTAGTATTTGGAGCATAACTTTCGGCTCAGATGTCCAATCAAGATGATTCAAGTTGGTCTGGAAAGCTATCTTAAAGGGCTACAACTTTTTAGTTTACCAAAAGTCCTAATTCTGAAGTTAAATGGGCCACAAACGTCGGTTAAGTGAAGCCTAAAAACCTGGGATTTCCTCCAAACGGGAATTCAACTTATAATAGGATTCCTTGACCTATTTAAAGGCTCTTTAGGGCAACATTTAGAGGGGAGCTGCTGTAGAACATAATTTAGGTTTTCTTAAAGTTTCTATACAATTTTTAGAGTTTTATTTGTGTTATGGCTTGCTAGAAGCCTTGCTCAGGCAAGGGGTGAAACCCAACCGTTTATTGGTATGTTCTTAACAATTATTTATTGGTTTTAATGCTTATGTTTTTATGGTTTTGATTGTTTTACTCATCTAGAAAAGTGTTTAGTTCTGTATAATCCTTTGATTTATCGTAGACTCTGGGCACGTTAAATGCTTAGTGTTCCCTGCGAACAAATTCACTAGTTTTGTTTTGCCTAAAATCAATCAATTGCTTGAAACTATCTTAGACAATTAATTCTTGAGTTTTTATTGTTAAGTCATCCCACTAAAATCATCCTTCGTATGAATTTTAGTTGTGTTATAAAATAAATATTGTTAAGACTACTAATAGATGTGTTGTGTGTGGATCCCTAAACCTTAGCCCCTTAATATATTGTTATTTTCACTCAATTTAAATTACTTTCACTAAACTATTAAAAATCTGTTCAATTAAACTTTATTATTTTAATTTTATTCTCTTGTGGTTTGCTAATCAATTCCTTTTTCCCTGTGGATTCGACCTCGGACTTACCAAGTTATTACTTCGCGACAATCCTGCACTTGGGAGCATTATTTAAGTCACAGAATGATAACCTTGCCACGCCGTGGTGGCAGTGGTGGCCTGTTTCTCTCGCCATTGCTGGAGCTGATAAGGGACCCGCCATTGTCGAAGAGAAGACTGAGTTCAACATGGTTATCGGGGATGTCCCCAGCAGTTCAAGGATTTCAGTGATTAAGGCGGTGAGGGCATTGACCAGCTTGGCTTTGAAGGAGGCTAAGAAGTTGATTGAAGGGTGTTAAGGTCTACAAAGTCACAATACCCAAGCCTAAAGAAATAAGCGCAAGGGGGCCACAAAAAAAAAAGAGAAGAAATGGTAAGCCCAAGAGGCTTGAAGCCCAAAAAGCATCAAAGGGGAAGCCCAGAAGCTTATGAGAAAAGAAGAAAGAAAAGGAAAAGAAGCCCATATCAAAGGATTGAAGAAAGAAGCTGAGCCAGGATCCTCAGAGGCTGCTAAAAGGCTTGGATTCCCCAAGCGTGTAAGCACAGTCAACAAAAGATTAAGACGGTTCAAAAGAAAAAGACAAAAAGAAAACATAAAGAACAGAGGAGAAGCCACATCCTTCTCAAGCGCCAAACAACCCAGCAAGAAAAGAGGAAAGAATCAGCGACCTCTCATAGCGCAAGTGGGTAGCACCTCGGGGAACCAGAATGAAGAAGTATAAAAAAAGGAATAGCAGCGGAAGACTTTCAAACTGGCAGAGTGGGATTCTACCCGTTTAAGAAAAAAGATAAAGAAGAAGGACGGCCAAAAATTGGATCAAGAAGAGCGTGACCTCAGCATACTCCGAAATAGGTAGTCAACCATGGACTTTCAAAGAAGCAAAACTAAGAGGAAGGAAAGGATGAAGAACAGGGAAACTGGACCTGCTGGGCGATGGGCACAATACATACTCTGGTGACCAGAGGGCAAAACAAGGGAATCAGTAGTTCCCTTGGGACTCCAGAATATCACTATAAAAGGGGGGGAAGGATTGCGAAGAAAGGCAGAATTTTTTGGAAACGGGAGAACCATTGATAAAATCCTATCAAAAAGAGAAAACTCAGAGAAAATTAGTAAGATTACTTTTGGTATCCTAGAAAAAAAGCCACTATAGCACATACTCGGATTCAAAAAGAATCAAAATTTGCAAGTCTTAAAGGTTAAAATAACCATTTAAGATTGTAATTTTTGAGCTTGCTTGAACCTTGTATCACATCTTAGTGAGCGTACTGTAATCATAATAAAGAAAATTCAATGAAATACTTTCCACTGATTTATGGATCCCTAACCGTTACTTTGTGCTTTTACTATTTTGTTCTCTACATTCACTTTGCTGTTTTTTGATTTGTTGTTCAATACAAATATCTTTGTTTGTCAGTTTATATGTATTGTAGGAAGCATGCCCTGTGCACCACTTGATTCTTAAACAGCCCTTTAGCTGCGGTGAATCAAAGCCCGGTCCACCAAACTATAACCATTCAGCCCGGGATCCTTGGGCCTGAGTGTTACGGAAAAAGCACTCTCACATTTTGGCGACTCCGCTTGGGACTAGGTAAAGAAGAAGGAAGAAGCAATCCCTTCACAGAGCATGCCTCCAAGACAAAGGAACAACAAAGGTACTAATGTGCCACCTACGGCCTCTAAGCCTATGGGAGAAAACGAGGTAGCTTCTAGACAGAAAGGCGAGGTACCCCTGGTAGAGCAGAAGGTTGTGTCAGGACAAAGGCACACAAGGCAGGAACCAAACCCCATGACTCGGATGACAGCAATGTTGAAGGATCTGGAGCAAGAAGTTCGCCTTCTCAAAGAAGGCAGGACACAGGAAATCAGGGACAATGTCCCCCCTGTTGGTAGCCAAGATAGAACTCAACCAGAAGAAGGATTAGTAGTGGGAGGAAGAACCAACTCCCAGTACTTAACACTGGCAAATGTCAGTGCCCTCCTGGAGCAAGAAAGGGAAAAACTGTTGAGGATCCCTAAGCAATTCTCTCGGGATCCCCGTTCCCTCCAAAACTTCTTGGCAAGCCATACCCCAAGGGATATGAACCCCCAAAGTTCCATCCTTTTGACGTAAGAAATGGAAGTGCTGTGGAACACGTGAGTAGATTCATTCACACTATGGGCCCCTATGCAAGAGACAGAGAACTATGTCTAAGGGAATTTGCCAAATCCTTAGTGGATGAGCATACACTTGGTACACCATGCTGAGACTCGGGTCCATCAAAACCTGGGATGAAATGATGGAGAGGTTCTGTGCCAAATACTACCCCGGTGAGGACAAGATCACTTTCCAAAACCTTCAAATGGTAAGGTAGAGACCTGGAGAGGATACCGTCCAGTTCATTAAAAGATTTAAAGATGTGTCCCTAGATTGCTATGGGGACCACGAAGAAAAGGAGCTCGTAGAAACCTGTATATCCAACATGCTTTTTGATTACAGGCTCAACCTCGAAAATCTATGCATCGCACAGTTTGCTGACCTGTTACAAAGAACTAGAAGGACAACACAGACCATGAGGGCAAAAAGGATCCCAGTACCTCAAGCCATGACAGCATCAGTGGGGGAGAAAAGGAAGAGGCCTGACGGGAAGGTGTTCGAGGAACCACCAGTGATTCCATGTACAGCTAAAGAGTTAAACCATGTCTTGGACAAATGGATCGGAGATGGAGTTGTTAGGCCATTTACTGTGTCCAGGCCACCAACTAAAGAAGAAAGGAAGAACCCTTTGTTTTGCAGAATCCATAATTATGTCAAGCATTCCACCAAGGATTGCTGGACCCTCCGTAGACTCTTCCAAAAAAAAGCTAAGAGAAGGAACCCTGGAACTCACTCAGAAGGAGCCAGAAGTGCAGAGGAACCCCTTGCCTAACCACAAAGGGAAAGGGATGGTAGCGATAGTAATCCATGGGAACCCGGCAGAAGCAGGAGAATCCGAGGGATCTTTCCACCCAAGCACAATCAGGACCCTCCAAAAGAATCCTAAGTTCAGGTCACTATTCAACCAACTAGGATTTGGACCAGAAGTAAGAAGGGTGGACACAGAGTCTCTCATAAGCATAGCGGCAGATTCAGGAATGGAATGCTTCACACTAGAGTCACATGCTAGTCGAGCTTTCTTGGAGACAACTAATGCAGTAACTTTCACCGACGAGGACATAGAGGTTGAGTATCGTGACCACCGTAGGCCCCTTTATCTAATGGCCACCATAAATGATGTCCAAATCAGAAGAGCATTGGTAGACACAAGGGCATCACTCAACCTCATAGCCTTGAGTACCCTGGAAGCTGTGGGCCTGGTTGACAGAAGGATCTTGGGGGCTCCCATGGAGATAACAGGATTTTGGGGGTCGGTGGAATCAACTGAAGGGTACGTGCAGCTGGCCTTGAGGGTAGGGCCAATAGTGGCCCTGACAAGGTTTCATGTAATTAATGCAGAGGTATCTTACCATGTGTTGTTGGGACGCCCATGGCTCCATAAACACCGCCTTATTCCATCTACGTACCATCAGTGCATTAAAGGGAGATTGAATGGGAGGCCCATAAGGATCCTTAACAACCGTAACCCTTTCAGCCAGGCAGAAGTGAACTTCGCAAAAACAATGTTTTACGATGAGTTAGAGCCAGATGATGAGAGCCCCGCGCCAGGTACCCCAGGGGCGCCTATCCTAGAAGAAGAAGAAGAGGGAGGAAAGGGCACCCATGACCTGAGAAACCTTCTGGAAAGAAAAAGACAAAAAAGGGAGCTCGACTTTTCAGGATCCCGAGAGTGTGTGGTGGTGCAAGAACCTGGAGGAAGGTTGATTTATCGTTTGTTGCATGATGGCCCAAGAAGAAATCCCAGAAGAACCAGTCAAGGAAGCCCAGATTCAGCCTGAGGAAGAATTAAAGGAAATAAATTTGGGAGCCGAGTTGGGATCCCAGAAGCCTGTCTTTATTAACGGTCAGCTGATGGCACAAGAAAGGGAACAATTGGTGGCCTTACTCTAGAAATACAGAGATGTGTTCGCATGGACCTATGATGAAATGTCTGATTTAGACCCAGAATTGGTAGTTCATTCTCTTAATGTGGACCCAGGAATAAGACCAGTAGTTCAGCCGGCTAGGGTCTTTCACACCGAGGTAGAAGCTCAGATAATTCAAGAGGTCAAGAAACTACTAACAGCTGGTTTTATCAAACCCATCCAGCACCCAAAATGGCTTTCCAACATAGTACCTGTGAAAAAGAAAAATGGTCAGATCCGTTGCTGTGTGGACTTTCACAACCTGAACAAGGCATGCCCAAAAGATGAGTTCCCCCTGCCCAATATTGACCTCCTTGTAGATTCAGTTGTAGAAAGCTCTATGTTCTCGTATATGGATGGGTATAGTGGGTACAACCAAATTCGCATGGCTACCAAAGATCTAGAGAAAACGGCATTCAGAACTCCAATCGGAAACTTTTATTACACTGTAATGCCCTTTGGCCTCAAAAATGCGGGGGCTACGTACCAGCGAACCATGACAGCTACTTTTCATGACATGATACATGAGGAGATGGAAGATTATGTAGATGACATTGTGGTCAAATCAAAGGCTAGAACAGGACACCTTCGGGTACTTGAGCAAGTTTTTGAAAGATGTAGGAAGTACAAACTACGCATAAACCCCATGAAATGTGCCTTTGGGGTATCCGCTGGAAAGTTCCTTGGGTTTCTAGTACATCACAAAGGCATAAGCGTAGATCCAGCCAAGGCCACAGCTATCGCCAGGATGAAAAGACCGACTACTGTGAGGGAACTCAAGAGCTTCCTGGGAAGGGTCTCATATATTAGGAGATTTGTGCCTGGATTAGCTTCAGTTACGACGGGTTTATCCAAACTGTTGAAAAAGGGAATTGAGTTCACCTAGGGAATGGAACAACAGGAGGCTTTCCAGAGAGTTCAGCACATCATGAATCATTTACCCACCCTCCAGGCGCCAATGCGTGGGCGACCTCTATTGCTGTACTTAGCATCAAACGCCCAGGCAATAGGAGCTTTGCTAGCACAGGAAGATGACCATGGGAACGAGCAGCCTATTTATTACATAAGCAGGACACTGAAAGACACCGAGACCAGGTACCCCAGAATAGAGAAAGCCTGCCTAGTAATCATCTACGCGTCTCAGAGGTTGAAAAGGTATTTCTCAGCTCACCAAATCCTTTTGGTGACCAAGTCCCACCCCATAAAGGCACTCCTACACCAACCCCTTCTCACGGGAAGGATAGCACAATGGCTAGTCCTGCTCTCTCAATACGACATAGGTATCAGAACCCCCAAGGCTGTCAAAAGCCAAGCCATAGCAGATCTACTGGCTCAGTTCCCAGGAACGGAAGAAAGCCCACTGAGTGAAGAAATCCCTGGTGAGGTGGCAGTAACAGAGATCCCAGGAAAGAAATGGACAATGAGATTTGATGGGTCAGCCACAACAACTTCAAATGGGGTAGGAATCGTACTAAGCTGTGAGAATGGGGACACCATACCCTTGTCTTTCAAGCTTGGTTTCTTGTGCTCTAATAACGCATCTGAATATGAGGCGTACTTAACCTGGCTGACTATAGCACTCAGTATAGGAGTAAAGCATATGAGAGTGTTGGGAGATTCCAATCTAGTAGTTTCCCGAGTGAAAGGTGACTTTGCGTTGCGAGAACAAAGTTTAGCAGCCTACAGGACTTGGGCACAAAGGCTAGAGTTGGAATTCCAAACCTTTAGCATAGAGTACACTCAGAGAAGTGAAAACAGGTTTGCTGATGTGCTCACCACCTTGGGATCCCAAATACCATTCAAAGGAAGGGACACGCTGGTAAGGATAGGAAAGCAGGAACATTCTATTGTAAGGATCCTCCAAGGGATTTACCCCGGAGAGTCCAAGTAGTGGGATTGGAGAAGCGAAGTCAAAGAAAAAATGAAGAAGGCAGAACCCGAAGGGAACATCAAAGAACTGAAAGATTGCACTCTGATAGAAGGGGAATTGTATAGAAGGCTGCCAGGGGGAATCCTGTCCAGGTGTATCAATGAGAAGGAAGGAAAGCTAAAGCCGGAAGAGTTACATACCCAGGCCTCTGGGATCGCAAAAACGATTAGCCTATATAGAAGAATGCAACGCATGGGATACTACTGGCCAAATATGAACAAAGAGGCAGCAACTATAAAGGAAAAATGTCAAGAGTGTTGACTTACGATAGATAAGGAAGAAAGCTATGCTGTGTTTGTTGCAGAGGACTGGAGAATTTCCTTCATAGAATACTTGGCTCAAGGGATCCTGCCAACTGATAGGACACTAGCCCACTAGCTCAAGAAACTTGCAGACAGGTATTTCTTGCAAAACGGGATCTTATTCAAAAGGGGATACAGTGAGGATCCCCTAAGATGCTTGGGGCCAAGGGAAGCTAGAGAAGTAGTCAGGGAAGTCCATTCTGGTGACTGTGGGAGTCACCCAGGAAAAAGAAGGCTCTACAAACAGTTGTTACTGTTGGGATATTACTAGCCAACGATGAAAAGGGACGCCGAGGAGCTAGTCAAAACCTACCACGCTGTCAAGTCCTTGGAGATGCGATCCACACTCACCCAAATGTGTTGCAGGATATGACGACACCGTGGCCTTTTCATATTTGGGGTCTCGACCTCATAGGGCCTATAAACCCTCCATCCAATGGTTACATATGGATCTTAGTAGCCACAGAGTACTTTACAAAATGAGTAGAGACCATCCCTTTGAAAAAAGCCACTGGAGCAGCCATAGCAAACTTTGTTCGAGACCACATCATTACAAGGTTCGGGATCCCCAGGAGATTGATCAGTGACAACGGGACCCCATTCATAAACAAAGACATGAAGGGGTTAACTAAGGCATATCACATCAAACATGGAAGGTCTACCCCATACTACCCACAAGGAAACGGCCAAGCTAAGGCCACCAATAGAGTAATGCTGAAAATCCTTAAAAAGATGAAGCACGAGTATGGAGGAAAATGGAATGACCATTTGGCAGATGTGCTTTGGGCATGTAGGAGCTCTGTAAAAACAACCATGGGATTTTCCCCATTCTCCCTAGTCTATGGAACAGAAGTTATCAGCCCTGTGGAATTAGTTATTCCTACACCAAGAGTGGTCCTTGAAGAAAGCCAAGAAGAAACTGAGGATACAAACAATGAAAGGAGATTGGCAGATCTAGAAGAGGTGGAATAAGAAAGAGAACTAGCCAAAAAGAGAAGCCAGAGGTACCAGCAAAGAATGACTAGAGTATATGCACAAGCAATACACCCAAGAACTTTCACTGAAGGGCAGTTGGTACTAAGGATGGCGGAACATGTAAGGAGGAACCTATCGGGACCCTCCAAATTCGCCCTAAAATGGGAAGGGCCCTACATCATCAGGACAGCCCATAAAAGTGGGTACTACTACCTTACAAAAGAGGATGGGACGGCCCTGACAGAACCCATAAATGGGAAATGGCTGAAATAATACTATGCATAAGGAAGAAGGGATCTCAGCATGCCAGGATCCTTTGTCCAACTTCACAACTCGCTAAGTTTTTTTTTATATCATTTTCTTCGCTTTTGTTATAAATTCTTGTCTAAATGATTTTATTCAGGAACCTATGATAGATTGACACTCTGTGGTCTGTACTATCTTTTAATGATTTTTCCAATGTTCCTTAAATGATTACCATATTTCTAATCAAGTTCTCCTTTCCTTCAATCTTTGAGTTTTAAATATTGCAAAGTCTAGATTTGGACAGAATTGGGGGAGGATATCTGAGTCAAAAAAAAAAGGGGTATATATAATACCTTTTGACACATGACCCAGGATCCACCTCACAGATGATTCCAAATTTCCCACAAATGGTTTCCAGCGCATGGTCTAGGATCACAGGCAAAAGTAAGAGCCCGGATACCTAACCTGGCACTTGACAAAAGGGGGACCTGTCAAGTTCATGAACTGGGACCATATCTATAAAAATATGTATATATATATATAAGGGAGAGGATACCCAGTGTACCCAGTTTAGTACTTGCACAACAAAGTAACCACTGGGTACCTGATCCAGGACCTACAGTAAAGCTTGTAGGAACCATGGTCCAGGACTTAGTAAGAAAAAGAGAAAAGCAATGTATCAAAGAGAAAAGCAAATCCATATGCTATTAAAAAAAAAAAAATTAGGAGCAGTCTTGAAACACAAAACACAGATCTATGCAAAGAAAAAAAAAAAAAAAAAAAAGATAGAAACTTATACAACCCCAAATTGTTCATGCGGATCTAAAAAGGGAGAGGGAAAAAGCTAAGAAATAAGGCCAGCCAACAGGGAGCTATCTGGAGAAATAACAGGCACAGCTGAAGAAGAAAGAATTCTCTGCCTTTTGACCTTCAAATCTTGCAAAGCTTTGTGAGCACGAGCCAAAGCTTTCTCAGCAACAGCAATCTCAGCATCTATGCTCATAGAAGCTTGCCTCTGAAATAGCACACAAGCCAGTAGGCGCAGATGATCCAGCAAAAAGGACAGATTGAACTTGGCCTCTAAAAGGTCCTGGATCACCCCTCTCCACTCCAAAAGTTTTTCTTCAGATAAAGAGTCTACAAAAGAATCTCTTAAAGAAACCAGCACAGCACATAGCAATTCCATCAAGATATTACCCAGAAAAACACCTCCCCTAAAACCGCTGGTGAAGTCACCATGACTCTTGAGCAAACTTTCTAACAACGGCAGACCTTCAACAAGCACGGAGAAGCGCAGGAAGCTGCTATAAGAAGACCCAAAAGAGTAGAAGTGGCTAGCAGGAAGGCTGTTGAACTCCATAAGATCAAAACGAGCTAAGAAGGTGGAAAGCTTTGAATCAAGATCTGAAGCAGCCACTCCTGGAACATCTTCCATCACTGTATCCCCGCTTGCAGAAACTGGAAAACCTTCAGCCTTTTGTTTTGTGTGAAGATCAGCAATCTAAACAGATCTCGCAACTCCCTCAGGAATAAGAAGCTCAAAATCTCTAACACCTGTAACAACGCTCGCAAAAAAAAAAAAAAAAAAGAAAGGAAAGAAAAACAGATTTAGTTCAAAAAAAAAAAAAAAAAAAAAAAGCAAACCAATACCAGCTTCTTGAGGCGAAGCCTCTTCCTCCTGCTCCTCTGATTTCTTCGAAGATTCTGGGAAAGGACATAAAGCAAGTTGAAGAAAGGGTGAGGAAACTGTGGCGAAACAGCTAAAGGAAGGTAGAGATGCAGGGGGCTTCGCCATAGAAGAAGAAGGCGGGAAAAAGGTGTAGGGAAAGAAAGGAAGAAAAAGGAAACACAGTGGGAACAATCTACACTCACCTTCTGAATTTTCTGATTCCAAAGAAGAGGCAACACTGGGAACAGACCTCACACTGGCTTGACCTAAAAGGAGAAAGGAAAGAAGAAACTCAAAAAAAAAAGGGGGAAAGGGAGAAAAAGGGGGGAAAAAAAGAAATAGAGATAAAACACTATTATAAAGGGAAATACGGCTCACCTGTTTGTTTGGATAAAGGCGTGCCTCCCAAAGTCTCTTTACTTGACAATGTTTGAGGAAACACGGTTCTGATAGGACTGGGAGATTGCTCAAGCTGAGGACTTTGAGATGCAGGGAGCTTGGAAGCTTCGGGATCCTGAGTAGTTTGGACACCCTGCATCGGTTGCCTAGTCTCCTCAGCCATACCACCACTAGGGGGCTCCTCCTCCATAACGAGAAATGCAACAGAAAGGGCTGTAACCGTTTCTTCCTCCAAAACCCTACTAGCCATAGGAGGGGACACCTCCACCTAAAAAAAAAGGGAAGAAAAGGGGAAAGGCAAACAATAATAAGTGAAGACGACAGGGTGACACAAACACACAGTACCAGAGCAAGCGAAGAGGCATGAACAAGGGAATTCCATACCACATCATCACCGGACAACTGACTTCTACCCTTCTTGAAGTCCGACTTGCGTTTGGACTGCAAAGGAAACAATCGCTCATTAGCTAAAAGGAGGAAGTAACTGCAACAATAGTAACAAATGTAAAAGAGAGAAAAAGGAAAGAGGTCTTGCCCTTCTCTCTCTCTCTACAGATTCTTTGAGGGTCTTTTGCTTTCTACGAGTACGCCCAAAGGGTCCTAAGAGGGGCTGGGATACAAAATCAGAGGATCCTAAAGGACCATGGACTGAAGAAGTCATAGGAACCTGGGAAAAAGAAGACTCTACCTTAGTCTTCTTCTGGGTCCTTGAAGCCAAAGGTTGCCCGACTTCCTTGTCTTCCTGGGATACCAACGGTGTCTGGGGTTTCCCAGTCTTTCTCTTTTTTGCCTCGAGACTAGTCTTCACGCCCTCTGTACCTTCTTCAACATCAACTGTTTTCATTTTTTCCGGCCTAATTTCCTTGCCTTTACCCGCAGGGGTAGCAACACCTATTGTCTCCATTACACCTTTCTTAATAGGTACCCCGGAGGAAGTACCAATAATAAGACCACAACCCAACCAAGTTCCGGGAAAATCTTGTGCATATGTTACCCAACCTCCCTTGGAGGCATGCCATTCTGCGAACCCCGTCTTACTACTTACAGCAGCGGAAACAATCCCAGCAGTAGGTAGGGATAAGCGTCTATTGGATGTTGGAGCAGAGGAAATACTAAGATTAAGGGTTTCCCTAATTGTGCCAAAGCCAATGTAATCAACAAAAGACTTTTGTACTCTTCTCCAGTAGCCAGTATAGCCGTTAGAAGCAAAAACTCCTCTCTGGGAGTTAGGCACTGGAAACTGGGGGCTCCTCCGTGACCAATAAGAGAAGGCCTGCAATCTCAAGAAAGGATCCAAAGAGGGGAGAGACGGTACTATATCCTTAAAAACTAGGGGAATATTCTGGTTAAAACTGAACTGCCGAAGCACCCAGTGTGCCGAATAATGAGTATATCTTGGGCCGCTCGAAGAAGGCACAAAAAGCCAAGAGGGGCTAATACAAGCAAGGTAAGCCAAACTACCCTCATCACCACGACGCAAATCAAAAGTATTCCCTGTAGAAGTGAAAAAAGAAGACAACACAGAGTCGCAGGCAAAGCTAGGACCAAACTCACGAGGAGATCTCCAGTGTAAATTTCCTGCTTGATCAAATAACTCAACAAGGTTGAGACCACCACCTTTCAAACTAATCCAACGAAAGATGATAGGGAAAGTATCAGTCGAATTACCATAAAGACCCTTAACTATATCAGGGGATCCTTGGAATTTATCCTTCACAAATTTCAAATTCCTACACTTAGCCAAAGTGGCTGAAGAACGGTCCCACATAAATATCTGGAGAATAGCACAGTGAAGAGACGAAGTAATCACATAACAAGAATCACCCTCGGCCTCATCTCCATGAAGCTGATCTAACTGAGAATAAACATGGCCCAAAAACAAAGGGGCTAAAGGGTATTGAGTGCCTCGAGCCAACTTAATCGCTAACGGAAAGAAGGTAGACTTAACCCCGTACCTTGGGAACTCACTGAACAGAAATTTGCTAAGCCAAAATGCTAGGAAACTAGCCCACCTGACTTCTTTATCCTTCTCACGGGAAAAGGTCATGACCCATCTCCCCATTCTGTCCGGCTTACCGCCGGGAGAGGCAGTGCGACCACCAAAATGGCTAAACAACTTATTTTCCACCACAAGATCCTCTTCAGAAAGGCTAATGTCAAAAGGACTCTCATCCCCAAATACAAGGAGAAGGAAGTTATTGACCACATCCTCTAGGGTAATTGTCAACTCACCAACAGAAAAGAAAAAAGTATGAAGAGAAGGACACCAACGGCGTACCAGATGCCTGAGCCCCTTAGTGTCTCTGAAACCCTCAAGATTTCTGGAAATCGCCACTGCTTTTAGGATACCAGCGCGCTCCAGGCGACCTACGAACTCCTCATCAGACAGTTCCTTATCCACCCAGATGGGCCAACCTTGGATTTTCCCCGAAACAAAATCAAAAAAGATAAGCACCGCCTCTTGAAGTTCCTACCTAATCTAAAGGTCAAAAATCTCTCTAGGGTCTGGAACCTGGGCGGAACCAGCGAAACCCGTTTGACCAGAAAACACCCAAGCATGAGGGGACGGAGGAGCCTCGCCATGAGACACCTGAGGAAAAAATAGACTGGGAGAGTACCAGAGGTCCCGTAAAGGAAAAGCCAAACGCTCAGTGACTTCGTGAGATTCACTCGAAGTAGAACTAGAAGAACCTTCGCCCTCAGAAGGGCTTGGGGTGCGCTCTCTTCTTTTTCGGGAAGAGGAAGAAGCCATTGAAGCAATGGGAATAATAAGAAGAAAGGGGGATTAGAAGAATGGAAAAGGGAAAACGTGAATAGCAGACTGTTCGAAAAGAGAGAAAAGAATGAAAGACTCAGGTGTTAGGATTAGTGCCCTTAAATCCTATTGTATGATGCTATGTATGATATTATGTGTGACATTATGTATGACATGATGTATGACTTAATATTGTAATTAATAAATTTGTTTTATTATTATCTGAAATAATGGTAACATGAATATTTGGACATTATCATATAATCCATGAGATGCATAGTATGTGATTTATGTGAAAAGTCACAGAAGATATAAATCACAAGTTCTTTGTAAACTCAGAATTTAGTTCGTAGTCGGTGATGAAATTGGGCGTTTCATCTGCGAAGACTATAACATATCAACTAAGATGATTTGTCTTGATCATGGAAGTGGTGACTTCTAGTTGATATGTTGATATGTTTTAAGAGTTAAGACATATTGAACTAGACCGCTGTGAAATTTATTATTCTCGTAAAGACTGTCAATTGAATAATAAATCTCACGACTTATATTGCATGAACTCTTAATCCTGAGAGAATAATGGACTTGATCATGAAGTGTAGGTTGCTTTGATATATCAGGAGTGAGATCTAAAGTAACGGTTAAAACCTCGGTATATTGGGCAACCACATTTAGTGTTGATGGAACATATATTCTCAAGATGGAATTCATAGTCTCTTAACGGAGATATAAAATATTCCCTTGAGATAAGTTTAATGGGTTTAGTTATTCAGAGAGTTAACCATTTTAGTAAGAAATTACTAAAGTATATATATTTATGAAATTGGATTTCATAAATATATGGTGAGTAACTTAAAAGGATTAAACCGGGTACTCAAGGATTAAAATGTAGTAATTTACAAAGTGGCAGTCTACATTAATGACTTTGTATTACTACGAATATTTTATGAAGGGGTTGTACAAGTCTTGGGATATAATTTATAGATAAGGCCTAGAGTGCAACTATATTTATATAGTGGTATTAAATATAGTTAATGGTAACTTTGGACTTGTTAAGAGTTGATAGAAAAGCCTAAGGCCCATTGGAGCTAGTGTCTTATTGGTCCCTTTTTGTCCCACTCCAAGCCACACACTTAAGCCCAATTGGAAAGGCCCAAAAGGCCAACCCAATTAGATAATTGGTTAGATACAAAGGAAAAAAACGTACAGAATTTTAAGCATGAGAAACATCATTGTGAAATGGTGTATGTAAGTGTATGTCACTCTCAAATTCTTCCTTTGTAACCAATTAAGAGTCCACACTTCTTGGGCATTAGTGGAATTGGAGTGAAGATTAAAAGTATTCCCAAGTGCTTCAATCTTTGTTTTTGAAATTCACCGCTTCAAGGTATGCTCTCTTATACTTGAATTCTGAAATTTACATGGTGCATGTTATAGATTGTGAATGAAGTAGATTCGTTTAACTTTCCGCTGCGTATATGCATATATCCAACAATTGGTATTAGAGCGGTCTTCAATTTCCAATCTGTTTAACATGTTTTGTGAATTTTAGAATTAGAGATGATAGTTTCATATTGTTAGAAGATTATGTTTTTTAATTTTCTGCATGTTGTTGAAACTATGATTTGATGAAAACTGAAATTGATGTTATGATGTTGTTTAATTTTAAATTTAAGTATGTTAAATTGAATCTTAAGGCTATAGCATCAATAGAATTCAGTTTTGACATCAATCTCTGCCTGTAATGTTCATATGTTGAATGTTTGTTCATGAAAAAAGAAGAAAACTGCCTTAGAAAAATTCTGGAAATTCGAGTTTCACGATTTTCGATCGATCAAAAATCACTTTCGATCGATCGAACAAGTCAGAAGGTTGAGTTTGAATTTTTTAATTTTTTCGATCGATCAAGGGGCACATTGGATCGATCGAAAGAAAGAAAATCAGAATTTTTCTAAGTGTTTTCACATGTAAAAAGAATAAGACTATGTGTAATTAGATTATGCATGTTTTAAATTTAAAAACCTTTATTTTAAAACATCTAGTGGGAGAGAGATACAAGGGTTGAATCTCACGGCCTCCATTGTTGGTTCATAGTAGTGTGAAATATATACTTTGTCTTAGCCTCGAGCTTTGCATTCCATGCGGAGAGTATTTGTTTCATGGTCCTACAAGAATGAATTACTTGGTTTATAGTAGTTTGATCAAACACCTTGTCTTAGCCTTGAGCTTTGCATTCCATGCGGAGAGTGTTTTGTATCATGGTACTACAAAATAAACTTGTTAAGGGGATGAAATGTGGCTACACATGATTCTAGACAATGGTATACACTAGACTAAATATTATAGTATCCTCTATGCTGAGTTCTTACTATTATCATTTAGAGGCCAAATGTAAAACGACATATTATTAATGTTTGATAAGTGTTATCATGATAGCACTAATAATGAGAATAGTTCTCATTCAATCATAGTATTTAATGTTCACTCTATGCTGAGGGATATTGAATATGGGATTGGGTTGTCGTTGCATATATTATATTATGGTTTTGTTAAGGTTCCATACTATATGTTTATATGCTAAAATGATAATGTCCGGTTTACTTATTATATTCATGTTTATTGTTTTCAGATTTAAACATGGCATCATTTAGCCCACTTGTAACTATTCTTAATCAAAACAAACTGACTGGATCCAACTATGTTGACTGGAAAAGAAATTTGGACATAGTTCTCACAGCTGAAGAGCACAAATATGTGCTCACTAAACCATGTCCCAGCTTTCCTTCATTAGATGCTCCTCTTGAGGAAAAACAACGATATGATCGTTGGCAGAAATCTAATGAGATGGCCAAATGCTACATCCTAGCATCTATCTCAAATGTTCTACAGCATCAAATGCAGGATGTAGAACTAACTTCAGACATCATGCTAAGTCTGAAGGAGATGTTTGGTGAGCAAGGCCGTTCTGCAAGGCAAGAGACCATGAGGCAAATTTATAATACCAAAATGGCTGAAGGAAGTTCAGTAAGGGAGTATTGTCTTATAATGATCTCTAATCTGAATACATTGGAAGTTTTAGGTGCCGATATTGATGGAGAATCCCAAGTGGATATGATACTCCAGTCACTACCGGAATCATTCAAGGAATTCAGACTTAATTACAATATGAACAAAAAGATTTACTCATTGTCTAAATTAATGAATGAGTTGGTAGCGGCGAAAGGCATCCTTGGTACTTCTAATGTTGAAGCCAATGTGGGTGAAGCTTCTACTTCTCAACCTAAGTCGAAAGGCAAGGGTAAGAAGAAGAAGAAGAAGGACTTCACCAAGCAAGAGGGTAAACAAATTGCCTTAGGGGTTGCTGATAAAGGAAAGAAGATCAAAGGAAAATGTTTCCATTGTGGTGAGAAAGGACATTGGAAGAGGAATTGTCCAATATTCAAGGCTGCCAAGAATAAGGGTATGAATAATACATTCCTTCTAGAAATATGTTTGGTATAGAATCCAACAGATTCCTGGTGTGTGGATTCAGGTTGTACTAATCATATCTGCAATTCCTTGTAGGGGTTCCAAGAGACCAGAAAGCTTAAAGAAGGGGAGTTGTTTCTTACTTTGGCTGATGGGAGCAGGATTCCGGTTGTAGCTGTTGGTGTTTATAATTTATGTTTTGAGTCTAGAGTTTTAATATTGGAAGACTGTTTGTATGTACCTAATGTTCGTAGGAATTTAATTTCTGCTACTTACTTAGGTAAACATGGATATTGCGTTATCCTTAAAGACAATGTTGTAATAAAGAATGGTAAAATGTTTATCTGTTCTGGCAATATTGTGGATAGTCTTTATATTTTAACTCCTGATAAGCATGAATTATATAATTCTGAATTAGATAATGATTCTCATGTAAAATCATTAAAGAGAAAGTTTCCTTCAACTAGTAATGCATATCTTTGGCACTTGCGTTTAGGTCATATTAACTCAAATAGGATTCAAAGACTGATCAAAGATGGTCTCTTAGAGCCCATGGACTTTGATGAATTTCCAGTTTGTGAATCTTGTTTGGAAGGTAAAATGACCAAACGACCTTTTAATGCAAAAGGTAGAAGAGCCCAAGATTTGATAGAACTAATACATTCAGATGTATGTGGTCCTATGTCAATCCAAGCAAGAGGTGGTTATGAGTACTTCATCACTTTTACCGATGATTACTCTAGATTTGGTTATGTGTACTAATGAAACGGAAGTCCGAAACTTTTGAAAAGTTCAAAGAGTTTAGGGCTGAAGTTGAGAATCAATTAGGTAAACGCATAAAGGCCATTTGATCTGATCGTGGTGGCGAATACCTTCTTGGGGATTTTAAGGATTACTTAACTAAGAATGGGATTGTATCCCAATTGACTGCACCTGGAACTCCATAACAAAATGGAGTAGCGAAAAGAAGGAATAGGACTTTTTTAGATATGGTTAGGTCCATGATGAGTTATTCAACTTTACCAATTTTTTTTTGGGGATATGCCTTAAATACTGCAATGTATCTTCTGAATTTAGTACCTTCGAAGTCTGTTCCTAAAACACCTGTAGAGTTGTGGAATAGGCGTAAGCCTAGTATGAGACATCTCCATATTTGGGGTTGTCCAGCACATGTGTTGAAAGGAAAGTCTGACAAGTTACAGTCTAAAACAAAAGTGGTTTTCTTTGTAGGGTATCCAAAAGGAACTATTGGAGGTTTATTCTATAGCCATAAAGATAATAAAGTGTTTGTTAGCACAAATGCCAAATTCTTGAAAAATGACTATATGAATGATTATACTCCTAGAAGTAGAGTTGTGTTGGCTGAAATGAATGAACCTGTAAATGTACAACCAATAGATGAAACTAGGGATGATGTGAATGTATTAGATACATCATAAGATACTACTCAAGAGATGTCTAGTACACAGGTGCCTCGTCGTAGTGGGAAAATTGTTCGGCCTCCTATAAGATTCATAGGTTTAGGAGAAACTTATGAATCTATCTCAGAAAAGGCCGAATCGGATCCCTACACTTATGAAGAGGCTATTAATGATATAGATGCACATCATTGGGTTCAAGCTATGAAATCTGAATTAGATTTCATGTATTCTAATCAAGTTTGGGATCTTGTAAAGGCGCCTAACAGCATTAAACCTGTTGGTTGCAAATGGGTTTACAAGAGAAAGAGAGGGATAGATGGAAAGGTTGAAACCTTTAAAGCAAGGCTAGTGGTGAAAGGGTATACACGAAAAAAAGGCATTGATTATGAAGAAATCTTTTCACCAGTAGCAATGCTTAATTCTATCAGAATTCTCTTGTCCATTGCTACTCATTATGATTATGAGATTTGGCAAATGGATGTCAAGACTGCATTTCTTAATGGCAATCTTGATGAAGAAATCTATATGATGCAACTAGAACGTTTCATAGCAAAGAACCAAGAACATATGGTATGCAAATTGAAAAGGTCTATTTATGGACTTAAGCAAGCATCTAGGTCATGGAACATCAGATTTGATCAAGCAATCAAATCATTTGGTTTTGAACAAAATCTTGATAAACCTTGTGTGTACAAAAAACATCAAGATAAAGTAGTAATGTTCCTAGTACTTTATGTTGATGATGTTCTACTCATTGGAAATGATGTAGGGGTAATGTCATCAGTAAAGGTTTGGTTGTCAAGCCAATTTGATATGAAGGACTTGGGTGAGGCTAATTTTATTCTAGGGATCAAGCTTTGTCGAGATCGCAAGAATAAGATGTTAGGCTTATCATAGGCTGGATATATAGATAAGGTTCTAGAACGGTTTAGCATGCAAAATTCCAAGAAAGGTTTACTTCCTTTCAGACATGGAGTTCCTCTGTCTAATGACCAAAGGCCTAAGACTCAAGAGGAAGTAGATATGATGAGACAAGTTCCTTATGCTTCTGCAGTGGGAAGTCTCATGTATGCCATGCTTTGTACTAGACCAGATATTTGTTATTCAGTTGGCATGGTCAGCCGATATCAATCAAATCCAGGACCAAAACATTGGCAAGCTGTAAAGCACATTCTCAAGTATCTTCGGAGAATGAGAGATTATATGCTTGTTTACCGTTGTGAGGATTTGATTCCCATTGGCTATACAGACTCAGATTTTCAATCGGATCTAGATTTCAGAAAGTCCACATCAGGATGTGTTTTCACCTTGGGAGGTGGAGCCATAACATGGAGGAGTGTCAAGCAATCTTGCATTGCGAACTCCACCATGGAAGCAGAATATGTTGCTGCTTGTGAAGCAGCAAAAGAAGCTGTATGGCTCAAGAAATTCCTTTCTGACCTTGGTGTAGTAAGAATTGAGCAAGTTCCCATTACTTTGTTTTGCGACAATAGTGGAGCAATTGCACAATCTAAAGATCCAAGGAATCACAAGAAAGGAAAGCACATTGAGAGAAAGTACCACATCATTAGAGATATTATTGCTCGTGGAGATGTGGTGGTAGCAAAGATTGAAAGTGCAAATAATCTAGCAGATCCCTTTACCAAAGCATTGCCTCAAAGGACATTCGAGTCGCATTTGCAGGGAATGGGAGTTAGATTAGTGCATAATAGTCTTTAGGGCAAGTGAGAGAATGTTAGGATTAGTGCCCTTAAATCCTATTGTATGATGCTATGTATGATATTATGTGTGACATTATGTATGACTTAATATTATAATTAATAAATTTGTTTTATTATTATCTGAAATAATGGTAACATGAATATTTGGACATTATCATATAGTCCATGAGATGCATAGTATGTGATTTATGTGAAAAGTCACAGAAGATATAAATCACAAGTTCTTTGTAAACTCAGAATTTAGTTCGTAGTCGGTGATGAAATTGGGCGTTTCATCTGCGAAGACTATAACATATCAACTAAGATGATTTGTCTTAATCATGGAAGTGGTGACTTCTAGTTGATATGTTGATATGTTTTAAGAGTTAAGACATATTAAACTGGACCGCTGTGAGATTTATTATTCTTATTCTCATAAAGACTGTCAATTGAATAATAAATCTCACGACTTATATTTGCATGAACTCTTAATCCTAAGAGAATAATGGACTTGATCATGAAGTGTAGGTTGCTTTGATATATCAGGAGTGAGATCTAAAGTAACGGTCAAAACCTCAGTATATTGGGCAACCACATTTAGTGTTGATGGAACATATATTCTCAAGATGGAATTCATGGTCTCTTAACGGAGATATAAAATATTCCCTTGAGATAAGTTTAATGGGTTTAGTTATTCAGAGAGTTAGGCCTAACCACTTTAGTAAGAAATTACTAAAGTACATATTTATGAAATTGGATTTCATAAATATATGGTGAATAACTTAAAAGGATTAAACTGGGTACTCAAGGATTAAGATGTAGTAATTTACAAAGTAGCAGTCTACATTAATGACTTTGTATTACTACGAATATTTTATGAAGGGGTTGCATGTACAATAAAGTCTTGGGATATAATTTATAGATAAGGCCTAGAGTGCAACTATATTTATATAGTGGTATTAAATATAGTTAATGGTAACTTTGGACTTGTCAAGAGTTGACAGAAAAGCCTAAGGCCCATTGGAGCTAGTGTCTTATTGGTCCATTTTGGTCCCACTCCAAGCCACACACTTAAGCTCAATTGAAAATGCCCAAAAGGCCAGCCCAATTAGATAATTGGTTAGATACAAAGGAAAAAAACGTACAGAATTTTATGCATGAGAAACATCATTGTGAAATGGTGTATGTGAGTGTATGTCACTCTCAAATTCTTCCTTTGTAACCAATTGAGAGTCCACACTTCTTGGGCGTTAGTGGAATTGGAGTGAAGATTAAAAGTATTCCCATGTGCTTCGATCTTTGTTTTTGAAATTCACCGCTTCAAGGTATGCTCTCTTATACTTGAATTCTGAAATTTACATAGTGCATGTTATAGATTGTGAATGAAGTAGATCCGTTTAACTTTCCGCTGCGTATATGCATATATCCAACATCAGGAAGCAAAGAGATAATGTGAAACAGCCCAATAAAAGCGCAAAGAGTAGTTGGAGAAGACAGTGTATAGAAAGACGCGCCAGTTGCCAAAATATTTAATTTTCAAGAAGAGATTAATTAGCAGTTATTAATGGAAGTTACGAGGAACGAAAAAGGTGGGTAAAGGAAATTTTACTTCAAATACTCAACTGCCACATCCCATGCAAAGGGGAAAATTGCAAAATGGAGGAACACGACACGCAAAAAAGACTAAGATAACCAAAAAGCAGCAGGAAAGGCCCGGATCCTAAATAAGAAAGAAGGGAACCCAGGGGTAATTAAAAGAAAAATCCTACAGAATCTAAGAAACCCTGAATTACTCACGCGTGGGCTTCAGGCAACCCACGAGCTCGGGGGGCTAAATGTTGAGGTCTAAAAAGTCACAGTACCCAAGCCTAAAGAAATAAGCGCAAGGGGGCCACACAAAAAAAGAGAAGAAATGGTAAGCCCAAGAGGATTGAAGCCCAAAAAGCATCAAAGGGGAAGCCCAGAAGCTTATGAGAAAAGAAGAAAGAAAAGGAAAAGAAGCCCATATCAAAGGATTGAAGAAAGAAGCTGAGCCGAGATCCTCAGAGGCTGCCAAAAGGCTCGGATTCCCCAGGCGTGTAAGCACAGTCAACAAAAGATTAAGACAGTTCAAAAGAAAAAGACAAAAAGAAAACGTAAAGAACAAAGGAGAAGCCATGTCCTTCTCAAGCGCCAAACAACCCAGCAAGAAAAGAGGAAAGAATCAGCGACCTCTCATAGCGCAAGTGGGTAGCACATTGGGGAACCAGAATGAAGAAGTATAAAAAAAGGAATAGCAGTGGAAGACTTTCAAACCGCCAGAGTGGGATTCTGCCCATTTGAGAAAAAAGATAAAGAAGAAGGACGGCCAAAAATTGGATCGAGAAAAGCGTGACCTCAGCATACTCCGAAATAGGTAGTCAGCCATGGACTTTCAAAGAAGCAAAACTAAGAGGAAGGAAAGGATGAAGAACAGGGAAACTGGACCTGCTGGGCGATGGGCACAATACATACTCTGGTGACCAGAGGGCAAAACAGGGGAATCAGTAGTTCCCCTAGGACTCCAGAATATCACTATAAAAGGGGGGGAAGGATTGTGAAGAAAGGCAGAATTTTTTGGACACGGGAGAACCATTGATAAAATCCTGTCAAAAAGAGAAAACTCAGAGAAAATTAGTAAGATTACTTCCGGTATCCTAGAAAAAAAGCCACTATAGCACATACTCAGATTCAAAAAGAATCAAACTTTGCAAGTCTTAAAGGTTAAAATAACCATTTAAGACTGTAATTTTTGAGCTTGCTTGAACCTTGTATCACATCTTAGTGAGCGTACTATAATCATAATAAAGAAAATTCAATGAAATACTTTCCACTGATTTAAGGATCCCTAACCGTTACTTTGTGCTTTTACTATTTTGTTCTCTGCATTCACTTTGCTTTTTTTTGATTTGTTGTTCAATACAAATATCCTTGTTTGTCAGTTTATATGTATTGTAGGAAGCATGCCCTGTGCACCACTTGATTCTTAAACAGCCCTTTAGCTGCGGTGAATCAAAGCCCAGTCCACCAAACTACAACTATTCGACCCGGGATCCTTGGGCCTGAGTGTTACGGAAAAAGCACTCTCACAAAGGGTTGCCTAAGAAGTTTAAGGAAGGGGCTTCTAAAGATGAGGCTGAAGAGGCCAAGAAGCAGCTCAAGGAAGCTAGAGCTAAGATTGCTATTGTGTAATTTGAATTTGATTTTGGGGTTTCTAATGGTTAATTTGTGTTTTTGGGTTTAGTTTATAGTTGGATTTTGGTGGTGCAGTGAAATGTGATCGGTGTTCATGAATAAATTTCGCAAATTTAGTGGTTTTTTTTTTTTGGTTGCACTCCTTGTGTTTGTTGTAATGCCACAAAGAATGTGATAGACAAAGAGGAGCTTGTGCAATGATAGTGCATTTTATAGACTTGTGTTGTGGTTTTACACTTTTTTATGGTAGTGTTCATTGAATTGGATAAGACTTTAAAAAGTTAGCAATTTGCGATTAGTTGAGTTGGGAGGGATTTCATGAGTGAATTTCGTGACTTGGTTGTCCCTATTTTGAAGGGAAATGCTTGTTGTTACTTGTTTTAGTTGTTTTTAGTTGCACCTGTTTTGTTTGTTTTATTGCAACAGAGGAGGATGTTGAACAGGTGAGGTTTGTGGAATGAGTTGCATCTCTAGATTGTTAGTTTTTTATGTGTGCTTTAGTAGTGTTCATTGAATTGGACAATGAGGAAAATCTAAAAAAGTGCAATCTCTTTTTTATATGTAAGAAAATAGTTGAATATGCCTTTTCCAATCTAATTCATATATGAAAACAGCAGCATTTCCATACGGGAGAGAGAGAGAGAGAGAGAGAGAGAGAGAGAGAGAGAGAGAGAGAGAGAGAGAGAGAGAGAGAGAGAGAGAGAGAGAATCATTTTTCTAGGAAATACTTTTGTGGGAAATGTGAAATGTTCTTCGATGTGGTGGTGGTAACAGGTGGTTGTAGAGGTGATTTGGGTTTTAGGTTTTTGTTTTTATTTGGGTTTTGAGATATATTATTTTATTGTGTAGAAATATTATTTTAATATGTTGTATTGTAAAATAAAAGTTAGTATGCTGAAGTTTTGTAAAATGATATGGTATAATTAATAAAGTAATTTTTTGAAATGGTAAAATAGGATAGGATACAATTTTCAGATGTGATGCTTTAACAACTACTATCTTAACTGCCAGAAACAAAGAAGCCCAAAAAAAAAGGAGCCCCCCTCTAGACAGAAACACGAATTCAATGAATAGTGCACTCTCCCAATTCTTCCCATTTGTTTTATTTGGAATCCTCTCTTCTTCTTTTTTTTCTTTTTTGTTAAAAAATTCTCCTACCTTATATTTAAGTAGAGGTAAAAATACAACTTTAACTGCTACTAAAACATTGCCTAAAAAATAGAATCATTCTCCTCTTAATTTTCATCCGCTTATAAATTAGATTCTCAAAATAAAAATTATATATGTAAAATAAAAACACAGGCTTTTTTTTTTTCTAAAAAAGAAAGCCTCATCGCGTGCGTGTGATGAGGCTGGTACATACTAATGCTAAGTAAGACCACAAAAAATGTAAATACATAGTTTTTTTAAAAGAGTATTTTAGAAATTTTAACAAAAACATGTCATACCCCTCACTTATTAAATATTACAAAAATATTGAATACAAATTCAGCCTGAGTTATCACTAAACGTTGAATAGGAATACTTATTACATGAAGGCTTTGTATTCCCTGTAATATAGATTCTTAATCCAATATAACCTTTACAGTGATTCAAAACATACCCTAGGTTTCTCTCTTTCTGAATTGCTTAAGCAGATGAGTTTTGCCAATTTTTGTGTCCCATGTGTGTTGGACGGCTTGGATGGCAAAGCAACAAGAGTAATTTAGCACATATTTGAAGTTCAAGAAATAGATTGACTAAAATAAAAGTACAAAAAATGTAAGTACAAATACCCTCAAAATCTTATCTATTATCTATGTTAGAGTTTATTATTATTTATTGTAATTATTTAACAATTTTTTTTTCTTAGAAAAGCAGCTTGTTGGATGTTAATATTAAAGAAACTATTTTGCCACCAAAAACTTTTAAGCAAAATTTTTTGTGCGCGCACGCACACACCCTTCATAGAAAAGAATGATTTCCACCCCACTCCCCAACCCCCCCCCCCCCCCCTAAGGGGGAATTTGTGCAACGTTATTTGTAATAATTATATGATTGATATGTTGAACAAAGAAATTGCTTGAGAAAAATGTTTGCAACCGTCCTTATATAAAAATACATGGAAGATGAAATTTTTCATTCCATTCGTGAAAGAATAATGCATATATTGTGAATGATCCTACGTTTTAATAATATTAAAATTGAATGAAACAACTATCCCAAAGATCCTGTGTAGTTTTTTTTTTTTTTTTTTTTTAATAAAAAAATTAAAAAATAAACACTTTTTTTAATCATTGAAACAACCATCCCAAAGTTTTGAAACTAAGGTTTGGTTGTTGTAGTTGAAAGAAAAAAGTACGTGCCACCAAAACTAGTTTTTGAAGAAATAGAATAAGAAAACTGGCATATGATCGCTTGCAAAAATAGCTGTTTGATCACAAAGCCAGCATGTCTCTCCCCTGTTCGGCTCCACTAGTCATTTTTCAAAGACAAGCCAAGCTAAAAAATGAACAAGCAAAAGAATGATTTAAATATTGCACCATGCTCGTACAGTCTGAAATATGAGTACATAACAGGCTATGAATTTTGGTGCCAGCATTCACATAAAAGTTCCCATTAATAAAACATTATAATTTCCTTTCATTGGTAAGTGAATAGAGAGAGCATGCCTTTGCCATGACATATCAAAAGCATTTAAAAGATGATTAGGTTGTTACAATTGTGATGGCATTTGAGTACCCCCAACCAAGCATATAGCTTTATTCATATTATCTTCTAAATTCACAATCCAGCTGACTCTTCCTAATCAACATATGTCCTCTAAAGTAATCAATTTGGAGTTTCAATTCTGACCCCTCACCACACACACACAGACCTTAAACCAGTTTAAGGAATTCATAGAAAGAATAAGATGTGTTAACATATTAGAAAGTTTTTTTTAACTTAACAAAAAACAATAATATATATATATATATGTATGTATGTATGATCCATTAGACGATTGAAAGATTTGCTTGAACTGAGAAAAAAAGCAATCAGAGAACTTTGAAAGCCAATATGAAATAGGGTTCTACATCATATTCGGATATAATAACCTCATCATATTGATTTGCTTCTTGCCAGAATAGCTTTATCTTCAGAAATTAATAATCAAGAAATCACATTGATACCTTAAAAGGCATCGAAAACAAAGTTTGTAAGACCCACTAACAGACATCAATATATGTTGAAAATAAGAATCAGATCATAATTTTAACTATAATATACATAATGACCCTTTATATAAGTACTCAAAAATAGGCAGTTTACTACCATACACAATCTAATGTAGCAAAGCAATCAGAGAACTTTGAAGGCAAATACATAATCTATGTTCCACATCAAATTCAGAGCTAAGAACTTCATCATTTTGCTTTGCCAACTTTAAAAATAAAAAACATAAACATAAATATTTAACCAATAAAATGCACAAAAATGTAATTCCATTATTTTTGGCATAACAGAGTTGTGCAAAGGAATTTTTTTTTAATTTTTTCACAGCATAAAAATGTTAGTGCCAAAGTGTCAATTTAGCACCCTTAAACCCTTTTCTCTATGTTTCCTTGCCACTGAACTTGAAGAAGCAAGGGGCTATTTGGTGCATAATAATAAATAATACTGGGTTATATTTCCAAACCCAAAAAAAAAAAAAAAAAAAAAAAAAAAGAGATGGGTGACCGTGGGGGTCACTAAGTTGTATACCTGATTCCAGAATCAACAGCTTAAAGAGGAGCTACCGATTGCTCTTTTGTTCAGAGACGGCGGCTCTCTTTTTCTCTTTTCCATTTGGGATTTCCTTTCAAAGGCTAAAGAGATTAGGTGACTTTTATAGGTGATATCTGATAGATTGGAGGTTGGAATTAGGGTTTAGTGGTTCAGGTAGACCGCACAGTAGTGTCTCAGACAGTACACTCATGACCCAACGAATTAATAAAGACCAGGTGTTAACCTATAACTAGGTTTGTTTCACGTAGTTGGTTTGATTGGAGGAGTAGGAAAGTAGAAAAGTTAGAAGATAGAAAAAAATTTATTTTTTCTCGTCTTTATTTGGTTGGAAGTGTAAAAGTAGAAGAATGGAAAAAATGAGTTTGAATAAATTTAGTTATATATCTTTATTAAAGAATAATGTCTAATTAAAACAAAAAATGAAAAATAATCACAAAAAAAGAGTAATCATCCAAATTTATTAAAAAAATAAAAATCATGTCAAAAAAAATCACGTCTAGTTAATAAAAAAAAAAAAAAAAAGCAACGATACTGGCCAGAAGAGGAAAAAAAAAAAGGAGAGCAACGTTGCCCAGGTAAAAAAAAAGCAACAAGGAAACGTTGCTGCCCAGTGCCCAGGGAGAAGAAAAAAAAGAATAAAAGCAACTTGAAAAAGCCCATGTGTACGTGTATATTGGCATTTTTGTCGATCAAGAAAAAATTCATCCCTACTCAATTTTCTCTCCATTTTAGGAAGAAAATATTTTGGTGAGTCTGGAGAGAAAAATATCTGAGCCCCACCATTTATTTTCCTTCCTTCTTAATTTCTCTCCAAAGTTTTTCATCCATCATGTTTCACCTCCAAACAAACACACCCTTAATAACCTCAGGATTTTTCTATTTCATCTTCAATTTTTGGCGTACCAAAATACCCTAGTACAAATTCTGAAATAACATATCCTTTAGTTTAATTTTTTTTTTCCTACAAAAAAGAAAAAAAAAATGTTAAAAACAGTAATATTATCTCACGTACAAAAAAAAAAAAAAAAAAAAAAAAAAAAAACGTTATTCTCACTACCTATTTGTATTCAAATGTCTGATTCCTATTAGTATTTGTTATCTATTTGAATTCAAAAACATCAATTATCTTTATAAAAAAAAAAAATGCAAAATTACTTTTCCAAAAAATGTTAAAAGAGTAATAATATCTCACATACCAAAAAAAACATTTATTCTCACCACCTTTATATATTTAAATGTCTTATTCCTATCTGTATATGTTAGGGCCTGATTAGTAGTAGAATTTTTGTTTTTGTTTTCAAAACAGTATAAAAACAATTTAAAAAAAAAATTGAACATGAAACTAGTTTTTAGATAATAATTATTATAATTTATGTGTTTGGCTCCCACTTTTAAGCAATTTTCAAAATACTAAAAATAAAAATAATTGTTTGGGAGACCATTTCTATTTTTGAGATTTTTTTTAAAAAAAAATATTTACAAAAAGTAACGTGTAGAATCTATTGATTACTTTTTTTTTTTTTTTTTGTAGATAATGATAAAGGAATATAGCTCATCATGTTTTTTTTTAAGATAAGTTTCAAATTTGAAGTGTGAGAATTCTTTTTGTGATAAAGAGATAAAAGAGTTTGGACAAATAAGTGGGGTCCACTATTTTCAATTTATTTACAACTATGTCATTAAAAACATTTTCTGTGTCCTGAAAACACCCCCTTAACCGTTTTCAAAATCCCGTTTTAAATCAGGAAAATAGGACACAGTTTTTTGGAAACTGTATTTTGAAAATATTAACCAAACAATAAATTCAAGTGTGGGACTCACAATTTTATGGATTGCAAAACAAAAAACTAAAGTTAAATATTCTTACCAAATAGCCCTTATCTATTTGTATTCAAATACTTTAATTATATTTATAAAAAAAAAAATACAAAATTACTTTTTCAAAAAAAAAAAAAAAAAAACCACTACCTCACATAAAAACTATTAATTCTTATCTCGAAATTTCTATTTTTTTTTTTTAATAAATTCTTTAAAACATTTCAAAATTTCTGTTGTAGGGACACGGTTTTAGTGGACCCGATCCTTGTTGGTCAAGCCTTGGCCCAAAAGATCCCATACAATAAACTTTTTGTAGAGTATGGGCTAAAGAACTTGGTTTCAGTTAATTTAAACGGTTTATTGCATGGGCTCAGGGGGTACAGGAATAAGAACAAAAAGAGGTAGCAATGAAGAGAGATCTTTTTTAAACAATCAGGTCTTAAACTTGATTAATGGGCACAGATAAAATTTCTCTACAGGGTTCTCTCCTCCCTCTTTTCTTCAGCCTTTCTTTTTTTTTTTCTTTCTTGGGGGATCTTTACATATTATATAGGCTCTCTCCTCTCATCTGGGCTTTACACTTATTGATCATCCAAACCCCTACTTGAGCACCTATCCCATCAGACACCCTTATCAGTTCTTTATGAGTTGCAGTGGCCAAGGTAGCACTGTTCAGGGGTCTTCTCTTCATTAATGCGGCCAGAGAGTAGTTGTGGTGTATTTAATGTGGTGGAGGCAGCTTTTTTTGAGATATTTTGCGTTTTCTTTCTTTTTACGTACTTGGAGGGAGCACTACAGTAGCCAGGACGCACCCTTGATCTTGATTTTGGAATGTCCGAGGAGGAATTACTCCTCGGACATGTTCTCTTTCCCCCAGTGGGCCTAAATACGGATTCTGGGCCGCGACGTCTCCTCGGACGGATTGATCCTCGAACGGGCCCAGGGCCCAGGCAACCTATCATTCTGGGCTGGTCCCCACATCTGTTATCCAAATTTTATACAATTATCACAAATTCCCATCCATCCACACTACCGTATATCATCTTTCTATTATTTAAATCTCAAATTTTTTTACTTATCACAATTCTAATCCCAATCAATAATTTCAAATTTCCCATTTGGTTTCAACTTCTTACGGTTCTCTATCTCATTTTTAAACATTATTCTACGTTACCTTACCTCTTTCTTTATAAAAAATAAATAAATAAATAAATAAATAATACACACAATTATTTATATATCACTCTTAAACATTATAACACTAAACCAAAAAACAAATAAATAAAGAAGAGCATTATTGCACGCGCAAAGCGTGTATGATAAGTCTAGTTAGTTGAATAATTAGATTCTAACACCATATCTTACCCCCACCCCCCCCCCCCCCCACCAAAAAAAAAAAAATACTAACACAGTAACACCATACCAAAATCCTCTGTCAGTATTTCCTAGTTAATATTCTCTATCCAGTTTACCAAAAAAAAAAAAAAAAAACACCATACCAAAAACATATACAGCGGGAAAATTTTACAAAATAATACTTCTTTAACAATATTAATTATTACCACCGCACATCCTTGGTGCGATGGTCACTCTACAAGTATAAGTACTTGTAGGGTATGGGGGGCAAGGGCCGGGGTTCAAGTCTCCAGGAGGGAACTTCACACACATATATACTTAGATTAGGCTAGAGTAGAATTCTATCTTGTATAAAAAATATATATATATATATATATATATATATATATTAATTATTTATTGAAACTGACATTATTTTGAAATTATTCAAGAACCTAGGCCTTTTTTAAATCGTGTAATTTGTTTCAAGGCAATGCCAATTTAAATAATTGATATTATATATACACACACACATACACATTATTTAGCAAATTTTACCCCAATTAACCCCATCTAAATGAAAATTAAGTAAGACTAGTTGAAAAGATTTCAAAAAAGAAAAAGTCAAATATCATAAAGGTAACCTCAATTAATCCTAATATGGTCTCTCTCTACACATCACTATTGAGTGTGAATTAACTTCTTAATCTCGAATCACGTTTGGTTTACCATGATGTGCATCACACCAAGACCAAATCACTGTAATGTGATCATTATGATATTTAGTTCATCTTTTTGTTACAAGATTACAATAATCTAAGATTGTAAAATATTTCACATCACCTTAATCTTATCACCACCTTATTAAATAGGTGTAATTTTACATTAATTATTGGTGGGTTATAATAATTTATAAAATTAAAAATATTGCTCATACCAAAAAAATTTATTTTACTCAAGAGAATGACAAAAATATTTTTTTTTTAAAACCTCTAAAATACCCCAAAATCTCTAAAAAGATCAAAATACCATTGGAACCACCAAAAATGACTAAAATATTCTCCAAATCTCTAAAATACCCTTAAAACCTCAAAAATGACCAAAATTCCCACAAATTCCTAGAACCACTAAAATAACATTATAAAAAAATAAAATAAAATAAAATAAAAACCTTAAACCTCTAAAATGACCTAAAATACCTAAAAATCTCTAAAACAACCAAAATACCCTTGAAACCATTAAAATGATTAAAATGGCCCTAGACCAAAAAAAAAATTACCAAAATAACCTCGAAAACCTCTAAAATGACCAAAATACCCCTAGACCTCAAAAATGACCAAAATACCCTTGGAACTTCAAAAATTACCAAAATACGCCAAACCTCTAAGATGACCAAAAATGACTTTTTTTTTTTTTTTTTGGGAGCCAAACCAAAAATGACTTGAAATCTCAAAAATGATCAAAATACTATCCTCTAAAATGACCAAACTACCCCTAAACCCCTAAAATTACCAAAATAATATTGACACCTTTAAAATGACCAAAATACCCCAAAAGCCTCTAAAATGACACCAAAAAAACCCCCAAAACCTCTAAAATGACCAAAATACCCCTTAACCAATAAAATGATTAAAATATTCTCAAAGCCTCTAAAATGACCTATCCCTGAAACCTTCAAAAGAAAACCTCTAAAATGACCAAAATATCCCTGAGACCTCTAGAATAAAACCTCTAAAATGACCAAAATACCCCTAAACCCCTAAAATTGCCAAAATAATATCGAAACCTTTAAAATGACCAAAATGCTCTCAAAAACCTCTAAAATGATGAAAAATGCTCTGAAACTATTAAAATGACCAAAATACCTCTTAACTAGTAAAATGATCAAAATACTCTTAGAACTTCTAAAATGACCAAGATATCCTCAAAACCTCTAGAATAAACAAAAGTACCCCGAAAACTTTAAAATGTCCAAAATATCTAAAAACCTCTAAAATGATTAAAATGGTAAACAATTGCCTCCACACATTTGTAATTTTTTCTATTTAAATACAAAGAGAGGGGACAAAAAATAAAAAACATTGGATAAAGCTTAAAGATGTAAACACAATTATATATTTATTATGTTTTTTTTTAGAAGAATATTATTATGTTTACTAATTCTTTTATAATACTTATTAAACCAAATATAAGACCACGTTATGATTACTATAAATATCACTTTATAATATTTGTCTATTTTTTATTTTTAACGATTTTATGTGTAAAATTTTCAGAATTTGTCATAGGATATGTTTAATTACCTTTTCCATTTTATATTGGAGAATTCAACTTTCATATAGCAGGGTATTTTGGTCATTTTAGACGTTTTGAGATATTTGTTTTTTGTCATTTTTTAGCTTTTAGGATATTTTTCGTCATTTTAGAGGTATCATGGTATTTTTGCTCATTTTAGATGTTTTGGGGAATTTTGGTCATTTTATAGGTTTCATGGTATTTTGCTTGTTTAAGAGGTTTCAGGGTTATTTTAGTAATTTAATTTTTTTGGGTATTTTCGTCATTTTAGAGGTTTGGAGGGTATTTTGGTCTTTTTAGGCTTCAAGGGTATTTTGTTCGTTTCAATGATTATAAGTGTATTTTTGCTAAGGTTTAGGGGTATTTTGGTCATTTCAAAAGTTTCGAGGGTATGCATATTTTTGAGGTTTCAATGATATTTTGGACATTTTAAAAGTTTTGGTGGGGTATTGTGGTCGTTTTACTGGCTTTGGGGGCGTTTTGGTCATTTTCTAGGTTTTTGGGATATTTTGGACATTTGTGACGCATTTTAGTCATTTTGGCAGTTCTAAGGGTATTTTGGTCATTTTAGAGGTTTTAGGGTATTTAAAGGTTTTTTGATATTTTGGTAATTCTCACAAAACCGCTTAATGACCACATCTTGAAACCGCTTAATGACACAATATAACTCGAAAATTTTGCTTATTTTGAAGGTTTTGAGTATTTTAGGCCCGTTTAAAAGTTTCAAGGCATTTTGTTCATTTTAAAGGTTTAGGGTTAGGGGGGGGGGGGGGGGGATGATTTTGATCATTCTAGTGATTTCAAGGGTATTTTTGTTATTATAGTGGTTTCAAGATTATTTTCATCATTTTAGAGGTTTTAGAGGTATTTTGGTCATTTCTGAGGTTTCAAAGGTATTTTGGTTATTCTAGTGGTTTCAAATTTTTTGCTCATGTTAGATGTTTTGGGGAATTTTGGTCATTTTATAGGTTTCATGGTATTTTGAGAGGATTTAGGGTTATTTTAGTAATTTAATTTGTTTTTAGGCATTTTCGTCATTTTAGAGGTTTTGGGGGTATTTTTAAGGTTTTAACGGTATTTTGTTCGTTGAGAGATTTTGAGTGTATTTTGGCTAAGGTTTAGGGGAATTTTGGTCATTTTCAGAGGTTTCGAGGGTATTTTGCATATTTTTGAGATTTCAATGGTATTTTGGTCATTTTAAAAGTTTGGGGGGGGGGGGTATTATGGTTGTTTTGCAGGTTTTAGGGGTGTTTTGATCATTTTCTAGGTTTTGGGGATATTTTGGACATTTGTGGTGCATTTTAGTCATTTTTCTAAGGGTATTTTGGTCATTTTAGAGGTTTTGAGATATTTAAAAGTTTTTTATAATTTGATAATTCTCAAGTGTAAAATTATTATTATTTTTTTTTTTAGTGTGGGAAATCTTGACAAAAATATCTTTGAAATCACTAGAATGGCCAATATACCCCCCAAATCACAAAGTTACCAAAATAGCCCCAAAACCACAAAATGTCCCAAAAAAAACAAAAAAAAAAAAAAAAAAAAAAAAAAAAAAAAAAAACCCGAACCACTTAATTGACCAAAATAGCCCCAAAATCTCTTAAATGACTAAAATGACCCCAAAACCTCTAAAATGACCAAAACAACCCTAAAACGGCTTGAATGAATAGTCAAATCTCAATACCTTATAAATGACCAAAATGCCCCAAACATTTAAAATGATTAAAAAATACACCTAGACATCGTTAAAATGACCAAAATGCCATAAAATCCTCTAGAATGACCAAAAAAACTTGAACTGACCAAAATACCCCCAAAATCTAAAAATGAACAAAATACCCATGAAACCTCAAATGACCAAAATGCCCACGAAACCTCTAAATTGGCCAAAACACCCAAAAACCTAAAAAATAGCTATAAAAAAAAATGCTGAAACCTCTAAAATGACTTGTATTCCCTTGAAATTAGTAAAATGACAAAAATATATTAAAATATTTAAAATGACCAAAATACTCTTTAACCACTAAAATGGTCAAAAAAAATCCTAAAATCTCAAAAATGACCACAATACCCATGAAAACCACTTAATGACACAATATAACTCGAAAATTTTGGTTATTTTGAAGGTTTCAAGTATTTTAGGCCCGTTTAAAAGTTCCAAGTTTGTTCATTTTAATGGTTTCAGGGGGGGTAATTTTGGTAATTCTAGTGACTTTAGGGGTATTTTTTTATTATTATAGTGGTTTTAGGATTATTTTTATCACTTTAGAGGTTTTAGAGGCATTTTGGTCATTTCTGAGATTTCGAAGGTATTTTGGTCATTCTAATGGTTTCAGATGTATTTTTGGTCATTTTGGAGGGTTCGAGATTTTTTTTTTTTTTGGTTATTTTTCAAGTTTTAGGGTATTTTTCGTCATTTTATAGGTATCAAGGTATTTTTGCTCATTTTCAATGTTTTGGGGAATTTTGGTCATTTTACAGGTTTCATTGTATTTTGGTCATTTGAGAGATTTAAGGGTTATTTTAGTAATTTAATTTGTTTTTGGGGTATTTTCGTCATTTTAGAGGTTTTGAGTGTATTTTGGTCATTTTTAAGATTTAAAGGGTATTTTGTTCATTTAAGATTTCAAGGGTATTTTGGACATGTAAGCAAGCGTGTAAAGATGCACAGAAAGCCAATGGGTGGCATAAACAAGCATGGTAAGCATATCATCGCACGGAGTGGAAAAGGGGAAAGTATGCACGAAGCAACCGGCATCATGGTGATGCATCCCAAATGGTTACATCCAAACAAGGCCTCATGGGCGTCGGATGTAACCGCACAACCACAAAACCCCTATGGGCATCAAGCATGGCAAAGCCTTGAACTAAAGAGGCTAACACAAGCATAAAGCATAGAAGCAAGCAAGCATAGACATGCAAATAGGGGTGATCCAAACCCTTTGATATGGGCCAAGGTGTATGGACAATGACAAAGACCATAGGGTCTAGATCGGGTCTGAACCAATAGGCCAAAACACAATGAAGAAAGACAAAGCGACAAAAAGGCTATAATAGCACATGACATGAAACATAGCCTAGGTCTAGGCACACAAACATGGCATGGAGCGCACATGCACATGGAATATAGCAAAAAGCATGTAGGGAACATAGATCCAAGCACATAGACATGTGAGAACATAGATCTAGACATATAGGCACAGAAACATACACATCAACATGTACAAGCCTAGCACATAAACATGGAAGAACATGAATCCAAGCATATAAGCGTGTGAAGACAAGGATCTAACCATATAGCATGGAGATAAATACATGAAACACATAGATCCAACCAAGGCATAGCCAACAACATCATACAAGCGTGTGACCCTAATGTCTACCTAGAACTAAAAAAGGAATAAAACATAGGAAAACATGGCATAAAGTCTAAAACATGTAGATCTAAACATATAAGCATGTAAGGATGTAGATCTAAACATGAAACATGGCAAAAAGCATGAAAAGCAAGGAGATTTGAGCTAGAAATACAAAGAAAGCAAGAAACATGCTAAGGAGAAAGATAAACCATGTTATTAAGGCTTAAAAGCAAAATAAATGTTAAAAAAAGATTTAGAAGGTTAGGGGTGTGGATGGTAGCCAAAAGGCTTCATCCACACCCCTAAACCCCAAATCCCTAGTGTAGAACCAAGGAAAAGAAGATTAGGTATAAGAACAATGCCTTGTGTTTTTTGGTGAAGAGAGAAGAATCAAGAAGTTTTGATGTGTTTTTGGGTGCTTTTTGTGTGTTTTTTGTGTTTGGAAGAGGGAAAAATGTTTGGAAAAATACCAGACAAAAAGCAAAACTCAAAAAAATGTGGTCTCTCTTTGGTCTTAGGGGTGCCTGGGGCTATTATAGCCCCGACACAAACTTCGAGGCAGTGGCCCTTCAAGGGTGCTAGCCTCCAACCTCCATTGATCGGGTTGATCTTGACACCCTTAGAAAGGTTTTGACTTCCTGTTTCTGAAAAGGTGTGGAACTTGAAAATCCAATGGTCGAATAAAAAGTTATGGCTCTCAGAAGTTAGCGGTGCATCAATCGGTGCGTCATCCTGGTTTTTGTGATATCTCGGCCATTCTAACTCCGATTTCTACCCATGAATAGTCGTTGGAATGAGAATCTAATAATCTTTGCAATGGCTTTAGTTTCAACCCGTTCTGACAGCCGGATCAAAATTAGGGTTTTTGGGCCCACGCGGGATTGACTTCGGGTCAAACTTGGTCAAAGTTGTTAAAAATCTCTGAGAAGCTCGGGTTTGATGTAAAACCATGAAAAATGTTGTTTTGTGAGGACTTTGACCTCGTTTGACCTTCGGTCAAACCTAGGGTTGACCAGGGACATTTTGATCATTTTTGCTGAAAAAGGCACTTTTGGTGCTTCGATGCCTGAACGGGTTGTGTCATGTCATTCTGGATGTTCTCGCGGCCCCATGGGGAGAAAATAATATTTTTGGATTTTTCGGGGTTTGACATGCAAATCGAGGGCAAACAAAATACGAAATCAACAGCTACCCCTTCTTTATCTGACATCTCGAGTGTAATAAAAGGTGTCGAAGAAAGAACGTGATTTCAGATTTTGTTGCCTCTAGATTTGCGTGCAAAGACTATTCATGGATCGATTACCTAACTAGACCAATCTTCTACAGTTGCTATTGAAATATTTTCGGGGCACGTCTCTAAACTCTGGGAGAGGAGAAAGTATATATATATATATTTTTTTTGCCATGATTTATGCCATGCTATCTTAGGCAAATGAACATATAATATATATATATATATATATATATATTTTTTTTTTTTTTTTTCTGTTTTTGTTATATGAATGCGTAAATATGTGGGAATTTAAAAGCTGAAAATAAAATGTGGGATACGGGTAAGGAAACTTACCGGGTAGTCGGGAATAGTGGAAATGTGAGTCTAGGGCACGGCCGTTAGTTTACTCACTGTAAATCGAAAATCTTGAAAACTCTTGAGTGAATGTGAGCCCGAGGTGTGGCCACCAGTTTACCCACTATAGATCAGGAACTTAAAAACTTTTGAGTGACTGTAAGCCTAAGGTGTGGCTGCTAGTTTACCCACTATAGATCATGAACTTGGAAATTCTGAGTGAACGTGAGTCCCGGATGCAGTCGCTAGTTTACCCACTGTAGATTGTGAGTCTAGGACACGGTCACTAACTTACCCATTATAGAATGTGAGCCTGAGGGGCGGCTGTCGGTTTACCTGCTGCAAAATGTGGGCCCAGAGTGCAGCTACTGGTTTACCCACTATAGATTATGAGCTTAGGACACAGTCGCTAGCTTACCCACTATAGAATGTGAGCCCGAGGCGCGGCCGCCAGTTTACCCACTGCAGAATGTGAGCCCAGAGCGTAGCTGCTGGTTTACCCACTGTAGATTGTGAGCCTAGGAAATGGTCGCTAGCTTACCCACTATAGAATGTGAGCCCGAGGTGCGGCCGCTAGTTTACCCACTGCAAAATGTGAGCCCAGAGCACAGCTGCTGGTTTACCCACTGTAGAATGTGAGCCTAGGACATGGTCGCTAGCTTACCCATTGTAGAATGTGAGCCTGAGGTGCAGACGCTAGTTTACCCACTGCAGAATGTGAACCTAGAGCGCAGCTGCTGGTTTGCCCACTGTAGGATGTAAGCCTAGGACACAGTTGCTAGCTTACCCACTGTAGAATGTGAGCCCGAGGCACGGTCGCCGATTTACCCACTGTAGAATGCTTTGTGAGAATTTGCTTTCTTGTGAGATTATATGCTTGACATAGACCTGCATAACATGTTTAGGAAAAAGTGTTAGTTCATCTACATTTCCATTTAACTTATGGGCTTACCACTTGAGCTTTGGATTTCTTGCTGTTTTGTAGATCATGTCTTAGAGGGCTAGTCCAAGGGGAAACCGAAGGAAGGCCCTTGTTTACGCTACGTCCCACGGGAAGATTCTTTTGACGATGAGACCATTTCTGCTGGCAAGCAGGCGGCTTGGGTTCTGCAAAGCCACTTTGACTACGGGGGAGATGACCCCAGGCCCGCTGGCGGTATACCTATGGAAACCAAATCTAGAGGCAGCGTTCAGTCAAGACGGCCAGCATCTCCTCTAAGTCCCGTACTGTTTCTAGTGGGGCTTCCTCACGGTACAGGCCTGTTGTAGGGAGAGGGGCCTCTAGAGGAGTAACTCTAGCCAAGGATCTCCTTATTGACATAGAGGCCAACTTTTCTGGGGATGAGGTCCATTCGGACTTGGGCACTCGAAGGCACAGTTTGAGGCTAAGGTTCCCGCCACATCAAGCCGGGGTCGATGCTCGTACTGGAGCTATAGACAAAGGCATCAGAGACACTTACCTTCAGCACGGGCTGAAGGATCATCCTTCCACTCAGGCACGGAAGGGAGAGGTGTGTTGTATTTCTTTCTTGGTCATTTAGATTCCTGTTATATGCATGTGCTAATGAATAGCTTCCGATTTTGAATGTAGGGGCACGATAAGATACGCAGTCGAGGTGCTTGGTCCACTTGTCTTTGGCTGCTGTATGCTTTAGGGACCCACCAGTGATATGCCGAGTTTCTGAGAGAGCAGGGATTTGAGGATTTCCAGTGGATCCCCCCGTACACCATGAGGCACGGGATCGAGGAGGCTTTGGTGCGGCAGTTTCATGTCGAGACGAGCACCTTTCACTTGAGCTGTGGGGAGTATGTGATCCTCCCACTTGATTGGACAGCCATCCTGGGTATCAGATTTGGCGGATACCCAATTCCGACCGATGACATAAGCTTCGATATGGCCCGCGAGCTCTTGGGTATCCCTCTCTCATTGACTACAGACACAAGAGGATATTTCGGGCCCATCGCGTTGCCACAGATCCACACTAAGTGGCTGCAGGGTAGCATTCCCTAGGGTGCGACTCCTACTGACATTCATCTTTGGCGGTTCTTCCTATGGTTTCTTGATAGTTGCTTCTTTGGCAACAACCGATCGATGTTGACCTGCCAGTTGCTATGGGCCATGAGAGCAGTCTCTGACATCGAGAGATATGACTGGGGGTCTGTCACTTATGGCTTTTTCATTGCTTTCCTGAAGCGAGCTTCCTAGCGAGATTTCAGGAGTTTGGAGGGATGCTGGTAGATTTTGACATGGTGGGATATAAGTACATCCCAGCCTTGCGACCACAGTACTTGGGTTTGTCAGCGACAGTGTATCCTCGAGAGTATGCTTGGGCTCTCTGTGTGATCACCAGGGTTGTCGTGGTACAGCCAGTCACTATTTCTACAACTTTAGACTACGTCACTAGGGATGAGATGGTAGTTCGCCCTTATGATGGTTCGCTGCTAGGGAGGTTGGAGCTCACTATTGCTATGGGCTAGTCGAGTACAACGCTGGTTTTGGGCCTTATTGAGCTGGGAGTTCTTTTTGGCAGAGAGGACCTTCCATCAAGTCATGTCAATCTATGGAGTACCTAGAGATTCGCCTCCTCTTGGCTTGTCATTCGAGTCCATTGTCTTGGATGACCTGGCTAATGCGACGGGTTCTTTTGACGCCTACGTGGATACCAGTAGGGATTATGCCATTTGGTTCACAGAGTCCTCCACAGGTCCTATTATTGGAGATGTTCCTGTCAATGGAGGTAAGGTGCTGGGAGGCATTGTTCGTGCTCTGGTGGCCTCCGGAGCAGAGTGGAGAGCGTGTGCAGAGGATCTACAGGCTAGGGTGACAGAGCTTGAGGCCACCACTATCATTAAGGAGGTACACATGTAGAAGGAGACTGCTCAGGCATTAGCTCGGGAGAAGGAGCTCTGGCAGAGAGATAGGGAGGCTCGAGCTACCAAGGTAAAGAGAAAGTAGAGTCAGTTTCAAAGTGAGCTAGCCATACTTTATGGCTATACCATGATTTTGTCGGGAGAGTTACGAGCAGCTCGTATTCCTGTTCCACTTTCTCCTCAGATTCCAGGCCGAAGGTCCATCATTCCTCCGTACGAGCCCGGGTATATGCCAGCTCCTCCAGGCCCGCCAAGCAGTTGAGGCTCTTTCGCTCAGGCTCCGGGGCCTTCCTCGAATCCAGGGTATGCTCTAGCCATTTCAGGTGGTGCGGGTCCTTCCACTAGCCTTTTTATAGGCGACGATGATGTTGATGTTGACGATATCGATCAGTATATTAGGGGTGATGATTCTCAGTAGGGTTAGCCTTTTGTTGTAGCATGATGTAGCCCCTGGGTGGGCATGTATGTTTTCTTCATGCATCTTGTAAACATTGCCCCATGGTGGGCCAGTTATGTATATTATGTATCGCCTCTTGATAGGCCTGGACATTTGTGTATTACATTGCCCCACAATGAGCCTTGATGTATTATATTATCTCTTTGTAGCTTCATGGTGTATGTATGAAACAATGCCTCTTGTTAGGACTTACATGTATGATTCTAGAAAATGCCTTTGAGAAGGCTGATGTATGATTTTAGGAAAAGTGCCTTTAAGAGGGCGGTTGATATATGTGAAAAACAATGCCTCTAATTAGGACTTACATGCATAGTTCTAGGAAATCTTCTTTGAGAGGGCTGCTGATGTATATGAAAGACAATGCCTTTGGTTAGGACTTATATGTATACTTCTGGAAACTGCCTTTGAGAGGGCTGATGTGTGACTTTAGGAAAAGTTCCTTTGAGAGGGTCGCTGATGTATATGAGAGATAATGCCTCTGGTTAGGACTTATATGTATAATTTTGGAAACTGCCTTTGAGAGGGCCGACGTATGATTCTGGAAATCGCCTTTGAGAGGGCTGCTGACGCATATGTGAAACAATGCCTCTGATTGGGACTTATATGTACAATCATAGAAAAATTTCCTTTGAGAGGGCTGCTTTATCACCATAAAAAAATCTCCTTTGTGAGGGCTGCCGACGTGCGCAAGAAACAATGCCTCTGATTAGGACTTATATGTACAACCATAGAAAAATCGCCTTTGAAAGGGTTATTGTTATGTATGTGAAACAATGCCTTTTGGTTAGGACTTACATGTACGACTCTGGAAAAAATGCCTTTGAGAGGGCTGATGTATGATTTTGGAAATTGCATTTGAGAGGGTTGCTAATGTGTGCAAGAAATAATGCCTCTGGGTAGGACTTACATGTACAATTCTAAATGTCACCTTTAAAAGGGCTACTGATGTATGATTCTGGATATCGCCTTTCAAAAGGTTGCTGCTGTATGCAAGAAACAATGTCTCTAGGTAGGACTTACATGTATAATTCTAGGTGTCGCCTTTCAAAGGGCTGCTGATGTGTGCAAGAAATAATGCCTCTAGGTAGGACTTACATGTATAATACTGGATGTCACCTTTCAAAGGGCTGCTGCTGTTGTATGCAAGAAACAATACCTCTAGGTAGGACTTACATGTATAATTCTGGGTGTCACCTTTCAAAGGGCTGCTGATGTGTGCAAGAAACAACGCCTCTAGGTAGGACTTACATGTATAATTCTGAATGTCGCCTTTAAAAGGGCTACTGATGTGTGCATGCACCATCGCATTTTCATCATGGATGGTGGTTTTGAACCAACTTGTGTCACACTATTTTGCACTGCAGTTTCACGGGTTTATCGGTAGCTTTTGATAATGATCATCCTGCTAGAGGGAGAGAGAACGGAGTGGTCATGTGAAATAACTGCCCCAGTTTAGGGTTTCATGCGATTCTCGACATGAAGGACACATCCACAGCAGGACGGATCCATGCTTGTATATTGGACAAAGGGGGCGAGAACAATGCAAAATAAACTGCCCCAGTTTAGGGTTTTGCGGGGTTCCAAGCCTGCAGACTGGCTAAAAATGGCCTTGACTTCATAGACCATACCAAATGCTGGTAATGAATGCGGACATTCCAAACGAGATCTTCTTAGACACGCCATGCCGCGGTATGCATTAGTTGCTCCTATTATTGCCCGGGCGGGTTAATAATTCAAAGAAAGATTTCTTCAGGCAACATCACAAAAACGTCCTCAAAATAAGCTGAAAAAGCTGCCGCATGGCCAAGAACGGGCTCTAGTGTTTTTCTGTTGTAAATTCTGATTATCGGGGCTAAACCAACCCCTGAACCTGGTGAATTGGGTTTTAGAAAATGAGGCTCAAGACATCTGGAGGTGTTGAACGAGACACACAAAGATAAACTACCCTAGTGTAGGATTTGTGTGGTCTTGAATGCACGAGAGAGAGTTTCTGACAATCCGATTCACTGTTAGGCTGATCACACATTACGGCGGGTGTTAAGATGAGGGAATCTTCGCTCCAAGGTGGTCAAAAACATGCCCAATAGGGGGAGAGTGCTTAGAACATATATAGGTTTGTGCCTAGGGGGCTGAAAAGCCCTAGCACATATCTCGAGGTTCGGCGGCCCTTGTAGGGCTGCCACTTCGAGATACGTGTATAAAAGCTGGGTTTCAGCCCAACCTCAGCTCATTTTTTATCTGTGATTTTTGGGGTCTTCTCCTACCCTATTTCTTCACCCAAGACAAGTAGAGAACACTATTTTTCATCATTTTTTGTGTAGATTCTCATCAGATCGTCAAATTTAGCAAGATCTGTTCATGGATGCTATTGGTGCTCACTTCTACGACACTTTGGTCGAGCTTAAGAGGGAATCTTACTATGAAAAGAAGCTTAGGAGGTGGTGGAGTTCTTTTTCTTGTGGTGACCAGGCACTTATTCGACAACTTCTTGGAGATGCTATTACTCTTCTTTACACCACACTTGATTGGCATTTATTGGAGGTCATCACCTCTTGTTAGGACCCTACTTTGAGATGTGTCACCATTGGAGATGTTGACTTGTTGCCTACTTTGGAGAAGTATGATCGTTTCCTTTTTCTTTCTACTCCTCTGGGCATTGTTTTCATTCCACCGGTGCGGACACGCTACTGGAAGAGGCTCACTAATCTGATGGGCTTTAAGAGGCTCGTTGTGGAGGCGCTGACTTGGTATGGCAGCGGGATAGGAGGGAGCATGTCCTTTGATTTCCTACGTGATCAGTTCCACTCATCAAAGTGCCCTGTTGGCTATTAAGACAACTTTGTGGACTTCTTCGGCGCGGTGTTGTTCCCTTCACCATTAAGATCAGTCAGTTTTACCGTTCTCCTTTTGGTGAGTGCCCTACCTCATGGTACCTCTTTCATTCCCGCTTTACTTTCTGAGACCATTAGGTCATTGTCCTTGTGTCGGGAAACTGGTAAAGGTTGGCTAGGCTGCTACATTCATATGTTACAGCTGTGGTTCTGCAGCCACTTAAGTGTCATTGCTAGGGATCAGAATATGGGTTTTGTGAGTAGGAATAGAGTTCGGGCTACTGTAGCTCTCGATTTTCCTTTTTCAGGGGATATTGAGGGTTGGCTGACATACTTGTGTAGCCTGAGTCCCATTGACTAGACCTGGAGAGTCAAGTGGGGTATTACTAGATGGCAGGGGCGGACCCATTGTGTCGGCATACTTGGCATTCCCTTGGTGGGTATCTGGGGGTGCACAGGGTACTTCCCGAGCATGGCCATGTGGCAGTTTGGGGGTGTCCAGCATATCCCCTGACTTAGTGATCTTTTTGTTGTCACTTGCGAGTACAGGCTCGTGGATATTGATGTAGTAGTGATAGGGTGTGCCTCTAAGTTCTAGGACGCGCGTAAGTCAAGCATTGACTTCCCCCTTTGTTCTAGGGATGACCAGGAGTGGTTTTCTGCTAAGTTTAAAGTGTGGCGAGATACCAAAGATCCTGGCTTTGTGTTTGACTTATTGTCACTAGTCTCAACCGAGTTGCCACTTTCGGTTGATATTTTGAGAGACTATACTCTGGTGTTTGAGATTAGGGTTGAGAGGGCCCTTATGGATCTGAGGGGGTGTTTGAGGGAGGCCGTCAAGGATAGAGACTGCTTCCGGGAGCTGACTGATACCCTTATGAAGGTATTGAGGAGATGAGCAGTGTACATGAGAGTGAGCTTTCTACTCTAAGGGCAGAGCTTGATCGGAAGGGGTCAGCCCCTCTAGGCACATAAGCGGAGTGTGTTTAGCTGAGATCTCGGGTTGCAGGTTTAGGGGGTGAGCTTACGGCTCTTACCCGGAGGTTTGCTGCTTTAGATCATTCTTGGGATGAGGAGAGGGCCGCACTAGAGGTAGGCAGGGTCGAGGCTAGCAGTAGGGCCAATGGTTTAGCATTGGAGCTAGTACAGGCGAGATCCTACATCCACTCCACTTTGAGCAGGGAGTATGGGCGAGAGGGTGATGAGCCTAGTGAGCCTTAGTTGGCCTTTGGTCCCCTTTAGACTGAGTTGGCTGAGAGAGAGGAGGCTTTAAGAGTTGCTACTATAGAGGTGGGCACCTTGCAGGCTATGCTTGAGACTAAGAGACAGGGCTCTACTTCTGATTCCACGATGGAGAGGGAGTTGGTCTGTCTTTGGCATTCACATTACAGACTCCGAGAGATTGCTAGAGACCTAGGCTTTGATGCAGCCGGGTTACTCCGCACTCTTGCTCTCGATAACCCAATTCTCCGCACTGGTTTTGGGAGATTTTGCCAGGCCGTGTCTGATTGCTTGGGCCATGTTTGACTTACTGGTATTCTTTTCTGCTTATTTTGTTTCTACACATGAGCTATGTTGTTAGTATCCCACCATGTATGGAAAGGTCCTTTGTAAATTGTTAGGCAATTGCGTAAGGCCTTCCTTCCTGTTTGAGTTCTTAAAGCATAGTCTAGTCTATTAGGCATGCTCAGAAATTGAGAGATGGTGGAGAGAGATGTTTATGATGATATTCAAAAGATATATTTATGAGATGAGATTTCAAGTTTTGATACCTGAATGTATGAAAGAAACAGAATGGCACAATACAAGCATGTTAATGAATATGCAGGCAAATGCTTCGAAAATGCAAAATTATACAAATAAGTGATAAATGTAAAATCCATGCATATCAATATCTTATTTTTCCAAGGATACATCCTGTTCTAGACAAATCTTTTCCTTTTTCCATTGGGGTACATTTCCCATTGGCATGAGCCAGAACATCTTGAACAGACCATCGGGTCATGGTAGTATTATAAACAGAGAGCGATCTTAGAGGTGTCTTCATATCTTATCTTGGATGTTGGATCCATCTGATTTTCCGATCTCGATCATATATCTGAGGGGATTCAAATGACTGATTCTTCTTTGAAGATGTGACCGAACCAAGATGGCTACCTACATACCTCCACTAGGAAGGATCAAGTCATTACGTAGTTCAACTAACTTTTGATTGCCTTAATTTTTGCCTAGACCGCCCTTTCGAGTTTTCAATCTAGCAGGCTCTCTCGCGCTCCTTCTTTTACTCTCCTTTTGCGTAGACCGCCCTTTTGAGTTTTCGATCTACCTTTTGTGTTTTCTCACGCTCTCTTTCTTTTGGCTCTCCTTTTGCGTAGACCGCCTTTTCGAGTTTTCGATCTACCTTTTTACATATTTTTTTTTGTTTTTTGTTTGTTTTTTCTTTCTCTCTATTTTTTTTTACTTTTTTATTTACATCAAAATGTAGAAATGAGGTGCACTGAGAGGCTCCTTCATGCAAAGTACCGTACGATGACGGCGTTAGAATTGGTGGGCATATTGAAGTCATGCCTGCCCATGTCAGCTAAAATCAAGGCTCCTTCGAAAAAGGCCTTCTTTACCACATATGGGCCCTCGTAAGTTGGGGCAAACTTTCCTCTATGGTCAAGCATGGCCTAGTTGCGCTTCTTTAAGACTAGATCGCCTTCTTCAAAGACTCTGGGTCTAACTTTCTTGTTGAATGCTCACTTGATGTGGTGTTGGTACAATTGTCCATGGCACATTACGGTCATGCGCTTTTCATCTATCATGTTCAGTTGTTCATATCGGGACCGGGCCCATTCAGCTTCTGACAGCTCTGTCTGACGTAAAATCCTGAGAGATGGGATCTCTACCTCTGCGGGGAGGATGGCCTCCATGCCATAAACCAATGAATATGGGGTCGCACCCATGGAAGTATGGACAGAAGTGCGATATGCGCATAGAGCACACAGTAAGTACTCATGCCAATCCTTGTATGTGTCTGTCATCTTAACCAAGATTTTCTTTATGTTCTTGTTAGCAGCTTCCACTGCACCATTCATTTGAGGGCGATAGGGAACCGAATTTTTGTGCTTAATCTTGAACTGTTGGCAGAGTTGCTGGATCATATTTCCATTTAGTTTCGTCCCATTATCTGTAATGAGCTCGCCTGGCAACCGTAGCAGCAAATAATGTTGTGTTTCAGGAACCAAGCTACCACTGCTTAAGTGACGCTTTTGTACAAAGCGACTTCCACCCACTTTGTGAAATAATCAATGGCCACTAAGATGTATTCATGACCATTAGAAACTTTCAAAGTCATGGGTCTGATGACATCCATTCCCCAAGCTGAGAAGGGCCATAGTGCTGCTAAAGAGTGCAAAGGTTAAGGAGGAGAATTCTTCCTGTACTCTTGATAGACTTGGCAACGGTGACATATCCTCACATGTTTAATGCAATCACTTTCCATGGTAAGCCAATAGTAACCGGCTCTCATAATCTTGTGGGCCAACAGGGGTCCATTGGCATGAGCTCCAAGTAAGGATTTGTTTGGATATCGCTTATTGCTGAAAACTAAAAACTAAAAAATTATAGCAAAATAATTTTTAAATGTATGAATAGTGCCGTGGGACCCAGTTTTAAAGAAAAATTTGCTGAATATGGTACTTGTGGGTCTCATGAACAGTGCACGGGACCCACAAGAAAAAACACTTCTGCTGGGAAACGCGCAAAATGCGCTTCCCAAACAGAGGCTAAGCCTTCATGCGTCTCTTCCATCAGATGATTAGCCTCAGAGGCATCTACGCATCGAAGCAGGGTAGAATTGTGGTTCCTTTTGTACAAGACTTCTCCACTCAAGAAAAATTGGTAGGCCATGTGCCGGATTAACTTCTTTTCAATGCCCGTTGCACCGAACGGGTATTCACTGCCCTTGATATAAGCCTTGATATCATGGTACCATGGCTTTCCGTCGGCTTCGACTTCGACACTCATGCATTCTTCGATTTTCATGCAATAGGCTAGAACGCCACAGACTTCTATGCGCAATTGCCGCATATCGTCTTCTTCTAATAACTTAACCATGTTAGCTAGGGTAGCTAGGGCGTTTACAAACTGGTTGTGTGCTCGGGGCAAATAGGCGAATGTGATGTTTCGAAATTTTGGAATCATGATACATTTTGATATGGAATCAACTTGGTGTCTCGAGCTTGATCAACAGGGAATCTCCAAAGATGCTCAAGTCATAGGCGTCGAACTCTAGGGCCACTTGCAGGCTGACTATGCACACTTCATATTCTGTGACATTGTTGGTGCAATCAAAATTCAGCTTGACTGAAATAGGGATCTGCTGGCCCTTGGGGGAAACTAAGACTGCTCCTACTCCATTTCTAGTAGAATTGGTGGCTCTATCAAAATAAAGCTTCCAATGCCACGGTTCCACTCTGTCTAGTTCTGGCTTTAGCGCCATGACATCCTCATCAGGGAAGAGGGATTCTGAAAGTACTAGATCATTCAGCAGCTGGTCTGCTAGGTAATCAGCTATGGCCTGTCCCTTGATGGCCTTTCTTGTCATAAACACAATGTCAAACTCGGAGAGCAACATTTGCCAACGAGAGATCTTCCCTGTAAGGGCTGGCTTTCGAAGATGTACTCAATGGGATCCATGCGGGAAATGAGCCGCGTGGTGTAATAGAGCATATATTACCGCAGCTTGCGTGATGCCTATGCTAGGGTGCAACACGTCTTCTCAATGGCGATGTAGTTGATCTCACAACTGGTGAACTTCTTGCCTAAGTAGTAAATCGCCCTTTCTTTCTAGTCAAGCTTAGCTAATTGGCCTAACATGCAGCCCATGGAGGTTTTTTATACCGCTAGGTAGAGGATCAACGGATATCCCGACGTCGGGGGAATCAGAACAGGAGGGTTCAATAGATATTGCTTGATCTTGTCAAAAGCCGCTTGGCACTCATCTGTCCATTCTATCTTTGTGTCTTTCTTCAAGAGCTTGAACAACAGATCACATGTGGCGGTCAACTGCACTATGAATTGAGCCATGTAATTGACTTTGCCTAAGAAGTTGCGAATCTGTTTCTTGGTTTGCGATGTTGGCATGTACTTGATGGCTTGGACTTTTGCTGGGTCCATTTCAATTCCTCTTTGGCTAACTATAAAGCCAAGTAATTTCCCTGAACTAGCTCCAAAGACGTACTTTTTAGGATTTAGTCTCAACACGTACTTGATAAAGCACTTGAACAGCTTTCTCAAATCTACCAAATGATCCCTAGTAGTGCGGGATTTGTCAATCATGTCGTCTACGTAGACTTCAATCTCTTTGTGCATCATATCATGGAACAAGGTTACCATGGCTCTCTGATAAGTAGCACCTGCATTTTTTAAGCCAAATGGCATGACATCATATGCATAGGTTCCCCAATGAGTGGTGAATGCTATCTTAGCTTTGTCTTCCTCGACCATCTTGATCTGATTGTAGCTTGAGAACCCGTCCATGAAGGAGAAAAACCTGTTGGTAGCGGTATTATCGACTAGGGTATCGATATGTGACAACGAGAAGTTATCCTTGGGACTGGCCCGGTTCAAATCCCTATAATTAATGCACATGCGTACTTTCCCATCTTTCTTAGGCACGGGAAAAATGTTAGCAACCCAATCTGAGTAGGTAAGGAAACTGGCTTTCAACTGCTTTTCTACTTCTTCTTTGATCTTCAAAATGACCTCAGATTTCATCCTTCGAAGGACTTGCTGCACTGGAGGGCATTCAGGTCTAACTGGAATTCTATGCACGACAATCTCAATATCTAACCTTGGCATATCTTGGTAAGACCAAGCGAAGATCTCTCTAAATTCCTTGAGTAGCGCTATAAGCTCATGTTTCAAGTCCTTAGGAAAGTTTACCCCAATCTTAATAGGTCTTTCATTCTTACCTTCCTCAACAAGGTTAACCACTTCTGTCTCTTCTATTTTGGGCTTGGACCCTTCACTCTCTCTGTTTAGAGCTTCCAAAATATCACGAGGCAAACTCAAAATTTCCTCTAGTCCTTCAATATCATGTTCCAACTCTACTGTCTCATTCATGTCATCAATATCCTCGTTATGGCAATAGGATGATGTACCCGCTTAGGAATTAGAATAGATCCTACAGAACGGAACATATACAAGGAAACATAAGACAATTTGCACACACATATTCATAGGAAAGCAAATAAAGAGATAAATGCAAGGATTTCCTGAATAATACGTTAGATAATTTCATTAATGGATTATAGATAAGGGGATAACAAAGTTCATGCCTGATAATGATAAAAGAGAAACATTTTTTTTTTTGGAAAATAAACTAGGGAAATGCAAACAAGAAAATGCAGGAAATAGGAAATAAACATGCAAAACAAACTAGATATGCTATTCCAACTCTTTCGGGCAATTGGAGGACCCAACCACACAATAATGGAATACTCCTTACTCAGCCGGTGCAACCAGAAAATAGGGCTTAACAGTCCAATGGCCTATTGTCTCGCCTAGCACACAGGGCCTAATAGTAGAAGTCAGATCATCCCCTAGGGTCATGGCATTCACTGAGAATTCCTCTGGACAAAGATGGATGAGACAAGCCAAATCTGATTCCTCCTCGCATGATTCCTGCGCTACTTCTGATTTAATGACCTTGGTCGGAGCCAGAAAAGTGACCCTGATGTAAGGAATAGACATCCCTTGGCCAATGCACTTCCTTTTCTTTCCTCTGGAAGCCTGGAAAAGTTCTTCGTTGGAGGGGTCGTAGCCTAGACCGAATCCTCCTTTGTTGTCTGGGAGTTCAATCAAAGAAGCCTTCCCATGTCCTACAACACGGCCTAACTGATAGCCAAATTTGAGCATCTCCTTGGCGGCCATTAAAGTAGCAGAGGGCCATGCTAACTCGAGTTCTGAAGATCTGGAAATCATGGAGACTAGCTCGAAACTGTGGAAAGTTGCCTCTGAAAAGGCATTAGCACCAATATAGGGGACAAAAGTCTCCTTGAAGAAAGTCAGGGGTTCTTCAGCCATAATAGTGATCAACAAATCCTCGGATAGGAACTTAAGCCTCTACTGAAGGGTAGAAGCAACTGCACCTGCTACGTGTAGCGAAGGCCTCCCTAGGAGCATATTATATGGGGAATCCACCTTAATGACTTGGAAGTTGACCATGAAAAACATGGGGCCAATTCCAATTGCTAATTTGATCTCGCCTTGCACCTCCCGGAGAGTGCCATCAAAGGCTCTAATGATCATGATGGTAGGGCAGATAAGAGATGTATCCACATTCAAACGCTCTAAAATGGAAATCAGGTAAACATTCAGGGCTGACCCATTGTCAATCAGTACTCTAGAGACTATCATATTTTCACACTTTACCATAATATGCATGGGCAAAGTATGCTCCCTACCTTCTGATGGTAGCTCATCATTTGTAAAGGAAATCTAGTTGGTGGCCAACATTGTTGAGACCATACATTCAAAGGTGGATTCTGTAGCACTTGTAGGAACACATGTCTCTTTTAAGACTTTTAAGAGAGCCCTGCGGTGGACATCAAAGGATAGCAATAGCGCCAAGATGGAGATTTGAGCTGGTGACTTGTTTAGTTGCTGAATCACACTGTATTTAGAGTTTCTGATAATTTTCAAGAACTCTTCAGTCGTGACCCTGTCCCTGACGGGTTCAGCTGTACCCTTGCCAATCTCTTTCCTTCTCTTTTCTAGCTCCTCGGGAGTATAGCAGCGGCCACTCCTAGTAAGCCCAGATAGACCTAAACTCCTAGTAAGCCTAGATAGACCTGTAGAGATGTTGGAGCAGACCTCCTTTTTTTCGGTTCGAGTGGAGATCAAGGGCACATCGTATTCCAAGGGACACAATGGCTATCTTCATAAGGGAATGGCTTCGACATGTGAATGATAACACCTTCTTGAGTTTGCAAATTGGGCACTATAGAGAGCGTCTTCAGATTAATGACCACCGAACATGGCAGAATGGCTTCAAGGGCCTTTGAGCTAGATACCCTAGAGATTCCGAAGGCAAGCTTTGGTAAAATAAGAGGATTGAACCCTCAGATAGCGGGAACAATGGCAGTTCCCTCCTAAACTGATAATGAGGCTAACCCTATGACTGCAGGCAATACAAGAACTAGAGGAGTAAATCCTTCGATGGCCGGCAGGGCTTGCCTTTTCCTTGAATCTGATGACCTTCGATCCGCAGGTGATTCTATGATCTCCTTAATGACTAGTGAAGAGGGAGGTGCTGAAGTAACCTTATCAAGGCATTTCTGTAGGTATTCGTCCCAATCCTTCCTCGACCCAACTGATATAGCATTACAGCTAGCTCTCGACTGGGTAGCTAGGGCATAGACTGGTTGCCATGCAATCACCTTTTCGAATAATTTCCCTTTCAATCCAGATAATACCACGTTCGTCTAGACTCTAAACTTGTGCTCAGAGCACTTCACAATCAAACAGGGCATGACTGTCTTCATTGTCACAGAATAAGCAGATTCCCCAATCAAATCCCAAGGTTCCTATACCTTTAAGATCAAGGTGACTCTCTTGGACCAAGGCTCGGAGTATAGCCTTCCATGGGAACGACGGTGAGGAGAAATTCGGAATCCTTTCTTCCACTGTGATGATGGCATTCACATTCCCTTCTTGATGGGGAGGCAAAGGGTTGGTGATGATGTTCAGAGCGGTTGCATTATTGAACTGTATCAACTTGTTGTCTATGAGATCCTAGACATAGTCCCTCAAATGGTAACATTCTTCTAGAGTATGCCCCTTGGCCCCAAAATGGTGTTCACACTTCTTGGACGGATCAAAACCAGGTGATGGAGGGCCATCTCTAGGCCTGGAAAACATCGGGGTCACTAACTTCCTTTCCAACAGGTAAGTGTAGAGATTTGCCATAGGCATGGGTAATGGAGTGTACTTCCGGTTTTACCTCCTAAAGGGACGAGGTGGGTCTGTCTTCCCTTTCTGATTAGAGGCTTGGTTAGGTGCTTGAGCAGACTAAGCCTGTTGTTGATAAGGTCTAGTAGCTGGGGTTGCATAAGTAGAAGTAACACCCCTAGGCCTTTCTGGTGCACTATCGACCATATGAACATTAACTTCCTTAGTCTTGTGGCCGGTCATTTTCTTGACTTGTTGTTCAACCATGGAACTCAGAGACTCGGCATCCCTGATCTTTTTGCTCCTAATGCCCTTGTCAATGTGCTCCCAATAGGGATGAGGCTAGCAAAATGAGTGACTTGGGTGCTAATCATCTTCTCATTGTAAGGAGGCTTGAGGTTGTCAATGAACCACCTGATCATCTCATTTTCCATCATGAGGGGTTGCACTTGTGCAGCTAGCTCACGCCACCTTTGGGCATACTCTTGGAAAGATTCCCCACTCTTCTTCTCTATTCTCATAAGGACCGTGCGGTCGGGAGCTATCTTAGTGTTAAACCTGTAGTATTCCAAGAAAGAATTGGCCATTTCCCTCTAGCTAGAGGTCTTTTCCAATCTCGCATACCATGTGGCCGCAGGGCCGGTTAAACTATCAGGGAAAATCTGGCAAAGCAAAGGATGATTATCCCCATAGGGAGCCATCTTCCTACAGAACATGCGCAAGTGCGCGCAAAGGTCTCCAGTACTATCCTTCTTGATAAACTCTAGTGCCTTGAACTTGGGAGGCATAATGACTTGAGGGAAGTTGGTCAGACTGTCTAGATCAATGCTTCCATGGGCGTTGGAACCCTCCATGATACGAAGCTTCTTAGCTAGAGTTTCCATTTGGCTCTTGACTTGGCCAATCCCAGATTTGGGGTTCTTGTCCTTAGAAGGATCTGTTTCTTGGTCATTGCCCTAGGATGGTACATTGTGGCCCTGATCCTATCCTAATGAGGGCTGATTTTCATTCTCGGTTTGGGAACCTCCTTGACTATAATCAGAAGAGTTTTGTCCTCCTCCTACAACTAGCTGTTGCACCATGTGCATCAATTCTGGCACTTGCTCTTTCATCTGAGCGAACTCGACATGACTCACTTTAAGAGTCAAAGGCCCACTAGTAGACATCTCTCTTGCACGAGACCTAGTGATGATGGGATCACGATGCGATAGTAGCTTAGCCTATTTCCTTTTAGCAATCTTTTGATCCTTGGGAAGGAATGAGAGGTGAAAGAAACGGGGTGCGTTTGATAATGTGGAAACACAACTCCAAAAACAAGTTAGTTTATGCCCTTGCTATTTAACATGCACCAACCACTTTCAGAAAAATCTAGTTTGCACCCTTGATTGGGTATTTATCATGGTGAGTTTCTACTGTGATGCAAGATTAATGCACAAAATTGGCAAGTAACCGAAACTTTCATGACATGCTTAACAATGCGGGAAGAACCCTTCTTTTGATTACATGCTTGTACAAGATTTGCTTTTACAACGCTAGGTTCATCGGCTCCAATGATGTGAGGAAAAGCTTGGCTTCTGATACTATGGACTTCTTGGGGAAGCTCTTGGACACTTGGATCCCTTGGTAACTTGGACAGCATGGATCTCTTGGACCTTTGGATCTCTTGGGGGAGCCCTTGGATTCTTGACATCTAGGACCTTTTGGCAATTTCAACATCTTGGCAACTTAGGCAGCATGTATCTCTTGGCAATTCAGATCTTGGACTTTCTTGGTCACTTTGACATCTTGTGATCTCTTTGATGATTTAAACTTCTGGGCAATCTTTTTGGCTCTTTTCTAGGAAAGCTCTTGAACTCTTGATGCTTTGGAATCCTTGACTTTTTTTTGGTGGCATTTCCTCCTGAATGGAGTTTCGGCTACTTGCCATAGATTTTATCTTTGCACAATTAGGTGATGGAACCATTTAGTGTATGCATGAGTGCGTTGTAGGGTCGTAAACCCTTAAGGATAGGGTATGATCTAGCATGTACAAGCAACGAGGCTGCTTTCCCTAGGGGTTTAATCATGGATGCTGTGCAAACAAGATAGAAAGAACCTGGAGTAGAGCACAATTTCTTTGGTGCAAGCAAAAAGGGCGCACCTGTTACAAGACACATTCCCCTAACCTTTAGCCCTATTAGGGTGTCCTTTCCTAGGCTTGGATGTTCACTCTTTAGGCTTCACCTAGTCCTGATGGGCTCTAGGCTTGATTTAGTCCTCACGGGTTTGACATAACTAGGCCAACTATATGAAAAGTCTTAACTAGTAGGTTGTTCCTATCCTAGGGTACTCAATCGCCATCCCCCTCCCTTCATGGAAGTTGTGGGGCAGGAAGGATCGAAGGGGCCTTTTCAGCTACTTTTGTCCACCCATGGACCCAGAAGTGCCTACTGTTAGGGACATATTTTTATGTAATTGGCATATCCTTTAACAAAGCGCACTTTACTTGTATTTGGGTAAATCTAAGTAGGTTCAAGATGATCATTACAAGTGGTTAAATTGAAGACATGAAGATTACTCAAGAACTACTCAAGAAAAGTGCAATCTGCAGGTCTTGATACCTCCTCGATAGAAGCTCGATCTTTCGAGATTCATTAAAGCTCGACAGATGCCTCGATCGATCGAGCTTACGGGATTTAGATTATAGCCAGCAACGTTTTTATTCTAAAAGGCTATTTGTTTATGGGTTTTGTATAATCCTTATAGGACTAGGAAAACCCAAGGTTTGTGGGTTTGTATAATCCTTATTGGACTAGGAAAGCCCAAGGTTTGTGTAAACCTTTTGGAATAGGAGAGCCCATTAAGCTCCTATTTAAAGGAGGTGGAAAAAGAAAAACCTAACCCTAGAGAGTTTCATAAGGTTTTCTTTTTTAAACTTTAGCCTTCTCCTACAGAAGAAAGAGTTCTTGCTGCGTTTCTTGTACGCCTTTGGGTTCTGTAACCAAGCAAAGTCTCTTGCACCAACATTGAAGATCTTATTGGTGTTTCTATGTGAAGCTACTGCAAATCAACTACAACAATCAAGGGGTTGCTGTGGTGTTAGTCACGCACTTGGATTTGTGCAAAGGAGTAAGCCGCGTACTGGGATCCGCACATCACATTGGTTAGTCACGTACTTGGGAGCCGTGCATCAAAAAGGGGAAATTGTCACTACAGAACAAGTCCAATTGGGTATTGGGGTAAGGGTTCAACTGTAGGTTGGTAAGGTACTTGGGATTCCTTTACTTGTAATCGCTTGTTGTGATAATAGTGGAGTTTCGAGAGTGGTGATCTGAAAATCACCCGGTGGGGTTTTTGCCGTTAGGTTTTCCCCATTTGTAAACAAATCACCATGTTATTTATTTTCCACTGCATAATTGGTTTATTGGTGATTTTTTTGTGCTACCACGCGTTTGCATGATAAATTGATTAATTAATAACTTGGCTAATTAATTAATTAATTTCTATCATAAGGGATCATTCAGTTTGTGGCCTATCACCTACAACATCGGCTCCAAATCTAACTATGGGTAACACTATCGATGTTTTCGTCTGGGCATCTACAAATGGGGTGATGAAATCCCCAAAGAGATGTGACTACACCAGCAGTATGGAGCCCGAGTTCGGCTTAAAAAGGGTGTATATGTCATGCAATCCTTAATGAAGGGGAAAGACTTTTCCAAAGCACAGCAGATATATACATACATACATATATATATATATATATATATATATATGAAAGCAGATAAAGGTGCAGCGGAAATTAAATTTTGCTACCCTATGTTTGCATGTGAAGGAAATCTGTAAAGCATGTGAGGAAAGCGGTAAAGCCCCATGTAAGAATACCTCAAAGCCAGCCTTTCGAAAAAGGATTTTTTTTGGAAAAAGATTTTTGCTCTTTTGAAAATAGTCTACTAGGATATAGTAGAAGCCTTTTTTCAAAAGGAAAGCTCCGGAGGCCAATGCCAAGTTCTATGTTTTTGAAAGCCAATGTCCAAAGATTATGGTTTTATCAAAAACTCTAAAGGCTAAACTCTCATCATGTCCCTAGTGGAGTCACTAGTCTGTCAACGCCCGACCCAAAACAGAGAACTGGCGGGCCTTCGTCCGACCACCCACCGTGGCGATGCTCCTGCGCACGCGAGGCCCGCTGGAGGCCTTTCTCGATGACTGTGTGGTTGGTGGTAAGCGCGGAGCTTTGTGTGATTTCTCTCTCTCGGTGGAGGAAGGTAGGTCTACCTTTGGAGGTGTGGCAGGAATCTTGGCCAAATTTTAAAGGAATTACCAAAGGTAAGTGGAGTCGCCACCAATCATTGGGTTTTTCTAAGGTGTGATTGGTCACTTGTTTCTAGTTAATTTTATTACTAATCTTAGGTTTAGAAAAATGGCATTTTTCCTAATCTAATGTGGATGGCAAAAAATCTTGATTCTTAGGTCCGAAAGTTTGGTTACGTGTGGAGAAAGTGTTAGGCACCCCACAACAACTGTCCAAGGATAGTCCTTTGTTTTGGTAAAATCTTAATTTTCGAAGATTGGCAGTAAGAAACATGATTTTGGCATTGGTTTTTGGGGCTTCGCATGCATGGGGGCTTTGAGGTTTTTCTTTTGCATGGGTGTGGTCCCAATCTATGCTTTCCTAAGGCATTCGAGCAAAGTACCGGATTTCCACGGTGAAAATCCGACGAGATGTCACCTTACTTTCACAACGGAAATTAGGCATCACTATGACAATCACACCGGAAGGGGGGAGCGGATATATATATACATACATCATGCACAATGCAAGCACGCAGAGCAGGAAAGTAAATGCCTACATCCCTAAAGCATGGCCCAAAATATAAGTGTAGGAAAATAAACAGGGGTCGCCATACTCTAGAGATGAGGACGGTACATGGCATGATATACCTAATACAAACTATCTAAGAAAGAAAGGGAGGAGGAAGGAAGGGGTTTAACAGAGTACATAACCAAAGGGAAAGGCTAAACTCCTAAGTCTACTGAACATTGCCACTTGGCTTAACCATATGCTTGCATCTGTGCCCTTTTTGCTTGCGCCAGGGAGATTGTGCCCTAGCTCCAAGCGTCCTTGCTCCATATGTGTACATACAAAGGCAAAGACACAAAACCAACAGACAAGCAATGGAAAGAAGAGATGCAAAGATCATATGAAAAGGCATAAAGCAGATAAGCATGATAGGCATGGTGATCAGAGAAGCAAGGATACGAGCAAACAAGCGAAAAGGAAAACGAGTGAAAAAGCAAACAAAAGGTGGTGTCCACAGGGGACAAATATAGGTTTGGATCGGATGTCCATAGCTTCATTGTGTTGAAGCATGGACAACACACTAGCAAGCAAAACTCGTGCATAGGCATGTAAGCAAGCGTGTAAAGATGCATAGAAAGCCAACGGGTGGCACAAACAAGCATAGTAAGCATATCATCGCACGAAGCAGAAAAGGGGAAAGGTATGCACGAAGCAATCGGCATCATGGTGATGCATCCCAAATGGTTACATCCAAACAAGGCCTCATGGGCGTCGTACGTAACCACACAACCACAAACCCGTTAAAGGCGTCAAGCATGGCAAAGCCTTGAACGAAAGAGGCTAACACAAGCATAAAGCATAGAAGTAAGCAAGCATAGACATGTAAATAGGGGTGATCCAAACCCTTTGATATGGGCCAAGGTGTACGAACGATGACAAAGACCATAGGGTCTAGATCGGGTCCAAACTAATAGGCCAAAACACAAGAATGTCAATGTAACTTTTCAAAGATTACCTAGCCCTAAAACCTAAAACCTTGGAACACAGAACTAGTGTTTTGTTGTTTTGAAAAATGAAAACTATGAATACTTGACCAACTTGTCAACTGATAAACTTGAATTGAATCTTGAAATTTGAGGTGACTGAGAGGCTTCTTTATCTTAGTCTGAATCTGGGGTGAATTGAGAGGCTTCTCTATCTTGGAACCTAGGGCGATTGAGAGGCTTTTCTATCTCAATCTAGAACTGTGGCGATTAAGAGGCTTCTCTACCTTGATCTAAATGGGGAGGTAACCAAGAGACTTTTCTATCTTGGAACCTGGGGCGATTGAGAGGCTTCTTTATCTCAATCTTGAACTGTGACGACCAAAGGGCTTCTCTACCTTGATCTGAATGGGAGGTAACCAAAAGGTTCTTTATCTTGGAACCTGGGGCGATTGAGAGGCTTCTTTATCTCAATCTTGAAATGTGACAACCAAGGGGCTTCTCTATCTTAATCTGAATGGGAGGTAACCAAGAGGCTTTTCTATCTTGGAACGTGGGGCGATTGAGAGGCTTTTTTTTATCTCAATCTTGAACTGTGACAACCAAGGAGCTTCTCTACCTTAATCTGAATGGGAGGTAACCAAGAGGCTTCTCTATCTTGGAACCTAGGGTGATTGAGAGGCTTCTCTATCTCAATCTTGAACTGTGACGACCAAGGGGCTTTTCTACCTTGATCTGATTGGAGAGGTAACCAAGAAGCTTCTCTATCTTGGAACCTGGGGCGATTAAGAGGCTTCTCTATCTCAATCTTGAACTGTGACGATCAAGGAGCTTTTCTACCTTGATCTGAATGGGAGATAACCAAGAGGCTTCTCTATCTTGGGAACCTGAGGCGACTGAAAGGCTTCCCTATCTCAATCTTGAACTAAAACGACCAATGACCTTCTCTACCTTGATTTAAATGGGAGGTAACCAAGAGGCTTCTCTATCTTGGGAATTTGGGGCGATTGAGAGGCTTCTCTATCTCAATCTTGAACTGTGATGACTAAGGGGCTTATCTACCTTGATCTGAATGGAAGGTAACCAAGAGGCTTCTCTATCTTGGGAACCTGAGGCGATTAAGTGGCTTCTCTATCACAATCTTGAACTGTGGGGACTAAAGGGCTTCTCTACCTTGATCTAAATAGGAGGTAACCAAAAGGCTACTTTATCTTGGGAACCTAAGGCGATTGAGAGGCTTCTCTATCTCAATCTTGAAATATGACGACCAAGGGGCTTCTCTACCTTGATCTGAATGGAAGGCAACCAAGAGGCTTCTCTATCTTGGAACTTGGGGCGATTGAGAGTCTTTTCTATCTCAATCTAGAACAATGGTGACCAAGGGGCTTCTCTACCCTGATCTGAATGGGGAGGTAATGTCAACGCTGGGCCTCAATCGGAACGAAGCGAAAAAAAAAATCGTCGCTGTCATCAAGGGCCCTGTTAGAGGGTCCCTCTCGAAATGTGTATATATGGTGTTGTTCACACGGAGCTTCGGGCGCTCTCTCTCTCTCTCTCTCTCTTTCTCGATGGAGGAAGGAAGGTCTACCTTTGGCGTTATGGCAGGAATCTGGGCCAAATTTTAGGTGATTACCAAAGGTAAGTGGAGTCGCCACCAATCATTAGGTTTTTTCTAAGGTTGGTCACCTATTTCTAGTTGGCATTTTTCCTAATCTAATGTAGATGGCAAAAAATCTAGACTCTTAGGTCCGAAAATTTGGTTATGTGTGGGGAAGGTGTTAGGCACGCCACAACGCCTTTCAAAGGACATTCCTTTGTTTTGATAAAACCTTAATTTTCAAAAATTGACATTAAAAAACATGAAAAAAAATTCAAAATATTAAAAAACATCATCCAGGCTTCATTTCAAGCCGAAACGGGTCGGGATAGGCCAAAAAAGAGAAAAAAAAATTTTCTCGTTCGGAACCATTTTTTCCCGACCAGAGCTTGAGAATTCCCAAAAAAATTCAAAAACATCATCCTGGCTTCATTTCAAGCCGAAACGGATCAGGACAGACCGAAAAAGAGAAAAAAAAAATTTCTCGTTCGGAACCGTTTTTACCCGGTCTGAGCTAGAGAATTCCCAAAAAAATAGAAAAAAAATTCAAAAAATTAAAAAACATCATCCTGGCTTCATTTCAAGCTGAAACGGGTCGGGACAGGCCGAAAAAGAGGGAAAATGTTTTTCTTGTTCGGAACCATTTTTACCCAACCCGAGCAAGAGAATTCCCAAAAAATAGAAAAAAATTTTTTTTAAAAAAATCATCTTGGCTTCATTTCAAGCCGAAAAGGGTCGGGACAGACCGAAAAAGAAAAAAAAAAAATCTCGTTCGGAACCATTTTTTCCTGACCCGAGCTTGAGAATTCCCAAAAAAATATGAAAAAATTCAAAAAATTAAAAAACATCATCCTGGCTTCATTTAAAGCCGAAACGGGTCGGGACAGATCGAAAAAGAGATAAAAACAAATTTTCTCCTTCGGAACCGTTTTTACCCGACCCGAGCTAGAGAATTCCCAAAAAAATAGAAAAAAACTCAAAAAATTAAAAAATATCATCCTGGCTTCATTTAAAGCCGAAACGGGTCGGGATAGGCCGAAAAAGAGAAAAAAAAAAATTTCTCATTCGAAACCGTTTTTACCCGACCCGAGCTAGAGAATTCCAAAAAAAATACGAAAAAATTCAATAAATTAAAAAACATCATCCTAGCTTCATTTCAAGCCAAAACAGGTCAGAATAGATCGAAAAAGAGAGAGAAAAATTTCCTTGTTCGGAACCCTTTTTACCCAACCCGAGAGAGAGAATTTCGAAAAAAATAGAAAAAAATTTTCTCGTTCGAAACCGTTTTTACCCGACCCAAGCTAGAGAATTCCCAAAAAAATTCAAAAAAATTAAAATCATCATCCTGGCTTCATTTCAAGCCGAAATGGGTCGAGGCAAGCCGAAAGAGAAGAAAAAAAAATTTCTCGTTTGGAATCGTTTTTTCCAGACCCGAACTAGAGAATTCCCAAAAAATAGAAAAAAATTCAAAAAATTAAAAAACATCATCCTGGCTTCATTTAAAGCCGAAACGGGCCAGGACAGGCCGAAAAAAGAGATTAAAAAATTTTCTCGTTTGGAACCGTTTTTACCTAACCCGAGCTAGAGAATTCCCAAAAAAATAGAAAAAATTCAAAAAATTTAAAAACATCAGCCTAGCTTCATTTCAAGCCGAAACGGGTCGGGACAGGCCGAAAAAGAGAAAAAAAAAAAAAAAAATCTTGTTCGGAACCATTTTTTCTCGACTCGAGCTAGAGAATTCCCAAAAAATAGAAAAAAATTAAAAAACATCATCCTGGCTTCATTTAAAACCGAAACGGGTCAGGACAGACTGAAAAAGAGAGAAAAACTTTTTCTCGTTCGGAACCGCTTTTACCCGACACGAGCTAGAGAATACCAAAAAAAATAGAAAAAAAATTCAAAAAAATAAAAAACATCATCCTAGCTTCATTTCAAGCCGAAACGGGTCGGGACAGGCCAAAAAAGAGACAAAAAAAATTTCTTGTTCAGAACCGTTTTTACCTGACCTGTGCGAGAGAATTTCGAAAAAAAATAGCAAAAAAATTCAAAAAATTAAAAAACATCATCCCGGCATAATTTGAAGTTGAAACGGGTTGGGCAAGCCGAGAAAGACAGAAAAAAAAAAATTTCTCGTTCAGAACCGCTTTTGCCCAACCCAAGCCAGAGAATTCCCAAAAAAATAGAAAAAAATTTCAAAAAATTAAAAAACATCATCCTGGCTTCATTTCAAGCTGAAACGGGTCGAGAAAGGCCGAAAAAGAGAGAAAAAAAATTTCTCATTCGGAACCGTTTTTATCCGACCTGAGCGAGAGAATTCCGAAAGAAATAGCAAAAAAATTCAAAAAATTAAAAGACATCATCTTGGCTTCATTTCAAGCAGAAACAGGTCGGGACAGGCCGAAAAAGGGAGAAAAAATTTTTCTCATTCGGAATCGTTGTTACCAGACCCAAGCTAGAGAATTCCAAAAAAAATTCAAAAAATTGAAAAACATCATCCTGGCATAATTTGAAGCTGAAACGGGTTGGGAAGCCGAGAAAGACAGAAAAAAAAAAATTTCTCGTTCAGAACCGCTTTTGCCCAACCCAAGCCAGAGAATTCCCAAAAAAATAGAAAAAAATTTCAAAAAATTAAAAAACATCATCCTGGCTTCATTTCAAGCTGAAACGGGTCGAGAAAGGCCGAAAAAGAGAGAAAAAAAATTTCTCGTTCGGAACCGTTTTTATCCGACCTGAGCGAGAGAATTCCGAAAGAAATAGCAAAAAAATTCAAAAAATTAAAAGACATCATCTTGGCTTCATTTCAAGCAGAAACAGGTCGGGACAGGCCGAAAAAGGGAGAAAAAAATTTTCTCATTCGGAATCGTTGTTACCAGACCCAAGCTAGAGAATTCCAAAAAAAATTCAAAAAATTAAAAACCATCATCCTGGCTTCATTTCAAGCCGAAACGGGTCGGGACACGCCGAAAAAGAGAAAAAAAAAGTTTTTCTTGCTCAGAACCGTTTTTACCCGACCCGAGCGAGAGAATTCCCAAAAAAATAGAAAAAAAATTAAAAAACATCATCCTGGCTTCATTTCAAGCTGAAATTGGTCGGGACAAGCTGAAAAAGAGGAAAAAAAAAATTTTCTCTTTAAAAACTGTTTTTACCCGACCCGAGCTAGAGAATTCCCAAAAAAATAGAAAAAAAATTCAACAAATTAAAAAACATCACCCTGGCTTCATTTCAAGCCGAAACAGGTCGGCACATGCCGAAAAAGAGAGAAAATTTTTTTTTCGTTCGGAACCGTTTTTTAACAACCCGAGGTTTAGAATTACCAAAAGATTCAAAAACATCATCCTAGTTTCATTTCAAGCAGAAACAAGTCATGACAGGCCGAAAAAGAGAGAAATTTTTTTTCTCATTCGTAACCGTTTTTACCCGACCCGATGTAGAGAATTCCCAAAAAAACAGAAAAAAATTCAAAAAATTAAAAAACATCATCCTTGCTTCATTTCAACCCAAAACGGGTCGGGACAGACTAAAAAATGGAGAACATTTTTTTCTAGTTTGGAACCGTTTTAACCCTATCCGAGCTAGAGAATTCTGAAAAACAGGCAAAAAAATAAAAAATAAAAAACTAAAAAACATTATCCTGGCTCCATATCAAGCCGAAACGGGTCGGGACAAGCCGAAAAAGAGAAAAAAAAAATTTCTCGTTCGGAACCCTTTTTACCCGACCTAAGCTAGAGAATTCCGAAAAAAATAGCAAAAAAATTCAAAAAATTAAAAAACATAATCCTGGCTTCATTTCAAACCGAAAAAGAGAAAAAAAAAAAAAAATTTCTCATTCAAAACCGTTTTTTCTCGACCCGAGAGAGAGAATTCCCAAAAGAATAGAAAAAAATTCAAAAAATTAAAAAATATCATCCTGGCCTCATTTTAAATCGGAACGGGTCGGGACAGGCTGAAAAAGATAGAAAATATTTTTCTCGTTCAAAAACATTTTTACCGACCTGAGAAAGATAATTCAGAAAAAAATAGCAAAAAAATTAAAAAACGTCATCATGGCTTCATTTCAAGCCGAAACAGGTCGGGACAAGCCGAAAAAGAGAGAAAATACTTTCTCGTTCGGAATCGTTTTTACCCGACCTGAGTGAGAAAATTCCAAAAAAAATAGCAAAAAAATTCAAAAACATCATATTGGCTTCATTTCAAGCCGAAACTGGTCGGGACAAGTAGAAAAAGAGAAAAAAAAAAAATTTTCTCGTTAAGAACTGTTTTTACCCGACCCGAGCTAGAGAATTCCCAAAAAAATTGAAAAAAAACTCAAAAAATTAAAAAACATCATCCTGACTTCATTCCAAGCCGAAACGGGTCGGGACAGGCTGAAAAAGAGGTAAAAAATTTTTCTCATACGGATCCGTTTTTACGCGACCCGAGCTAGAGAATTCCCAAAAAAATTGAAAAAAAACTCAAAAAATTAATAAACATCATCCTGACTTCATTCCAAGCCGAAACGGGTTGGGACAGGCTGAAAAAGAAAGATTTTTTTTTTTTTTTTCGTTCGGAACCGTTTTTTAATGACCCAAGGTTGAGAATTCCCAAAAATATAGCAAAAAAAATTCAAAAACATCATCCTGGATTCATTTCATACAGAAACGGGTCGAGACTAGCCGAAAATGAGAGAAAATTTTTTTCTCATTCGAAACAATTTTTACCCGACCCGATCTAGAGAATTCCCAAAAAAATAGAAAAAAAATTCAAAAAATTAAAAAACATCATTCTTGCTTCATTTCAAGCCAAAACGGGTCGAGACAGGCCGAAAAAAAGAGAAAAAAATTTTCTCGTTTGGAACCGTTTTAGCCCTACCTGAGCTAGAGAATTCCAAAAAAAATAGCAAAAAAATTCAAAAAATTAAAAACATCAACCTGGCTTCATTGAAAACCGAAACGGGTCGGGACAAGCCAAAAAATACTGAAAAAAAATTTTCTCATTAGGAACCGTTTTTACCCGACTTGAGCTAGAGAATTACGAAAAAAGTAGCAAAAAAATTCAAAAAATTAAAAAACATCATCCTAGCTTCATTTCAAACCGAAAAAGAGAGAAACAAATTTTCTCATTCAAAACCGTTTTTTCCCAACCCGAGAGAGAGAATTGCCAAAAAAGTTAAAAAAAAAATTCAAAAACATCATCCTGGCTTAAATTTAAGCCGTAATGGGTCGGGACAGGCCGAAAAAGATAGAAAATATTTTTCTCATTCAGAAATGTCTTTACCGACCTGAGCAAGATAATTCCAAAAAAAAGTAAAAAATTTCAAGAAATTAAAAAACGTCATAATGGCTTCATTTCAAGCCAAAACGGATCGGGACCGGCCAAAAAAGAGAAAGAAAAAATTTCTCGTTTGGAACCATTTTTACCCGACCTGAGCGAGAGAATTCCGAAAAAAATTCAAAAAATTAAAAAACATCATCCTGACTACATTTCAAGCAGAAACGGGTTGGGACAGGTCGTAAAAGGGAGAAAAATATTTTCTCATTCAGAACCGTTCTTACCCGACCAGAGCAAGAGAATTCCAAAAAAAATAGAAAAAAAATTCAAAAAATTAATAAAACATCATCCTGGCTTTATTTCAAGCCGAAACAAGTCGAGACACGCAGAAAAAGAGAGAAAACAATTTTCTTGTTCGGAACCGTTTTTACCCAACCCGAGCGAGAGAATTCCGAAAAAGATAGTAAAAAAATTCAAAAAATTAAAAAACATCATCCTCGTTTCATTTCAACTAGAAACGGGTCGGAACAGGCTGAAAAATGGCGAAAATTTTTTCTCGTTCGCAACCGTCTTTACCCAACCCGAGCTAGAGGATTTGCGAAAACATTCAAAAAATTAAAAAACATCATCCTGGCTTCATGCCAAGCCGAAACGGGTCGGGACAGGCTGAAAAAGAGGAAAAAAAAATAATTCTCATACAGAACCGTTTTTACTCGACTCAAGCAAAAGAATTCCCAAAAAAATTCAAAAAAAATTCAAAAAATTAAAAAAATCATCCTGACTTCATTTCAAGCCGAAACGGGTCGATACTGGCCGAAAAAGAGAAAAAAAAAAAATTTCGTTCAGAACCGTTTTTTAACGACCCGAGGTTAAGAATTCCGACAAAAATAGCAAGAAAATTCAAAAACATCATCCTGGCTTCATTTCAAGCAGAAAGGGGTTGGGACAGGCTTGAAAAGAGAAAAAAAATTTCACATTCGAAACCAATTTTACCTGACCCGATCTATAGAATTACCAAAAAAAAGAAAAAAAAATTCAAAAAATTCAAAAACATCAACCTGACTTCATTTCCAGCCAAAACAAGTCGAGACAGGCCGAAAAAGAGAAAAAAAAAAAAAAAAAATTCTCGTTCGGAACCGTTTCAGCCCTACCAGAGCTAGAGAATTCCCAAAAAAATAGAAAAAAAACTAAAAAACATCATCCTGTCTTCATTTCAAGCCGAAACGGGTCGGGACAAGCCGAAAAAGAGAGGAAAAATTTTTCTCGTTCGGAATCGTTTTTACCCAACCAGAACTAGAGAATTCCGAAAAAAATAGCTAAAAAATACAAAAAATCAAAAAACATCATCCTAGCTTCATTTCAAGCCAAAAAAGATAGAAACAAATTTTCTCGTTCAAAATCGTTTTTTCCTGACTCTCGAGAGAGAGAATACCCAAAAAAATAGCAAAAAAATTCAAAAAATTAAAAAACATCATCCTAGCTATATTTTAAGCCGAAACAGGTCGGGACAGGCCGAAATGGATAGAAAATATTTTTCTCGTTCAGATACGTTTTTACTGACCTGAGTGAAATAATTCTGAAAAAAATAACAAAAAAATAAAAAACGTCATCCTGGCTTAATTTCAAGCCGAAACAGGTCAAGATAGGCTGAAAAAGAGAAAAAAAAAAATTTCTCGTTCGGAACGGTTTTTACCCGACCCGAGCTAGAGAATTCCCAAAAAAATAGAATAAAAATTCAAAAAATTAAAATACATCATCTTGGCTTCATTTCAAGCCGAAACGGGTCGAGAAAGGCTGAAAAAGAGAGAAAAAAAAAATTCTCATTCGGAATTGTTTTTACTCGACCCGAGCTAGAGAATTAAAAAAAAAATACAAAAAAAAAAAAATTAAAAAACATCAACCTCGCTTTATTTCAAGCCGAAATGGGTCGAGACACATCGAAAATGAGAAAAAAAAAATTTCTCGTTCGGAACCCTTTTTACTTAACTCGAGCGAGAGAATTACGAAAAAAATTGGAAAAAAATTCAAAAAATTAAAAAACATCATCCTGGCTAAATTTCAAGCCGAAATGGGTCCTGACAAGCTGAAAAAGAGGAAAAAAAAAAAATTCTCGTTCTGAACCGTTTTTACCCGACCCAAGCTAGAGAATTCCCAAAAAAATAGAAAAAAAAATTAAAAAATTAATAAACATCATCCTGGCTTCATTTCAAGCCAAAACTAGTCGGGACAAGCTGAAAAAGAGAGAAAAAAAATTTCTCGTTAAGAACTGTTCCAACCCGAGCTAGAGAATCCCCAAAAAAGTAGAAAAAATATTTCGTCCCGAATTCCGTTCCTACCCGACCTAGGATAGAAAATTCCCAAAAAAAATTGCAAAATAAGTAAAAAAATTAAAAAACATCATTCCGGCAATATTTCTATCCAAACCGGGTTGAGATAGGCCGAGAAAGAAAAAAAAATTCGTTCTGAATTCCGTTCCTACCCGACCAGAGCTAGAAAATTCCAAAAAGAATAGAAAAAAATTCAAAAAACTAAAAAACATCATTCCGGCAATATTTCTATCCAAACGGGGTAGATATAGGCTGAATAAGAGAGAAAAAAAAATTCATCCCGAATTCAGTTACTACCTGACCCGGGGCAGAAAATTCCTCAAAAAATAGCAACAAAATTCAAAAAATTAAAAAACATCTTTCCGGCAATATTTCTATCCAAACCAGGTTAAGATAGGCCAAGAAAGAGAGGAAAAAAAATTTGTTCCGAATTCGGTTTCTAACCGACCCGGGCTAAAAAATTCAAAAAAAAAAAGCAAAAAAATTAATAAACATCATTCTCGCATTATTTCTATCCAAACCAAGTTGAGACTGACCGAGAAAGAGAGAAAAAAATATTCGTTCGGAATTCCGTTCCAACCTGACCCGAGCAAGAAAATTCCAAAAATAATAGCAAAAAAATTCAAAAACATCATTCCCGCAATATTTCTATCCAAATTGGGTTGAGATAGGCCCAGAAAGAGAGAAAATAATATTCGTTTCGAATTTCGTTCCTACCCAACCCCGGCTAGAAAATTCCAAAAAAAAAAGTAACAAAAAAATTAAAAAACATCATTCTAGCATTATCTCTATCCAAACCACGATGATATAGGCCGAGAAAGAAAAAAAACAAAATTTAGTCTTGAATTCCGTTCCAACCCAACTCGGGCTAGAAAATTCCCAAAAAAATAGCTAAAAAATTCAAAAAATTAAAAAATTCATTCTGGCATTATTTCTATCCAAATCGGGTTGAGATAGGCATAGAAAGAGAGAAAAAAAATTTCTTCTCGAATTTCGTTACTACGAAACCCGAGCTAGAAAATTGCAAAAAAAAAATAGCAAAAAAATTCAAAAAACTAAAAAATATAATTCCAGCAATGCTTGGATCCAAACCGGGTTGAGATAGGCCGAGAAGGAGAGAAAAAAATATTCGTTCCGAATTCCGTTCCAACCCGACCATGGTTAGAAAAAAAAAAAAAAAAACAAAAAGCTAAGAAATTAAAAAAATTAAAAAACATCATTCCGGCATTATTTCTATCCAAACCGGGTTGAGATAAGTCAAGAAAGAGAGAAAAAAAATATTTGTTCCGAATTCCGTTCAAAACCGACCCGAGTTAGAAAATTCCAAAAAAAATAACTAAAAAATTAAAAAAAACGTCATTCCGGCAATATTTCTATCCAAACCGAGTTGAGATAGGCCGAGAAAAAGAAAAAAAATTTTCATTCCGAATTCCGTTCCAACTCGACCCGAGCTAGAAAATTCCAATAAAATAGCAAAAAAATTCAAAAAATTAAAAAACATCATTCCAGTATTATTTCTATCCAAACCAGGTTGTTATAGGCCGAGAAAGTGGAAAACAAATTTCGTCACGAATTCTGATACTACCTGACCCGGGGTAGAAAATTCCCCAAAAAATAGCAAAAAAATTCAAAAAATTAAAAAACATCTTTCCGGCAATATTTCTATCCAAACCGGGTTGAGATAGGCCGAGAAAGAGAAAAAAAAAATTTGTTCCGAATTCGGTATCTAACCGACCTAGGCAAAAAAATTCACAAAAAAAAGCAAAAAAATAAAAAAACATCATTCTCCCATTATATCTACCCAAACCGAGTTGAGACTGACCGAGAAAGAGAAAAAAAATATTCGATCGAAATTCCGTTCCAGCCCGACCCGAGCTAGAAAATTCCAAAAAAAAATAGCAAAGAAATTCAAAGAATTAAAAAACATCATTCCCGCAATATTTCTATCCAAACCGGGTTGAGAAAGGCCCAGAAAGAGAGAACAAAATATTCGTTCCGAATTTCGATCCTACCCGACCCCGGCTAGAAAATTCGAAAAAAAAATAGCAAAAAAATACAAAAAATTAAAAAACTTCATTCCAGCATTACCTCTATCCAAACCAGGTTGATATAGGCTGAGAAAGAAAAAAAAATTTTGTCCCGAATTCCGTTCCGACCCGACTCGGGCTAGAAAAATCCCAAAAAAATAGTAAAAAAATTCAAAAAAACATCATTCCAGCATTATTTCTATCCAAATCGGGTTGAGATAGGCCGAGAAAGAGAGAAAACAATTTTCATCTCGAATTTCGTTCCTACGCAACCCGAGCTAGAAAATTCCTAAAAAAATAGCAAAAAAATTCAAGAAATTAAAAAACATCATTTCGGCAATATTTCTATCCAAAACAGGTTGAGATAGGCCGAGGAAGAGAAAAAAAAATATTCGTTCCAAATTCCGTTCCAACCCGACCATGGCTAGAAAATTCCAAAAAAATAGCTAAAAAATTCAAAATATTAAAAAAACATCATTCCGGCAATATTTCTATCCTAATCGGGCTAAGATAGGGAAAAAAAGAGGGAAAAAATTTTCCGTTCCGAAATCCGTACCTACACGGCCCGGGTTAGAAAATTAAAAAAAAAAATAGCAAAAAAAATTCAAAAAATTAAAAAACATAATTCCGGCATTATTTCTATCCAAACTGGGTTGATATGGGTAGAGAAAGAAAAAAAAATTTAGTCCCGAATTCCGTTCCCACCCGACCCGGGCTATAAAATTCCCAAAAAAATAGCAAAAAAATTCAAAAAATTAAAAAACTTCATTCTGGCATTATTTCTATAGAAATCGGGTTGAGATAGGCCGAGAAAGAGAGGAAACAATTTACGTCTCGAATTTCGTTCCTACGCAACCTGAGCTAGAAAATTCCAAAAAAAATAGCAAAAAAATTCAAAAAACTGAAAAACATCATTCCAGCAATATTTCTATCCAAACCGGGTTGAGATAGGCCGAGAAAGAGAGAAAAAAATATTTATTCTGAATTCCGTTCAAAACTGTCCTGAGCTAGAAAACTCCAAAAAAAAAAAAAGCTAAAAAATTCAAAAAATTAGAAAAACATTATTCCAGCAATATTTCTACCCTATCCGGGCTGAGATAGGCCGAAAAAAAGGGAAAAAATTTTCCATTCCGAAATCCGTTCCTACCCAACCCGGGCTAAAAAATTCAACACAAAAAAAAGCGAAAAAATTCAAAAAATTAAAAACATAATTCCGGCATTATTTCTATCCAAACCGGGTTGATATAGGCCGAGAAAGAGAAAAAAACATTTTCGTCCCAAATTTCGTTACTACTTGACCCGGGCTAGAAAATTCCCAAAAAAAATAGCAAAAAAATTCAAAAAACTAAAAAACATCATTCCAGCAATATTTCTATCCAAATCGGGTTGAGATAGGCCGAGAAAGAGAAAAAAAAAAAATTTTCCTTCCGGATTCCGTTCCAACCCGACCCGAGCTAGAAAATTGAAAAAAAAAAATAGCAAAAAAGTTAAAAAACATCATTCTCACAATATTTCTATCCAAACAGGGTTGAAATTGGCCTAGAAAGACATAAAAAAATATTCGTTTTGAATTCCGTTCTAACTCGACCCGAGCTAGAAAATTCCAAAAAAAATAGCAAAAAAATTCAAAAAATTTAAAAACATCATTTTTATAATATTTCTATCCAAATCGGGCATAGATAGACCAAGAAAGAAAAAAAAATTTCGTTCAGAATTCCGTTCCTACCCAACCCGGGTTGGAAAATTCCAAAAAAAATTCAAAATATTTAAAAACATCATTCCGACATTATTTCTATCCAAACCGGGTTGATATAGGCGAAGAAAGTGAAAAAAAAAAAAAATTAGTCCTGAATTCCGTTCCTACCCGAACCGGGCTAGAAAATTCACACAAAAATAGCAAAAAAAATGAAAAAATTAAAGAACATCATTCTGGCATTATTTCTATTGAAATCGGGTTGAGATAGGCCTAGAAAGAGAAAAAAAAAATTTCATTACGAATTCCGATCCTACCAGACCCGGGCTAGAAAATTCAAAAAAAAAAAAAAAGCAAAAAAATTCAAAAAATTAATAAACATCATTCTACATTATTTCTATCCAAACCGGGTTGAAATTAGCCAAGAAAGAGAGAAAAAAAATATTTCTTCCGAATTCAATTCCAAACTGACCTGAGCTAGAAAATTAAAAAAAAAAAATAGCAAAAAAATTCAAAAAAATAAAAACATCATTCCGGAAATATTTCTATCCAAACCGGCTTGAGAGAGGCTCGGAAAGAGAAAAAGAAAATTCGTTCCGAATTCCGTACCTACCCGACTTGGGCTAGAAAATTCCAAAAAAAAATTCAAAAAATTAAAAAACATAATTCCGGCAATATTTCTATCTAAACCGGGTTGATATAGCCCGAGAAAAAAAAAATTTCATCCCGAATTCCGTTCCTACCTGACCCGGGCTAGAAAATTCCAAAACAAATAGCAAAAAAATTAAAAAACATCATTCCGGCATTATTTCTATCCAAACCGGGTAGATATAAGCCAAGAAAGAAAAAAAAAAATTTAGTCCCGAATTCTGTTACTACCTGACCCGAGGTTGAAAATTCTTCAAAAAATAGCAAAAAAATTCAGAAAATGAAAAAAACATCTTTCGAGCAATATTTTTATCCAAACCGAGTTGAGATAGGGCAAAAAAGTGAGAAAAAAATATTCGTTCCAATTCCATTGCAACACGACCCGGGCACCAAACCGGCTCGGGCTAGAAAATTCCAAAAAAAAATAGCAAAAAAATTCAAAAGCATCATTCCGACAATATTTTTATCCATACTGGGTTGAGAAAGACTGAGAAAGAGAGAAAAAAAATTTCGTTCCGAATTCAATTCCTACCCGACCTGTGCTAGAAAATTCCCAAAAAAGTAGCAAAAAAATTCAAAAACACAATTCCGGCATTATTTCTACCCAAACCGGGTTGATATAGGCCGAGAAAGAGAAAAAAAAAAATTTCATCCTGTATTCCGTTCCTAACCGACCCGGCCTAGAAAATACTCAAAAAAATAAATAAATAATTCAAAAAAACAAAACACATCATTCTGACATTATTTCTATCCAAACCGGGTTGAGAAAGGCCAAGAAAGAGAAATAAAAAATTTTCTTCCCAATTTCCATTTCCAACCAACCCAGGTTAGAAAATTCCAAAAAAAATCAAAAAATTAAAAAACTTCCTTCTAGCGTTATTTCTATCCAAATCGGGCTGAGATAGGTCGAGAAAGAAAAAAAAAATTCGTCCAGAATTACGTTCCTACCCAATCCGTGCTAGAAAATTCCAAAAAAATAGCAAAAAAATTCAAACAATTAAAAAAAAACATAATTCTCGCATTATTTCTATCCAAACCGGGTTGAGATAGGCCGAGAAAGAGAGAAAAGAATATTCGTTCTGAATTCCAATCCAACCTGAACCGAGCTAGAAAATTCCAAAAAAGAAAGCAAAAAAATTCAAAAAATTAAAAAACTACATTCCGGCATTATTTCTATCCAAACCGGATTGAGATAGGCCGAGAAAGGGAAAAAAATATTTTCATCCCGAATTCAGTTCCTGCTTTACCCGGGCTAGAAAATTCAAAAAAAAAATTCAAATAATTAAAAAACATCATTCTGGCATTATTTCTATCCAAACGGAGTTGAAATAGGGCGAGAAAGAGAAAAAAAATTTCACCCCGAATATCGTTCCAACCCGACCAGGGCCAGAAAATTCCCAAAAAAATAGCAAAAAAATTCAAAAAATTAAAAACATCATTCCGGAAAAATTTCTATCCAAACAAGGGTAAGATAGGTCAAGAAAGAGAAAAAAAAATTTTCGTTCTGAATTTCGTTCCGATCCGACCAGGCCTAGAAAATTCCAAAAAATCCAAAAATATCATTACAGCAATATTTCTATCCAAACTGGGTTGATATAGGCCGAGAAAGAGAAAAAAAAAAAATTTAGTCCCGTATTCCGTTCCTACCAGACCCGAGCTAGAAAATTCCCAAAAAAATTCAAAAATGTGAAAAACTTCATTCTGGAATTATTTCTATCCAAATCGGTAGAGATAGGCCGAGAAAGAAAAAAAAAAAAAAATTCGTCTCGAATTCCGTTCGTACACGACCCAAATTAGAAAATTCCGAAAAAAATAGCAAAATAATTCAAAAAAATTTAAAAATCTCATTCTGGAATTATTTCTATCCAAATCGGGTTGAGATAGGCCGTGAAAGAGAGGAAAAATTTTCGTCTCAAATTCCGTTCCTACACGATCTGGGCAAGAAAATTCCAAAAAAAATCGCAAAAAAATTCATAATATTAAAAAACATCATTCCGGCAATATTTCTATCCAAACCGAGTTGAGATAGACCGAGAAAAAGAAAAAAAAATTCGAACCGAATTCCGTTACTACCAGACCCGAGCTAGAAATTTCCAAAAAAAAATAGCAAAAAAATTCAAAAAATTAAAAAACATCATTCCGGCAATATTTCTATCCAACCGGGCGGAGAAAGGCCAAGAAAGAGAGAAAAAAAAAATTTCGTCCCGAATTCCGTTCCTACCTGACCCGGGATAGAAAATTCCAAAAAAAAAATCAAAAAAATTCAAAAAATTAAAAAACATCATTCCAGCATTATTTCAATCCAAACCGGGTTGATATAGGCCGAGAAAGAGAAAGAAAACAAATTTTCGTCCCGAATTCTGTTCCTACCCCACCCGGACGAGAAAATTCCAAAAAAAATTGCAAAAAAGTTCAAAAAATTAAAAAATATCATTCTCGCATTATTCCTATCCAAACCAGTTTGAGATAGGCCGAGAAAGAGAGAATAAAATATTTGTTCCGAATTTCGTTCCAATCCGACCAGTGCTAGAAAATTCCAAAAAAAAATAGCAAAAAAATTTCAAAAATTAAAAAAAATCATTCTGGCAATATTTCTATCCAAACCAAGTTGAGATAGGCTGAGAAAGAAAAAAAGAAATATTCGTTCCAAATTCCGTTCCAACCCGACCCGGGTTATAAAATTCCAAAAAAAATTGCAACAAAATTCAAAAAATTAAAAACATCATCCCGGCAATATTTCTCTCCAAACCGGGCTGAGATAGGCCGAGAAAGAAAAATAAATAAATAAATCGTTCCAAATTCTGTTCCTACCCGGCCTGGGCTACAAAATTCCAAAAAAAATAGCAAAAAAATCCAAAAAATTAAAAAATTTCATTCTAGCATTATTTCTATCCAAATCGGGTTGAGATAGGCTGAGAAAGAGAAAAAAAAAAAATTTTCTTCCCGAATTCAGTTCCAACCCAACCCGAGCTAGAAAATTCCAAAAAAAAATAGCAAAACAATTCAAAAAATTAAAAAACTTCATTCTGACATTGTTCCTATCCAAATCGGGTTGAGATAGGTAGAGAAATTGAGAAAAAAAAATTTCATCCCGAACTCCATTCGTACCTGACTTGGGCTAGAAAATTCCAAAAAAAAAATAGCAAAAAAATTAAAAAAATTAAAAAATTTCATTATGGCATTATTTCTCTCCAAACAGAGTTGATATAGGCCAAGAAAGAGAAAAAAAATTTTCTTCCCGAATTCCATTCCTACTCGACCCAGGCTAGAAAATTTCAAAAAAAATAGCAAAAAAAATTAAAAAATTGAAAAACTTCATTCTGGCATTATTTCTATCCAAATCGGGTTGAGATAGGCCGAGAAAGGGAAAAAATTTTCGTCCTGAATTCCGATCTTACCCGACTCGGGTTAGAAAATTCCCAAAAAAATAGCAAAAAATTAAAAAAGTTCATTCTGGCATTATTTCTATCCAAATCGGTTTGAAAAAGGCCGAGAAAGAGAGAAAAAAAATTTCATCCTGAATTCTGTTCCTACCCGACCCAGGCTAGAAAATTCCAGAAAAAATTGTAAAAAAATTCAAAAAATTAAAAAATATCATTCCGGCAATATTTCTATCCAATCAGGCTGAGATAGGCTGAGAAAAAATTTCGTTCCGAATTTCGTTCCTACCCGACCCATGCTATAAAATTCCAAAAAAAATATTAAAAAAATTCAAAAAATTAAAAAACATCATTCCGCCAATATTTCTATCCAACCGGGTTGAGATAGGCCAAGAAAGAGAGAAAAAATTTGGTTCCGAATTTCGTTCCTACCCGACCCGGGCTAGAAAATACCAAAAGAAAAATTCAAAAAATTAAAAAACATCATTCCGGCTTTATTTCAATCCAAACCAGGTTGAGAAAGGCCGAGAAGGAGAAAAAAAAAAAATTCGCTCAGAATTCTGTTCCTACCCGACCAGGGCTGGTAAATTCCCAAAAAAAATCAAAAAACATCATTCCTGCAATATTTCTATCCAATTCGGGCTGAGATAGGATGATAAAGAGAAGAAAAAAAAATTTCGTCCCGAATTCAGTTCCTACCCGACCCGGGCTAGAAAATTTCAAAAAAAATAGCAAAAAAATTCAAAAAATTAAAAAACATCATTCTAGCAATATTTCTATCCAAATCGGTTTGAAATAGGTAGGGATAGCAATTTAGATCCAACCTGCAGATGCCCGGCCTAGCCCGACCTTAATGGGCCGAATTTTACCCGGTCCGATAAAGAATAGGGCCAGGTATGGATTTTTAAAAAAAACCCGAAGCGGGTCCGGGTCAGGTCCGGGTTTTATCAAAAAAACCAGAAACCCGACCCGTATAAAACCCGGTTATATATATATAATTACTAAATTATCCTCACATATATATAGTTAAAAACCCTAAACTTTTCTACTCCTCTCCTCATTTCAGGCTTTCAACTCACACCTTCGCCTCTCCCTCTTCATCTCTCAGCTCTCCACACACACGGCCACAAGCAGACCGAGTCCTCTGCCCCTCTCATCTTCCTCACGTCGTCGCTGCACAGGCTTTACCCATGCCGCCGCCGCACAAGGTCTCTACTCTCTCAATTCCATTTCGTCCTTGCCGTCGCCGATCTCGCACAGACGGCACAGTCCTCTACCCCTCTCATCTAACTCGCCCATGGCCACAAGCGTGACACGGCCTCACTCCACCTCATTCTCCATTTTTTTTCTTTTTTCTTTTTTTTTTCTGGGTTCAGTTCGCCTCAATCATGTGATTTCGTGTTTGTGTTTATGATTTCCGAAAGAGAAAAATGAAAATCATAGATCTGAAATTTATGTTTGGTTTGTGATTTTGTAAGGGAAAATCGTAGATCTGAAATCTGTGTTTGTGATTTCTGTGTTTATGTTTGTTATTGTGTTTGGATTTATGTTTGTGTTTGTGATTTTGGGCCGAAAAATCCTAAATCAAAATTTTTGTTTCTGATTCTCTCTCAAAAAAAAAAAATTTTGTTTTTCATTTTGGGCAGGACTGGTCATAAGGGACAGGGCCCGCGAGGCCCGTGGGGGCGGGTCCGGGTCCCGGAAAAAAAATCCGTTTAGTAAACAGGTCGGGTTCGAGCCGCGGGTCTTGGCCCGAGGGTCGGGTCCTGGTATGAAAAAACCCGGCCCGAACCCGACCCGTTGCCATTCCTAGAAGTAGGGCGAGAAAGAGAAAAAAAATATTTTCGTCCCAAATTCCGTTCCTACCCGACCCTGACTAGAAAATTCCCAAAAAAAAAGCAAAACAATTCACAAAATTAAAAAATTTCATTCTAGCATTAATTCTATCCAAATCGGGTAGAGATAGGCCGAGCAAGAGAAAAAAAAATTTTCGTCCCGAATTCCTTTCCTACCCGACCTAGGTTAGAAAATTACAAAAAAAATAACAAAAAAATTCAAAAAATTAAAAAACTTCATTCCGGCATTATTTCTATCTAAACCGGGCTGAGATAGGCCGAGAATATGAGAAAAATTTTAGTCCCGAATTTCGTTCCTATCCGACCCTAGCTAGAAAAATCCAAAAAAAAATAGAAACCAAATTCAAAAACTTCATTCCAGCATTATTTTTATTCGAATCGGGTTGAGATAGACAGAGAAAAAGAGAAAAAAAAAAATTTAGTCCCGAATTTTGTTCCAATCCGACCTTCGCTGAAAAATTCCTAAAAAAATGGCAAAAAAATTCAAAAAATTAAAAAACTTCATTCAGGCATTATTTCTATCCAATCCGGGTTGAGATAAGCCGAGAAAAAGAGAAAAAAATTTCAGTCCCGAATTTCGTTCATATCCGACCCTAGCTAGAAAATTCCAAACAAAATAGCAAAAAAATTAAAAAACTTCATTCCAGCATTATTTTTATCCAAACTGGCTTGAGATAGGCCTATAAAGAGAGAAAAAAAATTTAGTCCCGAATTCCGTTCTATCCAACCCTTGCCAGAAAATTCAAAAAAAGTGGCAAAAAAATTCAAAAAATTAAAAAACTTCATTCAAGCATTATTTCTATCCAAATCGGGTTGAGATAGGCCCAGAAAAAGAGAAAACATTTAGCCCCAAATTCCATTCTTGTTCGACCCTAGCTAGAAAATTCAAAACAAAATAGCAAAAAAATTCAAAAAATTTAAAAATGTCATTCAGGCATTATTTTTATCCAAATCGGGTTGAGATAGGCCTAGTAAGAGAGAAAAAAAAAAAATTTAGTCCCGAATTTCGTTCCTATCCGACCATAGCTAGAAAATTCCAAAAAACATGGCAAAAAATTTCAAAAAATTAAAAAACTTAATTCCGGCATTATTTCTATCGAAACCGGGTTGAGATAGGCCGAGAAAGAGAAAAAAATTTTAGTCACGAATTCCATTCTTGTCCGTTCCTAACTTGAAAACTCCAAAAAAAAATGGCAAAAAAATTAAAAAAATTAAAAAACATCATTCCAGCATTATTTCTGTCCAAGCCGGGCAGAGATAGGCCGAGAAAGAAAGAAAAAAAATTTTGTACCGAATTCCGTTCCTATCCGACCATAGCTAGAAAATTCCAAAAAAAATGGCATAAAAATTCAAAAAATAAAAAAACTTCATTCCAGCATTATTTTGATCCAAACCAGGTTTGAGATAGGTAGAGAAAGAGAAAAAAAAAAATTTTAGTCCCGAATTCAATTCCAACCCGCCCTGGGCTAGAAAATTTCAAAAAAATTCAAAAAAAATTCAAAAAACTATTAAACATAATTCCGACAAAATTTCCATCCATACCGGGTTGAGATAGACCGAGAAAGACAAAAAAAAAAAAAAAAAAAAAAAAAAATCGTCCCAATTTTAGTTCCAATCAGACCCGGGCAAGAAAATTCCAAAAAAAAAAGCAAAAAAATTCAAAAAATTAAAAAACTTCATTTCAGCATTATTTCTATCCAAACTGGGCTAAGATAGGCCAAGAAATAGAGAAAAAAATATTAGTCCTGAATTCCGTTCCTATCCGATCCTAACTAGAAAATTCCAAAAAATAAAAATAAATAAATTCAAAAAATTAAAAAACTTCATTCCGGCAATATTTCTATCCATACCGGGTTAAGGTACACCGAGAAAAAGAGAAAAAAAATTTAATCCCGAATTCTGTTCCAATCCGACCCTAGCTAGAAAATTCCAAAAAAAATGGCAAAAAAATTCAAAAAATTAAAAAACTTCATTCCGGCATTATTTCTATCTAAACCGGGTTGACATAGGCCAAAAAAAAGAGAAAAAAATTTTGGTCCTGAATTTTGTTCCTATCTGACCCTAGCTAGAAAATTCCAAAAAAAATGCAAAATTATTCAAAAAATTAAAAAACTTCATTCTGGCATTATTTCTATCCAAACCGGGCTGAGATAGGCCGAGAAAGAGAGAAAAAAATATTTGTCTTGAATTCCGTTTCTATCCGACCCTAGCTAGATAATTCCAACAAAAATGGTAAAAAAACTCAAAAAATTAAAAAATTTCATTCCGGCATTATTTCTATCCAAACCGGGTTGGGATAGGCCAAGAAATAGAGAGAAAAAATTTAGACCCGAATTCCGTTCCTATCCGACCCTAGCTTGAAATTGCAACAAATTAAAAAACTCCATTCCGGCATTATTTCAATCCAAACCGGGTTGAGATAGGCCAAGAAAGAGAGAAAAAAATTTTAGTCCCGAATTCCGTTCCAATCCGACCGTAGCTTGAAAATTCCAAAAAAAAAGGCAAAAAATTTCAAAAAAATTAAAAAACTTCATTCTGGCATTATTTCTATCCAAGACGGGCTGAGATAGGCCGAGAAAGAGAAAAAAAAAAAAATTAAGCCTCGAATTCCATTCCTATCCGACTCTAACTTGAAAATTGAAAAAAAAATGGCAAAAAAATTCAAAAAATTAAAAAACTTCATTCTGGCATTATTTCTATTCAAACCGGGTTGAGATAGGCCGAGAAATGAAAAAAAAAAATTTAGTTCCGAATTCAGTTCCTTTCCGACCCTAGCTTGAAAATTCCAAAAAAATAGAAAAAAAATTCAAAAAACTACAAAACTTCATTCCGGTAATATTTTTATCCAAACTGGTTTGAGATAGGCCAAGTAAAAGAGAAAAAAATTTTAGTCATGAATTCCATTCCTATCCGACCCTCGTAAAAAATTCCAAAAAAAATAGAAAAAAATTCAAAAAACTAAAAAACTTCATTTCGGCAATATTTCTATCCAAACTGGGTTTAGATAGGCCAAGTAAGAGAGAAAAATTTTAGATCCGAATTCCGTTCCTATCCGACCCCAACTTGAAAATACCAAAAATAATGGCAAAAAAAGTCAAAAAATTCAAAAACTTCATTCCGGCATTATTTCTATCCAAACCGGGCTGAGATAGGCTGAGAAAAAGAGAAAAAAAATTTAACCCTAGAATTCCGTCCCTTTCCGACCCTAACAAGAAAATTCCAAAAAAAATAGAAAAAAAAAATTCAAAAAACTACAAAACTTCATTCCGGCAATATTTTTATCCAGACCTGGTTGAGATAGGCCAAGGTAAGAATAAAATTTTAGTCCCGAATTCCGTTCCTATCCGACTCCAATATGAAAATTCCAAAAAAAATGGCAAAAAAATTCAAAAAATTAAAAAACTTCATTACGGCGTTATTTCTATCCAAACCGGGTTATGATCAGCCAAGAAAGAGAGAAAATAATTTTAGTTCCGAATTCCGTTCCTATCCGACCCTAACTAGAAAATTCCAAAAAAAATGGCAAAAAAATTAAAAAAATTAAAAAATTTCATTCCGGTATTATTTTTATCCAAATCAGGCTGAGATAGACCTCGAAAGAGACAAAAAAATTTTAGTCCCGAATTCCGTTCCTACCCGACTCGGGCTGGAAAATTCCAAAAAAAAAATCGAAATATTAAAAAACATCATTCCGACATTATTTCTATCAAAACCGGGTTGAGATAGGCCTAGAAAGAGGGAAAAAAATTTTCGTTACAAATTCCGATCTTACCAGACCCGGGCTAGAAAATTCAAAAAAAAAAAAAGCAAAAAAATTAATAATCATCATTCTGCATTATTTCTATCCAAACCGGGTTGAGATTGGCCAAGACAGAGAGAAAAAAAATATTTCTTCCGAATTCAATTCCAAACTAAACTGAGCTAGAAAATTAAAAAAAAAAAAGCAAAAAAATTCAAGAAATTAAAAAACATAATTCCGGCAATATTTCTATCTAAACCGGGTTGATATAGCCCGAGAAAGAAAAAAAAAAAATTCATCCCGAATTCCGTTCCTACCTGACTTGGGCTAGAAAATTCCAAAACAAATAGCAAAAAAATTAAAAAACATCATTCCGGCATTATTTCTATCCAAACCGGGTTGATATAGGCTAAGAAAGAAAAAAAAAATTCGTCTCGAATTCTGTTACTACCTGACCCGTGGTAGAAAATTCCTCAAAAAATAGCAAAAAAATGAAAAAAATGAAAAAAAAAAACATCTTTCCGGCTATATTTTTATCCAAACTGGGTTGAGATAGGGAGAAAAAGTGAGAAAAAAATTTTCATCCCAATTTTAGTTCCAATCAGACCCGGGCAAGAAAATTCCAAAAAAACAGGCAAAAATATTCAAAAAATTAAAAAACTTCATTCCGACTTTATTTCTATCCAAATCGGGCTGAGATAGGCCTAGAGAGAAAACAATTTTAGTCCCAACTTCCAAAACCTACCCAACCCGGGCTAGAAAATTCGAAAAGAAAAATTCAAAAAATTAAAAAACAACATTCCGGCGTTATTTCAACCCAAACCGGGTTGAGAAAGGCCGAGAAGGAGAAAAAAAAAGTTTCGCTCCGAATTCAGTTCCTACCCGACCCGGGCTTGAAAATTCCCAAAAAAATAGCAAAAAAAATCAAAAAAGATCAATCCTGCAATATTTCTATCCAATCCGGGCTGAGATAGGCCGATAAAGAGAAAAAAAAAAATTTCGTACCGAATTCAGTTCCTACCTGACCTGGGCAGGAAAATTCCAAAAAACATAGCCAAAAAATCCAAAAAATTAAAAAACATCATTCCGGCAATATTTCTATCCAAACCAGATTTGAGATAGGCCGAAAAAGAGAAAAAAAAATTACTTCCCGAATTCCATTCTAACCCAACCCGGGTTAGAAAATTCCAAAAAAATAGCAAAAAAATTCAAAAAATTAAAAAACTTCATTCTGGCAATATATCTATCCAAATCGGGTTGAGATAGGCCGAGAAAGAGAAAAAACATTTCGTCCTGAATTCCGTTCGTACCCGACCCGGGCTAGAAAATTCCCAGAAATGAACCAAAAAAATTCAAAAAATTAAAAAACATCATTCTGGCAATATTTCTATCCAAATCGGTTTGAAATAGGGCGTGAATTTGCAAAAAAAAATATTTTCGCCCCAAATTCCGTTCCTACCCGACCCTGACTAGAATATTCCCAAAAAAATAGCAAAAAAATTAAAAAAATGAAAAAAAATTCATTTTGGCATTATTTCTATCCAAATCGGGTAGAGATAGGCCGACAAAGTGAAAAGAAAAATTTCGTCCAAAATTCCGTTCCTACCCGACCCGGGTTAGAAAATTACAAAAAGAATAACAAAAAATTAAAAAACTTCGTTCCGGCATTATTTCTATCCAAACCGGGCTGAGATAGGCCGAGAATAAGAGAAAAATTTTAGTCCCGAATTCCGTTCCTATCCGACCCTAACTAGAAAAATCCAAAAAAAATAGAAAAAAATTCAAAAACTTCATTCCAGCATTATTTTTATTCGAACCGGGTTGATATAGGCATAGAAGGAGAGAAAAAAATTTTAGTCCCGACTTTCGTTCCTGTCCGACCCTAACTAGAAAATTCCAAAAAAAGGGCAAAAAGTTTCAAATAATTAAAAATCTTCATTCCGGCATTATTTCTATCCAAACCAGGTTGAGATAGGCCGAGAAAAAGAGAAAAAAAATTCAGTCCTGAATTATGTTATTATCCGACCCTTGCTAGAAAATTCAAAACAAAATAGCAAAAAAATTCAAAAAATTAAAAAACTTCATTGCAGCATTATTTTTATCCAAACGGGGTTGAGATAGGCTTATAAAGAGAGAAAAAAATTTAAGTCCCGAATTTCGTTCCTATCCGACCCGAGTTAGAAAATTACAAAAAAATTAACAAACTTCGTTCCGGCATTATTTCTATCCAAACCGGGCTGAGATAGGCCGAGAATAAGAGAAAAATTTTAGTCCCGAATTCCGTTCCTATCCGACCCTAACTAGAAAAATCCAAAAAAAATAGAAAAAAATTCAAAAACTTCATTCCAGCATTATTTTTATTCGAACCGGGTTGATATAGGCATAGAAGGAGAGAAAGAAATTTTAGTCCCGACTTTCGTTCCTATCCGACCCTAACTAGAAAATTCCAAAAAAAGGGCAAAAAGTTTCAAATAATTAAAAATCTTCATTCCGGCATTATTTCTATCCAAACCAGGTTGAGATAGGCCGAGAAAAAGAGAAAAAAAATTCAGTCCTGAATTATGTTATTATCCGACCCTTGCTAGAAAATTCAAAACAAAATAGCAAAAAAATTCAAAAAATTAAAAAACTTCATTGCAGCATTATTTTTGTCCAAACGGGGTTGAGATAGGCTTATAAAGAGAGAAAAAAATTTAAGTCCCGAATTCCGTTCCTATCCGACCCGAGTTAGAAAATTACAAAAAAAATAACAAAAAATTAACAAACTTCGTTCCGGCATTATTTCTATCCAAACCGGGCTGAGATAGGCCGAGAATAAGAGAAAAATTTTAGTCCCGAATTCCGTTCCTGTCCGACCCTAGCTAGAAAAATCCAAAAAAAATAGAAAACAAATTCAAAAACTTCATTCCAGCGTTATTTTTATTCGAACCGGGTTGATATAGGCATAGAAGGAGAGAAAAAAATTTTAGTCCCGACTTTCGTTCCTATCCGACCCTAACTAGAAAATTCCAAAAAAAGGGCAAAAAGTTTCAAATAATTAAAAAACTTCGTTCAAGCATTGTTTCTATCCAAATCGGGTTGAGATAGGCCCAGAAAAAGAGAAAGAAATTTTAGGCCCAAATTCCGTTCTTATCCGACCCTAGCTAGAAAATTCAAAACAAAATAGCAAAAAAATTAAAAAACGTCATTCAGGCATTATTTTTATCCAAACCGGATTGAGATAGGCCTAGTAAGAGAGAAAAATAAAATTTAGTCCCGAATTCTGTTCCTATCCAACCCTACCTAGAAAATTCAAAAAAATGGCAAAAAATTTCGAAAAATTAAAAAACTTCATTCTGGCATTATTTCTATCCAAGCCGGGTAGAGATAGGCCTAGAAAGACAAAAAAAAAAAAATTTAGAACCGAATTCCGTTCCTATCCGACCCTAGACTGAAAATTCCAAAAAAAATGGCAAAAAAATTCAAAAAATTAAAAAACTTCATTCTGGCCATATTTCTATCCAACCGGGTTGAGGAAGGCCGAGAAAGAGAAAAAAAATTTTAGTCCCGAATTCAGTTCCTATCCGAACCTGGCTAGAAAATTCCAAACAAAATGTCAAAAAAATTCAAAAAATTAAAAAACTTCATTCCGGCATTATTTTGATCCAAACCAGGTTGAGATAGGTAGATAAAGAGAAAAAAAAAAAATTTTAGTCCCGAATTTAATTCCAACCCGTCCTGGGCAAGAAAATTTCAAAAAAAATATCAAAAAACTGTTAAACACAATTCCAGCAATATTTCCATCTGTATGGGGTTGAGATAGACCGAGAAAGACAAAAAAAAAAAAAAAAATTCGTCCCAATTTTAGTTCCAATCAGACCCGGGCAAGAAAATTCCAAAAAAGAAAGTAAAAAAATTCGAAAAATTAAAAAACATCTTTCCGGCATTATTTCTATCCAAACTGAGCTGAGATAGGCCGAGAAAAAGTGAAAAAAATATTAGTCCTGAATTCCGTTCCTATCCGACCCTATCTAGAAATTCCAAAAAAAAAAAGAAACAAAATTCAAAAAATTAAAAATCTTCATTCCGGCAATATTTCTATCCATACCGGGTTGAGATACGCCAGGAAAAAAATTTTAGTTCCGAATTCCGTTCCTATCCGACCCTAGCTAGAATATTCCAAAAAAAAATAGCAAAATGTTCAAAAACTTCATTCCGGCATTATTTTTATTCGAACCCGGTTGAGATAGGCGTAGAAAGAGAGAAAAAAATTTTAGTCTTGAATTTCGTTCCAATCCGACCTTAGCTAGAAAATTTCAAAAAAAATGGCAAAAAAATTAAAAAAATTAAAAAACCTCATTCCACCATTATTTCTTTCCAAACCGGGCTGAGATAGGCCAAGAGAATGAGAAAAAAATATTAGCAAGAAAATTCTAAAAAAAATTCAAAAAATAAAAAAAATTCATTCCGGCAATATTTCTATCCAAACCGGGTTGAGATACGCCGAGAAAAAGAGAAAAAAATTTTAGACCCGAATTTCGTTCCTATCCGACCCAAACAAGAATATTCCAAAAAAAATGGCAAAAAAATTCAAAAACTTCATTTCGGCATTATTTTTGTTTGAACCCGGTTGAGATAGGCGTAGAAAGTGAGAAAAAAATTTTAGTCCTGAATTCCATTCCTATTCAATCCTGGCTAGAAAATTCCAAAAAAAAAGGCAAAAAAATTTAGAAAATAAAAAACTTCATTCCTGCTTTATTTCTATCTAAACCAGGTTGAGATAGGCCGAAAGAAAGAGGAAAAAATTTTAGTCCCGAATTTTGTTCCTATCCGACCAAAACTAGAAAATTTTAAAAAAAATGGTAAAAAAATTGAATAAATTAAAAAACTTCATTCTGGCGTTATTTCTATCCAAACCAGGGAAAGATTGGCTGCGAAAGAGAAAAAAATTTAAGTCTCGAATTTTGTTCCTTTTCGACCCTAGCTAGATAATTCCAAAAAAAAATGGTAAAAAAATTCAAAAACTTCATTCCGGCATTATTTCTATCCAAACCGGGTTGAGATACGCCGAGAAAAAGAGAAAAAAAATTTTAGACCCGAATTCCGTTCCTATCCGACCCAAGCAAGAATATTAAAAAAAAAATAGCAAAAAAATTCAAAAACTTCATTCCGGCATTATTTTTATTCGAACCCGGTTGAGATAGGCGTAGAAAGAGAGAAAAAAAATTTAGTCCCGAATTCCATTCCTATCCGAGCCTAGCTAAAAAATTCCAAAAAAAATGGAAAAAAAATGGAAAAAATTAAAAAACTTCATTCTCGCATTATTTCTATCCAAACCGGGTTAGGATAGGCCAAGAAATAGAGAAAAAAAAATTTTGTTCCGAATTCCGTTCCTATCCGACCCTGGCCTGAAAATTCCAAAGAAAATAGCAAAAAAATTCATAAAATTAAAAAACTTCAATCGGGCATGATTTCTATCCAAACTGGGCTAAGATAGACCAAGAAAGTGAGGAAAAAAATTTAAGTCCCGAATTCCGTTCCAATCCGACCCTAGCTAGAAAATTCCAAAAAAAAAAATGCAAAAAAATTCAAAAAATTAAAAGACTTCATTCCGGCATTATTTCTATACAAATCGGGTTGAGATATGCCGAGAAAGAGAGAAAAAAATTTCAACCCCGAATTCCGGTCCTATCCAACCCTAGCTAGAAATTTCCAAAAAAAGTGGCAAAAAAATTCGAAAAATTAAAAAACTTCATTCCGGCATTATTTCTATGGAAATCGGGCTGAGATAGACCTCGAAAGAGAGGAAAAGATCATAGTCCCGAATTCCGTTCCTGTTCGACCCCCGCAATAAAATTCCAAAAAAAATGGGAAAAAAAATTCTGAAAACTAAAAAACCTCATTCCAGCATTATTTCTATACAAACAGGGCTGAGATAGGCCGAGAAAGAGAGAAAACAATTTTGGTCCCGAATTCCGTTCGTATTCGACCCTAGCTTGAAAATTCCAAAAAAAATGGCAAAAAAATTTAAAAAATTAAAAATCTTCATTCTAGCATTATTTCAATCCAAACCGGGCTGAGATACGCCTAGTAAGAGAGAAAAAAATTTTAGTCCCGAATTCCGTTCCTATCCCACACTAACTAGAAAATTCCAAAAAAAATGGCAAAAAAATTCAAAAAATTAAAAAACTTCATTCTGGCATTATTTCTATCAAAACCGGGTTGAGATCGGAAGAGACAAAAAAATTTTAGTCCCGAATTCAGTTCCGATCCAACCTAGCTAAAAATTCAAAAAAAAGTAGAAAAAAAATTCCAAAAATTTAAAAACATCATTTTGGCCATATTTCTATCCACCGGGTTGAGAGCTTAGAAAGAGAGAAAAAAATTTTAGTCCCGAATTCCGTTCCTATCCGACGCTAGCTAGAAAATTCCAAAAAAAAACGAAAAAACATTCAAAAAACAAAAAATCTTCATTCCTTCAATATTTCTATCCAAACCGGGTTGAGGTTGGCCGAGGAAGAGAAAAAAAAATTGTAGACTCGAATTCCGTTCCTATCCGACCCTAACTTGGAAATTCCAAAAAAAATGGCAAAAAAATTCAAAAAATTAAAAACATCATTCTATCAATATTTCTATCCAACCCGGGTTGAGATAGGCTTAGAAAGAGAGAAAAAAAATTTAGTCCCGAATTCCGTTCCTATTCGACCCTAGCTAGAAAATTCCAAAAAAAATAGAAAGAAAATTCAAAAAATTAAAAAAGTTCATTCCGGCATTATTTCTATCCAAACCGAGTTGAGATAGGCCGAGAAAGAGAGAAAACAATTTTAGTCCCGAATTCCGTTCCTATCCGACCGTAACTAGAAAATACCAAAAAAAATGGCAAAAAAATTAAAAAACCTCATTCCGTCATTATTTCTATTCAAATCGGGTTGAGATAGACCTCGAAAGGGACAAAAAAATTTTAGTCCCGAATTCCGTTCCTATTCGACCCTAGCAAGAAAATTCCAAAAAACATGGCAAAAAAATTAAAGAACTTCATTCCAGCTATATTTCTATCCAAACGGATCTGAGATAGGCCGAGAAAGAGAGAAAACAATACCTGAATTCCGTTCCTATCCGACCCTAACTCGAAAATTCCAAAAAAAATGGCAAAAAAAAAAAATACAAAAAATTGAAAAACTTCATTCCAACATTATTTCTTTACGAAACGCGGGCTGTGATAGGCCTTGAAAGAAAGAAAAAAAATTTAGTTCCGAATTCCATTCCAATCCGTCCATAGCTAGAAAATTAAAAAAAAAAAACAGAAAAAAAAATTCAAAAAATTAAAAAACCACATTCCGGCATTATTTTTATACAAACAGGGCTGAAATAGGCCGCGAAAGAGAGAAAACAATTTTGGTCCCGAATTCCGGTCCTATTCGACCCTTGCAATAAAATTCCAAAAATTAAAAAACCTCATTCCAACATTATTTCAATACAAACAGGGCTGAGATAGGCCGAGAAAGAGAGAAAACAATTTTGGTCCCGAATTCCGCTCGTATTCGACCCTAGCTTGAAAATTCCAAAAAAAATGGAAAAAAATTCAAAAAATTAAAAAACATTATTCCGGCATTATTTCTATCCAAACCGGGTTGACAAAGGCCAAGAAGGAGGAAAAAAAAAAAATTGTCCCGAATTCTGTTCCTATCCGACCTTAACTGGAAAATTCCAAAAAAAATGTCAAAAAAAATACAAAAAATTGAAAAACTTCATTCCAACATTATTTCTTTCTGAAAAGCGGGCTGTGATAGGCCTAAAAAGAGAGAAAAAAATTTTAGTCCCGAATTACGTTCCTATCCGACCCTAACTAGAAAATTCCAAAAAAGAATGGCAAAAAAATTCAAAAAATCAAAAAACTTCATTCCGGCATTATTTCTATCGAAATCGGGCTGAGATAGACCTCGAAAGAGAGGAAAAGATTTTAGTCCCGAATTCAGTTCCTATTCGACCCTTGAAATAAAATTCCAAAAAAAATGGCAAAATAATTCAAAAAACTAAAAAACCTCATTCGAGCAATATTTCTATACAAACAGGGCTGAGATAGGCCGAGAAAGAGTGAAAACAATTTTGGTCCCGAATTCCGTTCGTATTCGACCCTAGGCTGAAAATTCCAAAAAAAATGGCAAAAAAATTCAAAAAATTAAAAAACCTCATTCGGGCATGATTTCTATCCAAATCGGGCTGAGATAAGCCGAGAAAGAGAAAAAAAAATTTAACCCTCGAATTCCGTTCCTATCAGACCCTAACTAGAAAATTCCAAAAAAATTGCAAAAAATTAAAAAACTTCATTCCGGCATTATTTCTATCCAAACCGGTTTGGGATAGGCCGAGAAAGAGAGAAAACAATTTTAGACCCGAATTCCGTTCCTATCCGACCCTAACTAGAAAATTACAAAAAAAAATGGCAAAAATTAAAAAACTCCATTCCAGCTTTATTTCTATCCAAACTGGTCTGAGATAGGCCGAGAAAGAGAGAAAACAAGTCCTGAATTCCGTTCGTATTTAACCCAATCTTGAAAATTCCAAAAAAAATGGAAAATTTTCAAAAAATTAAAAAACTTCATTCCGGCATTATTTCTATCCAAACTGGGTTGAGATAGGCCTAGAAAGAGGGAAAAAAAAATTTTGGTCCTAAATTCCGTTCCTATCCGACCCTAGCTGGAAAATTCCAAAAAAATGGCATTATTTCATTCCAGCATTATTTCTTTCCGAAATGCGGGCTGTGATAGGCCTTGAAAGAAAGAAAAAAAATTTAGTTCCGAATTCCATTCCAATCCGTCCATAGCTAGAAAATTCAAAAAAAACAGAAAAAAAAATTCAAAAAACTACAAAACTTCATTCCGGCAATATTTTTATCCAAACCCGGTAGGGATAGGTCGGGAAAGAGAGAATAAAATTTTAGTCCCGAATTCAGTTCCGATCCGGCCCTAGTTAGGAATTCCTAAAAGACTTGCAAAAAAATTCAAAAAATTAGAAAACGTCATTCTGGCAATATTTCTATACAAACCGGGTTGAGATAGGCTTAGAAAGAGAGAAACAAATTTTAGTCTTGAATTCCGTTCCTATCCGACCATAGCTAGAAAATTCAAAAAAAATAGAAAAAATAATTCAAAAAACTACAAAACTTCATTCCAGCAATATTTTTATCCAAACCCAGTAGAGATAGGCCGAGAAAGAGAGAATAAAATCTTAATCCCGAATTCCGTTCCTACCCGACCCCAACATGAAAATTCCAAAAAAAGTGGCAGAAAAAGTCAAAAAATTAAAAAACTTCATTCAGGTGTTATTTCTATCCAATCCGGGCTGAGATAGGCCGAGAAAGAGAAAAAAAAATTTAACCCTTGAATTCCGTTCCTATCCGACCCTAACTAGAAAATTTCAAAAAAAATGGCAAAAAAAATACAAAAAATTGAAAAACTTCATTCCAGCATTATTTCTATCCGAACTGGGATGGGATAGGCCGAGAAAGAAAGAAAACAATTTTCGTCTCGAATTCCATTCCTATGAGACCCTAACTAGAAAATTCCAAAAAAAATGGCAAAAAAATTAAAAAAATTAAAAAACGTCATTCTGCCATTATTTCTATCTAAACCGGGTCGAGATAGGCCGAGAAAGAGAGAAAACAATTTTAGTCCCAAATTCCGTTCCTGTCCGATCCTAACTAGAAATTCCAAAAAAAATGGCAAAAAAATTAAACAAATTAAAAAACATCATTCCGGCGTTATTTCTATCCAAATCGGGTTGAGATAGACCTCGAAAGAGACAAAAAAAATTTAGTCCCGAATTCCGTTCCTCTTTAACCATAGCAAGGAAATTCTAAAAAACATGGCAAAAAATTAAAAAACTACATTCCGGCATTATTTGTATCCAAACCGGGTTGAGATAGGCCGAGAAATAGAGAAAACAATTTTAGTCCCGAATTCCGTTCCTATCCGACCCTAACTAGAAAATTCAAAAAAAAACGGCAAAAAAATTAAGAAAATTAAAAAACTGAATTCCAGCTTTATTTTTATCCAAACTGGTCTGAGATAGGCTGAGAAAGAGAGAAAACAAGTCCCAAATTCCGTTCGTATTCGACCCAATCTTGAAAATTCCAAAAAAAATGGCAAAAAAATTCAAAAAATCAAAAAACTTCATTCTGGCATTATTTCTATCCAAACCGGGTTGAGATAGGCCGAGAAAGAGGAAAAAAAAAAATTTAGTCCCGAATTCCGTTCCTATCCAACCCTAGCTGGAAAATTCCAAAAAAAAATGGGAAAAAAAATACAAAAAATCGAAAAACTTCATTCCAACATTATTTCCTTATGAAAAGCGGGCTGTGATACGCCTAGAAAGAGAGAAAAAAATTTTAGTCCCGAATTCCGTTCCTATTCGTCCCTAGCAAGAAAATTCCAAAAAAAATCAAAAAATTATAAAACATCATTCCGGAAATATTTCTATCCAAACCAGGTTGCGATAGGACGAGAAAGAGAAAAAAAAAATTTCGTCCTGAATTCAGTTCCTTTTCGACCCTAGCATGAAAATTTGAAAAAAAAAATAGCAAAAAAATTCAAAAAACAAAAAACTTCATTCCGGCATTGTTTCTATCCAAACCGGGTTGAGATAGGCTGAGAAATAGGGAAAACAATTTTAGTCCCGAATTCCGTTCCTATCCGACCCTAACTAGAAAATTCAAAAGAAAATGGCAAAAAAATTAAGAAAATTAAAAAACTTAATTCCAGCTTTATTTCTATCCAAACTGGTCTGAGATAGTCTGAGAAAGAGAGAAAACAAGTCCCAAATTCTGTTCGTATTCGACCCAATCTTAAAAATTCCAAAAAAAATGGCAAAAAAATTCAAAAAATTAAAAAACTTCATTCTGGCATTATTTCTAACCAAACCGGGTTGAGATAGGACGAGAAAGAGGGAAAAAAAAAAAATTTAGTCCCGAATTCCATTCCTATCCGACCCTAGCTGGAAAATTCCAAAAAAAAATGGCAAAAAAAAATACAAAAAATCGAAAAACTTCATTCCAACATTATTTCTTTCCGAAAAGCGGGCTGTGATACGCCTAGAAAGAGAGAAAAAAATTTTAGTCCCGAATTCCGTTCCTATTCGACCTTGGCTAGAAAATTCCAAAAAAAATCAAAAAATTGTAGAACATCATTCCGGAAATATTTCTATCCAAACCAGGTTGCGATAGGACGAGAAAGAGAAAAAAAAAAAATTTCATCCCGAATTCAGTTCCTTTTCGACCCTAGCAAGAAAATTTGAAAAAAAAAATAGCAAAAAAATTCAAAAAAACAAAAAACTTCATTCCGGCATTATTTCTACCCAAACCGAGTTGAGATAGGCAGAGACAAAAAAACTTTAGTCCCGAATTCAGTTCCGATCCGGCCCTAGTTAGGAATTCCTAAAAGACATGCAAAAAACTTCAAAAAATTAGAAAACGTCATTCTGGCAATATTTCTATACAAACCGGGTTGAGATAGGCTTAGAAAGAGAGAAACAAATTTTAGTCCTGAATTCCGTTCCTATCCGACCATAGCTAGAAAATTCAAAAAAAATAGAAAAAATAATTCAAAAAACTACAAAACTTCATTCCGGCAATATTTTTATCCAAACCCAGTAGAGATAGGCCGAGAAAGAGAGAATAAAATCTTAGACCCGAATTCCGATCCTACCCGACCCCAACATGAAAATTCCAAAAAAAGTGCCAGAAAAAGTGAAAAAATTGAAAAACTTCATTCAGGCATTATTTCTATCCAATCCGGGCTGAGATAGGCCGAGAAAGAGAGAAAAAAATTTAACCCTCGAATTCCGTTCCTATCCGACCCTAACTAGAAAATTTCAAAAAAAATGACAAAAAAAATACAAAAAATTGAAAAACTTCATTCCAGCATTATTTCTATCCAAACTGGGTTGGGATAGGCCGGGAAAGAAAGAAAACAATTTTAGTCTCGAATTCCATTCGTATAAGACCCTAACTAGAAAAGTCCAAAAAAATTCAAAAAATTAAAAAACGTCATTCTGCCATTATTTCTATCCAAACCGGGTCGAGATAGGCCGAGAAAGAGAGAAAACAATTTTAATCCCGAATTCCGTTCCTATCCGACCCTAACTAGAAAATTCCAAAACAAATGGAGAAAAAATTCAAAAAATTAAAAAACTTCATTCTACCATTATTTCTATCCAAACCGGGTTGAGATAGGCTGAGAAAGAGAGAAAACAATTTTAGTCCCGAATTCCGTTTCTATCCAAACCTAACCAGAAAAAGGCAAAAAAATTAAACAAATTAAAAAACATCTTTCCGGCGTTATTTCTATCCAAATTGGGTTGAGATAGACCTCGAAAGAGACAAAAAAAATTTAGTCCCGAATTCCGTTCCTATTCGACCCTAGCAACAAAATTCCAAAAAACATGGCAAAAAAATTAAAAAACTTCATTCCAGCTTTATTCCTATCCAGACTGGTTAGAGATAGGCTGAGAAAGAGAGAGAAAACAAGTCCCAAATTCTGTTCGTATTCGACCCAATCCTGAAAATTCCAAAAAAATTGAAAAAATAAAAAACTTCATTCTGGCATTATTTCTATCCAAACCGGTTTGAGATAGGCCGAGAAAGAGGAAAAAAAAAATTTAGTCCCGAATTCCGTTCCTATCCGACCCTAACTGGAAAATTCCAAAAAAAATGGCAAAAAAAATACAAAAAATCGAAAAACTTCATTCCAACATTATTTCTTTCCGAAAAGCGGGCTATGATACGCCTAGAAAGAGGGAAAAAAATTTTAGTCCCGAATTCTGTTCCTATTCGACCCTAGCTAGAAAATTCCAAAAAAAATCAAAAAATTATAAAACATCATTCCAGAAATATTTCTATCCAAACCAGGTTGCGATAGGACGAGAAAGAGAGAAAAAAAAATTTCGTCCCGAATTCAGTTCCTTTTCGACCCTAGCAAGAAAATTTTAAAAAAAAAATTCAAAAAAACAAAAAACTTCATTCCGGCATTATTTCTACCCAAACCGGGTTGAGATAGGCAGAGACAAAAACACTTTAGTCCCGAATTCAGTTCCGATCCGGCCCTAGTTAGGAATTCCTAAAAGACTTGCAAAAAAATTCAAAAAATTAGAAAACGTCATTCTGGCAATATTTCTATACAAACCGGGTTGAGATAGGCTTAGAAAGAGAGAAACAAATTTTAGTCCTGAATTCCGTTCCTATCCGACCATAGCTAGAAAATTCAAAAAAAATAGAAAAAATAATTCAAAAAACTACAAAACTTCATTCCAGCAATATTTTTATCCAACCCCAGTAGAGATAGGCCGAGAAAGAGAGAATAAAATCTTAGTCCCGAATTCCGTTCCTACCCGACCCCAACATGAAAATTCCAAAAAAAGTGGCAGAAAAAGTCAAAAAATTAAAAAACTTCATTCAGGCGTTATTTCTATCCAATCCGGGCTGAGATAGGCCGAGAAAGAGAAAAAAAAATTTAACCCTTGAATTCCGTTCCTATCCGACCCTAACTAGAAAATTTCAAAAAAAATGGCAAAAAAAATACAAAAAATTGAAAAACTTCATTCCAGCATTATTTCTATCCAAACTGGGATGGGATAGGCCGAGAAAGAAAGAAAACAATTTTAGTCTCGAATTCCATTCCTACGAGACCCTAACTAGAAAATTCCAAAAAAAAATGGCAAAAAAATTAAAAAAATTAAAAACGTCATTCTGCCATTATTTCTATCCAAACCGGGTCGAGATAGGCCGAGAAAGAGAGAAAACAATTTTAGTCCCGAATTCCGTTCCTGTCCGACCCTAACTAGAAATTCCAAAAAAAATGGCAAAAAAATTAAACAAATTAAAAAACATCATTCCGGCGTTATTTCTATCCAAATCGGGTTGAGATAGACCTCGAAAGAGACAAAAAAAATTTAGTCCCGAATTCCGTTCCTATTAAACCCTAGCAAGGAAATTCTAAAAAACATGGCAAAAAATTAAAAAACTACATTCCGGCATTATTTGTATCCAAACCGGGTTGAGATAGGCCGAGAAATAGAGAAAACAATTTTAGTCCCGAATTCCGTTCCTATCCGACCCTAACTAGAAAATTCAAAAAAAAACGGCAAAAAAATTAAGAAAATTAAAAAACTGAATTCCAGCTTTATTTCTATCCAAACTGATCTGAGATAGGCTGAGAAAGAGAGAACACAAGTCCCAAATTCCGTTCGTATTCGACCCAATCTTGAAAATTCCAAAAAAAATGGCAAAAAAATTCAAAAAATCAAAAAACTTCACTCTGGCATTATTTCTATCCAAACCGGGTTGAGATAGGCTGAGAAATAGGGAAAACAATTTTAGTCCCGAATTTCGTTCCTATCCGACCCTAACTAGAAAATTCAAAAGAAAATGGCAAAAAAATTAAGAAAATTAAAAAACTTAATTCCAGCTTTATTTCTATCCAAACTGGTCTGAGATAGGTTGAGAAAGAGAGAAAACAAGTCCCAAATTCTGTTCGTATTCGACCCAATCTTAAAAATTCCAAAAAAAATGGCAAAAAAATTCAAAAAATTAAAAAACTTCATTCTGGCATTATTTCTATCCAAACCGGGTTGAGATAGGAAGAGAAAGAGGGAAAAAAAAAAAAATTTAGTCCCGAATTCCATTCCTATCCGACCCTAGCTGGAAAATTCCAAAAAAAAACGCAAAAAAAAATACAAAAAATCGAAAAACTTCATTCCAACATTATTTCTTTCCGAAAAGCGGGCTGTGATACGCCTAGAAAGAGAGAAAAAAATTTTAGTCCCGAATTCCGTTCCTATTCGACCTTGGCTAGAAAATTCCAAAAAAAATCAAAAAATTGTAGAACACCATTCCGAAATATTTCTATCCAAACCAGGTTGCGATAGGACGAGAAAGAGAAAAAAAAAAATTTTCATCCCGAATTCAGTTCCTTTTCGACCCTAGCAAGAAATTTTGAAAAAAAAAATAGCAAAAAAATTCAAAAAAACAAAAAACTTCATTCCGGCATTATTTCTACCCAAACCGAGTTGAGATAGGCAGAGACAAAAAAACTTTAGTCCCGAATTCAGTTCCGATCCGGCCCTAGTTAGGAATTCCTAAAAGACATGCAAAAAACTTTAAAAAATTAGAAAACGTCATTCTGGCAATATTTCTATACAAACCGGGTTGAGATAGGCTTAGAAAGAGAGAAACAAATTTTAGTCCTGAATTCCGTTCCTATCCGACCATAGCTAGAAAATTCAAAAAAAATAGAAAAAATAATTCAAAAAACTACAAAACTTCATTCCGGCAATATTTTTATCCAAACCCAGTAGAGATAGGCCGAGAATGAGAGAATAAAATCTTAGACCCGAATTCCGATCCTACCCGACCCCAACATGAAAATTCCAAATAAAGTGGCAGAAAAAGTTAAAAAATTGAAAAACTTCATTCAGGCATTATTTCTATCCAATCCGGGCTGAGATAGGCCGAGAAAGAGAGAAAAAAATTTAACCCTCGAATTCCGTTCCTATCCGACCCTAACTAGAAAATTTCAAAAAAAATGGCAAAAAAAATACAAAAAATTAAAAAACTTCATTCCAGCATTATTTCTATCCAAACTGGGTTGGGATAGGCCGGGAAAGAAAGAAAACAATTTTAGTCTCGAATTCCATTCGTATAAGACCCTAACTAGAAAATTCCAAAAAAATTCAAAAAATTAAAAAACGTCATTCTGCCATTATTTCTATCCAAACCGGGTCGAGATAGGCCGAGAAAGAGAGAAAACAATTTTAATCCCGAATTCCGTTCCTATCCGACCCTAACTAGAAAATTCCAAAACAAATGGAGAAAAAATTCAAAAAATTAAAAAACTTCATTCTACCATTATTTCTATCCAAACCGGGTTGAGATAGGCCGAGAAAGAGAGAAAACAATTTTAGTCCCGAATTCCGTTTCTATCCAACCCTAACCAGAAAAAGGCAAAAAAATTAAACAAATTAAAAAACATCTTTCCGGCGTTATTTCTATCCAAATTGGGTTGAGATAGACCTCGAAAGAGACAAAAAAAATTTAGTCCCGAATTCCGTTCCTATTCGACCCTAGCAACAAAATTCCAAAAAACATGGCAAAAAAATTAAAAAACTTCATTCCAGCTTTATTCCTATCCAGACTGGTTAGAGATAGGCTGAGAAAGAGAGAGAAAACAAGTCCCAAATTGCGTTCGTATTCGACCCAATCCTGAAAATTCCAAAAAAATTGACAAAAAAATTAAAAAAATAAAAAACTTCATTCTGGCATTATTTCTATCCAAACCGGTTTGAGATAGGCCGCGAAAGAGGAAAAAAAAAATTTAGTCCCGAATTCCGTTCCTATCCGACCCTAACTGGAAAATTCCAAAAAAAATGGCAAAAAAAATACAAAAAATCGAAAAACTTCATTCCAACATTATTTCTTTCCGAAAAGCGGGCTATGATACGCCTAGAAAGAGGGAAAAAAATTTTAGACCAGAATTCTGTTCCTATTCGACCCTAGCTAGAAAATTCCAAAAAAAATCAAAAAATTATAAAACATCATTCCAGAAATATTTCTATCCAAACCAGGTTGCGATAGGACGAGAAAGAGAGAAAAAAAAATTTCGTCCCGAATTCAGTTCCTTTTCGACCCTAGCAAGAAAATTTTAAAAAAAAAATTCAAAAAAACAAAAAACTTCATTCCGGCATTATTTCTACCCAAACCGGGTTGATATAGGCAGAGACAAAAACACTTTAGTCCCGAATTCAGTTCCGATCCGGCCCTAGTTAGGAATTCCTAAAAGACTTGCAAAAAAATTCAAAAAATTAGAAAACGTCATTCTGGCAATATTTCTATACAAACCGGGTTGAGATAGGCTTAGAAAGAGAGAAACAAATTTTAGTCCTGAATTCCGTTCCTATCCGACCATAGCTAGAAAATTCAAAAAAAATAGAAAAAATAATTCAAAAAACTACAAAACTTCATTCCAGCAATATTTTTATCCAAACCCAGTAGAGATAGGCCGAGAAAGAGAGAATAAAATCTTAGTCCCGAATTCCGTTCCTACCCGACCCCAACATGAAAATTCCAAAAAAAGTGGCAGAAAAAGTCAAAAAATTAAAAAACTTCATTCAGGCGTTATTTCTATCCAATCCGGGCTGAGATAGGCCGAGAAAGAGAAAAAAAAATTTAACCCTTGAATTCCGTTCCTATCCGACCCTAATTAGAAAATTTCAAAAAAAATGGCAAAAAAAATACAAAAAATTGAAAAACTTCATTCCAGCATTATTTCTATCCAAACTGGGATGGGATAGGCCGAGAAAGAAAGAAAACAATTTTAGTCTCGAATTCCATTCCTACAAGACCCTAACTAGAAAATTCCAAAAAAAAATGGCAAAAAAATTAAAAAAATTAAAAAACGTCATTCTGCCATTATTTCTATCCAAATCGGGTCGAGATAGGCCGAGAAAGAGAGAAAACAATTTTAGTCCCGAATTCCGTTCCTGTCCGACCCTAACTAGAAATTCCAAAAAAAATGGCAAAAAAATTAAACAAATTAAAAAACATCATTCCGGCGTTATTTCTATCCAAATCGGGTTGAGATAGACCTCAAAAGAGACAAAAAAAATTTAGTCCCGAATTCCGTTCCTATTTAACCCTAGCAAGGAAATTCTAAAAAACATGGCAAAAAATTAAAAAACTACATTCCGGCATTATTTGTATCCAAACCGGGTTGAGATAGGCCGAGAAATAGAGAAAACAATTTTAGTCCCGAATTCCGTTCCTATCCGACCCTAACTAGAAAATTCAAAAAAAAAACGACAAAAAAATTAAGAAAATTAAAAAACTGAATTCCAGCTTTATTTCTATCCAAACTGGTCTGAGATAGGCTGAGAAAGAGAGAAAACAAGTCCCAAATTCCGTTCGTATTCGACCCAATCTTGAAAATTCCAAAAAAAATGGCAAAAAAATTCATAAAATCAAAAAACTTCATTCTGGCATTATTTCTATCCAAACCGGGTTGAGATAGGCCGAGAAAGAGGAAAAAAAAAAAATTTAGTCCCGAATTCCGTTCCTATCCAACCCTAGCTGGAAAATTCCAAAAAAAAATGGCAAAAAAAATACAAAAAATCGAAAAACTTCATTCCAACATTATTTCCTTATGAAAAGCGGGCTGTGATACGCCTAGAAAGAGAGAAAAAAATTTTAGTCCCGAATTCCGTTCCTATTCGTCCCTAGCAAGAAAATTCCAAAAAAAATCAAAAAATTATAAAACATCATTCCGGAAATATTTCTATCCAAACCAGGTTGCGATAGGACGAGAAAGAAAAAAAAAAAATTTCGTCCCGAATTCAGTTCCTTTTCGACCCTAGCAAGAAAATTTCAAAAAAAAAAAAATAGCAAAAAAATTCAAAAAAACAAAAAACTTCATTCCGGCATTGTTTCTATCCAAACCGGGTTGAGATAGGCTAAGAAATAGGGAAAACAATTTTAGTCCCGAATTCCGTTCCTATCCGACCCAAACTAGAAAATTCAAAAGAAAATGGCAAAAAAATTAAGAAAATTAAAAAACTTAATTCCAGCTTTATTTCTATCCAAACCGGGTTGAGATAGGCTGAGAAATAGGAAAAATAATTTTAGTCCCGAATTCCGTTCCTATCCGACCCTAACTAGAAAATTCAAAAGAAAATGGCAAAAAAATTAAGAAAATTAAAAAACTTAATTCCAGCTTTATTTCTATCCAAACTGGTCTGAGATAGGCTGAGAAAGAGAGAAAACAAGTCCCAAATTCTGTTCGTATTCGACCCAATCTTAAAAATTACAAAAAAAATGGCAAAAAAATTCAAAAAATTAAAAAACTTCATTCTGGCATTATTTCTATCCAAACCGGGTTGAGATAGGACGAGAAAGAGGGAAAAAAAAAAAATTTAGTCCCGAATTCCATTCCTATCCGACCCTAGCTGGAAAATTCCAAAAAAAAATGGCAAAAAAAAATACAAAAAATCGAAAAACTTCATTCCAACATTATTTCTTTCCGAAAAGCGGGCTGTGATACGCCTAGAAAGAGAGAAAAAAATTTTAGTCCCGAATTCCGTTCCTATTCGACCTTGGCTAGAAAATTACAAAAAAAATCAAAAAATTGTAGAACATCATTCCGGAAATATTTCTATCCAAACCAGGTTGCGATAGGACGAGAAAGAGAAAAAAAAAAAATTTCATCCCGAATTCAGTTCCTTTTCGACCCTAGCAAGAAAATTTGAAAAACCAAAATAGCAAAAAAATTCAAAAAAACAAAAAAACTTCATTCCGGCATTATTTCTACCCAAACCGAGTTGAGATAGGCAGAGACAAAAAAACTTTAGTCCCGAATTCAGTTCCGATCCGGCCCTAGTTAGGAATTCCTAAAAGACATGCAAAAAACTTCAAAAAATTAGAAAACGTCATTCTGGCAATATTTCTATACAAACCGGGTTGAGATAGGCTTAGAAAGAGAGAAACAAATTTTAGTCCTGAATTCCGTTCCTATCCGACCATAGCTAGAAAATTCAAAAAAAATAGAAAAAATAATTCAAAAAATTACAAAACTTCATTCCGGCAATATTTTTATCCAAACCCAGTAGAGATAGGCCGAGAAAGAGAGAATAAAATCTTAGACCCGAATTCCGATCCTACCCGACCCCAACATGAAAATTCCAAATAAAGTGGCAGAAAAAGTTAAAAAATTGAAAAACTTCATTCAGGCATTATTTCTATCCAATCCGGGCTGAGATAGGCCGAGAAAGAGGGAAAAAAATTTAACCCTCGAATTCCGTTCCTATCCGACCCTAACTAGAAAATTTCAAAAAAAATGGCAAAAAAAATACAAAAAATTGAAAAACTTCATTCCAGCATTATTTCTATCCAAACTGGGTTGGGATAGGCCGGGAAAGAAAGAAAACAATTTTAGTCTCGAATTCCATTCGTATAAGACCCTAACTAGAAAATTCCAAAAAAATTCAAAAAATTAAAAAACGTCATTCTGCCATTATTTCTATCCAAACCGGGTCGAGATAGGCCGAGAAAGAGAGAAAACAATTTTAATCCCGAATTCCGTTCCTATCCGACCCTAACTAGAAAATTCCAAAACAAATGGAGAAAAAATTCAAAAAATTAAAAAACTTCATTCTACCATTATTTCTATCCAAACCGGGTTGAGATAGGCCGAGAAAGAGAGAAAACAATTTTAGTCCCGAATTCCGTTTCTATCCAACCCTAACCAGAAAAAGGCAAAAAAATTAAACAAATTAAAAAACATCTTTCCGGCGTTATTTCTATCCAAATTGGGTTGAGATAGACCTCGAAAGAGACAAAAAAAATTTAGTCCCGAATTCCGTTCCTATTCGACCCTAGCAACAAAATTCCAAAAAACATGGCAAAAAAATTAAAAAACTTCATTCCAGCTTTATTCCTATCCAGACTGGTTAGAGATAGGCTGAGAAAGAGAGAAAACAAGTCCCAAATTCCGTTCGTATTCGACCCAATCCTGAAAATTCCAAAAAAATTGACAACAAAATTGAAAAAATAAAAAACTTCATTCTGCCATTATTTCTATCCAAACCGGTTTGAGATAGGCCGAGAAAGAGGAAAAAAAAAATTTAGTCCCGAATTCCGTTCCTATCCGACCCTAACTGGAAAATTCCAAAAAAAAAGGCAAAAAAAATACAAAAAATCGAAAAACTTCATTCCAACATTATTTCTTTCCGAAAAGCGGGCTATGATACGCCTAGAAAGAGGGAAAAAAATTTTAGTCCCGAATTCTGTTCCTATTCGACCCTAGCTAGAAAATTCCAAAAAAAATCAAAAAATTATAAAACATCATTCCAGAAATATTTCTATCCAAACCAGGTTGCGATAGGACGAGAAAGAGAGAAAAAAAAATTTCGTCCCGAATTCAGTTCCTTTTCGACCCTAGCAAGAAAATTTTAAAAAAAAAATTCAAAAAAACAAAAAACTTCATTCTGGCATTATTTCTACCCAAACCGGGTTGAGATAGGCAGAGACAAAAACACTTTAGTCCCGAATTCAGTTCCGATCCGGCCCTAGTTAGGAATTCCTAAAAAACTTGCAAAAAAATTGGAAAACGTCATTCTGGCAATATTAGACAAACCGGGTTGAGATAGGCTTAGAAAGAGAGAATAAAATCTTAGTCCCGAATTCCGTTCCTACCCGACCCCAACATGAAAATTCCAAAAAAAGTGGCAGAAAAAGTCAAAAAATTAAAAAACTTCATTCAGGCGTTATTTCTATCCAATCCGGGCTGAGATAGGCCGAGAAAGAGAGAAAAAAATTTAACCCTCGAATTCCGTTCCTATCAGACCCTAACTAGAAAATTTCAAAAAAAATGGCAAAAAAAATACAAAAAATTGAAAAACTTCATTCCAGCATTATTTCTATCCAAACTGGGTTTAGAGAAACCGAAAAAGAGAGAAAACTATTTTGGTCCCGAATTTCGTTCCTATCGCCTAACTAGAAAATACCAAAAAAAATGGCAAAAAAATTCAAAAAATTAAAAAACTTCATTCCGGCATAATTTCTATCCAAACCGGATGAGATAGACCAAGAAAAAGAAAAAACAAAATTTATGCCCCGAATTCCGTTCCTATCCGACGCAAGCTAGAAGATTCCAAAAAGAATGGTAAAAAAAATCAAAAAATCAAAAAACTTCATTCCAGCATTACTTCTATCCAAACAGGTTGAGATAGGCCGAGAAAGAGAGAAAACAATTTTAGTCCTGAATTCCGTTCCTATCCGACCCTAAGTAGAAAATTCCAAAAAAAAATGGCAAAAAAAATTAAAAAATTAAAAAACTTCATTCCGGCGTTATTTCTAACCAAATCGGGTTGGGATAGGCCAAGAAAGAGGATAAAAAAAAATATATAGTCCCGAATTCCGATCCTATCCGACCCTTGCATGAAAATTCCAAAACATATACAAAAAATTGAAAAACTTCATTCCAGCATTATTTCTTTCCGAAAACCGGGCTGTGATACGCCTAGAAAGAGAGAAAAAAAATTTTGTCCCGAATTCCGTTCCTATCTGACCCTAGCTAGAAAATTCCAAAAAAAAATGAAAAAATTATAAAACATCATTCTGGAAATATTTCTATCCAAACCAGGTTGTGATAGGGCGAGAAAGTGAAAAAAAAAAATTTCGTCCCGAATTTAGTTCCTTTCCGACCCTAGCAAGAAAATTTTAAAAAAAAATTCAAAAAATGAAAAAACTTCATTCCGGCATTATTTATATCCAAACCGGGTTGAGATAGGCCGAGAAAGAGAGAAAAAACTTTAACCCTCGAATTCCGTTCCTATCCGACCCCAACATTTCGGCAATATTTCTATAGAAACCGGGTTGAGATAGGCTTAGAAAGAGAGAAACAAATTTTAGTCCTGAATTCCGTTCCTATCCGACCATAGCTAGAAAATTCAAAAAAAATAGAAAAAATAATTCAAAAAACTACAAAACTTCATTCCAGCAATATTTTTATCCAAACCCAGTAGAGATAGGCCGAGAAAGAGAGAATAAAATCTTAGTCCCGAATTCCGTTCCAATCTGACCCCAACATGAAAATTCCAAAAAAAGTGGCAGAAAAAGTCAAAAAATTAAAAAACTTCATTCAGGCGTTATTTCTATCCAATCCGGGCTGAGATAGGCCGAGAAAGAGAAAAAAAAAATTTAACCCTTGAATTCCGTTCCTATCCGACCCTAACTAGAAAATTTCAAAAAAAATGGCAAAAAAAATACAAAAAATTGAAAAACTTCATTCCAGCATTATTTCTATCCGAACTGGGATGGGATAGGCCGAGAAAGAAAGAAAACAATTTTAGTCTCGAATTCCATTCCTACGAGACCCTAACTAGAAAATTCCAAAAAAAAATAGCAAAAAAATTAAAAAAAATTAAAAAACGTCATTCTGCCATTATTTCTATCCAAACCGGGTCGAGATAGGCCGAGAAAGAGAGAAAACAATTTTAGTCCCGAATTCCGTTCCTGTCCGACCCTAACTAGAAATTCCAAAAAAAATGGCAAAAAAATTAAACAAATTAAAAAACATCATTCCGGCGTTATTTCTATCCAAATCGGGTTGAGATAGACCTCGAAAGAGACAAAAAAAATTTAGTCCCGAATTCCGTTCCTATTTAACCCTAGCAAGGAAATTCTAAAAAACATGGCAAAAAATTAAAAAACTACATTCCGGCATTATTTGTATCCAAACCGGGTTGAGATAGGCCGAGAAATAGAGAAAACAATTTTAGTCTCGAATTTCGTTCCTATCCGACCCATACTAGAAAATTAAAAAAAAAACGGCAAAAAAATTAAGAAAATTAAAAAACTGAATTCCAGCTTTATTTCTATCCAAACTGGTCTGAGATAGGCTGAGAAAGAGAGAAAACAAGTGCCAAATTCCGTTCGTATTCGACCCAATCTTGAAAATTCCAAAAAAAATGTCAAAAAAATTCAAAAAATCAAAAAACTTCATTCTGGCATTATTTCTATCCAAACCGGGTTGAGATAGGACGAGAAAGAGGGAAAAAAAAAAAATTTAGTCCCGAATTCCATTCCTATCCGACCCTAGCTGGAAAATGGCAAAAAAAAAAATACAAAAAATCGAAAAACTTCATTCCAACATTATTTCTTTCCGAAAAGCGGGCTGTGATACGCCTAGAAAGAGAGAAAAAAATTTTAGTCCCGAATTCCGTTCCTATTCGACCTTGGCTAGAAAATTCCAAAAAAAATCAAAAAATTGTAGAACATCATTCCGGAAATATTTCTATCCAAACCAGGTTGCGATAGGACGAGAAAGAGAAAAAAAAAAAATTTCATCCCGAATTCAGTTCCTTTTCGACCCTAGCAAGAAAATTTGAAAAAAAAAATAGCAAAAAAATTCAAAAAAACAAAAAACTTCATTCCGGCATTATTTCTACCCAAACCGAGTTGAGATAGGCAGAGACAAAAAAACTTTAGTCCCGAATTCAGTTCCGATCCGGCCCTAGTTAGGAATTCCTAAAAGACATGCAAAAAACTTCAAAAAATTAGAAAACGTCATTCTGGCAATATTTCTATACAAACCGGGTTGAGATAGGCTTAGAAAGAGAGAAACAAATTTTAGTCCTGAATTCCGTTCCTATCCGACCATAGCTAGAAAATTCAAAAAAAATAGAAAAAATAATTCAAAAAACTACAAAACTTCATTCCGGCAATATTTTTATCCAAACCCAGTAGAGATAGGCCGAGAATGAGAGAATAAAATCTTAGACCCGAATTCCGATCCTACCCGACCCCAACTTGAAAATTCCAAAAAAAGTGGCAGAAAAAGTTAAAAAATTGAAAAACTTCATTCAGGCATTATTTCTATCCAATCCGGGCTGAGATAGGCCGAGAAAGAGAGAAAAAAATTTAACCCTCGAATTCCGTTCCTATCCGACCCTAACTAGAAAATTTCAAAAAAAATGGCAAAAAAAATACAAAAAATTGAAAAACTTCATTCCAGCATTATTTCTATCCAAACTGGGTTGGGATAGGCCGGGAAAGAAAGAAAACAATTTTAGTCTCGAATTCCATTCGTATAAGACCCTAACTAGAAAATTCCAAAAAAATTCAAAAAATTAAAAAACGTCATTCTGCCATTATTTCTATCCAAACCGGGTCGAGATAGGCCGAGAAAGAGAAAAAACAATTTTAATCCCGAATTCCGTTCCTATCCGACCCTAACTAGAAAATTCCAAAACAAATGGAGAAAAAATTCAAAAAATTAAAAAACTTCATTCTACCATTATTTCTATCCAAACCGGGTTGAGATAGGCCGAGAAAGAGAGAAAACAATTTTAGTCCCGAATTCCGTTTCTATCCAACCCTAACCAGAAAATGGCAAAAAAATTAAACAAATTAAAAAAAATCTTTCCGGCGTTATTTCTATCCAAATTGGGTTGAGATAGACCTCGAAAGAGACAAAAAAAATTTAGTCCCGAATTCCGTTCCTATTCGACCCTAGCAACAAAATTCCAAAAAACATGGCAAAAAAATTAAAAAACTTCATTCCAGCTTTATTCCTATCCAGACTGGTTAGAGATAGGCTGAGAAAGAGAGAAAACAAGTCCCAAATTCCGTTCGTATTCGACCCAATCCTGAAAATTCCAAAAAAATTGACAACAAAATTGAAAAAATAAAAAACTTCATTCTGGCATTATTTCTATCCAAACCGGTTTGAGATAGGCCGAGAAAGAGGAAAAAAAAAATTTAGTCCCGAATTCCGTTCCTATCCGACCCTAACTGGAAAATTCCAAAAAAAATGGCAAAAAAAATACAAAAAATCGAAAAACTTCATTCCAACATTATTTCTTTCCGAAAAGCGGGCTATGATACGCCTAGAAAGAGGGAAAAAAATTTTAGTCCCGAATTCTGTTCCTATTCGACCCTAGCTAGAAAATTCCAAAAAAAATCAAAAAATTATAAAACATCATTCCAGAAATATTTCTATCCAAACCAGGTTGCGATAGGACGAGAAAGAGAGAAAAAAATTTCGTCCCGAATTCAGTTCCTTTTCGACCCTAGCAAGAAAATTTTAAAAAAAAAAATTCAAAAAAACAAAAAACTTCATTCCGGCATTATTTCTACCCAAACCGGGTTGAGATAGGCAGAGACAAAAACACTTTAGTCCCGAATTCAGTTCCGATCCGGCCCTAGTTAGGAATTCCTAAAAAACTTGCAAAAAAATTGGAAAACGTCATTCTGGCAATATTAGACAAACCGGGTTGAGATAGGCTTAGAAAGAGAGAATAAAATCTTAGTCCCGAATTCCGTTCCTACCCGACCCCAACATGAAAATTCCAAAAAAAGTGGCAGAAAAAGTCAAAAAATTAAAAAACTTCATTCAGGCGTTATTTCTATCCAATCCGGGCTGAGATAGGCCGAGAAAGAGAGAAAAAAATTTAACCCTCGAATTCCGTTCCTATCAGACCCTAACTAGAAAATTTCAAAAAAAATGGCAAAAAAAATACAAAAAATTGAAAAACTTCATTCCAGCATTATTTCTATCCAAACTGGGTTTAGAGAGGCCGAAAAAGAGAGAAAACTATTTTGGTCCCGAATTTCGTTCCTATCGCCTAACTAGAAAATACCAAAAAAAAATGGCAAAAAAATTCAAAAAATTAAAAAACTTCATTCCGGCATAATTTCTATCCAAACCGGATGAGATAGACCAAGAAAAAGAAAAAAAAAAATTTATGCCCCGAATTCCGTTCCTATCCGACGCAAGCTAGAAAATTCCAAAAAGAATGGTAAAAAAAATCAAAAAATCAAAAAACTTCATTCCAGCATTACTTCTATCCAAACAGGTTGAGATAGGCCGAGAAAGAGAGAAAACAATTTTAGTCCTGAATTCCGTTCCTATCCGACCCTAAGTAGAAAATTCCAAAAAAAAATGGCAAAAAAAATTAAAAAATTAAAAAACTTCATTCCGGCGTTATTTCTAACCAAATCGGGTTGGGATAGGCCAAGAAAGAGGATAAAAAAAAATATATAGTCCCGAATTCCGATCCTATCCGACCCTTGCATGAAAATTCAAAAACATATACAAAAAATTGAAAAACTTCATTCCAGCATTATTTCTTTCCGAAAACCGGGCTGTGATACGCCTAGAAAGAGAGAAAAAAATTTTTGTCCCGAATTCCGTTCCTATCTGACCCTAGCTAGAAAATTCCAAAAAAAATGAAAAAATTATAAAACATCATTCTGGAAATATTTCTATCCAAACCAGGTTGTGATAGGGTGAGAAAGTGAAAAAAAAAAATTTCGTCCCGAATTTAGTTCCTTTCCGACCCTAGCAAGAAAATTTTAAAAAAAAATTCAAAAAATGAAAAAACTTCATTCCGGCATTATTTATATCCAAACCGGGTTGAGATAGGCCGAGAAAGAGAGAAAAAACTTTAACCCTCGAATTCCGTTCCTATCCGACCCCAACAAGAAAATTCCAAAAAAAATGGCAAAAAATTAAAAAACTTCATTCCGGCATTATTTCTCTCCAAATCTGGTTCAGATAGGCCGAGAAAGAGAGAAAACAATTTTAGTCCCGAATTCCGTTCCTATCTGACCCTAACTAGAAAATTCCAAAAAAATTGGCAAAAAAAGTAAAAAAAATTAAAAAACTTCATTCCAGCTTTATTTCTATCCAAACTGGTCTGAGATAGGCTGAGAAAGAGAGAAAACAAGTCCCGAATTCCATTCGTACTCGACCAAATCTTGAAAATTTAAAAAAAAATGGCAAAAAAATTCAAAAAACTAAAAAATTTCATTCCGGCATTATTTGTATCCAAACAGGGTTAAGATAGGCCGAGAAAGTGGAAAAAAAAATTAGTCCAGAATTCCGTTCCTATCCGACCCAAGATGGAAAATTCCAAAAAAAATCGCAAAAAAAATACAAAAAAATGAAAAACTTCATTCCAACATTATTTCTTTCCGAAAAGTGGGCTGTGATACGCCTAGAAAGAGTGAAAAAAATTTTAGTCCCGAATTCCGTTCCTATTCGATCCTAGCTAGAAAATTCCAAAAAGAATGGAAAAAAAATTCAAAAAATCACAAAACTTCATTCCAGCATTATCATTATCCAAACTGGGTTGAAATAGGCCGAGAAAGAGAGATAACCATTTTAGTCCCGAATTCCGTTCCAATCCAACCCTAACTAGAAAATTCCAAATAAAATTGGCAAAAAAATTTTAAAAATAAAAAAACTTCATTTCGGCATTATTTCAATCGAAATCGGGCTGAGAAAGACCTCGAAAGAGTGGAAAAGATTTTAGTCTCGAATTCCGTTCCTATCCGACCCTAACTTGGAAATTCCAAAAAAAAAAAGGCAAAAAAAATTAAAAAAATTAAAAAATTCAATCTGTCAATATTTCTATCCAAACTGGGTTGAGATAGACTTAAAAAGAGAAAAAAAAAAATTTAGTCCCGAATTCCATTCCTATTTGACCCTAGCTAGAAAATTCCAAAAGAAATAGAAAAAAAATTCAGAAAACTAAAAAACTTCATTCCGGCAATATTTCTATACAAACCGGGTTGAGATAGGACAAGAAAGAGGAAAAAAAAAAAAATTTAGTCATGAATTCCGTTCCTATCCGACCCTAACTGGAAAATTCCAAAAAAAATGGCAAAAAAAAAAAAAAAATACTAAAAATTTAAAAACTTCATTCCAACATTACAATCTTTCTGAAAAGCGGGCTGTAATAGGCCTAGAAAGAGAGAAAAAAATTTTAGTCCCGAATTCCGTTCCTATCCGACCCTAGCTAGAATATTCCAAAAACAATCAAAAAATAATAAAACATCATTCCGGAAATATTTTTATCCAAACCAGGTTGCGATAGGACGAGAAAGAGAAAAAAAAAAATTTCGTCCCGAATTCAGTACCTATTCGACCCTAGCTAGAAAATTTAAAAAAAAAAATAGCAAAAAAATTCAAAAAATCAAAAAATTTCATTCCGGCATTATTTCTGTCCAAACCGGGTTGAGATAGGCAGAGACAAAACAAGTTTAGTCCAGAATTCAATTCCGATCCGGCCCTAGTTAGAAATTCCTTAAAAACTTGCAAAAAAATTCAAAAAATTAGAAAACGTCATTCTGGCAATAATTCTATCCAAACCGGGTTGAGGTAGGCTTAGAAAGAGAAACAAATTTCAGTCTTGAATTCCGTTGCTATCCGACCATAGCTAGAAAATTCAAAAAAAAAATAGATAAATAAATTCAAAAAACTACAAAACTTCATTCCGTCAATATTTTTATCCAAACCCGGTAGAGATAGGCCTAGAAATAGAGAATAAAATTTAATCCCGAATTTCGTTCCTATCCGTCCCAAACATGAAAATTCCAAAAAAAATGGCAGAAAAACACAAATAATTTAAAAACTTCATTCAGACGTTATTTCTATCCAAATCGGGCTGAGGTAGGCCAAGAAAGAGAGAAAAAAAATTTAACCCTCGAATTCCGTTCCTATCGGACCCTAACTAGAAAATTCCAAAAAAAATGGCTTAAAAATTTAAAAAATTAAAAAACTTCATTCTATCATTATTTCTGTGGGGGGCAAGCGTTGTCAGTCAACAGTGGGCCTTAGGACCAGGAAGAAGCCCAGCCATGGCGGGAACCGAAAACAGGGTCGGGAGACATTTAGCCCAATCCTGTTGGGCCGGACCGGTTTTATTTAAGGATCGTCCGAGGAGTAGTGCTTCCTCGGACGCACTTAATGAACGTCAAAGACGTACCCTGTCCATGGTGAGGAACCCTCATAAATGAAGGAAGTGCTAAACGGGCAGGGAACAACCACTACTGCCGCATTAAATGCAGGGAAACTACTTTTCCAGCCGCATTAATGTGGATTGGACAGAAAAATAGTATTATCTCGGCCATTGAAACTCACAGAAAAAGGAGGGGGATGTCCTTTGGGACAGGCACTCGAGTAGAGGCCTAGATGGTGAACAAGTGTAAGGTCATTATCAATTAAAGGAGGATATATAAGAGCAGAAAGTCTCCACAAAGAGGGGGATTTTTGGGAAAGAAAAAGAGAGCGAGTGGAACACTAAAGTAGCCCCAGGGAAGGTCATCTCAGAAAACTGAACAAAACAATCTCACTTCCTATTTGTTGCATGGTTCACCATTAATCACGTCCACTCTGTCAAGACCTAGCTCTGAGTCCCACTCTCTACAAATTCATTGTCGAGGGTCTTTTGGGCCAAGATCACCGGCTTGCTGGGCCTGGGCCCCAAAAACCGCCCTTACAATTTCTATCCAAACCGGGTTGAGATAGGCCGAGAAAGAGGAAAAAAAAAAAATTTAGTCCCGAATTCTGTTCCTATCCAACCCTAGATGGAAAATTCCAAAAAAAATGGCAAGAAATTAAAAAACTTCATTCCGGCATTATTTATATCCAAACCGGGTTGAGATAGGCCGAAAAAGAGAGAAAACAATTTTTGTCTCGAATTCCGTTCCTATCCGACCCTAACTAGAAAATTCCAAAAAAAATGGCAAAAAAATTTAAAAAATTAAGAAAATTCATTCGGGCATTATTTCTATCCAAATCGGGTTGAGATAGGCCTCGAAAGAGACAAAAAAATTTTAGTCCCGAATTCCGTTCTTATTCGTCCCTAGCAAGAAAATTCCAAAAAACAAGGCAAAAAAATTAAAAAAATTATAAAAATTAAAAAACTTCATTCCAGCTTTATTTCTAACCAAACTGGTCTGAGATAGGCCGAGAAAGAGATAAAACAAGTCCCAAATTCCGTTCGTATTCGACCCAAACTTGAAAATTCCAAAAAAAATGGCAAAAAAATTCAAAAAATTAAAACTCTTAATTCCGGCATTATTTCTATCCAAACCAGGTTGAGATAGGCCAAGAAGGAGGAAAAAAAAAATTTAGTCCTGAATTCTGTTCCTATTCGACCCTAACAGGAAAATTCCAAAAAAAAAAATTGTAAAAAAAATACAAAAAATTGAAAACCTTCTTTCCAACATTATATCTTTCCGAAAAGCAGGCAGGGATAGGCCTAGAGAGAGAGTAAAAAATTTTGGTCCCGAATTCCGTTCCTATCCGATCCTAGCTAGAAAATTCCAAAAAGAATGGCAAAAAAATTCAAAAAATCAAAAAACTTCATTCCAGCATTATTTCTATCCAAACAGGGCTGAGATGGGCCGAGAGAGAGAAAAAACAATTTTGGTCCCGAATTCCATTCGTATTCGACCCTAGCTTGAAAATTCCAAAAAAAATGGGAAAAAAAATTAAAAAACTTCATTCCAGCATAATTTCTATCCGAAACGGCTAAGATAGACCGAGAAAGAGAAAAAAAAAAAATTTAAGCCTCGAATTCCGTTCCTATCCAACCCTAGCCAGAAAATTCCAAAAAAAATACAAAAAAATGAGAAACTTCATTCCAACATTAAATCCTTCCGAAAAGCGTGCTATGATAGGCCTAGAAAGAGTGTAAAAAATTTTAGTCCCGAATTCCGTTCCTATCCGATCCAAGCAAGAAATTTCCAAAAAGAATGGCAAAAAAATTCAAAAATGAAAAAACATCATTCCAACATTATCTCTATCCATACTGGGTTGAGATAGGCCGAGAAAGAGGAAAAAAAAAAAATTTAGTCCCGAATTCCTTTCCAATCCGACCCCAGCTGGAAAATTCCATAAAAAATGGTAAAAACAATTCAAAAAATTGAAAAACTTCATTCCAACATTATTTCTTTCCGAAAAGCGGGATGTGATAGGCCTAGAAAGAGAGAAAAAAATTTTAGTCCCGAACTCCGTTCCTAGCCGACCCTAGCTAGAAAATTCCAAAAAGAATGGTAAAAAAATTCAAAAAATCAAAAAACTTCATTCCAGCATTATTTCTATTCAAACTGGGTTGAGATAGGCCAAGAAAGAGAGAAAACAGTTTTAGTCCTGAATTCCGTTCCTATCCGACCCTAACTAGAAAATTCCAAAAATAATGGCAAAAAATTAAAAAAAACTTAATTCCGGCATTATTTCTATCCAAACCGGGTTGAGATAGGCCGAGAAAGAGAGAAAACAATTTTAGTCTCGAATTCCGTTCCAATCCGACCCTAACTAGAAAATTCCAAAAAAAATGGCAAAAAAAGTAAAAAAATTAAAAAACTTCATTCCGGCATTATTTCTATACAAATCGAGTTGAGATAGGCCTCGAGAGAGACAAAAAAATCTTCGTCCTGAATTCCGTTCCTATTCGGCCCTAGCAAGAAAATTCCAAAATACATGGCAAAAAAAATTAAAAAACTTCATTCCAGCTTTATTTCTATCCAAACTGGTCCCGAATTCCGTTCCAATCCGACCCTAGCTGGAAAATTTCAATAAAAATGGAAAAAAAAATTCAAAAAAATTGAAAAACTTCATTCTAGCATTATTTCTTTCCGAAAAGCGGGCTGTGATAGGCCTAGAAAGAGAGAAAACAATTTTAGTCCCGAATTTCGTTCCTATTCGACCCTAGCTAGAAAATTCCAAAAAGAATGGCAAAAAAATTCAAAAAATCAAAAAACTCCATTCCAGCAATATTTCTATCCAAACTGGGCTGTGATAGGTCGAGAAGGAGGAAAAAAAAAATTTATTCCCGAATTCTATTCCTATCCGACCCACGATGGAAAATTCCAAAAAAATGGCAATAAAAATACAAAAAATTGAATAACTTCATTCCAACGTTGTATCTTTCCGAAAAGCGGGCTGTGATAGGCCTAGAAACAGAGTAAAAGATTTTAGTCCCAAATTCCGCTTGCATCCGATAGTTGCTAGAAAATTTCAAAAAAAATGGCAAAAAAATTCAAAAAATTAAAAAACTTCATTCTGGCATAATTTCTATCCAAAGGGGACGAGATAGACCGAGAAAGAGAAAAAACAAAATTTAAGCCCCGAATTCCGTTCCTGTCCGATCCTAGCAAGAAAATTCCAAAAAGAATGGTAAAAAAATTCAAAAAATCATAAAACTTCATTCTAGCATTATTTCTATCCAACAGGGCTGAGATGGGCCGAGAAAAAGAAAAAACAATTTTGGTCCCGAATTCCGTTCGTATTCGACCCTAGCTTGAAAACTCCATAAAAATGGCAAAAAAATACAAAAAATTGAAAAACTTCATTCCAACATTATTTCTTTCCGAAAAGCGGGCTGTGATAGGACTAGAAAGAGAGAAAACAATTTTAGTCCTGAATTCCGTTCCTATCCGACCCTAACTAGAAAATTCCAAAAAAAATGGCACAAAAATTAAAAAACTTCATTCCGGCACTATTTCTAACCAAATCAGGTTGAGATATGCCTCGAGAGAGACAAAAAAATCTTAGACCTGAATTTCGTTCCTATTCAGCCCTAGCAAGAAAATTCCAAAAAACATGGCAAAAAAATTAAAAAACTTCATTCCAGTTTTATTTCTATCCAAACTGGTCTAAGATAGGCCGAGAAAGAGAAAAAACAAGTCCTGAATTCCGTTCGTATTCGACCCAATCTTGAAAATTCCAAAAAAAATGGCAAAAAAATTCAAAAAATTCAAAAACATCACTCCGGCATTATTTCTATCCAAACCGGGTTGAGATAGGCCGAGAATGAGAGAAAACAATTTTAGTCTCGAATTCCGTTCCTATCCGACCCTAACTAGAAAATTCCAAAAAAAATGGCAAAAAAGTTCAAAAAATTAAAAAACTTCTTTCTGGCATTATTTCTATCCAAATCGGGTTGAGATATGCCTCGAGAGAAACAAAAAAATCTTAGTCCTGAATTTCGTTCCTATTCGGTCCTAGCAAGAAAATTCCAAAAAACATGGCAAAAAAATTAAAAAACGTCATTCCAGCTTTATTTCTATCCAAACTGGTCTGAGATAGGCCGAGAAAGAGAAAAAACAAGTCCTGAATTCCGTTCGTATTCGATCCAATCTTGAAAATTCCAAAAAAAATGGAAAAAAAATTCAAAAAATTCAAAAACTTCACTCCGGCATTACTTCTATCCAAACCGGGTTGAGATAGGCCGAGAAAGAGGAAAAAGAAAAAAATTTGGTCCCGAATTCCTTTCCAATCCGACCCCAGCCGGAAAATTCCAATAAAAATGGCAAAAAAAATTCAAAAAAATTGAAAAACTTCATTCCAACATTATTTCTTTCCGAAAAGCGGGCTGTGATAGGCCTAGAAAGAGAGAAAACAATTTTAGTCCCGAATTCCGTTCCTAATCCACCCTAGCTAGAAAATTCCAAAAAGAATGGCAAAAAAATTCAAAAAATCAAAAAACTTTAATCCAGCTAATCCAAACTGGGTTGAGATACGCCGAGAAGAAGGAAAAAAAAAAATTTAGTCCCGAATTCTGTTCCTATCCGACCCACGCTGGAAAATTCCAAAAAAAAAGGCAAAAAAAATACAAAAAATTGGAAAACTTCATTCCAACATTATATCTTTCCGAAAAGCGGGCTGTGATAGGCGTAGAAAGAGTGTAAAAAATTTTAGTCCCGAATTCCGTTTCTATCCGATCCTAGCTAGAAAATTTCAAAAAGAATGGCAAAAAAATTCAAAAAATCAAAAAACATCATTCCAGCATTATTTCTATCCAAATGGGGCTGTGATAGGCCGAGAAAGAGAGAAAAAAATTTTGTTCCCGAATTCCGTTCGTATTCGACCTTAGCTTGAAACTTCAAAAAAAAATGGCAAAAAAATTCAAAAAATTAAAGAACTTCATTCCGGCATAATTTCTATCCAAACCGGATGAGATTGACCGAGAAAGAGAAAACACAAAATTTAAGCCCCGAATTCCGTTCCTATCCGATCCTATCAAGAAAAATCCAAAAAGAATGGAAAAAAATTTCAAAAAATCAAAAAACATCATTCCAGCATTATTTCTATCCAAACTAGGTTGAGATAGGCCGAGAAAGAGGAAAAAAAAAATTTAGTCCCGAATTCCTTTCCTATCCAACCCCAGCTGCAAATTTCCAAAAAAAAAAAATGGTAAAAACAATACAAAAAATTGAAAAAGTTCATTCCAACATTATTTCTTTCCGAAAAGCGGGCTGTGATAGGACTGCAAAGAGAGAAAAAAATTTCAATCCCGAATTCCGTTCCTAACTGACCCTAGCTAGAAAATTCCAAAAAGAATGGTAAAAAAATTAAAAAAATCAAAAAACTTCATTCCAGCATTATTTCTATCCAAACTGGGTTGAGATAGGCCAAGAAAGAGAGAAAACAATTTTAGTCCTGAATTCCGTTCCTATCCGACCCTAACTAGAAAATTCCAAAAAAAATGGCAAAAAATTAAAAAAACTTCGTTCCGGCATTATTTCTATCCAAACCGGGTTGAGATAGGCCGAGAAAGAGAGAAAACAATTTCAGTCTCGAATTCCGTTCATATCCGACACTAACTAGAAAATTCCAAAAAAAAAGGCGCAAAAATTAAAAAACTTCATTCCAGCATTATTTCTATCCAAATCGGGTTGAGATATGCCTCGAGAGAGACAAAAAAATCTTAGTCCTGAATTCCGTTCCTATTCGGCCCTACCAAGAAAATTCCAAAAAACATGGCAAAAAAATTAAAAAACTTAATTCCAGCTTTATTTCTATCCAAACTGGTCTAAGATAGGCCGAGAAAGAGAAAAAACAAGTCCTGAATTCCGTTCGTATTCGACCCAATCTTGAAAATTCCAAAAAAAATGGCAAAAAACTTCAAAAACATCACTCCGGCATTATTTCTATCCAAACCGGGTTGAGATAGGCCGAGAAAGAGAGAAAACAATTTTAGTCTCGAATTCCGTTCCTATCCGACCCTAACTAGAAAATTCCAAAAAAAATGGCAAAAAAATTAAATAAATTCTTTCTGGCATTATTTCTATCCAAATCGGGTTGAGATATGCCTCGAGAGAGACAAAAAAATCTTAGTCCTGAATTCCGTTCCTATTCGGCCCTACCAAGAAAATTCCAAAAAACATGGCAAAAAAATTAAAAAACTTCATTCCAGCTTTATTTCTATCCAACCTGGTCTGAGATAGGCCGAGAAAGAGAAAAAACAAGTCCTGAATTCCGTTCGTATTCGATCCAATCTTGAAAATTTCCAAAAAAATGGCAAAAAAATTAAAAAAATTCAAAAACTTCACTCCGGCATTACTTCTATCCAAACCGGGTTGAGATAGGCCGAGAAAGAGGAAAAAGAAAAAAATTTGGTCCCGAATTCCGTTCCAATCCGACCCCAGATGGGAAATTCCAATAAAAATGGCAAAAAAAATTCAAAAAAATTGAAAAACTTCATTCCAACATTATTCCTTTCCGAAAAGCGGGCTGTGATAGGCCTAGAAAGAGAGAAAACAATTTTAGTCCCGAATTCCGTTCCTATTCGACCCTAGCTAGAAAATTCCAAAAAGAATGGCAAAAAAATTCAAAAAATCAAAAAACTTCAATCCAGCATTATTTCTATCCAAACTGGGTTGAGATACGCCAAGAAGAAGGAAAAAAAAAATTTAGTCCCGAATTCTGTTCCTATCCGACCCACGCTGGAAAATTCCAAAAAAAAATGGCAAAAAAAATACAAAAAATTGGAAAACATTATTCCAACATTATATCTTTCAGAAAAGCGGGCTGTGATAGGCCTAGAATGAGAGTAAAAAATTTTAGTCCCGAATGCCGTTAATATCCGATCCTAGCAAGAAAATTTCAAAAAGAATGGCAAAAAAATTCAAAAAAATCATTCCAGCATTATTTCTATCCAAATGGGGCTGTGATAGGCCGAGAAAGAGAGAAAACAATTTTGGTCCCGAATTCCGTTCGTATTCGACCTTACCTTGAAAATTCCAAAAAAAATGGCAAAAAAATTCAAAAAATTAAAAAACTTCATTCCGGCATTATTTCTATCCAAACCGGATGAGATTGACCGAGAAAGAGAAAAAACAAAATTTAAGCCCCGAATTCCGTTCCTATCCGATCCTATCAAGAAAAATCCAAAAAGAATGGAAAAAAATTTCAAAAAATCAAAAAACATCATTCCAGCATTATTTCTATCCAAACTAGGTTGAGATAGGCCGAGAAAGAGGAAAAAAAAAAATTTAGTCCCGAATTCCTTTCCTATCCAATCCCAGCTGGAAAATTCCAAAAAAAAAAAAAATGGTAAAAACAATACAAAAAATTGAAAAACTTCATTCCAACATTATTTCTTTCCGAAAAGTGGGCTGTGATAGGACTACAAAGAGAGAAAAAAATTTCAATCCCGAATTCCGTTCCTAACCGACCCTAACTAGAAAATTCCAAAAAGAATGGTAAAAAAATTTAAAAAATCAAAAAACTTCATTCCAGCATTATTTCTATCCAAACTGGGTTGAGATAGGCCAAGAAAGAGAGAAAACAATTTTAGTCCTGAATTCCGTTCATATCCGACCCTAACTAGAAAATTCCAAAAAAAATGGCAAAAAATTAAAAAAACTTCGTTCCGGCATTATTTCTATCCAAACCGGGTTGAGATAGGCCGAGAAAGAGAGAAAACAATTTTAGTCTCGAATTCCGTTCCTATCCGACCCTAACTAGAAAATTCCAAAAAAAATGGCAAAAAAATTAAAAAAATTCTTTCTGGCATTATTTCTATCCAAATCGGGTTGAGATATGCCTCGAGAGAGACAAAAAAATCTTAGTCCTGAATTCCGTTCCTATTCGGCCCTACCAAGAAAATTCCAAAAAACATGGCAAAAAAATTAAAAAACTTCATTCCAGCTTTATTTCTATTCAAACTGGTCTGAGATATGCCGAGAAAGAGAAAAAACAAGTCCTGAATTCCGTTCGTATTCGATCCAATCTTGAAAATTCAAAAAAAAAATGGCAAAAAAATTCAAAAAATTCAAAAATTTCACTCCGGCATTACTTCTATCCAAACCGGGTTGAGATAGGCCGAGAAAGAGGAAAAAGAAAAAAATTTGGTCCCGAAATCCGTTCCTATCCGACCCCAGCCGGAAAATTCCAATAAAAATGGCAAAAAAAATTCAAAAAAAATCGAAAAACTTCATTCCAACATTATTTCTATCTGAAAAGCGGGCTGTGATAGGTCTAGAAAGAGTGAAACCAATTTTAGTCCCGAATTCCGTTCCTATTCGACCCTAGCTAAAAAATTCCAAAAAGAATGGCAAAAAAATTCAAAAAATCAAAAAACTTCAATCCAGCATTATTTCTATCCAAACTGGGTTGAGATACGCTGAGAAGAAGGAAAAAAAAATTTAGTCCCGAATTCTGTTCCTATCCGACCCACGCTGGAAAATTCCAAAAAAAATGGCAAAAAAAATACAAAAAATCGGAAAACTTCATTCCAACATTATATCTTTCCGAAAAGCGGGCTGTGATAGGCCTAGAAAGAGTGTAAAAAATTTTAGTCCCGAATTCCGTTAATATCCGATCCTAGCCAGAAAATTTCAAAAAGAATGGCAAAAAAATTCAAAAAATCAAAAAACATCATTCCAGCATTATTTCTATCCAAATGGGGCAGTGATAGGCCGAGAAAGAGAGAAAACAATTTTGGTCTCGAATTCCGTTCTATTCGACCTTAGCTTGAAAATTCCAAAAAAAATGGCAAAAAAATTCAAAAAATTAAAAAACTTCATTCCGGCATAATTTCTATCCAAACCGGATGAGATAGACCGAGAAAGAGAAAAAACAAAATTTAAGCCCCGAATTCCGTTCCTATCCGATCCTGTCAAGAAAAATCGAAAAAGAATGGCAAAAAAAATCAAAAAACATCATTCCAGCATTATTTCTATCCAAACTAGTTTGAGATAGGCCGAGAAAGAGGAAAAAAAAAATTAAGTCCCGAATTCTTTTCCTATACTACCCCAGCTGGAAAATTCCCAAAAAAAAAATGGTAAAAACAATACGAAAAATTGAAAAACTTCATTCCAACATTATTTCTTTCCGAAAAGCGGGCTGTGATAGGACTAGAAAGAGAGAAAAAAATTTTAGTCCCGGTTTCCGTTCCTAACCGACCCTAGCTAGAAAATTCCAAAAAGAAGGGTAAAAAAATTAAACAAATCAAAAAACTTCATTCCAGCATTATTTCTATCCAAACTGGGTTGAGATAGGCCGAGAAAGAGAGAAAACAATTTTAGTCTCAAATTCCGTTCATATCCGACCCTAACTAGAAAATTCCAAAAAAAATGGCACAAAAATTAAAAAACTTCATTCCGGCATTATTTCTATCCAAATCAGGTTGAGATAGGCCGAGAAAGAGAGAAAACAATTTTAGTCTCGAATTCCGTTCATATCCGACCCTAACTAGAAAATTCCAAAAAAAATGGCACAAAAATTAAAAATCTTCATTCCGGCATTATTTCTATCCAAATCGGGTTGAGATATGCCTCGAGAGAGACAAAAAAATCTTAGTCCTGAATTTCGTTCCCATTTGGCCCTAGCAAGAAAATTCCAAAAAACATGGCAAAAAAATTAAAAAAATTAAAAAACTTCATTCCAGCTTTATTTCTATCCAAACTGGTCTATGATAGGTCGAGAAAGAGAAAAAACAAGTCCTGAATTCCTTTCGTATTAGACCCAATCTTGAAAACTCCAAAAAAAATGGCAAAAAAATTCAAAAACTTCATTCTGGCATTATTTCTATCCAAACCGGGTTGAGATAGGCCGAGAAAGAGGAAGAGGAAAAAAATTTGGTCCCGAATTCCGTTCCAATCCGACCCCGGCCGGAAAATTCCAATAAAAATGGCAAAAAAAATGGCAAAAAAATTGAAAAACTTCATTCCAACATTATTTCTTTCCTAAAAGCGGGCTGTGATAGGCCTAGAAAGAGAGAAAACAATTTTAGTCCCGAATTCCGTTCCTATTCGAACCTAGCTAGAAAATTCCAAAAAGAATGGCAAAAAAATTCAAAAAATCAAAAAACTTCATTCCAGCATTATTTCTATCCAAATCGGGTTGAGATAAGCCTCGTGAGAGACAAAAAAATCTTAGTCCTGAATTCCGTTCCTATTCATCCCTAGCAAGAAAATTCCAAAAACCATGGCAAAAAAATTAAAAAAATTAAAAAACTTCATTCCGGTATTATTTCTATCCAAATCGGGTTGAGAAATGAGTCGAGAGAGAAAAAAAATCTTAGTCCTGAATTCCGTTCCTATTGGACCCTACCAAGAAAATTCCAAAAAACATGGCAAAAAAATTAAAAAACTTAATTCCAGCTTTATTTCTATCTAAACTGGTCTAAGATAGGCCGAGAAAGAGAAAAAACAAGTCCTGAATTCCGTTCGTATTCGCCCCAATCTTGAAAATTCCAAAAAAAATGGCAAAAAACTTCAAAAACATCACTCCGGCATTATTTCGGCCCTACTAAGAAAATTCCAAAAAACATGGTAAAAAAATTAAAAAACTTCATTCCAGCTTTCTTTCTATCCAAACTGGTCTGAGATAGGCCGAGAAAGAGAAAAAACAAGTCCTGAATTCCGTTCGTATTCGATCTAATCTTGAAAATTCCAAAAAAAATGGCAAAAAAATTCAAAAAATTCAAAAACTTTACTCCGGCATTACTTCTATCCAAACCGGGTTGAGATAGGCAGAGAAAGAGGAAAAAGAAAAAAATTTGGTCCCGAATTCCGTTCCTATCCGATCCCAGCTGGAAAATTCCAATAAAAATGGCAAAAAAAATCGAAAAACTTCATTCCAACATTATTTCTATCTGAAAAGCGGGCTGTGATAGGCCTAGAAAGAGTGAAACCAATTTTAGTCCCGAATTCCGTTCCTATTCGACCCTAGCTAAAAAATTCCAAAAAGAATGGCAAAAAAATTCAAAAAATCAAAAAACTTCAATCCAGCATTATTTCTATCCAAACTGGGTTGAGATACGCTGAGAAGAAGGAAAAAAAAATTTAGTCCCGAATTCTGTTCCTATCCGACCCACGATGGAAAATTCCAAAAAAAATGGCAAAAAAAAATACAAAAAATCGGAAAACTTCATTCCAACATTATATCTTTCCGAAAAGCGGGCTGTGATAGGCCTAGAAAGAGTGTAAAAAATTTTAGTCCCGAATTCCGTTAATATCCGATCCTAGCCAGAAAATTTCAAAAAGAATGGCAAAAAAATTCAAAAAATCAAAAAACATCATTCTAGCATTATTTCTATCCAAATGGGGCAGTGATAGGCCGAGAAAGAGAGAAAACAATTTTGGTCTCGAATTCCGTTCGTATTCGACCTTAGCTTGAAAATTCCAAAAAAAATGGCAAAAAAATTCAAAAAATTAAAAAACTTCATTCCGGCATAATTTCTATCCAAACCGGATGAGATAGACCGAGAAAGAGAAAAAACAAAATTTAAGCCCCGAATTCCGTTCCTATCCGATCCTGTCAAGAAAAATCGAAAAAGAATGGCAAAAAAAATCAAAAAACATCATTCCAGCATGATTTCTATCCAAACTAGTTTGAGATAGGCCGAGAAAGAGGAAAAAAAAAATTAAGTCCCGAATTCCTTTCCTATCCTACCCCAGCTGGAAAATTCCAAAAAAAAAATGGTAAAAACAATACGAAAAATTGAAAAACTTCATTCCAACATTATTTCTTTCCGAAAAGCGGGCTGTGATAGGACTAGAAAGAGAGAGAAAAATTTTAGTCCCGATTTCCGTTCCTAACCGACCCTAGCTAGAAAATTCCAAAAAGAAGGGTAAAAAAATTAAACAAATCAAAAAACTTCATTCCAGCATTATTTCTATCCAAACTGGGTTGAGATAGGCCGAGAAAGAGAGAAAACAATTTTAGTCTCAAATTCCGTTCATATCCGTCCCTAACTAGAAAATTCCAAAAAAAATGGCACAAAAATTAAAAAACTTCATTCCGGCATTATTTCTATCCAAATCAGGTTGAGATAGGCCGAGAAAGAGAGAAAACAATTTTAGTCTCGAATTCCGTTCATATCCGACCCTAACTAGAAAATTCCAAAAAAAATGGCAGAAAACTAGAAAACTTCATTCCGGCATTATTTCTATCCAAATCGGGTTGAGATATGCCTCGAGAGAGACAAAAAAATCTTAGTCCTGAACTCCGTTCCCATTTGGCCCTAGCAAGAAAATTCCAAAAAACATGGCAAAAAAATTAAAAAAATTAAAAAACTTCATTCCAGCTTTATTTCTATCCAAACTGGTCTATGATAGGTCGAGAAAGAGAAAAAACAAGTCCTGAATTCCTTTCGTATTAGACCCAATCTTGAAAACTCCAAAAAAAATGGGAAAAAAATTCAAAAACTTCATTCCGGCATTATTTCTATCCAAACCGGGTTGAGATAGGCCGAGAAAGAGGAAGAGGAAAAAAATTTGGTCCCGAATTCCGTTCCAATCCGACCCCGGCCGGAAAATTCCAATAAAAATGGCAAAAAAAATGGCAAAAAATTTGAAAAACTTCATTCCAACATTATTTCTTTCCGAAAAGCGGGCTGTGATAGGCCTAGAAAGAGAGAAAACAATTTTAGTCCCGAATTCCGTTCCTATTCGAACCTAGCTAGAAAATTCCAAAAAGAATGGCAAAAAAATTCAAAAAATCAAAAAACTTCATTCCAGCATTATTTCTATCCAAATCGGGTTGAGATAGGCCTCGTGAGAGACAAAAAAATCTTAGTCCTGAATTCCGTTCCTATTCATCCCTAGCAAGAAAATTCCAAAAACCATGGCAAAAAAATTAAAAAAATTAAAAAACTTCATTCCGGTATTATTTCTATCCAAACCGGGTAGAGATAGGCCGAGAAAGAGAGAAAACAATTTTAGTCTCGGATTCCGTTCCTATCCGACCCTAACTAGAAAATTCCAAAAAAAATGGCGCAAAAATTAAAAAACATCATTCCAGCATTATTTCTATCCAAATCGGGTTGAGAAATGAGTCGAGAGAGAAAAAAAATCTTAGTCCTGAATTCCGTTCCTATTCGACCCTACCAAGAAAATTCCAAAAAACATGGCAAAAAAATTAAAAAACTTAATTCCAGCTTTATTTCTATCTAAACTGGTCTAAGATAGGCCGAGAAAGAGAAAAAACAAGTCCTGAATTCCGTTCGTATTCGCCCCAATCTTGAAAATTCCAAAAGAAATGGCAAAAAACTTCAAAAACATCACTCCGGCATTATTTCGGCCCTACTAAGAAAATTCCAAAAAACATGGTAAAAAAATTAAAAAACTTCATTCCAGCTTTCTTTCTATCCAAACTGGTCTGAGATAGGCCGAGAAAGATAAAAAACAAGTCCTGAATTCCGTTCGTATTCGATCCAATCTTGAAAATTCCAAAAAAAATGGCAAAAAAATTCAAAAAATTCAAAAACTTCACTCCGGCATTACTTCTATCCAAACCGGGTTGAGATAGGCCGAGAAAGAGGAAAAAGAAAAAAATTGGGTCCCGAATTCCGTTCCAATCCGACCCCAGCCGGAAAATTCCGATAAAAATGGCACAAAAAATTCAAAAAAATTGAAAAACTTCATTCCAACATTATTTCTTTCCGAAAAGCGGGCTGTGATAGGCCTAGAAAGAGAGAAAACAATTTTAGTCCCGAATTCCGTTCCTATTCGACCCTAGCTAGAAAATTCCAAAAAGAATGGCAAAAAAATTCTAAAAATCAAAAAACTTCAATCCAGCATTATTTCTATCCAAACTGGGTTGAGATACGCCGAGAAGAAGGAAAAAAAAAAATTTAGTCCCGAATTCTGTTCCTATCCGACCCACGCTGGAAAATTCCAAAAAAAATGGCAAAAAAAATACAAAAAATTGGAAAACATTATTCCAACATTATATCTTTCAGAAAAGCGGGCTGTGATAGGCCTAGAAAGAGAGTAAAAAATTTTAGTCCCGAATTCCGTTAATATTCGATCCTAGCTAGAAAATTTCAAAAAGAATGACAAAAAAATTCAAAAAACATCATTCCAGCATTATTTCTATCGAAATGGGGGTGTGATAGGCCGAGAAAGAGAGAAAACAATTTTGGTCCCGAATTCCGTTCGTATTCGACCTTAGCTTGAAAATTCCAAAAAAAATTGCAAAAAAAGTAAAAAAATTAAAAACCTTCATTCCGGCATAATTTCTATCCAAACCGGATGAGATAGACCGAGAAAGAGAAAAAACAAAATTTAAGCCCCGAATTCCGTTCCTATCCGATCCTATCAAGAAAAATCCAAAAAGAATGGCAAAAAAATTCAAAAAATCAAAAAACATCATTCCAGCATTATTTCTATCCTAACTAGGTTGAGATAGGCCGAGAAAGAGGAAAAAAAAAAATTTAGTCCCGAATTCCTTTCCTATCCGAACCCAGCTGGAAAATTCCAAAAAAAAATGGTAAAAACGATACAAAAAATTGAAAAACTTCATTCCAACATTATTTCTTTCCGAAAAGCGGGCTGTGTTAGGACTAGAAAGAGATAAAAAAATTTTAGTCCCGAATTCCGACCCTAGCTAGAAAATTCCAAAAAGAACGGTAAAAAAATTAAAAAAATCAAAAAACTTCATTCCAGCATTATTTCTATCCAAACAGGGTTGAGATAGGCCAAGAAAGAGAGAAAACAATTTTAGTCCTGAATTCCGTTCCTATCCGACCCTAACTAGAAAATTCCAAAAAAAATGGCAAAAAATTAAAAAAACTTCGTTCCGGCATTATTTCAATCCAAACCGGGTTGAGATAGGCCGAGAAAGAGAGAAAACAATTTTAGTCTTGAATTCCGTTCATATCCGACCCTAACTAGAAAATTCCAAAAAAAATGGCACAAAAATTAAAAAACTTCATTCCGGCATTATTTCTATCCAAATCGGGTTGAGATATGCCTCGAGAGAGACAAAAAAATCTTAGTCCTGAATTCCGTTCCTATTCGGCCCTAGGAAAAAAATTCCAAAAAACATGGAAAAAAAATTAAAAAAATTAAAAAACTTCATTCCGGTATTATTTCTATCCAAACCGGGTTGAGATAGGCCGAGAAAGAAAGAAAACAATTTTAGTCTCGGATTCCGTTCCTATCCAACCCTAACTAGAAAATTCCAAAAAAAATGGCAAAAAATTAAAAAATCTTCGTTCCGGCATTATTTCTATCCAAACCGGGTTGAGATAGGCCGAGAAAGAGAGAAAACAATTTTAGTCTCGAATGCCGTTCCTATCCGACCCTAACTAGAAAATTTCAAAAAAAGTGGCAAAAAAATTAAAAAAATTAAAAAACTTCTTTCTGGAATTATTTCTATCGAAATCGGGTTGAGATATGCCTTGAGAGAGACGAAAAAATCTTAGTCCTGAATTCCGTTCCTATTCGGCCCAAGCAAGAAAATTCCAAAAAACATGGCAAAAAAATTAAAAAACTTCATTCCAGCTTTATATCTATCCAAACTGGTCTGAGATAGGCCGAGAAAGAGAAAAAACAAGTCCTGAATTCCGTTAGTATTCGATCCAATCTTGAAAATTCCAAAAAAAATGGCAAAAAAATTCAAAAACTTCAAAAACTTCACTCCGGCATTACTTCCTTCCAAACCGGGTTGAGATAGGCCGAGAAAGAGGAAAAAGAAAAAAATTTGGTCCCGAATTCCGTTCCAATCCGAACCGAGCCGGAAAATTCCAATAAAAATGGCAAAAAAAATTCAAAAAAAATTGAAAAACTTCATTCCAACATTATTTCTATCCGAAAAGCGGGCTGTGATAGGCCTAGAAAGAGTGAAACCAATTTTAGTCCCGAATTCCGTTCCTATTCGACCCTAGCTAGAAAATTCCAAAAAGAATGGCAAAAAAATTCAAAAAATCAAAAAACTTCAATCCAGCATTATTTCTATCCAAACTGGGTTGAGATACGCTGAGAAGAAGGAAAAAAAAAAATTTAGTCCCGAATTCTGTTCCTATTCGACCCACGCTGGAAAATTCCAAAAAAAATGGCAAAAAAAATACAAAAAATTGGAAAACTTCATTCCAACATTATATCTTTCCGAAAAGCGGGCTGTGATAGGCCTAGAAAGAGAGTAAAAAATTTTAATCCCGAATTCCGTTAATATCCGATCCTAGCTAGAAAATTTCAAAAAGAATGGCAAAAAAATTCAAAAAATCAAAAAACATCATTCCAGCATTATTTCTATCCAAATGGGGCAGTGATAGGCCGAGAAAGAGAGAAAACAATTTCGGTCCCGAATTCCGTTCGTATTCGCCCTTAGCTTGAAATTTCCAAAAAAAATGGCAAAAAAATTCAAAAAATTAAAAAACTTCATTCCGGCATAATTTCTATCCAAACCGGATGAGATAGACCGAGAAAGAGAAAAAACAAAATTTAAGCCCCGAATTCCGTTCCTATCCGATCCTATCAAGAAAAAACTTCAATCCAGCATTATTTCTATCCAAACTAGGTTGAGATAGGCCGAGAAAGAGGAAAAAAAAAATTTAGTCCCGAATTCCTTTCCTATCCTACCCCAGCTGGAAAATTCCAAAAAAAAAAATGGTAAAAACAATACAAAAAATTGAAAAACTTCATTCCAACATTATTTCTTTCCGAAAAGCTGGCTGTGATAGGACTAGAAAGAGAAAAAAAAATTTTAGTCCCGAATTCCGTTCCTAACCGACCCTAGCTAGAAAATTCCAAAAAGAAGGGTAAAAAAATTAAAAAAATCAAAAAACTTCATTCCAGCATTATTTCTATCCAAACTGGGTTGAGATAGGCCAAGGAAGAGAGAAAACAATTTTAGACCTGAATTCCGTTCCTATCCGACCCTAACTAGAAAATTCCAAAAAAATGACAAAAAATTAAAAAAACTTCGTTCCGGCATTATTTCTATCCAAACCGGGTTGAGATAGGCCGAGAAAGAGAGAAAACAATTTTAGTCTCGAATTCCGTTCATATCCGACCCTAACTAGAAAATTCCAAAAAAAATGGCACAAAAATTAAAAAACTTCATTCCGGCATTATTTCTATCCAAATCCGGTTGAGATATGCCTCGAGTGAGACAAAAAAATCTTAGTCCTGAATTCCGTTCCTATTTGACCCTAGCAAGAAAATTCCAAAAAACATGGCAAAAAAATTAAAAAAATTAAAAAACTTCATTCCAGCTTTATTTCTATCCAAACTGGTCTAAGATAGGACGAGAAAGAGAAAAAACAAGTCCTGAATTCCTTTCGTATTCGACCCAATCTTGAAAACTCCAAAAAAAATGGCAAAAAAATTCAAAAACTTCATTCCGGCATTATTTCTATCCAAACCGGGTTGAGATAGGCCGAGAAAGAGGAAGAGGAAAAAAATTTGGTCCCGAATTCCGTTCCAATCCGACCCCGGCCGGAAAATTCCAATAAAAATGGCAAAAAAAATGGCAAAAAAATTGAAAAACTTCATTCCAACATTATTTCTTTCCTAAAAGCGGGCTGTGATAGGCCTAGAAAGAGAGAAAACAATTTTAGTCCCGAATTCCGTTCCTATTCGAACCTAGCTAGAAAATTCCAAAAAGAATGGCAAAAAAATTCAAAAAATCAAAAAACTTCATTCCAGCATTATTTCTATCCAAATCGGGTTGAGATAAGCCTCGTGAGAGACAAAAAAATCTTAGTCCTGAATTCCGTTCCTATTCATCCCTAGCAAGAAAATTCCAAAAACCATGGCAAAAAAATTAAAAAAATTAAAAAACTTCATTCCGGTATTATTTCTATCCAAATCGGGTTGAGAAATGAGTCGAGAGAGAAAAAAAATCTTAGTCCTGAATTCCGTTCCTATTGGACCCTACCAAGAAAATTCCAAAAAACATGGCAAAAAAATTAAAAAACTTAATTCCAGCTTTATTTCTATCTAAACTGGTCTAAGATAGGCCGAGAAAGAGAAAAAACAAGTCCTGAATTCCGTTCGTATTCGCCCCAATCTTGAAAATTCCAAAAAAAATGGCAAAAAACTTCAAAAACATCACTCCGGCATTATTTCGGCCCTACTAAGAAAATTCCAAAAAACATGGTAAAAAAATTAAAAAACTTCATTCCAGCTTTCTTTCTATCCAAACTGGTCTGAGATAGGCCGAGAAAGAGAAAAAACAAGTCCTGAATTCCGTTCGTATTCGATCTAATCTTGAAAATTCCAAAAAAAATGGCAAAAAAATTCAAAAAATTCAAAAACTTTACTCCGGCATTACTTCTATCCAAACCGGGTTGAGATAGGCAGAGAAAGAGGAAAAAGAAAAAAATTTGGTCCCGAATTCCGTTCCTATCCGACCCCAGCTGGAAAATTCCAATAAAAATGGCAAAAAAAATCGAAAAACTTCATTCCAACATTATTTCTATCTGAAAAGCGGGCTGTGATAGGCCTAGAAAGAGTGAAACCAATTTTAGTCCCGAATTCCGTTCCTATTCGACCCTAGCTAAAAAATTCCAAAAAGAATGGCAAAAAAATTCAAAAAATCAAAAAACTTCAATCCAGCATTATTTCTATCCAAACTGGGTTGAGATACGCTGAGAAGAAGGAAAAAAAAATTTAGTCCCGAATTCTGTTCCTATCCGACCCACGATGGAAAATTCCAAAAAAAATGGCAAAAAAAAATACAAAAAATCGGAAAACTTCATTCCAACATTATATCTTTCCGAAAAGCGGGCTGTGATAGGCCTAGAAAGAGTGTAAAAAATTTTAGTCCCGAATTCCGTTAATATCCGATCCTAGCCAGAAAATTTCAAAAAGAATGGCAAAAAAATTCAAAAAATCAAAAAACATCATTCTAGCATTATTTCTATCCAAATGGGGCAGTGATAGGCCGAGAAAGAGAGAAAACAATTTTGGTCTCGAATTCCGTTCGTATTCGACCTTAGCTTGAAAATTCCAAAAAAAATGGCAAAAAAATTCAAAAAATTAAAAAACTTCATTCCGGCATAATTTCTATCCAAACCGGATGAGATAGACCGAGAAAGAGAAAAAACAAAATTTAAGCCCCGAATTCCGTTCCTATCCGATCCTGTCAAGAAAAATCGAAAAAGAATGGCAAAAAAAATCAAAAAACATCATTCCAGCATGATTTCTATCCAAACTAGTTTGAGATAGGCCGAGAAAGAGGAAAAAAAAAATTAAGTCCCGAATTCCTTTCCTATCCTACCCCAGCTGGAAAATTCCAAAAAAAAAATGGTAAAAACAATACGAAAAATTGAAAAACTTCATTCCAACATTATTTCTTTCCGAAAAGCGGGCTGTGATAGGACTAGAAAGAGAGAGAAAAATTTTAGTCCCGATTTCCGTTCCTAACCGACCCTAGCTAGAAAATTCCAAAAAGAAGGGTAAAAAAATTAAACAAATCAAAAAACTTCATTCCAGCATTATTTCTATCCAAACTGGGTTGAGATAGGCCGAGAAAGAGAGAAAACAATTTTAGTCTCAAATTCCGTTCATATCCGTCCCTAACTAGAAAATTCCAAAAAAAATGGCACAAAAATTAAAAAACTTCATTCCGGCATTATTTCTATCCAAATCAGGTTGAGATAGGCCGAGAAAGAGAGAAAACAATTTTAGTCTCGAATTCCGTTCATATCCGACCCTAACTAGAAAATTCCAAAAAAAATGGCAGAAAACTAGAAAACTTCATTCCGGCATTATTTCTATCCAAATCGGGTTGAGATATGCCTCGAGAGAGACAAAAAAATCTTAGTCCTGAACTCCGTTCCCATTTGGCCCTAGCAAGAAAATTCCAAAAAACATGGCAAAAAAATTAAAAAAATTAAAAAACTTCATTCCAGCTTTATTTCTATCCAAACTGGTCTATGATAGGTCGAGAAAGAGAAAAAACAAGTCCTGAATTCCTTTCGTATTAGACCCAATCTTGAAAACTCCAAAAAAAATGGGAAAAAAATTCAAAAACTTCATTCCGGCATTATTTCTATCCAAACCGGGTTGAGATAGGCCGAGAAAGAGGAAGAGGAAAAAAATTTGGTCCCGAATTCCGTTCCAATCCGACCCCGGCCGGAAAATTCCAATAAAAATGGCAAAAAAAATGGCAAAAAATTTGAAAAACTTCATTCCAACATTATTTCTTTCCGAAAAGCGGGCTGTGATAGGCCTAGAAAGAGAGAAAACAATTTTAGTCCCGAATTCCGTTCCTATTCGAACCTAGCTAGAAAATTCCAAAAAGAATGGCAAAAAAATTCAAAAAATCAAAAAACTTCATTCCAGCATTATTTCTATCCAAATCGGGTTGAGATAGGCCTCGTGAGAGACAAAAAAATCTTAGTCCTGAATTCCGTTCCTATTCATCCCTAGCAAGAAAATTCCAAAAACCATGGCAAAAAAATTAAAAAAATTAAAAAACTTCATTCCGGTATTATTTCTATCCAAACCGGGTAGAGATAGGCCGAGAAAGAGAGAAAACAATTTTAGTCTCGGATTCCGTTCCTATCCGACCCTAACTAGAAAATTCCAAAAAAAATGGCGCAAAAATTAAAAAACATCATTCCAGCATTATTTCTATCCAAATCGGGTTGAGAAATGAGTCGAGAGAGAAAAAAAATCTTAGTCCTGAATTCCGTTCCTATTCGACCCTACCAAGAAAATTCCAAAAAACATGGCAAAAAAATTAAAAAACTTAATTCCAGCTTTATTTCTATCTAAACTGGTCTAAGATAGGCCGAGAAAGAGAAAAAACAAGTCCTGAATTCCGTTCGTATTCGCCCCAATCTTGAAAATTCCAAAAGAAATGGCAAAAAACTTCAAAAACATCACTCCGGCATTATTTCGGCCCTACTAAGAAAATTCCAAAAAACATGGTAAAAAAATTAAAAAACTTCATTCCAGCTTTCTTTCTATCCAAACTGGTCTGAGATAGGCCGAGAAAGATAAAAAACAAGTCCTGAATTCCGTTCGTATTCGATCCAATCTTGAAAATTCCAAAAAAAATGGCAAAAAAATTCAAAAAATTCAAAAACTTCACTCCGGCATTACTTCTATCCAAACCGGGTTGAGATAGGCCGAGAAAGAGGAAAAAGAAAAAAATTGGGTCCCGAATTCCGTTCCAATCCGACCCCAGCCGGAAAATTCCGATAAAAATGGCACAAAAAATTCAAAAAAATTGAAAAACTTCATTCCAACATTATTTCTTTCCGAAAAGCGGGCTGTGATAGGCCTAGAAAGAGAGAAAACAATTTTAGTCCCGAATTCCGTTCCTATTCGACCCTAGCTAGAAAATTCCAAAAAGAATGGCAAAAAAATTCTAAAAATCAAAAAACTTCAATCCAGCATTATTTCTATCCAAACTGGGTTGAGATACGCCGAGAAGAAGGAAAAAAAAAAATTTAGTCCCGAATTCTGTTCCTATCCGACCCACGCTGGAAAATTCCAAAAAAAATGGCAAAAAAAATACAAAAAATTGGAAAACATTATTCCAACATTATATCTTTCAGAAAAGCGGGCTGTGATAGGCCTAGAAAGAGAGTAAAAAATTTTAGTCCCGAATTCCGTTAATATTCGATCCTAGCTAGAAAATTTCAAAAAGAATGACAAAAAAATTCAAAAAACATCATTCCAGCATTATTTCTATCCAAATGGGGGTGTGATAGGCCGAGAAAGAGAGAAAACAATTTTGGTCCCGAATTCCGTTCGTATTCGACCTTAGCTTGAAAATTCCAAAAAAAATTGCAAAAAAAGTAAAAAAATTAAAAACCTTCATTCCGGCATAATTTCTATCCAAACCGGATGAGATAGACCGAGAAAGAGAAAAAACAAAATTTAAGCCCCGAATTCCGTTCCTATCCGATCCTATCAAGAAAAATCCAAAAAGAATGGCAAAAAAATTCAAAAAATCAAAAAACATCATTCCAGCATTATTTCTATCCTAACTAGGTTGAGATAGGCCGAGAAAGAGGAAAAAAAAAAATTTAGTCCCGAATTCCTTTCCTATCCGAACCCAGCTGGAAAATTCCAAAAAAAAATGGTAAAAACGATACAAAAAATTGAAAAACTTCATTCCAACATTATTTCTTTCCGAAAAGCGAGCTGTGTTAGGACTAGAAAGAGATAAAAAAATTTTAGTCCCGAATTCCGACCCTAGCTAGAAAATTCCAAAAAGAACGGTAAAAAAATTAAAAAAATCAAAAAACTTCATTCCAGCATTATTTCTATCCAAACAGGGTTGAGATAGGCCAAGAAAGAGAGAAAACAATTTTAGTCCTGAATTCCGTTCCTATCCGACCCTAACTAGAAAATTCCAAAAAAAATGGCAAAAAATTAAAAAAACTTCGTTCCGGCATTATTTCAATCCAAACCGGGTTGAGATAGGCCGAGAAAGAGAGAAAACAATTTTAGTCTTGAATTCCGTTCATATCCGACCCTAACTAGAAAATTCCAAAAAAAATGGCACAAAAATTAAAAAACTTCATTCCGGCATTATTTCTATCCAAATCGGGTTGAGATATGCCTCGAGAGAGACAAAAAAATCTTAGTCCTGAATTCCGTTCCTATTCGGCCCTAGGAAAAAAATTCCAAAAAACATGGAAAAAAAATTAAAAAAATTAAAAAACTTCATTCCGGTATTATTTCTATCCAAACCGGGTTGAGATAGGCCGAGAAAGAAAGAAAACAATTTTAGTCTCGGATTCCGTTCCTATCCAACCCTAACTAGAAAATTCCAAAAAAAATGGCAAAAAATTAAAAAATCTTCGTTCCGGCATTATTTCTATCCAAACCGGGTTGAGATAGGCCGAGAAAGAGAGAAAACAATTTTAGTCTCGAATGCCGTTCCTATCCGACCCTAACTAGAAAATTTCAAAAAAAGTGGCAAAAAAATTAAAAAAATTAAAAAACTTCTTTCTGGAATTATTTCTATCGAAATCGGGTTGAGATATGCCTTGAGAGAGACGAAAAAATCTTAGTCCTGAATTCCGTTCCTATTCGGCCCAAGCAAGAAAATTCCAAAAAACATGGCAAAAAAATTAAAAAACTTCATTCCAGCTTTATATCTATCCAAACTGGTCTGAGATAGGCCGAGAAAGAGAAAAAACAAGTCCTGAATTCCGTTAGTATTCGATCCAATCTTGAAAATTCCAAAAAAAATGGCAAAAAAATTCAAAAACTTCAAAAACTTCACTCCGGCATTACTTCCTTCCAAACCGGGTTGAGATAGGCCGAGAAAGAGGAAAAAGAAAAAAATTTGGTCCCGAATTCCGTTCCAATCCGAACCGAGCCGGAAAATTCCAATAAAAATGGCAAAAAAAATTCAAAAAAAATTGAAAAACTTCATTCCAACATTATTTCTATCCGAAAAGCGGGCTGTGATAGGCCTAGAAAGAGTGAAACCAATTTTAGTCCCGAATTCCGTTCCTATTCGACCCTAGCTAGAAAATTCCAAAAAGAATGGCAAAAAAATTCAAAAAATCAAAAAACTTCAATCCAGCATTATTTCTATCCAAACTGGGTTGAGATACGCTGAGAAGAAGGAAAAAAAAAAATTTAGTCCCGAATTCTGTTCCTATTCGACCCACGCTGGAAAATTCCAAAAAAAATGGCAAAAAAAATACAAAAAATTGGAAAACTTCATTCCAACATTATATCTTTCCGAAAAGCGGGCTGTGATAGGCCTAGAAAGAGAGTAAAAAATTTTAATCCCGAATTCCGTTAATATCCGATCCTAGCTAGAAAATTTCAAAAAGAATGGCAAAAAAATTCAAAAAATCAAAAAACATCATTCCAGCATTATTTCTATCCAAATGGGGCAGTGATAGGCCGAGAAAGAGAGAAAACAATTTCGGTCCCGAATTCCGTTCGTATTCGCCCTTAGCTTGAAATTTCCAAAAAAAATGGCAAAAAAATTCAAAAAATTAAAAAACTTCATTCCGGCATAATTTCTATCCAAACCGGATGAGATAGACCGAGAAAGAGAAAAAACAAAATTTAAGCCCCGAATTCCGTTCCTATCCGATCCTATCAAGAAAAAACTTCAATCCAGCATTATTTCTATCCAAACTAGGTTGAGATAGGCCGAGAAAGAGGAAAAAAAAAATTTAGTCCCGAATTCCTTTCCTATCCTACCCCAGCTGGAAAATTCCAAAAAAAAAAATGGTAAAAACAATACAAAAAATTGAAAAACTTCATTCCAACATTATTTCTTTCCGAAAAGCTGGCTGTGATAGGACTAGAAAGAGAAAAAAAAATTTTAGTCCCGAATTCCGTTCCTAACCGACCCTAGCTAGAAAATTCCAAAAAGAAGGGTAAAAAAATTAAAAAAATCAAAAAACTTCATTCCAGCATTATTTCTATCCAAACTGGGTTGAGATAGGCCAAGGAAGAGAGAAAACAATTTTAGACCTGAATTCCGTTCCTATCCGACCCTAACTAGAAAATTCCAAAAAAATGACAAAAAATTAAAAAAACTTCGTTCCGGCATTATTTCTATCCAAACCGGGTTGAGATAGGCCGAGAAAGAGAGAAAACAATTTTAGTCTCGAATTCCGTTCATATCCGACCCTAACTAGAAAATTCCAAAAAAAATGGCACAAAAATTAAAAAACTTCATTCCGGCATTATTTCTATCCAAATCCGGTTGAGATATGCCTAGAGTGAGACAAAAAAATCTTAGTCCTGAATTCCGTTCCTATTTGACCCTAGCAAGAAAATTCCAAAAAACATGGCAAAAAAATTAAAAAAATTAAAAAACTTCATTCCAGCTTTATTTCTATCCAAACTGGTCTAAGATAGGACGAGAAAGAGAAAAAACAAGTCCTGAATTCCTTTCGTATTCGACCCAATCTTGAAAACTCCAAAAAAAATGGCAAAAAAATTCAAAAACTTCATTCCGGCATTATTTCTATCCAAACCGGGTTGAGATAGGCCGAGAAAGAGGAAGAGGAAAAAAATTTGGTCCCGAATTCCGTTCCAATCCGACCCCGGCCGGAAAATTCCAATAAAAATGGCAAAAAAAATGGCAAAAAAATTGAAAAACTTCATTCCAACATTATTTCTTTCCGAAAAGCGGGCTGTGATAGAACTAGAAAGAGAGAAAACAATTTTAGTCCCGAATTCCGTTCCTATTCGAACCTGGCTAGAAAATTCCAAAAAGAATGGCAAAAAAATTCAAAAAATAAAAAAAACTTCATTCCTGCATTATTTCTATCCAAACTGGGTTGAGATAGGCCGAGAAGGAGGGAAAAAAAAAATTTAGTCCCGAATTCTGTTCCTATCCGACCCACGCTGGAAAATTCCAAAAAAAATGACAAAAAAAATACAAAAAATTGAAAAACTTCATTCCAACATTATATCTTTCCGAAAAGTAGGCTGTGATAGGCCTAGAAAGAGTGTAAAAAATTTTAGTCCCGAATTCCGTTTCTATCCGATCCTAGCTAGAAAATTTCAAAAAGAATGGCAAAAAAATTCAAAAAATCAAAAAACATCATTATAGCATTATTTCTATCCAAACAGGGCTGAGATAGGCCGAGAAAGTGAAAAAATAATTTTGGTCCCGAATTCCGTTCGTATTCGACCCTAGCTTGGAAATTCCAAAAAAAATGGCAAAAAAATTCAAAAAATTAAAAAACTTCATTCCGGCGTAATTTCTATCCAAACCGGCTGAAGTAGACCGAGAGAGAGAAAAAAAAAAAATTTAAGCCCCGAATTCCGTTCCTACCGATCCTAACAAGAAAATTCCATGAAGAATGGTAAAAAAATTCAAAAAATCAAAAAACTTCATTCCATCATTATTTCTATCCAAACAGGGCTGAGATAGGCCGAAAAAGTGAAAAAACAATTTTGGTCCCGAATTCCGTTCGTATTCGACCCTAGCTTGGAAATTCCAAAAAAAATGGCAAAAAAAATCAAAAAATTAAAAACCTTCATTTAGGCGTTATTTCTATCCAAACCGGGATGAGATAGTTCGAGAAAGAGGAAAAAAAAAAATTTGACCCGATTTCCTTTCCTATCCGACCCCAGACGGAAAATTCTAAAAAAAATGGCAAAAAAAAATACAAAAAAATGAAAAACTCCATTCCAACATTATATCCTTCCGAAAAGCAGGCTGTGATAGGCCTAGAAAGAGAGAAAACAATTTTAGCCCCGAATTCCGTTCCTATTCGACCCTAGCTAGAAAACTCCAAAAAGAGTGGCAAAAAAATTCAAAAAATCAAAAAACTTCATTCCAGCATTATTTCTATCAAAACTGGGTTGGGATAGGCCGAGAAGGAGGAAAAAAAAATTTTAGTCCTTAATTCTGTTACTATCCGACCCACGCTGGAAAATTCCAAAAAAAATGGCAAAAAAAATACAAAAAATTGAAAAACTTCATTCCAAAATTATATCTTTCTGAAAAGCGGGCTGTGATAGGCCTAGAAAGAGCGTAAAAAATTTTAGTCCCGAATTCCGTATCTATCCGATCCTAGCTAGAAAATTTCAAAAAGAATGGCAAAAAAATTCAAAAAATCAAAAAACATCATTCCAGCATTATTTCTATCCAAACGGGGCTGTGATAGGCCGAGAAAGAGAGAAAACAATTTTGGGCCCGAATTCCGTTCGTATTCGACCTTAGCTTGAAAATTCCAAAAAAAATGGCAAAAAAATTCAAAAAATTAGAAAACTTCATTCCGGCATAATTTCTATCCAAACCGGCTGAGGTAGACCGAGAAAGAGAAAAAAAAAAAAAAATTTAAGCCCCGAATTCCATTCCTATCCGACCCTAACTAGAAAATTCCAAAAAAAAATGGCAAAAAATGAAAAAAATTCATTCCAGCATTATTTCTATCGAAACCGGGTAGAGATAGGCCGAGAAAAAGAGAAAACAGTTTTAGTCTCGAATTCCGTTCCCATCCGACCCTAACTAGAAAATTCAAAAAAAAATGGCAAAAAAATTTTAAAAAGTTAAAAGACTTCATTCCGGCAATATTTCTATCCAAATCGGGTTGAGATAGGCCTCGAGAGAGACAAAAAAATCTTAGTCCTGAATTTCGTTCCTATTCATCCCTAGCAAGAAAATTCCAAAAAACATGGCAAAAATTTAAAAAAATTAAAAAAACTTCATTTAGCTTTTCTATCCAAACTGGTCTGAGATAGGCTGAGAAAGAGTTTACAAGTCCTGAATTCCATTCGTATTCGACCCAATCTTAAAAATTCCAAAAAAAATGGCAAAAAAATTCAAAAAATTCAAAAACTTCATTCCAGCATTATTCCTATCCAAACAGGGTTGAGATAGGCCGAGAAAGAGGAAAAAAATAAAAAAATTTTGTCCCGAATTCCGTTCCAATCTGACCCCAGACGGAAAATTCGATTAAAAATGGCAAAAAAAATTCAAAAAAATTGAAAAACTTCATTCCAACATTATTGCTTTCCGAAAAGCGGGCTGTGATAGGCCTAGAAAGAGGGAAAAAAATTTTAGTCCCGAATTCCGTTCCTATTCGACCCCAGCTAGAAAATTCCAAAAAGAATGGCAAAAAAAGTCAAAAAATCAAAAATCTTCAATCCAGCATTATTTCTAACTAAACTGGGTTGAGATAGGACGAGAAGCAGGCAAAAAAAAATTTAGTCCCAAATTCTGTTCCTATCCGACCCACGCTGGAAAATTCGAAAAAAAATGGCAAAAAAAATACAAAAAATTGAAAAACTTCATTCCAAGATTATATCTATCCGAAAACCGGGCTGTGATAGGCCTAGAAAGAGGGTAAAAAATTTTAGTCCCGAATTCCATTTCTATCCGATCCTAGCTAGAAAATTTCAAAAAGAATGGCAAAAAAATTCAAAAAATCAAAAAACATCATTCCAGCATTATTTCTATCCAAACGGGGCTGTGATAGGTCGAGAAAGAGGGAAAACAATTTTGGTCCCGAATTCCGTTCGTTTTGCGACCCTAGCTTGAAAATTCCAAAAAAAATGGCAAAAAAATTTTAAAAAGTTAAAAAACTTCATTCCGGCAATATTTCTATCCAAATCGGGTTGAGATAGGCCTCGAGAGAGACAAAAAAATCTTAGTCCTGAATTCCGTTCCTATTCATCCCTAGCAAGAAAATTCCAAAAAACATGGCAAAAATTTAAAAAAATTAAAAAAACTTCATTTGGCTTTTCTATCCAAACTGGTCTGAGATAGGCTGAGAAAGAGTTTACAAGTCCTGAATTCCTTTCGTATTCGACCCAATCTTAAAAATTCCAAAAAAAATGGCAAAAAAATTCAAAAAATTCAAAAACTTCATTCCAGCATTATTCCTATCGAAACAGGGTTGAGATAGTCCGAGAAATAGGAAAAAAATAAAAAAATTTGGTCCCGAATTCCGTTCCAATCTGACCCCAGACGGAAAATTCGAATAAAAATGGCAAAAAAAATTCAAACACATTGAAAAACTTCATTCCAACATTATTGCTTTCCGAAAAGCGGGCTGCGATAGGCCTAGGAAGAGGGAAAAAAATTTTAGTCCCGAATTCTGTTCCTATTCGACCCCAGCTAGAAAATTCCAAAAAGAATGGCAAAAAATGTCAAAAAATCAAAAATCTTCAATCCAGCATTATTTCTAACTAAACAGGGTTGGGATAGGACGAGAAGCAGGCAAAAAAAAATTTAGTCCCGAATTCTGTCCTATCCGACCCACGCCGGAAAATTCGAAAAAAAATGGCAAAAAAAATACAAAAAATTGAAAAACTTCATTCCAAGATTATATCTATCCAAAAAGCGGGCTGTGATAGGCCTAGAAAGAGGGTAAAAAATTTTAGTCCCGAATTCCATTTCTATCCGATCCTAGCTAGAAAATTTCAAAAAGAATGGCAAAAAAATTCAAAAAATCAAAAAACATCATTCCAGCATTATTTCTATCCAAACGGGGCTGTGATAGGCCGAGAAAGAGAGAAAACAATTTTGGTTCCGAATTCCGTTCGTTTTGCGACCCTAGCTTGAAAATTCCAAAAAAAATGGCAAAAAAATTAAAAAAATTAAAAAACTTCATTCCGGTATAATTTCTATCCAAACCGGATGAGATAGACCGAGAAAGAGAAAAAACAAAATTTAAGCCCCGAATTCCGTTCCTATCCGATCCTATCAAGAAAATTCCAAAGAGAATGGTAAAAAAATTCAAAAAATCCAAAAACTTCATTCCAGCATTATTTCTATCCAAACAGGGCCGAGATGGGCCGAGAAAGAGAGAAAATAGTTTTTGTCTCGAATTCCTTTCCTATCCGACCCTAACTAGAAAATTCCAAAAAAAATGGCAAAAAAATTAAAAAACTTCTTTCCGGTATTATTTCTATCCAAATCGGGTTGAGATATGCCTCGAGAGAGACAAAAAAATCTTAGTCCTGAATTCCGTTCCTATTCGGCCCTAGCAAGAAAATTCCCAAAAACATGGCAAAAAAATTAAAAAACTTCATTCCAGCTTTATTTCTATCCAAACTGGTCTGAGATAGGCCACGAAAGAGAAAAAACAAGTCCTGAATTCCGTTTGTATTCGACCCAATCTTGAAAATTCCAAAAAAAATGGCAAAAAAATTCAAAAAATTCAAAAACTTCATTCCAGCATTATTTCTATCCAAACTGGGTTGAGATACGCCGAGAAAGAGGAAAAAGAAAAAATTTTGGTCCCGAATTCCGTTCCAATCTGATCCCAGCCGAAAAATTCCAATAAAAATGGCAAAAAAAATTCAAAAAAATTGAAAAACTTTATTCCAACTTTATTTCATTCCGAAAAGAGGGCTGTAATAGGCCTAGAAAGAGGGTAAAAAATTTTAGTCTCGAATTCCGTTTCTGTCCGATCCTAGCTAGAAAATTTCAAAAAGAATGGCAAAAAAATTCAAAAAACATCATTCCTGCTTTATTTCTATCCAAACGGGGCTGTGATAGGCTGAGAAAGAGAGAAAACAATTTTGGTCCCGAATTCCGTTCGTATTCAACCCTAGCTTGAAAATTCCAAAAAAAATGGCAAAAAAATTCAAAAAATTAAAAAACTTCATTCCGGTATAATTTCTATCCAAATCAGATGAGATAGACCGAGAAAGAGAAAAAACAAAATTTAAGCCCCGAATTCCGTTCCTATCCGATCCTAGCAAGAAAATTCCAAAAACAATGGTAAAAAAATTCAAGAAATCAAAAAACTTCATTCCAGCATTATTTCTATCCAAACAGGGCTAAGATGGGCCGATAAAGAGAAAAAACAATTTTGGTCCCAAATTTCGTTCGTATTCGACCCTAACTTGAAAATTCCAAAAAGAATGGTAAAAAAATTCAAGAAATCAAAAAACTTCATTCCAGTATTATTTCTATCCAAACCGGCTGAGATTGACCAAGAAAGAGAAAAAAAAAAAATTTAAGCCCCGAATTCCGTTCCTATCCGACCATAGCGAGAAAATTCCAAAAAAAATGGCAAAAAAATTAAAAAACTTCATTCAGGCGTTATTTCTATCCAAACCGGGATGAGATAGTTCAAGAAAGAGGAAAAAAAAAAAAATTTGACCCGAATTCCTCTCCTATCCGACCCCAGACGGAAAATTCCAAAAAAAATGGCAAAAAAAATACAAAAAAAAATGAAAAACTTCATTCCAACATTATATCCTTCCGAAAAGCGGGCAGTGATAGGCCTAGAAAGAGAGTAAAAAACTTCATTCCGGTATTATTTCTATCTAAATCGGGTTGAGATAGGCCTCGAGAGAGAAAAAAAAATCTTAGTCCTGAATTCAGTTCCCATTCATCTCTAGCAAGAAAATTCCAAAAAACATGGCAAAAAAATTAAAAAAACTTCATTTGGCTTTATTTCTATCCAAACTGGTCTGAGATAGGCCGAGAAAGAGAAAAACCAAGTCCTGAATTCCGTTCGTATTCGACCCAATCTTGAAAATTCCAAAAAAAATGGCAAAAAAATTCAAAAAATTCAAAAACTTCATTCCAGCATTTTTCCTATCCGAACAGGGTTGAGATAGGCCGAGAAAGTGGAAAAAAAAAAAAAAAATTGGTCCCGAATTCTGTTCCAATCTGACCCCAGACGGAAAATTCGAATAAAAATGGCAAAAAAAATGCAAAAAAATTGGAAAACTTCATTCCAACATTATTGCTTTCCGAAAAGCGGGCTGTGATAGGCCTAGAAAGAGAGAAAACAATTTTAGTCCCGAATTCCGTTCTTATTCGACCCCAGCTAGAAAATCCCAAAAACAATGGCAAAAAAATTCAAAAAAATCAAAAATCTTCAATCCAGCATTATTTCTATCCAAACTGGGTTGAGATAGGACAAGAAGAAGGCAAAAAAAAATTTAGTCCCGAATTCTATTCCAATCCGACCCACGCTGGAAAATATGAAAAAAAATGGCAAAAAAAATTCAAAAAATTGAAAAACTTCATTCCAAGATTATATCTTTCCGAAAAGCGGGCTGTGATAGGCCTACAAAGAGGGTAAAAAATTTTAGTCCCGAATTCCATTTCTATCCGATCCTAGCTAGAAAATTTCAAAAAGAATGGCAAAAAAATTCAAAAAATCAAAAAACATCATTCCAGCATTATTTCTATCCAAACGGGGCTGTGATAGGCCGAGAAAGAGAGAAAACAATTTTGGTCCCGAATTCTGTTCGTTTTGCGATCCTAGCTTGAAAATTCCAAAAAAAATGGCAAAAAAATTCAAAAAATTAAAAAACTTCATTCCGGCATAATTTCTATCCAAACCGGATGAGTTAGACCGAGAAAGAGAAAAAACAAAATTTAAGCCCCGAATTCCGTTCCTATCCGATCCTATCAAGAAAATTCCAAAAAGAATGGTAAAAAAATTCAAAAATTCAAAAAACTTCATTCCAGCATTATTTCAATCCAAACAGGGCCGAGATGGGCCGAGAAAGAGAGAAAACAATTTTAGTCTCGAATTCCGTTCTTATCCGACCCTAACTAGAAAATTCCAAAAAAAAATGGGAAAAAAATTGAAAAAATTAAAAAACTTCTTTCCGGCATTATTTCTATCCAAATCGGGTTGAGATATGCCTCGAGAGAGACAAAAAAATTTTAGTCCTGAATTCCGTTCCTATTCGACCCTAGCAAGAAAATTCCAAAAAACATGGCAAAAAAATTAAAAAACTTCATTCTAGATTTATTTCTATCCAAACTGGTCTGAGATAGGCCAAGAAAGAGAAAAAACAAGTCCTGAATTCCGTTCGTATTCGACCCAATCTTGAAAATTCCAAAAAAAATGGCAAAAAAATTCAAAAAATTATAAAACTTCATTCCGGCATTATTTCTATCCAAACCGGGTTGAGATAGGCCGAGAAAGAGGAAAAAGAAAAAAATTTGGTCTCGAATTCCGTTCCAATCTGACCCCAGCCGAAAAATTCCAATAAAAATGGCAAAAAAAATTCGAAAAAATTGAAAAACTTCATTCCAACATTATTTCATTCCGAAAAGAGGGCTGTGATAGGCCTAGAAAGAGAGAAAACAATTTTAGTCCCGAATTCCGTTCCTATTCGACCCTAGCTAGAAAATTCCAAAAAGAATGGCAAAAAAATTCAAAAAATCAAAAAACTTCATTCCAGCATTATTTCTATCCAAACAGGGTTGAGATAGGCCGAGAAGGAGGAAAAAAAATAATTTAGTCCCGAATTCTGTTCCTATTCGATCCTAGCAAGAAAATTCAAAAAGAATGGTAAAAAAATTCAGGAAATCAAAAAACTTCATTCCAGCATTATTTCTTTCCGAAAAGCGGGCTGTGATAGGTCTAGAAAGAGGTTAAAAAATTTTAGTCCCGAATTCCGTTTCTATCCGATCCTAGCTAGAAAATTTGAAAAAGAATGGCAAAAAAATTCAAAAAACATCATTCCTGCATTATTTCTATCCAAACGGGGCTGTGATAGGCCGAGAAAGAGAGAAAACAATTTTGGTCCCGAATTCCGTTCGTATTCGACCCTAGCTTGAAAATTCCAAAAAAAATGGCAAAAAAATTCAAAAAATTAAAAAACTTCATTCCGGTATAATTTCTATCCAAACCGGCTGAGATAGACCGAGAAAGAAAAAAAAAAAATTTAAGCCCCCAATTCCGTTCCTATCCGACCCTAGCTAGAAAATTCCAAAACAAATGGCAATAAAATTAAAAAACTTCATTCAGGCGTTATTTCTATCCAAACCGGGATGAGATAATTCAAGAAAGAGGAAAAAAAAAAAAAAAATTTGACACGAATTCCTCTCCTATCCGACCCCAGACGGAAAATTCCAAAAAAAATGGCAAAAAAAATACAAAAAAATGAAAAACTTCATTCCAACATTATATCCTTTCGAAAAGCGGGCTGTGATAGGCCTAGAAAGAGGGTAAAAAATTTTAGTCCCGAATTCTGTTCTTATCCGATCGAAGCAAGAAAATTCCAAAAAGAATGGCAAAAAAATTCAAAAAATCAAAAAACATCATTCCAGCATTATTTCAATCCAAACTGGGTTGAGATAGGCCGAGAAAGAGGAAAAAAAAAAATTTTGTCCCGAATTCCTTTCCTATCCGAACCTAGCTGGAAAATTCCAAAAAAAATCGTAAAAACAATACAAAAAATTGGAAAACTTCATTTCAACATTATTTCTTTCCGAAAAGCCGGCTGTGATAGGCCTAGAAAGAGAGAAAATAATTTTAGCCCCGAATTCCGTTCCTAACCGACCCTAGCTAGAAAATTCCAAAAAGAATGGTAAAAAAATTCAAAAAATAATTTTGGTCCCGAATTCCGTTCGTATTCAACCCTAGCTTGAGAATTCCAAAAAAAAATGGCAAAAAAAATACAAAAAATAGAAAACCTTCATTCCAACATTAAATCTTTCCGAAAAGCGGGCTGTGATAGGCCTAGAAAGAGGGTAAAAAATTTTAGTCCCGAATTCCGTTTCTATCCGATCATAGCTAGAAAATTTCAAAAAGAATGGTAAAAAAATTCAAAAAACATCATTCCGGCATTATTTCTGTCCAAACCCTGTGATAGGCCGAGAAAGAGAGAAAACAATTTTGGTCCCGAATTCCGTTCGTATTCGACCCTAACTTGAAAATTCCAAAAAAAAGGGCAAAAAAATTCAAAAAATTAAAAAACTTCATTCCGGCATAATTTTAATCCAAACCGGATGAGATAGACCGAGAAAGAGAAAAAACAAAATTTAAGCCCCGAATTCCGTTCCTATCCGATCCTAGCAAGAAAATTCCAAAAAGAATGGTAAAAAAATTCAAAAAATCAAAAAACTTCATTCCAGCATTATTTCTATTCAAACAGGGCTGAGATGGGCCGAGAAAGAGAAAAAACAATTTTGGTCTCGAATTCCGTTCGTATTCGACCCTAGCTTGAAAATTCCAAAAAAAATGGCAAAAAAATTCAAAAAATTAAAAAACTACATTTCGGCATAATTTCTATCCAAACCGGATGAGATAGACCGAGAAAGAGAAAAAACAAAATTTAAGCCCCGAATTCGGTTCCTATCCGATCCTATCAAGAAAATTCCAAAAAAAATGGCAAAAAAATTCAAAAAATTAAAAAACTACATTTCGGCATAATTTCTATCCAAACCGGATGAGATAGACCGAGAAAGAGAAAAAACAAAATTTAAGCCTCGAATTCCGTTCCTATCCGATCCTATCAAGAAAATTCCAAAAAAAATGGCAAAAAAATTCAAAAAATTAAAAAACTACATTTCGGCATAATTTCTATCCAAACCGGATGAGATAGACCGAGAAAGAGAAAAAACAAAATTTAAGCCCCGAATTCGGTTCCTATCCGATCCTATCAAGAAAATTCCAAAAAAAATGGCAAAAAAATTCAAAAAATTAAAAAACTACATTTCGGCATAATTTCTATCCAAACCGGATGAGATAGACCGAGAAAGAGAAAAAACAAAATTTAAGCCTCGAATTCCGTTCCTATCCGACCCTAACTAGAAAATTCCAAAAAAAATGGCAAAAAAATTAAAAAAATTAAAAAACTTCTTTCCGGCATTATTTCTATCCAAATCGGGTTGAGATATGCCTCGAGAGAGACAAAAAAATCTTAGTCCTGAATTCCGTTCCTATTCGGCCCTAGCAAGAAAATTCCAAAAAACATGGCAAAAAAATTAAAAAACTTCATTCCAGCTTTATTTCTATCCAAACTGGTCTGAGATAGGACAGGAAAGAGAAAAAACAAGTCCTGAATTCTGTTCGTTTTCGACCCAATCTTGAAAATTCCAAAAAAAATGGCAAAAAAATTCAAAAAATTCAAAAACTTCATTCCGGCATTATTTCTATCCAAACCGGGTTGAGATTGGCCGAGAAAGAGGAAGAAGAAAAAAATTTGGTTCTGAATTCCGTTCCAATCCGACCCCAGCCGAAAAATTCCAATAAAAATGGCAAAAAAAATTCGAAAAAGTTGAAAAACTTCATTCCAACATTATTTCTTTCTGAAAACCGGGCTGTGATAGGCCTAGAAAGAGAGAAAACAATTTTAGTCCCGAATTCCGTTCCTATTCGACCCTAGCTAGAAAATTCCAAAAAGAATGGCAAAGAAATTCAAAAAATCAAAAAACTTCATTCTAGCATTATTTCTATCCAAACTGGGTTGAGATAGGCCGAGAAGGAGGAAAAAAAAAATTTAGTCCCGAATTCTGTTCCTATCCGACCCACACTGGAAAATTCCAAAAAAAAATGGCAAAAAAAATACAAAAAATAGAAAAACTTCATTCCAACATTATATCTTTCCAAAAAGCGGGGTTGTGATAGGCCTAGAAAGAGGGTAAAAAATTTTAGTACCGAATTCCGTTTCTATCCGATCATAGCTAGAAAATTAAATTTTAGACCCTAACTACAAAATTCCAAAAAAAATGGCAAAAAAATTAAAATAATTAAAAAACTTCATTCTGGAATTATTTCTATCCAAATCGGGTTGAGATAGGCCAAGAAAGAGGAAAAAAAAATATTTAGTCCCAAATTCCGTTCCTATCCGACCCTAGCTTGAAAATTAAGAAAAAAAAACAAAAAATTGAAAAACTTCATTCCAACATTACTTCTTCCCGAAAAGCCGGCTGGGATAGGCCTAGAAAGAGAAAAAAAAATTTTAGTCCCGAATTCCGTTCCTATCCGACCCTAGCTAGAAAATGCCAAAAAATCCAAAAATTATAAACATCATTCCGGAAATATTTCTATCCAAACCAGGCTGCGATTGGACGAGAAAGAGTAAAAAAAATTTAACACTCGAATTCCGTTCCTATCCGACCCTAACTAGAAAATTCCAAAAAAAATGGCAAAAAAATTAAAAAACTTCGTTCCGGTGTTATTTTTATCCAAATCGGGTTGAGGTAGGCCGAGAAAGAGGAAAAAAAAAATTTAGTCCCGAATTCCGTTCCTATCCGACCCTAGTTTGAAAATTCCAAAAAAAATACAAAAAATTGAAAAACTTCATTCCAACATTATTTCGTTCCGAAAACCGGGCTGTGATACACCTAGAAAGAGAGAAAAAAAATTTTAGTCCCGAATTCCGTTCCTATCCGACCCTAGCTAGAAAATTCCAAAAAAAATCAAAAAATTATAAAACATCATTCCGGAAATATTTCTATCCAAACCAGGTTGCGATAGGACGAGAAAGAGAAAAAAAAAAATTTCGTTACGAATTCAGTTCCTTTACAACCCTAGCAAGAAAATTTAAAATAAAAATTCAAAAAATCAAAAAACTTCATTCCGGCATTATTTTTATCCAAACCGGGTTGAGATAGACCGAGAAAAAGAGAAAACAATTTTAGTCCCGAATTCCGTTCCTATCCGACCCACACTGGAAAATTCCAAAAAAAAATGGCAAAAAAAATACAAAAAATAGAAAACCTTCATTCCAACATTATATCTTTTAAAAAGCGGGCTGTGATAGGCCTAGAAAGAGGGTAAAAAATTTTAGTCCCGAATTCCGTTTCTATCCGATCATAGCTAGAAAATTTCAAAAAGAATGGTAAAAAAATTCGAAAAACATCATTTCGGCATTATTTCTGTCCAAACCCTGTGATAGGCCGAGAAAGAGAGAAAACAATTTTGGTCCCGAATTCCGTTCGTATTCGACCCTAGCCTGAAAATTCCAAAAAAAACGGCAAAAAAATTCAAAAAATTAAAAAACTTCATTCCGGCATAATTTCTATCCAAACCGGATGAGATAGACCGAGAAAGAGAAAAAACAAAATTTAAGCCCCGAATTCTGTTCCTATCCGATCCTAGGAAGAAAATTCCAAAAAGAATGGTAAAAAAATTCAAAAAATCAAAAAACTTCATTCCATCATTATTTCTATTCAAACAGGGCTGAGATGGGCCGAGAAAGAGAAAAAACAATTTTGGTCTCGAATTCCGTTCGTATTCGACCGTAGCTGGAAAATTCCAAAAAAAATGGCAAAAAAATTCAAAAAATTAAAAAACTTCATTCCGGCATAATTTCTATCCAAACCGGCTGAGATAGACCGAGAAAGAGAAAAAAAAAAAAATTTAAGCCCCGAATCCCGTTCCTATCCGACCCTAGCTAGAAAATTCCAAAAAAAATTCAAAAAATTAAAAAACTTTATTCAGGCGTTATTTCTATCCAAACCGGGATGAGATAGTTCAAGAAAGAGGGAAAAAAAAAAAATTGACCCGAATTCCTTTCCTATCCGACCCCAGACGGAAAATTCCAAAAAAAATGGTAAAAAAAATACAAAAAATTGAAAAACTTCATTCCAACATTATTTTCTTCCGAAAAGCGGGCTGTGATAGGCCAAGAAAGAGAGAAAAAAATTTTAGTCCCGAATTCCGTTCCTATTCGATCCTAGCTAGAAAATTCCAAAAAGAATGGCAAAAAAATTCAAAAAATCAAAAAACAAAATTCCAGCATTATTTCTATTCAAACTGGGTTGAGATAGGCCGAGAAAGAAAACCATTTTAGTTCCGAATTCCGTTCCTGTCCAACCCTAACTAGAAAATTCCAAAGAGAATTGGCAAAAAAAAAAAAAAAAAACTTCATTCCGGCATTATTTCTATCGAAATTGGGCTGAGATAGACCTCGAAAGAGTGGAAAAGATTTTAGTCTCGAATTCCGTCCCTATCCGACCCTCACTTGGAAATTCCAAAAAAATTTCAAAAAATTAAAAACTTAATTCTGTCAATATTTCTATCCAAACCAGGTTGAGTTAGGCTTAGAAAGGGAGAAAAAAATTTTAGTCCTGAATTCCGTTCCCATTCGACCCTATCTTGAAAATTCCAAAAAAAATCAAAAAAATAAAAAATCAAAAAAATAAAAAACTTCATTCTGGCAATATTTCTATCCAAACTGGGTTGAGACGGGCCGAGAAAGAGTAAAAAAAAAAGAATTTAGTCCTAAATTCCATTCCTATCCGACCCTCACTGGAAAATTCCAAAAAAAATGGCAAAACAAAATACAAAAAATTGAAAAACTTCATTCCAACATTACTTCTTCCCGAAAAGCCGGCTGTGATAGGCCTAGAAAGAGAAAAAAAAATTTTAGTCCCGAATTCCGTTCCTATCCGACCCTAGCTAGAAAATTCCAAAAAAATCAAAAAATTATTAACATCATTCCGGAAATATTTCTATCCAAACCAGGCTGCGATTGGACGAGAAAGAGAAAAAAAAAAAAAAAAATCGTCCCGAATTCAGTTCCTATCCGACCCGAGCTAGAAAATTTAAAAAAAAAAAATAGCAAAAAATTTCGAAAAATAAAAAAACTTCATTCTGGCATTATTTCTATCCAAACGGGGTTGAGATAGGCAAAGACAAAAAAAATTTAGTCCCGAATTCAGTCCCGATCCGGCCCTAGTTAGGAATTCCTAAAAAACTTGCAAAAAAATTCAAAAAATTAGAAAACGTCATTATGGCAATATTTCTATCCAAAACGGGTTGAGATAGGCTTAGAAAGAGAGAAACAAATTTTAGTCCTGAATTCTGTTCACATCCGACCATAGTTAGAAAATTAAAAAAAAAATAGAAAAAGAAATTCAAAAAACCACAAAACTGCATTCCGTCAATATTTTTATCCAAACCCGGTAGAGATAGGCCGAACAAGAGAGAATTAAATTTTAGTCCCGAATTCCGTTCTTATCCGACCCTAACTAGAAAATTCCAAAAAAAAAGGCAAAAAAATTAAAATAATTAAAAAACTTGATTCTGGAATTATTTCTATCCAAATCGGGTTGAGATAGGCCAAGAAAGAGGAAAAAAAAATATTTAGTCCCAAATTCCGTTCCTATCCGACCCCAGCTTGAAAATTCAGAAAAAAAAAACAAAAAATTGAAAAACTTCATTCCAACATTAATTATTCACGAAAAGCCGGCTGGGATAGGCCTAGAAAGAGAAAAAAAAATTTTAGTCCCGAATTCCGCTCCTATCCGACCCTAGCTAGAAAATTCCAAAAAAAATCAAAAAATTATAAAACATCATTCCGGAAATATTTCTATCCAAACCAGGTTGCGATAGGACGAGAAAGAGAAAAAAAAAATTTCGTTCCGAATTCAGTTCCTTTATAACCCTAGCAAGAAAATTTAAAAAAAAAATTCAAAAAATCAAAAAACTTCATTCCGGCATTATTTTTATCCAAACCGGGTTGAGATAGGCCGACAAAGAGAGAAAACAATTTTAGTCCCGAATTCCGTTCCTATCTGACCCTAACTAGAAAATTCCAAAAACAATGGCAAAAAAATTAAAAAACTTCATTCCAACTTTATTTCTAGCCAAACTGCTCTGAGATAGGCTGAGAAAGAGAGAAAACATGTCCCGAATACCGTTCGTACTCGACCAAATCTTGAAAATTTAACAAAAAAAATGGCAAAAAAATTCAAAAAACTAAAAAATTTCATTCCGGCATTATTTCTCTCCAAACCGGGTTAAGATAGGCCGAGAAAGCGGAAAAAAAAAAAATTAGTCCCGAATTCCGTTCCTACCTGAACCTAGCAGGAAAATTCCAAAAAAAATCGCAAAAAAAATACAAAAAATTGAAAAACTTCATTCCAACAATATTTCTTTCCGAAAAGCGGGTTGTGATAGGTCTAGAAAGAGTGAAAAAAATTTTAGCCCCGAATTCCGTTCCTATTTGACCCTAACTAGAAAATTCCAAAAAGAATTGGCAAAAAAATTCAAAAAATAAAAAAACTTCATTCCGGAATTATTTCTATCGAAATCGGGCTGAGATAGACCACGAAAGAGTGGAAAAGATTTTAGTCTCGAATTCCGTCCCTATCCGACCCTAACTTGGAAATTCCAAAAGAAATGGCAAAAAATTCAAAAAACTAAAAACTTTATTCTCTCAGTGTTTCTATCCAAACCGGGTTGAGTTAGGCTTAGAAAGCGAGAAAAAAATTTTAGTCCCGAATTCCGTTCCTGTCCGACCCTAACTAGAAAATTCCAAAAAAAATGGCAAATAAATTAAAAAAAATTAAAAAACTTCATTCCGGCGTTATTTCTATCTAAATCGGGTTGAGGTAGGCCAAGAAAGAGGAAAAAAAAAAAAATTTAGTCCCGAATTCCGTTCCTATCCGACCTTAGCATGAAAATTCCAAAAAAAATACAAAAAATTGAAAAACTTCATTCCAACATTATTTCGTTCTGAAATCCGGGCTGTCATACACGTAGAAAGAGAGAAAAAAAATTTTAGCCCCGAATTTCGTTCCTATCCAACCCTAGCTAGAAAATTCCAAAAAAAATCAAAAAATTTTAAAACATCATTCCGGAAAAATATTTCTATCCAAACCAGGTTGCGATAGGTTGAGAAAGAGAAATAAAAAATTTCGTTCCGAATTCAGTTCCTTTACGACCCTAGCAAGAAAAATTCAAAAAAAAAATCAAAAAATCAAAAAACTTCATTCAGGCATTATTTTTATCCAAACCGGGTTGAGATTGGCCGAGAAAGAGAGAAAACAATTTTAGTCCCGAATTCCGTTCCTATTTGACCCTAACTAGAAAATGGCAAAAAAATTAAAAAACTTCATTCCAACTTTATTTCTATCCAAACTGGTCTGAGATAGGCTGAGAAAGAGAGAAAACATGTCCCGAATTCCGTTCGTACTCGACCAAATCTTCAAAATTTAAAAAAAAAATGGCAAAAAAATTCAAAAAACTAAAAAATTTCATTCCGGCATTATTTCTATCCAAACCGGGTTAAGATAGGCCAAGAAAGAGGAAAAAAAAATTAGTCCCGAATTCCGTTCCTATCTGACCCTAGCTGGAAAATTTTAAAAAAAATCGCAAAAAAATGCAAAAAATTGAAAAACTTCATTCCAACATTATTTCTTTCCGAAAAGCGGGCTGTGATAGGCCTAGAAAGAGAGAAAAAAAAAATTTAGTCCCTTATTCCGTTCCTATTCGATCCTAGCTAGAAAATTCCGAAAAGAATGGCAAAAAAATTAAAAAAATTAAAAAACTTCATTCCAACTTTATTTCTATCCAAACTGGTCTGAGATAGGCTGTGAAAGAGAGAAAACATGTCCCGAATTCCGTTCGTACTCGACCAAATCTTCAAAATTTAAAAAAAAAATGGAAAAAAATTCAAAAAACTAAAAAATTTCATTCCGGCATTATTTCTATCCAAACCGGGTTAAGATAGGCCGAGAAAGAGGAAAAAAAAAAATTAGTCCCGAATTCCGTTCCTATCTGACCCAAGCTGGAAAATTCCAAAAAAAATCGCAAAAAAAATAAAAAAAATTGAAAAACTTTCATTCCAACATTATTTCCTTCCGAAAAGCGGGCTGTGATAGGCCTAGAAAGAGAAAAAAAAATTTTAGTCCCGAATTCCGTTCCTATCTGACCCTAACTAGAAAATTCCAAAAAAAATGGCAAAAAAATTAAAAAAATTAAAAAACTTCATTCCAACTTTATTTCTATCCAAACTGGTCTGAGATAGGCTGAGAAAGAGAGAAAACATGTCCCGAATTCCGTTCGTACTCGACCAAATCTTCAAAATTTAAAAAAACAATGGAAAAAAATTCAAAAAACTAAAAAATTTCATTCCGGCATTATTTCTATCCAAACCGGGTTAAGATAGGCCGAGAAAGAGGAAAAAAAAAAATTAGTCCCGAATTCCGTCCCAATCTGACCCTAGCTGGAAAATTCCAAAAAAAAATCACAAAAAAAATACAAAAAATTGAAAAACTTCATTCCAACATTATTTCTTTCCGAAAAGCGGGCTGTGATAGGCCTAGAAAGGGAGAAAAAAAATTTTAGTCCCTTATTCCGTTCCTATTCAATCCTAGCTAGAAAATTCCAAAAAGAAGGGCAAAAAAATTCAAAAAATCAAAAAACATAATTCCAGCATTATTTCTATCCAAACTGGGTTGAGATAGGCCGAGAAAGAGAGAAAACCATTTTAGTCCCAAATTCCGTTCCTATCCGACCCTAACTAGAAAATTCCAAAAACAATTGGCAAAAAAATTTAAAAAATAAAAAAACTTCATTCCGGTATTATTTCTATCGAAATCGGGCTGAGATAGACCTCGAGAGAGTGGAAAAGATTTTAGTCTCGAATTCCGTCCCTATCCGACCCTAACTTCGAAATTCCAAAAAAAATGGCAAAAAAATTCAAAAAATTAAAAACTTCGTTCTGTCAATATTTCTATCCAAACCGGATTGAGTTAGGCTTAGAATGGGAGGAAAAAATTTTAGTCCCGAATTTCGTTCCTATTTGACCCTAGCTTGAAAATTCCAAAAAAAATAAAAAAAAAAAATTCAAAAAACTAAAAAACTTCATTCCGACAATATTTCTATCCAAACCGGGTTGAGATGGGCCGTGAAGGATTAAAAAAAGAATTTAGTCCTGAATTCCATTCCCATCCGACCCTAACTGGAAAATTCCGAAAAAAATGGCAAAAAAAAATACAAAAAATTGAAAAACTTCATTCCAACAGTACTTCTTCCCGAAAAGCCGGCTGTGATAGGCCAAGAAAGAGAAAACAAAATTTTAGTCCCGAATTCCGTTCCTATCCGACCCGAGCTAGAAAATTCCAAAAAAAAAATCAAATAATTATAAAACTTCATTCCGGAAATATTTCTATCCAAACCAGGTTGCGATTGGACGTGAAAGAGAAAAAAAAAAAAAAAAAACTTCGTCCCGAATTCAGTTCCTATCCGTCCCGAGCTAGAAAATTTAAAAAAAATAACATAGGAAAAAATTTCAAAAAATCAAAAAACTTCATTCCGGCATTATTTCTATCCAAACGGGGTTGAGATAGGCAAAGACAAAAAAAGTTTAGTCCCGAATTCAGTTCCGATCCAGCCCTAGTTTGGAATTCCTAAAAAACTTGCAAAAAATTAGAAAACGTCATTCTGGCAATATTTCTATCCAAAACGGGTTGAGATAGGCTTAGAAAGAGAGAAACAAATTTTAGTCCTGAATTCTGTTCACATCCGACCATAGTTAGAAAATTAAAAAAAAAATAGTAAAAGAAATTCAAAAAACCACAAAACTGCATTCCGTCAATATTTTTATCCAAACCCGGTAGAGATAGGCCGAACAAGAGAGAATTAAATTTTAGTCCCGAATTCCGTTCTTATCCGACCCTAACTAGAAAATTCCAAAAAAAATGGCAAAAAAATTAAAATAATTAAAAAACTTCATTCTGGAATTATTTCTATCCAAATCGGGTTGAGATAGGCCAAGAAAGAGGAAAAAAAAATATTTAGTCCCAAATTCCGTTCCTATCCGACCCCAGCTTGAAAATTCAGAAAAAAAAAAACAAAAAATTGAAAAACTTCATTCCAACATTACTTCTTCCCGAAAAGCCGGCTGGGATAGGCCTAGAAAGAGAAAAAAAAATTTTAGTCCCGAATTCCGTTCCTATCTGACCCTAGCTAGAAAATGCCAAAAAAATCCAAAAATTATAAACATCATTCCGGAAATATTTCTATCCAAACCAGGCTGCGATTGGACGAGAAAGAGAAAAAAAAATTTAACCCTCGAATTCCGTTCCTATCCGACCCTAACTAGAAAATTCCAAAAAAAATGGCAAAAAAATTAAAAAACTTCATTCCGGTGTTATTTTTATCCAAATCGGGTTGAGCTAGGCCGAGAAAGAGGAAAAAAAAAAATTTAGTCCCGAATTCCGTTCCTATCCGACCCTAGTTTGAAAATTCCAAAAAAAATACAAAAAATTGAAAAACTTCATTCCAACATTATTTCGTTCCGAAAACCGGGCTGTGATACACCTAGAAAGAGAGAAAAAAAATTTTAGTCCCGAATTCTGTTCCTATCCGACCCTAGCTAGAAAATTCCAAAAAAAAATCAAAAAATTATAAAACATCATTCCGGAAATATTTCTATCCAAACCAGGTTGCGATAGGACGAGAAAGAGAAAAAAAAATTTTCGTTCCGAATTCAGTTCATTACAACCCTAGCAAGAAAATTTAAAATAAAAATTCAAAAAATCAAAAAACTTCATTCCGGCATTATTTTTATCCAAACCGGGTTGAGATAGGCCGAGAAAGAGAGAAAACAATTTTAGTCCCGAATTCCGTTCCTATCCGACCCACACTGGAAAATTCCAAAAAAAAATGGCAAAAAAAATACAAAAAATAGAAAAACTTCATTCCAACATTATATCTTTCCGAGAAGCGGGCTGTGATAGGCCTAGAAAGAGGGTAAAAAATTTTAGTCCCGAATTCCGTTTCTATCCGATCATAGCTAGAAAATTTCAAAAAGAATGGTAAAAAAATTCAAAAAACATCATTCCGGCATTATTTCTGTCCAAACCCTGTGATAGGCCGAGAAAGAGAGAAAACAATTTTGGTCCCGAATTCCGTTCGTATTCGACCCTAGCCTGAAAATTCCAAAAAAAACGGCAAAAAAATTCAAAAAATTAAAAAACTTCATTCCGGCATAATTTCTATCCAAACCGGATGAGATAGACCGAGAAAGAGAAAAAACAAAATTTAAGCCCCGAATTCCGTTCCTATCCGATCCTAGGAAGAAAATTCCAAAAAGAATGGTAAAAAAATTCAAAAAATCAAAAAACTTCATTCCAGCATTATTTCTATTCAAACAGGGCTGAGATGGGCCGAGAAAGAGGAAAAACAATTTTGGTCTCGAATTCCGTTCGTATTCGACCGTAGCTTGAAAATTCCAAAAAAAATGGCAAAAAAATTCAAAAAATTAAAAAACTTCATTCCGGCATAATTTCTATCCAAACCGGCTGAGATAGACTGAGAAAGAGAAAACAAAAATAATTTAAGTCCCGAATTCTGTTCCTATCCGACCCTAGCTAGAAAATTCCAAAACAAATAGCAAAAACATTCAAAAACTTCATTCCAGCATTACTTTTATCCGAACTGGGTTGAAATAGGCCGAGAAAGAAAAAAAAAAAAAAAAAAAAATTTAGTCCCGAATTCCGTTCCCATCCGACCGTAGCTAGAAAATACAAAAAAAAAAAAAAAAAATTAAAAAACATCATTCTGGCCATATTTCTATCCAAACCGAGTTCAAATAGGCAGGGAAAGGGGGAAAAAAAATTTTAGTCCCGAATTCTGTTCCTATCCGACCCCAGCTAAAAAATTCCAAAACAAATAGCAAAAAAATTCAAAAAAATTAAAAAACTTCATTCCGGCATTACTTTTATCCGAACTGGGCTGAAATAGGCTGAGAAAGAAAAAAAAAAAAAATTACTCCCGAACTCCGTTCCTATTCGACCCTAGCTAGAAAATACAAAAAAAAAAATAGCAAAAAAACTCAAAAAATTAAAAAACATCATTCGGGCAATATTCCTATCCAAACCGGGTTGAAATAGGCCGTGAAATAGAGAAAAAAATTTTAGTCCAGAATTCCGTTTCTATCCGACCCTAGCTAGAAAATTCCAAAAAAAAAAAAAAGCAAAAAAAGCAAAAAAAAAAAAAAAAAAAAAAAAGTCATTCCGGCAATATTTCTATCCAAACAGAGGTGGGATAGGCTGAGAAAGAGAGAAAAAAAAAAATATTTCCCGAATTCCGTTCCTATCCGACCCAAGCCAGAAAATTCGAAAAAAATTGGCAAAAAAATTCAAAAAATTAAAAAACTTCATTCATGCATTATTTCTAACCAAACCAGGTTGAGATAGTTCTAGAAAGAGAAAAAAAAATTTGAGTCTCGAATTCCGTTCCCATCCGACACTAGCGAGAAAATACAAAAAAAAAAAAAAAAAAAAAAAAGCAAAAAAATTCAAAAATTTAAAAGACATCATTCTGGCCATATTTCTATCCAGACCGAGTTGAAATAGGCAGGGAAAGAGGGATAAAAAATTTTAGTCCCGATTTCTGTTCCTATCCGACCCTAGCTAGAAAATTCCAAAACAAATGGCAAAAAAATTCAAAAAATGAAAAAACTTAATTCCGGCATTACTTCTATCTAACCCGGGTTGAGATAGGCTGAGAAAAAGAGAGAAAAATTTTAGTCCTGAATTCCGTTGCTTTCCTATCCGACTCTAGCTAGAAAATTACCAAAAAAAAAAGAAAAAAAATTGAAAGAATTAAAAAACATCATTCCGGCAATATTTCAATCCAAACCGAGATGAAATAGGCCGTGAAATGGAGAAAAAAATTTTAGTCCCGAATTCCGTTCTTATCCAACCCAAGCTAGAAAATTCCAAAAAAAAAATAGCAAAAAATTCAAAAAATTAAAAAAAATAATTCCGGCAATATTTCCATCCAAACCGAGGTGAGATAGGATGAGAAAGAGGTAAAAAAATTTTAGTCCCGAATTCCGTTCACACCCGACCCTACCTAGAAAATTCCAAAAAAAATAGCAAAAATTTTAAAAAATTAAAACATTTCATGCCGGAAATATTTCTGTCCAAACCGGGTCGAGATAGGCTGAGAAAGAGAAAAAATTTTAGTCCCGTATTCCGTCCCATTCAGACCCCAGCCAGAAAATTCCAAAAAAAATTCAAAAAATTAAAAAACTTCATTCCGGCATTATTTCTGTCTAAACCGGGTTGAGATAGGCTAAGAAAGAGAGAAAAAAAAAATATTTCCCGAATTCCGTTCCTATCCGACCCTAGCTAGAAAATACAAAAAAAAAAATAGCAAAAAAATTCAAAAAACTAAAAAACATCATTCTGGCAATATTTCCATCCCAACCGGGTGGAAATAGGCCGTGAAATAGAGAAAAAAATTTTAGTCCCGAATTCCGTTCCTATCCGACCCTAGCTAGAAAATTCCAAAACAAATAGCAAAAAAATAAAAACAAGAAAAAAAAAAATCATTTCGGCAATATTTCTATCCAAACAGAGGTGGGATAGGCTGAGAAAGAGAGAAAAAGAAAATTTCCCGAATTCCGTTCCTATCCGACCCAAGCTAGAAAATTCGAAAAAAATTGGCAAAAAAATTCAAAAAATTAAAAAACTTCATTCATGCATTATTTCTAACCAAACCAGGTTGAGATAGTTCTAGAAAAAGAAAAAAAAAATTGAGCCTCGAATTCCGTTCCCATCCGACCCTAGCAAGAAAATACAAGAAAAAAAAAAAAAGCAAAAAAATTCAAAAAATTAAAAGACATCATTCTGGCCATATTTCTATCCAAACCGAGTTGAAATAGGCAGGGAAAGAGGGAAAAAAAATTTTAGTCCCGAATTCTGTTCCTATCCGACCCTAGCTAGAAAATTCCAAAACAAATAGCAAAAACATTCAAAAACTTCATTCCAGCATTACTTTTATCCGAACTGGGTTGAAATAGGCCGAGAAAGAAAAAAAAAAAAAAAAAAAATTTAGTCCCGAATTCCGTTCCCATCCGACCGTAGCTAGAAAATACAAAAGAAAAAAAAAAATTAAAAAACATCATTCTGGCCATATTTCTATCCAAACCGAGTTCAAATAGGCAGGGAAAGGGGGAAAAAAAATTTTAGTCCCGAATTCTGTTCCTATCCGACCCCAGCTAAAAAATTCCAAAACAAATAGCAAAAAAATTCAAAAAAATTAAAAAACTTCATTCCGGCATTACTTTTATCCGAACTGGGCTGAAATAGGCTGTGAAAGAAAAAAAAAAAAAATTACTCCCGAACTCCGTTCCTATTCGACCCTAGCTAGAAAATACAAAAAAAAAAAAATAGCAAAAAAACTCAAAAAATTAAAAAACATCATTCGGGCAATATTCCTATCCAAACCGGGTTGAAATAGGCCGTGAAATAGAGAAAAAAATTTTAGTCCAGAATTCCGTTTCTATCCGACCCTAGCTAGAAAATTCCAAAAAAAAAAAAAAAGCAAAAAAAAAAAAAAAAAAAAAAAAAGTCATTCCGGCAATATTTCTATCCAAACAGAGGTGGGATAGGCTGAGAAAGAGAGAAAAAAAAAAAATATTTCCCGAATTCCGTTCCTATCCGACCCAAGCCAGAAAATTCGAAAAAAATTGGCAAAAAAATTCAAAAAATTAAAAAACTTCATTCATGCATTATTTCTAACCAAACCAGGTTGAGATCGTTCTAGAAAGAGAAAAAAAAATTTGAGTCTCGAATTCCGTTCCCATCCGACCCTAGCGAGAAAATACAAAAAAAAAAAAAAAAAAAAAAAAGCAAAAAAATTCAAAAATTTAAAAGACATCATTCTGGCCATATTTCTATCCAGACCGAGTTGAAATAGGCAGGGAAAGAGGGATAAAAAATTTTAGTCCCGATTTCTGTTCCTATCCGACCCTAGCTAGAAAATTCCAAAACAAATGGCAAAAAAATTCAAAAAATGAAAAAACTTAATTCCGGCATTACTTCTATCTAACCCGGGTTGAGATAGGCTGAGAAAAAGAGAGAAAAATTTTAGTCCTGAATTCCGTTGCTTTCCTATCCGACTCTAGCTAGAAAATTACCAAAAAAAAAAGAAAAAAAATTGAAAGAATTAAAAAACATCATTCCGGCAATATTTCAATCCAAACCGAGATGAAATAGGCCGTGAAATGGAGAAAAAAATTTTAGTCCCGAATTCCGTTCTTATCCAACCCAAGCTAGAAAATTCCAAAAAGAAATAGCAAAAAATTAAAAAAAATAATTCCGGCAATATTTCCATCCAAACCGAGGTGAGATAGGATGAGAAAGAGGTAAAAAAATTTTAGTCCCGAATTCCGTTCACACCCGACCCTACCTAGAAAATTCCAAAAAAAATAGCAAAAATTTTTAAAAATTAAAAAATTTCATGCCGGAAATATTTCTGTCCAAACCGGGTCGAGATAGGCTGAGAAAGAGAAAAAATTTTAGTCCCGTATTCCGTCCCATTCAGACCCCAGCCAGAAAATTCCAAAAAAAATTCAAAAAATTAAAAAACTTCATTCCGGCAATATTTCTGTCTAAACCGGGTTGAGATAGGCTAAGAAAGAGAGAAAAAAAAATATTTCCCGAATTCCGTTCCTATCCGACCCTAGCTAGAAAATACAAAAAAAAAAAATAGCAAAAAAATTCAAAAAACTAAAAAACATCATTCTGGCAATATTTCCATCCAAACCGGGTGGAAATAGGCCGTGAAATAGAGAAAAAAATTTTAGTCCCGAATTCCGTTCCTATCCGACCCTAGCTAGAAAATTCCAAAAAAAAAAAAAGCAAAAAAATAAAAACAAGAAAAAAAAAATCATTTCGGCAATATTTCTATCCAAACAGAGGTGGGATAGGCTGAGAAAGAGAGAAAAAGAAAATTTCCCGAATTCCGTTCCTATCCGACCCAAGCTAGAAAATTCGAAAAAAATTGGCAAAAAAATTCAAAAAATTAAAAAACTTCATTCATGCATTATTTCTAACCAAACCAGGTTGAGATAGTTCTAGAAAAAGAAAAAAAAAATTTGAGCCTCGAATTCCGTTCCCATCCGACCCTAGCAAGAAAATACAAGAAAAAAAAAAAAAGCAAAAAAATTCAAAAAATTAAAAGACATCATTCTGGCCATATTTCTATCCAAACCGAGTTGAAATAGGCAGGGAAAGAGGGAAAAAAAATTTTAGTCCCGAATTCTGTTCCTATCCGACCCTAGCTAGAAAATTCCAAAACAAATAGCAAAAACATTCAAAAACTTCATTCCAGCATTACTTTTATCCGAACAGGGTTGAAATAGGCCGAGAAAGAAAAAAAAAAAAAAAAAAAATTTAGTCCCGAATTCCGTTCCCATCCGACCGTAGCTAGAAAATACAAAAAAAAAAAAAAAAATTAAAAAACATCATTCTGGCCATATTTCTATCCAAACCGAGTTCAAATAGGCAGGGAAAGGGGGAAAAAAAATTTTAGTCCCGAATTCTGTTCCTATCCGACCCCAGCTAAAAAATTCCAAAACAAATAGCAAAAAAATTCAAAAAAATTAAAAAACTTCATTCCGGCATTACTTTTATCCGAACAGGGCTGAAATAGGCTGAGAAAGAAAAAAAAAAAAATTACTCCCGAACTCCGTTCCTATTCGACCCTAGCTAGAAAATACAAAAAAAAAAATAGCAAAAAAACTCAAAAAATTAAAAAACATCATTCGGGCAATATTCCTATCCAAACCGGGTTGAAATAGGCCGTGAAATAGAGAAAAAAATTTTAGTCCAGAATTCCGTTTCTATCCGACCCTAGCTAGAAAATTCCAAAAAAAAAAAAAAAGCAAAAAAAGCAAAAAAAAAAAAAAAAAAAAAAAAAGTCATTCCGGCAATATTTCTATCCAAACAGAGGTGGGATAGGCTGAGAAAGAGAGAAAAAAAAAAATATTTCCCGAATTCCGTTCCTGTCCGACCCAAGCCAGAAAATTCGAAAAAAATTGGCAAAAAAATTCAAAAAATTAAAAAACTTCATTCATGCATTATTTCTAACCAAACCAGGTTGAGATAGTTCTAGAAAGAGAAAAAAAAATTTGAGTCTCGAATTCCGTTCCCATCCGACCCTAGCGAGAAAATACAAAAAAAAAAAAAAAAAAAAAAAAGCAAAAAAATTCAAAAATTTAAAAGACATCATTCTGGCCATATTTCTATCCAGACCGAGTTGAAATAGGCAGGGAAAGAGGGATAAAAAATTTTAGTCCCGATTTCTGTTCCTATCCGACCCTAGCTAGAAAATTCCAAAACAAATGGCAAAAAAATTCAAAAAATGAAAAAACTTAATTCCGGCATTACTTCTATCTAACCCGGGTTGAGATAGGCTGAGAAAAAGAGAGAAAAATATTAGTCCTGAATTCCGTTGCTTTCCTATCCGACTCTAGCTAGAAAATTACCAAAAAAAAAAGAAAAAAAATTGAAAGAATTAAAAAACATCATTCCGGCAATATTTCAATCCAAACCGAGATGAAATAGGCCGTGAAATGGAGAAAAAAATTTTAGTCCCGAATTCCGTTCTTATCCAACCCAAGCTAGAAAATTCCAAAAAAAAAATAGCAAAAAATTCAAAAAATTAAAAAAAATAATTCCGGCAATATTTCCATCCAAACCGAGGTGAGATAGGATGAGAAAGAGGTAAAAAAATTTTAGTCCCGAATTCCGTTCACACCCGACCCTACCTAGAAAATTCCAAAAAAAATAGCAAAAATTTTAAAAAATTAAAAAATTTCATGCCGGAAATATTTCTGTCCAAACCGGGTCGAGATAGGCTGAGAAAGAGAAAAAATTTTAGTCCCGTATTCCGTCCCATTCAGACCCCAGCCAGAAAATTCCAAAAAAAATTCAAAAAATTAAAAAACTTCATTCCGGCATTATTTCTGTCTAAACCGGGTTGAGATAGGCTAAGAAAGAGAGAAAAAAAAAATATTTCCCGAATTCCGTTCCTATCCGACCCTAGCTAGAAAATACAAAAAAAAAAATAGCAAAAAAATTCAAAAAACTAAAAAACATCATTCTGGCAATATTTCCATCCAAACCGGGTGGAAATAGGCCGTGAAATAGAGAAAAAAATTTTAGTCCCGAATTCCGTTCCTATCCGACCCTAGCTAGAAAATTCCAAAAAAAAAAAAGCAAAAAAATAAAAACAAGAAAAAAAAAAATCATTTCGGCAATATTTCTATCCAAACAGAGGTGGGATAGGCTGAGAAAGAGAGAAAAAGAAAATTTCCCGAATTCCGTTCCTATCCGACCCAAGCTAGAAAATTCGAAAAAAATTGGCAAAAAAATTCAAAAAATTAAAAAACTTCATTCATGCATTATTTCTAACCAAACCAGGTTGAGATAGTTCTAGAAAAAGAAAAAAAAAAATTTGAGCCTCGAATTCCGTTCCCATCCGACCCTAGCAAGAAAATACAAGAAAAAAAAAAAAAGCAAAAAAATTCAAAAAATTAAAAGACATCATTCTGGCCATATTTCTATCCAAACCGAGTTGAAATAGGCAGGGAAAGAGGGAAAAAAAATTTTAGTCCCGAATTCTGTTCCTATCCGACCCTAGCTAGAAAATTCCAAAACAAATAGCAAAAACATTCAAAAACTTCATTCCAGCATTACTTTTATCCGAACAGGGTTGAAATAGGCCGAGAAAGAAAAAAAAAAAAAAAAAAATTTAGTCCCGAATTCCGTTCCCATCCGACCGTAGCTAGAAAATACGATAGAAAAAAAAAAATTAAAAAACATCATTCTGGCCATATTTCTATCCAAACCGAGTTCAAATAGGCAGGGAAAGGGAGAAAAAAAATTTTAGTCCCGAATTCTGTTCCTATCCGACCCCAGCTAAAAAATTCCAAAACAAATAGCAAAAAAATTCAAAAAAATTCAAAAACTTCATTCCGGCATTACTTTTATCCGAACTGGGCTGAAATAGGCTGAGAAAGAAAAAAAAAAAAAATTACTCCCGAACTCCGTTCCTATTCGACCCTAGCTAGAAAATACAAAAAAAAAAAAATAGCAAAAAAACTCAAAAAATTAAAAAACATCATTCGGGCAATATTCCTATCCAAACCGGGTTGAAATAGGCCGTGAAATAGAGAAAAAAATTTTAGTCCAGAATTCCGTTTCTATCCGACCCTAGCTAGAAAATTCCAAAAAAAAAAAAAAAAGCAAAAAAAGCAAAAAAAAAAAAAAAAAAAAAGTCATTCCGGCAATATTTCTATCCAAACAGAGGTGGGATAGGCTGAGAAAGAGAGAAAAAAAAAAATATTTCCCGAATTCCGTTCCTATCCGACCCAAGCCAGAAAATTCGAAAAAAATTGGCAAAAAAATTCAAAAAATTAAAAAACTTCATTCATGCATTATTTCTAACCAAACCAGGTTGAGATAGTTCTAGAAAGAGAAAAAAAAATTTGAGTCTCGAATTCCGTTCCCATCCGACCCTAGCGAGAAAATACAAAAAAAAAAAAAAAAAAAAAAAAAGCAAAAAAATTCAAAAATTTAAAAGACATCATTCTGGCCATATTTCTATCCAGACCGAGTTGAAATAGGCAGGGAAAGAGGGATAAAAAATTTTAGTCCCGATTTCTGTTCCTATCCGACCCTAGCTAGAAAATTCCAAAACAAATGGCAAAAAAATTCAAAAAATGAAAAAACTTAATTCCGGCATTACTTCTATCTAACCCGGGTTGAGATAGGCTGAGAAAAAGAGAGAAAAATATTAGTCCTGAATTCCGTTGCTTTCCTATCCGACTCTAGCTAGAAAATTACCAAAAAAAAAAGAAAAAAAATTGAAAGAATTAAAAAACATCATTCCGGCAATATTTCAATCCAAACCGAGATGAAATAGGCCGTGAAATGGAGAAAAAAATTTTAGTCCCGAATTCCGTTCTTATCCAACCCAAGCTAGAAAATTCCAAAAAAAAAATAGCAAAAAATTCAAAAAATTAAAAAAAATAATTCCGGCAATATTTCCATCCAAACCGAGGTGAGATAGGATGAGAAAGAGGTAAAAAAATTTTAGTCCCGAATTCCGTTCACACCCGACCCTACCTAGAAAATTCCAAAAAAAATAGCAAAAATTTTAAAAAATTAAAAAATTTCATGCCGGAAATATTTCTGTCCAAACCGGGTCGAGATAGGCTGAGAAAGAGAAAAAATTTTAGTCCCGTATTCCGTCCCATTCAGACCCCAGCCAGAAAATTCCAAAAAAAATTCAAAAAATTAAAAAACTTCATTCCGGCATTATTTCTGTCTAAACCGGGTTGAGATAGGCTAAGAAAGAGAGAAAAAAAAAATATTTCCCGAATTCCGTTCCTATCCGACCCTAGCTAGAAAATACAAAAAAAAAAATAGCAAAAAAATTCAAAAAACTAAAAAACATCATTCTGGCAATATTTCCATCCAAACCGGGTGGAAATAGGCCGTGAAATAGAGAAAAAAATTTTAGTCCCGAATTCCGTTCCTATCCGACCCTAGCTAGAAAATTCCAAAAAAAAAAAAGCAAAAAAATAAAAACAAGAAAAAAAAAATCATTTCGGCAATATTTCTATCCAAACAGAGGTGGGATAGGCTGAGAAAGAGAGAAAAAGAAAATTTCCCGAATTCCGTTCCTATCCGACCCAAGCTAGAAAATTCGAAAAAAATTGGCAAAAAAATTCAAAAAATTAAAAAACTTCATTCATGCATTATTTCTAACCAAACCAGGTTGAGATAGTTCTAGAAAAAGAAAAAAAAAAATTTGAGCCTCGAATTCCGTTCCCATCCGACCCTAGCAAGAAAATACAAGAAAAAAAAAAAAGCAAAAAAATTCAAAAAATTAAAAGACATCATTCTGGCCATATTTCTATCCAAACCGAGTTGAAATAGGCAGGGAAAGAGGGAAAAAAAATTTTAGTCCCGAATTCTGTTCCTATCCGACCCTAGCTAGAAAATTCCAAAACAAATAGCAAAAACATTCAAAAACTTCATTCCAGCATTACTTTTATCCGAACAGGGTTGAAATAGGCCGAGAAAGAAAAAAAAAAAAAAAAAAATTTAGTCCCGAATTCCGTTCCCATCCGACCGTAGCTAGAAAATACGATAGAAAAAAAAAAATTAAAAAACATCATTCTGGCCATATTTCTATCCAAACCGAGTTCAAATAGGCAGGGAAAGGGAGAAAAAAAATTTTAGTCCCGAATTCTGTTCCTATCCGACCCCAGCTAAAAAATTCCAAAACAAATAGCAAAAAAATTCAAAAAAATTCAAAAACTTCATTCCGGCATTACTTTTATCCGAACTGGGCTGAAATAGGCTGAGAAAGAAAAAAAAAAAAAATTACTCCCGAACTCCGTTCCTATTCGACCCTAGCTAGAAAATACAAAAAAAAAAAAATAGCAAAAAAACTCAAAAAATTAAAAAACATCATTCGGGCAATATTCCTATCCAAACCGGGTTGAAATAGGCCGTGAAATAGAGAAAAAAATTTTAGTCCAGAATTCCGTTTCTATCCGACCCTAGCTAGAAAATTCCAAAAAAAAAAAAAAAAGCAAAAAAAGCAAAAAAAAAAAAAAAAAAAAAGTCATTCCGGCAATATTTCTATCCAAACAGAGGTGGGATAGGCTGAGAAAGAGAGAAAAAAAAAAATATTTCCCGAATTCCGTTCCTATCCGACCCAAGCCAGAAAATTCGAAAAAAATTGGCAAAAAAATTCAAAAAATTAAAAAACTTCATTCATGCATTATTTCTAACCAAACCAGGTTGAGATAGTTCTAGAAAGAGAAAAAAAAATTTGAGTCTCGAATTCCGTTCCCATCCGACCCTAGCGAGAAAATACAAAAAAAAAAAAAAAAAAAAAAAAAAGCAAAAAAATTCAAAAATTTAAAAGACATCATTCTGGCCATATTTCTATCCAGACCGAGTTGAAATAGGCAGGGAAAGAGGGATAAAAAATTTTAGTCCCGATTTCTGTTCCTATCCGACCCTAGCTAGAAAATTCCAAAACAAATGGCAAAAAAATTCAAAAAATGAAAAAACTTAATTCCGGCATTACTTCTATCTAACCCGGGTTGAGATAGGCTGAGAAAAAGAGAGAAAAATTTTAGTCCTGAATTCCGTTGCTTTCCTATCCGACTCTAGCTAGAAAATTACCAAAAAAAAAAAGAAAAAAAATTGAAAGAATTAAAAAACATCATTCCGGCAATATTTCAATCCAAACCGAGATGAAATAGGCCGTGAAATGGAGAAAAAAATTTTAGACCCGAATTCCGTTCTTATCCAACCCAAGCTAGAAAATTCCAAAAAAAAAATAGCAAAAAATTCAAAAAATTAAAAAAAATAATTCCGGCAATATTTCCATCCAAACCGAGGTGAGATAGGATGAGAAAGAGGTAAAAAAATTTTAGTCCCGAATTCCGTTCACACCCGACCCTACCTAGAAAATTCCAAAAAAAATAGCAAAAATTTTAAAAAATTAAAAAATTTCATGCCGGAAATATTTCTGTCCAAACCGGGTCGAGATAGGCTGAGAAAGAGAAAAAATTTTAGTCCCGTATTCCGTCCCATTCAGACCCCAGCCAGAAAATTCCAAAAAAAATTCAAAAAATTAAAAAACTTCATTCCGGCATTATTTCTGTCTAAACCGGGTTGAGATAGGCTAAGAAAGAGAGAAAAAAAAAATATTTCCCGAATTCCGTTCCTATCCGACCCTAGCTAGAAAATACAAAAAAAAAAATAGCAAAAAAATTCAAAAAACTAAAAAACATCATTCTGGCAATATTTCCATCCAAACCGGGTGGAAATAGGCCGTGAAATAGAGAAAAAAATTTTAGTCCCGAATTCCGTTCCTATCCGACCCTAGCTAGAAAATTCCAAAAAAAAAAAAGCAAAAAAATAAAAACAAGAAAAAAAAAAATCATTTCGGCAATATTTCTATCCAAACAGAGGTGGGATAGGCTGAGAAAGAGAGAAAAAGAAAATTTCCCGAATTCCGTTCCTATCCGACCCAAGCTAGAAAATTCGAAAAAAATTGGCAAAAAAATTCAAAAAATTAAAAAACTTCATTCATGCATTATTTCTAACCAAACCAGGTTGAGATAGTTCTAGAAAAAGAAAAAAAAAAAATTTGAGCCTCGAATTCCGTTCCCATCCGACCCTAGCAAGAAAATACAAGAAAAAAAAAAAAAGCAAAAAAATTCAAAAAATTAAAAGACATCATTCTGGCCATATTTCTATCCAAACCGAGTTGAAATAGGCAGGGAAAGAGGGAAAAAAAATTTTAGTCCCGAATTCTGTTCCTATCCGACCCTAGCTAGAAAATTCCAAAACAAATAGCAAAAACATTCAAAAACTTCATTCCAGCATTACTTTTATCCGAACAGGGTTGAAATAGGCCGAGAAAGAAAAAAAAAAAAAAAAAAAAATTTAGTCCCGAATTCCGTTCCCATCCGACCGTAGCTAGAAAATACAAAAGAAAAAAAAAAATTAAAAAACATCATTCTGGCCATATTTCTATCCAAACCGAGTTCAAATAGGCAGGGAAAGGGGGAAAAAAAATTTTAGTCCCGAATTCTGTTCCTATCCGACCCCAGCTAAAAAATTCCAAAACAAATAGCAAAAAAATTCAAAAAAATTAAAAAACTTCATTCCGGCATTACTTTTATCCGAACTGGGCTGAAATAGGCTGAGAAAGAAAAAAAAAAAAAATTACTCCCGAACTCCGTTCCTATTCGACCCTAGCTAGAAAATACAAAAAAAAAAAAAAAATAGCAAAAAAACTCAAAAAATTAAAAAACATCATTCGGGCAATATTCCTATCCAAACCGGGTTGAAATAGGCCGTGAAATAGAGAAAAAAATTTTAGTCCAGAATTCCGTTTCTATCCGACCCTAGCTAGAAAATTCCAAAAAAAAAAAAAAAGCAAAAAAAGCAAAAAAAAAAAAAAAAAAAAAAGTCATTCCGGCAATATTTCTATCCAAACAGAGGTGGGATAGGCTGAGAAAGAGAGAAAAAAAAAAATATTTCCCGAATTCCGTTCCTATCCGACCCAAGCCAGAAAATTCGAAAAAAATTGGCAAAAAAATTCATAAAATTAAAAAACTTCATTCATGCATTATTTCTAACCAAACCAGGTTGAGATAGTTCTAGAAAGAGAAAAAAAAATTTGAGTCTCGAATTCCGTTCCCATCCGACCCTAGCGAGAAAATACAAAAAAAAAAAAAAAAAAAAAAAAGCAAAAAAATTCAAAAATTTAAAAGACATCATTCTGGCCATATTTCTATCCAGACCGAGTTGAAATAGGCAGGGAAAGAGGGATAAAAAATTTTAGTCCCGATTTCTGTTCCTATCCGACCCTAGCTAGAAAATTCCAAAACAAATGGCAAAAAAATTCAAAAAATGAAAAAACTTAATTCCGGCATTACTTCTATCTAACCCGGGTTGAGATAGGCTGAGAAAAAGAGAGAAAAATTTTAGTCCTGAATTCCGTTGCTTTCCTATCCGACTCTAGCTAGAAAATTACCAAAAAAAAAAAGAAAAAAAATTGAAAGAATTAAAAAACATCATTCCGGCAATATTTCAATCCAAACCGAGATGAAATAGGCCGTGAAATGGAGAAAAAAATTTTAGTCCCGAATTCCGTTCTTATCCAACCCAAGCTAGAAAATTCCAAAAAAAAAATAGCAAAAAATTCAAAAAATTAAAAAAAATAATTCCGGCAATATTTCCATCCAAACCGAGGTGAGATAGGATGAGAAAGAGGTAAAAAAATTTTAGTCCCGAATTCCGTTCACACCCGACCCTACCTAGAAAATTCCAAAAAAAATAGCAAAAATTTTAAAAAATTAAAAAATTTCATGCCGGAAATATTTCTGTCCAAACCGGGTCGAGATAGGCTGAGAAAGAGAAAAAATTTTAGTCCCGTATTCCGTCCCATTCAGACCCCAGCCAGAAAATTCCAAAAAAAATTCAAAAAATTAAAAAACTTCATTCCGGCATTATTTCTGTCTAAACCGGGTTGAGATAGGCTAAGAAAGAGAGAAAAAAAAAATATTTCCCGAATTCCGTTCCTATCCGACCCTAGCTAGAAAATACAAAAAAAAAAATAGCAAAAAAATTCAAAAAACTAAAAAACATCATTCTGGCAATATTTCCATCCAAACCGGGTGGAAATAGGCCGTGAAATAGAGAAAAAAATTTTAGTCCCGAATTCCGTTCCTATCCGACCCTAGCTAGAAAATTCCAAAAAAAAAAAAGCAAAAAAATAAAAACAAGAAAAAAAAAAATCATTTCGGCAATATTTCTATCCAAACAGAGGTGGGATAGGCTGAGAAAGAGAGAAAAAGAAAATTTCCCGAATTCCGTTCCTATCCGACCCAAGCTAGAAAATTCGAAAAAAATTGGCAAAAAAATTCAAAAAATTAAAAAACTTCATTCATGCATTATTTCTAACCAAACCAGGTTGAGATAGTTATAGAAAAAGAAAAAAAAAAAATTTGAGCCTCGAATTCCGTTCCCATCCGACCCTAGCAAGAAAATACAAGAAAAAAAAAAAAAGCAAAAAAATTCAAAAAATTAAAAGACATCATTCTGGCCATATTTCTATCCAAACCGAGTTGAAATAGGCAGGGAAAGAGGGAAAAAAAATTTTAGTCCCGAATTCTGTTCCTATCCGACCCTAGCTAGAAAATTCCAAAACAAATAGCAAAAACATTCAAAAACTTCATTCCAGCATTACTTTTATCCGAACAGGGTTGAAATAGGCCGAGAAAGAAAAAAAAAAAAAAAAAAATTTAGTCCCGAATTCCGTTCCCATCCGACCGTAGCTAGAAAATACGATAGAAAAAAAAAAATTAAAAAACATCATTCTGGCCATATTTCTATCCAAACCGAGTTCAAATAGGCAGGGAAAGGGAGAAAAAAAATTTTAGTCCCGAATTCTGTTCCTATCCGACCCCAGCTAAAAAATTCCAAAACAAATAGCAAAAAAATTCAAAAAAATTCAAAAACTTCATTCCGGCATTACTTTTATCCGAACTGGGCTGAAATAGGCTGAGAAAGAAAAAAAAAAAAAATTACTCCCGAACTCCGTTCCTATTCGACCCTAGCTAGAAAATACAAAAAAAAAAAAAAATAGCAAAAAAACTCAAAAAATTAAAAAACATCATTCGGGCAATATTCCTATCCAAACCGGGTTGAAATAGGCCGTGAAATAGAGAAAAAAATTTTAGTCCAGAATTCCGTTTCTATCCGACCCTAGCTAGAAAATTCCAAAAAAAAAAAAAAAAGCAAAAAAAGCAAAAAAAAAAAAAAAAAAAAAGTCATTCCGGCAATATTTCTATCCAAACAGAGGTGGGATAGGCTGAGAAAGAGAGAAAAAAAAAAATATTTCCCGAATTCCGTTCCTATCCGACCCAAGCCAGAAAATTCGAAAAAAATTGGCAAAAAAATTCAAAAAATTAAAAAACTTCATTCATGCATTATTTCTAACCAAACCAGGTTGAGATAGTTCTAGAAAGAGAAAAAAAAATTTGAGTCTCGAATTCCGTTCCCATCCGACCCTAGCGAGAAAATACAAAAAAAAAAAAAAAAAAAAAAAAGCAAAAAAATTCAAAAATTTAAAAGACATCATTCTGGCCATATTTCTATCCAGACCGAGTTGAAATAGGCAGGGAAAGAGGGATAAAAAATTTTAGTCCCGATTTCTGTTCCTATCCGACCCTAGCTAGAAAATTCCAAAACAAATGGCAAAAAAATTCAAAAAATGAAAAAACTTAATTCCGGCATTACTTCTATCTAACCCGGGTTGAGATAGGCTGAGAAAAAGAGAGAAAAATTTTAGTCCTGAATTCCGTTGCTTTCCTATCCGACTCTAGCTAGAAAATTACCAAAAAAAAAAAGAAAAAAAATTGAAAGAATTAAAAAACATCATTCCGGCAATATTTCAATCCAAACCGAGATGAAATAGGCCGTGAAATGGAGAAAAAAATTTTAGTCCCGAATTCCGTTCTTATCCAACCCAAGCTAGAAAATTCCAAAAAAAAAATAGCAAAAAATTCAAAAAATTAAAAAAAATAATTCCGGCAATATTTCCATCCAAACCGAGGTGAGATAGGATGAGAAAGAGGTAAAAAAATTTTAGTCCCGAATTCCGTTCACACCCGACCCTACCTAGAAAATTCCAAAAAAAATAGCAAAAATTTTAAAAAATTAAAAAATTTCATGCCGGAAATATTTCTGTCCAAACCGGGTCGAGATAGGCTGAGAAAGAGAAAAAATTTTAGTCCCGTATTCCGTCCCATTCAGACCCCAGCCAGAAAATTCCAAAAAAAATTCAAAAAATTAAAAAACTTCATTCCGGCATTATTTCTGTCTAAACCGGGTTGAGATAGGCTAAGAAAGAGAGAAAAAAAAAATATTTCCCGAATTCCGTTCCTATCCGACCCTAGCTAGAAAATACAAAAAAAAAAATAGCAAAAAAATTCAAAAAACTAAAAAACATCATTCTGGCAATATTTCCATCCAAACCGGGTGGAAATAGGCCGTGAAATAGAGAAAAAAATTTTAGTCCCGAATTCCGTTCCTATCCGACCCTAGCTAGAAAATTCCAAAAAAAAAAAAGCAAAAAAATAAAAACAAGAAAAAAAAAAATCATTTCGGCAATATTTCTATCCAAACAGAGGTGGGATAGGCTGAGAAAGAGAGAAAAAGAAAATTTCCCGAATTCCGTTCCTATCCGACCCAAGCTAGAAAATTCGAAAAAAATTGGCAAAAAAATTCAAAAAATTAAAAAACTTCATTCATGCATTATTTCTAACCAAACCAGGTTGAGATAGTTCTAGAAAAAGAAAAAAAAAAAATTTGAGCCTCGAATTCCGTTCCCATCCGACCCTAGCAAGAAAATACAAGAAAAAAAAAAAAAGCAAAAAAATTCAAAAAATTAAAAGACATCATTCTGGCCATATTTCTATCCAAACCGAGTTGAAATAGGCAGGGAAAGAGGGAAAAAAAATTTTAGTCCCGAATTCTGTTCCTATCCGACCCTAGCTAGAAAATTCCAAAACAAATAGCAAAAACATTCAAAAACTTCATTCCAGCATTACTTTTATCCGAACAGGGTTGAAATAGGCCGAGAAAGAAAAAAAAAAAAAAAAAATTTAGTCCCGAATTCCGTTCCCATCCGACCGTAGCTAGAAAATACAAAAGAAAAAAAAAAATTAAAAAACATCATTCTGGCCATATTTCTATCCAAACCGAGTTCAAATAGGCAGGGAAAGGGGGAAAAAAAATTTTAGTCCCGAATTCTGTTCCTATCCGACCCCAGCTAAAAAATTCCAAAACAAATAGCAAAAAAATTTAAAAAAATTAAAAAACTTCATTCCGGCATTACTTTTATCCGAACTGGGCTGAAATAGGCTGAGAATGAAAAAAAAAAAAAATTACTCCCGAACTCCGTTCCTATTCGACCCTAGCTAGAAAATACAAAAAAAAAAAAAAATAGCAAAAAAACTCAAAAAATTAAAAAACATCATTCGGGCAATATTCCTATCCAAACCGGGTTGAAATAGGCCGTGAAATAGAGAAAAAAATTTTAGTCCAGAATTCCGTTTCTATCCGACCCTAGCTAGAAAATTCCAAAAAAAAAAAAAAAGCAAAAAAAGCAAAAAAAAAAAAAAAAAAAAAGTCATTCCGGCAACATTTCTATCCAAACAGAGGTGGGATAGGCTGAGAAAGAGAGAAAAAAAAAAATATTTCCCGAATTCCGTTCCTATCCGACCCAAGCCAGAAAATTCGAAAAAAATTGGCAAAAAAATTCATAAAATTAAAAAACTTCATTCATGCATTATTTCTAACCAAACCAGGTTGAGATAGTTCTAGAAAGAGAAAAAAAAATTTGAGTCTCGAATTCCGTTCCCATCCGACCCTAGCGAGAAAATACAAAAAAAAAAAAAAAAAAAAAAAAAGCAAAAAAATTCAAAAATTTAAAAGACATCATTCTGGCCATATTTCTATCCAGACCGAGTTGAAATAGGCAGGGAAAGAGGGATAAAAAATTTTAGTCCCGATTTCTGTTCCTATCCGACCCTAGCTAGAAAATTCCAAAACAAATGGCAAAAAAATTCAAAAAATGAAAAAACTTAATTCCGGCATTACTTCTATCTAACCCGGGTTGAGATAGGCTGAGAAAAAGAGAGAAAAATTTTAGTCCTGAATTCCGTTGCTTTCCTATCCGACTCTAGCTAGAAAATTACCAAAAAAAAAAAGAAAAAAAATTGAAAGAATTAAAAAACATCATTCCGGCAATATTTCAATCCAAACCGAGATGAAATAGGCCGTGAAATGGAGAAAAAAATTTTAGACCCGAATTCCGTTCTTATCCAACCCAAGCTAGAAAATTCCAAAAAAAAAATAGCAAAAAATTCAAAAAATTAAAAAAAATAATTCCGGCAATATTTCCATCCAAACCGAGGTGAGATAGGATGAGAAAGAGGTAAAAAAATTTTAGTCCCGAATTCCGTTCACACCCGACCCTACCTAGAAAATTCCAAAAAAAATAGCAAAAATTTTAAAAAATTAAAAAATTTCATGCCGGAAATATTTCTGTCCAAACCGGGTCGAGATAGGCTGAGAAAGAGAAAAAATTTTAGTCCCGTATTCCGTCCCATTCAGACCCCAGCCAGAAAATTCCAAAAAAAATTCAAAAAATTAAAAAACTTCATTCCGGCATTATTTCTGTCTAAACCGGGTTGAGATAGGCTAAGAAAGAGAGAAAAAAAAAATATTTCCCGAATTCCGTTCCTATCCGACCCTAGCTAGAAAATACAAAAAAAAAAATAGCAAAAAAATTCAAAAAACTAAAAAACATCATTCTGGCAATATTTCCATCCAAACCGGGTGGAAATAGGCCGTGAAATAGAGAAAAAAATTTTAGTCCCGAATTCCGTTCCTATCCGACCCTAGCTAGAAAATTCCAAAAAAAAAAAAGCAAAAAAATAAAAACAAGAAAAAAAAAAATCATTTCGGCAATATTTCTATCCAAACAGAGGTGGGATAGGCTGAGAAAGAGAGAAAAAGAAAATTTCCCGAATTCCGTTCCTATCCGACCCAAGCTAGAAAATTCGAAAAAAATTGGCAAAAAAATTCAAAAAATTAAAAAACTTCATTCATGCATTATTTCTAACCAAACCAGGTTGAGATAGTTCTAGAAAAAGAAAAAAAAAAAATTTGAGCCTCGAATTCCGTTCCCATCCGACCCTAGCAAGAAAATACAAGAAAAAAAAAAAAAGCAAAAAAATTCAAAAAATTAAAAGACATCATTCTGGCCATATTTCTATCCAAACCGAGTTGAAATAGGCAGGGAAAGAGGGAAAAAAAATTTTAGTCCCGAATTCTGTTCCTATCCGACCCTAGCTAGAAAATTCCAAAACAAATAGCAAAAACATTCAAAAACTTCATTCCAGCATTACTTTTATCCGAACAGGGTTGAAATAGGCCGAGAAAGAAAAAAAAAAAAAAAAAAAATTTAGTCCCGAATTCCGTTCCCATCCGACCGTAGCTAGAAAATACAAAAGAAAAAAAAAAATTAAAAAACATCATTCTGGCCATATTTCTATCCAAACCGAGTTCAAATAGGCAGGGAAAGGGGGAAAAAAAATTTTAGTCCCGAATTCTGTTCCTATCCGACCCCAGCTAAAAAATTCCAAAACAAATAGCAAAAAAATTCAAAAAAATTAAAAAACTTCATTCCGGCATTACTTTTATCCGAACTGGGCTGAAATAGGCTGAGAAAGAAAAAAAAAAAAAATTACTCCCGAACTCCGTTCCTATTCGACCCTAGCTAGAAAATACAAAAAAAAAAAAAAATAGCAAAAAAACTCAAAAAATTAAAAAACATCATTCGGGCAATATTCCTATCCAAACCGGGTTGAAATAGGCCGTGAAATAGAGAAAAAAAATTTAGTCCAGAATTCCGTTTCTATCCGACCCTAGCTAGAAAATTCCAAAAAAAAAAAAAAAGCAAAAAAAGCAAAAAAAAAAAAAAAAAAAAAGTCATTCCGGCAACATTTCTATCCAAACAGAGGTGGGATAGGCTGAGAAAGAGAGAAAAAAAAAAATATTTCCCGAATTCCGTTCCTATCCGACCCAAGCCAGAAAATTCGAAAAAAATTGGCAAAAAAATTCATAAAATTAAAAAACTTCATTCATGCATTATTTCTAACCAAACCAGGTTGAGATAGTTCTAGAAAGAGAAAAAAAAATTTGAGTCTCGAATTCCGTTCCCATCCGACCCTAGCGAGAAAATACAAAAAAAAAAAAAAAAAAAAAAAAAGCAAAAAAATTCAAAAATTTAAAAGACATCATTCTGGCCATATTTCTATCCAGACCGAGTTGAAATAGGCAGGGAAAGAGGGATAAAAAATTTTAGTCCCGATTTCTGTTCCTATCCGACCCTAGCTAGAAAATTCCAAAACAAATGGCAAAAAAATTCAAAAAATGAAAAAACTTAATTCCGGCATTACTTCTATCTAACCCGGGTTGAGATAGGCTGAGAAAAAGAGAGAAAAATTTTAGTCCTGAATTCCGTTGCTTTCCTATCCGACTCTAGCTAGAAAATTACCAAAAAAAAAAAGAAAAAAAATTGAAAGAATTAAAAAACATCATTCCGGCAATATTTCAATCCAAACCGAGATGAAATAGGCCGTGAAATGGAAAAAAAAATTTTAGACCCGAATTCCGTTCTTATCCAACCCAAGCTAGAAAATTCCAAAAAAAAAATAGCAAAAAATTCAAAAAATTAAAAAAAATAATTCCGGCAATATTTCCATCCAAACCGAGGTGAGATAGGATGAGAAAGAGGTAAAAAAATTTTAGTCCCGAATTCCGTTCACACCCGACCCTACCTAGAAAATTCCAAAAAAAATAGCAAAAATTTTAAAAAATTAAAAAATTTCATGCCGGAAATATTTCTGTCCAAACCGGGTCGAGATAGGCTGAGAAAGAGAAAAAATTTTAGTCCCGTATTCCGTCCCATTCAGACCCCAGCCAGAAAATTCCAAAAAAAATTCAAAAAATTAAAAAACTTCATTCCGGCATTATTTCTGTCTAAACCGGGTTGAGATAGGCTAAGAAAGAGAGAAAAAAAAAATATTTCCCGAATTCCGTTCCTATCCGACCCTAGCTAGAAAATACAAAAAAAAAAATAGCAAAAAAATTCAAAAAACTAAAAAACATCATTCTGGCAATATTTCCATCCAAACCGGGTGGAAATAGGCCGTGAAATAGAGAAAAAAATTTTAGTCCCGAATTCCGTTCCTATCCGACCCTAGCTAGAAAATTCCAAAAAAAAAAAATCAAAAAAATAAAAACAAGAAAAAAAAAAATCATTTCGGCAATATTTCTATCCAAACAGAGGTGGGATAGGCTGAGAAAGAGAGAAAAAGAAAATTTCCCGAATTCCGTTCCTATCCGACCCAAGCTAGAAAATTCGAAAAAAATTGGCAAAAAAATTCAAAAAATTAAAAAACTTCATTCATGCATTATTTCTAACCAAACCAGGTTGAGATAGTTCTAGAAAAAGAAAAAAAAAAAATTTGAGCCTCGAATTCCGTTCCCATCCGACCCTAGCAAGAAAATACAAGAAAAAAAAAAAAAGCAAAAAAATTCAAAAAATTAAAAGACATCATTCTGGCCATATTTCTATCCAAACCGAGTTGAAATAGGCAGGGAAAGAGGGAAAAAAAATTTTAGTCCCGAATTCTGTTCCTATCCGACCCTAGCTAGAAAATTCCAAAACAAATAGCAAAAACATTCAAAAACTTCATTCCAGCATTACTTTTATCCGAACAGGGTTGAAATAGGCCGAGAAAGAAAAAAAAAAAAAAAAAAAAATTTAGTCCCGAATTCCGTTCCCATCCGACCGTAGCTAGAAAATACAAAAGAAAAAAAAAATTAAAAAACATCATTCTGGCCATATTTCTATCCAAACCGAGTTCAAATAGGCAGGGAAAGGGGGAAAAAAAATTTTAGTCCCGAATTCTGTTCCTATCCGACCCCAGCTAAAAAATTCCAAAACAAATAGCAAAAAAATTCAAAAAAATTAAAAAACTTCATTCCGGCATTACTTTTATCCGAACTGGGCTGAAATAGGCTGAGAAAGAAAAAAAAAAAAAATTACTCCCGAACTCCGTTCCTATTCGACCCTAGCTAGAAAATACAAAAAAAAAAAAAAATAGCAAAAAAACTCAAAAAATTAAAAAACATCATTCGGGCAATATTCCTATCCAAACCGGGTTGAAATAGGCCGTGAAATAGAGAAAAAAATTTTAGTCCAGAATTCCGTTTCTATCCGACCCTAGCTAGAAAATTCCAAAAAAAAAAAAAAAGCAAAAAAAGCAAAAAAAAAAAAAAAAAAAAAAGTCATTCCGGCAATATTTCTATCCAAACAGAGGTGGGATAGGCTGAGAAAGAGAGAAAAAAAAAAATATTTCCCGAATTCCGTTCCTATCCGACCCAAGCCAGAAAATTCAAAAAAAATTGGCAAAAAAATTCATAAAATTAAAAAACTTCATTCATGCATTATTTCTAACCAAACCAGGTTGAGATAGTTCTAGAAAGAGAAAAAAAAATTTGAGTCTCGAATTCCGTTCCCATCCGACCCTAGCGAGAAAATACAAAAAAAAAAAAAAAAAAAAAAAAGCAAAAAAATTCAAAAATTTAAAAGACATCATTCTGGCCATATTTCTATCCAGACCGAGTTGAAATAGGCAGGGAAAGAGGGATAAAAAATTTTAGTCCCGATTTCTGTTCCTATCCGACCCTAGCTAGAAAATTCCAAAACAAATGGCAAAAAAATTCAAAAAATGAAAAAACTTAATTCCGGCATTACTTCTATCTAACCCGGGTTGAGATAGGCTGAGAAAAAGAGAGAAAAATTTTAGTCCTGAATTCCGTTGCTTTCCTATCCGACTCTAGCTAGAAAATTACCAAAAAAAAAAAGAAAAAAAATTGAAAGAATTAAAAAACATCATTCCGGCAATATTTCAATCCAAACCGAGATGAAATAGGCCGTGAAATGGAGAAAAAAATTTTAGTCCCGAATTCCGTTCTTATCCAACCCAAGCTAGAAAATTCCAAAAAAAAAATAGCAAAAAATTCAAAAAATTAAAAAAAATAATTCCGGCAATATTTCCATCCAAACCGAGGTGAGATAGGATGAGAAAGAGGTAAAAAAATTTTAGTCCCGAATTCCGTTCACACCCGACCCTACCTAGAAAATTCCAAAAAAAATAGCAAAAATTTTAAAAAATTAAAAAATTTCATGCCGGAAATATTTCTGTCCAAACCGGGTCGAGATAGGCTGAGAAAGAGAAAAAATTTTAGTCCCGTATTCCGTCCCATTCAGACCCCAGCCAGAAAATTCCAAAAAAAATTCAAAAAATTAAAAAACTTCATTCCGGCATTATTTCTGTCTAAACCGGGTTGAGATAGGCTAAGAAAGAGAGAAAAAAAAAATATTTCCCGAATTCCGTTCCTATCCGACCCTAGCTAGAAAATACAAAAAAAAAAATAGCAAAAAAATTCAAAAAACTAAAAAACATCATTCTGGCAATATTTCCATCCAAACCGGGTGGAAATAGGCCGTGAAATAGAGAAAAAAATTTTAGTCCCGAATTCCGTTCCTATCCGACCCTAGCTAGAAAATTCCAAAAAAAAAAAAGCAAAAAAATAAAAACAAGAAAAAAAAAAATCATTTCGGCAATATTTCTATCCAAACAGAGGTGGGATAGGCTGAGAAAGAGAGAAAAAGAAAATTTCCCGAATTCCGTTCCTATCCGACCCAAGCTAGAAAATTCGAAAAAAATTGGCAAAAAAATTCAAAAAATTAAAAAACTTCATTCATGCATTATTTCTAACCAAACCAGGTTGAGATAGTTCTAGAAAAAGAAAAAAAAAAATTTGAGCCTCGAATTCCGTTCCCATCCGACCCTAGCAAGAAAATACAAGAAAAAAAAAAAAAGCAAAAAAATTCAAAAAATTAAAAGACATCATTCTGGCCATATTTCTATCCAAACCGAGTTGAAATAGGCAGGGAAAGAGGGAAAAAAAATTTTAGTCCCGAATTCTGTTCCTATCCGACCCTAGCTAGAAAATTCCAAAACAAATAGCAAAAACATTCAAAAACTTCATTCCAGCATTACTTTTATCCGAACAGGGTTGAAATAGGCCGAGAAAGAAAAAAAAAAAAAAAAAAAATTTAGTCCCGAATTCCGTTCCCATCCGACCGTAGCTAGAAAATACAAAAGAAAAAAAAAAATTAAAAAACATCATTCTGGCCATATTTCTATCCAAACCGAGTTCAAATAGGCAGGGAAAGGGGGAAAAAAAATTTTAGTCCCGAATTCTGTTCCTATCCGACCCCAGCTAAAAAATTCCAAAACAAATAGCAAAAAAATTCAAAAAAATTAAAAAACTTCATTCCGGCATTACTTTTATCCGAACTGGGCTGAAATAGGCTGAGAAAGAAAAAAAAAAAAAATTACTCCCAAACTCCGTTCCTATTCGACCCTAGCTAGAAAATACAAAAAAAAAAAAATAGCAAAAAAACTCAAAAAATTAAAAAACATCATTCGGGCAATATTCCTATCCAAACCGGGTTGAAATAGGCCGTGAAATAGAGAAAAAAATTTTAGTCCAGAATTCCGTTTCTATCCGACCCTAGCTAGAAAATTCCAAAAAAAAAAAAAAAGCAAAAAAAGCAAAAAAAAAAAAAAAAAAAAAAGTCATTCCGGCAATATTTCTATCCAAACAGAGGTGGGATAGGCTGAGAAAGAGAGAAAAAAAAAAATATTTCCCGAATTCCGTTCCTATCCGACCCAAGCCAGAAACTTCGAAAAAAATTGGCAAAAAAATTCATAAAATTAAAAAACTTCATTCATGCATTATTTCTAACCAAACCAGGTTGAGATAGTTCTAGAAAGAGAAAAAAAAATTTGAGTCTCGAATTCCGTTCCCATCCGACCCTAGCGAGAAAATACAAAAAAAAAAAAAAAAAAAAAAAAAGCAAAAAAATTCAAAAATTTAAAAGACATCATTCTGGCCATATTTCTATCCAGACCGAGTTGAAATAGGCAGGGAAAGAGGGATAAAAAATTTTAGTCCCGATTTCTGTTCCTATCCGACCCTAGCTAGAAAATTCCAAAACAAATGGCAAAAAAATTCAAAAAATGAAAAAACTTAATTCCGGCATTACTTCTATCTAACCCGGGTTGAGATAGGCTGAGAAAAAGAGAGAAAAATTTTAGTCCTGAATTCCGTTGCTTTCCTATCCGACTCTAGCTAGAAAATTACCAAAAAAAAAAGAAAAAAAATTGAAAGAATTAAAAAACATCATTCCGGCAATATTTCAATCCAAACCGAGATGAAATAGGCCGTGAAATGGAGAAAAAAATTTTAGTCCCGAATTCCGTTCTTATCCAACCCAAGCTAGAAAATTCCAAAAAAAAAATAGCAAAAAATTCAAAAAATTAAAAAAAATAATTCCGGCAATATTTCCATCCAAACCGAGGTGAGATAGGATGAGAAAGAGGTAAAAAAATTTTAGTCCCGAATTCCGTTCACACCCGACCCTACCTAGAAAATTCCAAAAAAAATAGGAAAAATTTTAAAAAATTAAAAAATTTCATGCCGGAAATATTTCTGTCCAAACCGGGTCGAGATAGGCTGAGAAAGAGAAAAAATTTTAGTCCCGTATTCCGTCCCATTCAGACCCCAGCCAGAAAATTCCAAAAAAAATTCAAAAAATTAAAAAACTTCATTCCGGCATTATTTCTGTCTAAACCGGGTTGAGATAGGCTAAGAAAGAGAGAAAAAAAAAATATTTCCCGAATTCCGTTCCTATCCGACCCTAGCTAGAAAATACAAAAAAAAAAATAGCAAAAAAATTCAAAAAACTAAAAAACATCATTCTGGCAATATTTCCATCCAAACCGGGTGGAAATAGGCCGTGAAATAGAGAAAAAAATTTTAGTCCCGAATTCCGTTCCTATCCGACCCTAGCTAGAAAATTCCAAAAAAAAAAAAGCAAAAAAATAAAAACAAGAAAAAAAAAATCATTTCGGCAATATTTCTCTCCAAACAGAGGTGGGATAGGCTGAGAAAGAGAGAAAAAGAAAATTTCCCGAATTCCGTTCCTATCCGACCCAAGCTAGAAAATTCGAAAAAAATTGGCAAAAAAATTCAAAAAATTAAAAAACTTCATTCATGCATTATTTCTAACCAAACCAGGTTGAGATAGTTCTAGAAAAAGAAAAAAAAAAAATTTGAGCCTCGAATTCCGTTCCCATCCGACCCTAGCAAGAAAATACAAGAAAAAAAAAAAAAGCAAAAAAATTCAAAAAATTAAAAGACATCATTCTGGCCATATTTCTATCCAAACCGAGTTGAAATAGGCAGGGAAAGAGGGAAAAAAAATTTTAGTCCCGAATTCTGTTCCTATCCGACCCTAGCTAGAAAATTCCAAAACAAATAGCAAAAACATTCAAAAACTTCATTCCAGCATTACTTTTATCCGAACAGGGTTGAAATAGGCCGAGAAAGAAAAAAAAAAAAAAAAAAAATTTAGTCCCGAATTCCGTTCCCATCCGACCGTAGCTAGAAAATACAAAAGAAAAAAAAAAATTAAAAAACATCATTCTGGCCATATTTCTATCCAAACCGAGTTCAAATAGGCAGGGAAAGGGGGAAAAAAAATTTTAGTCCCGAATTCTGTTCCTATCCGACCCCAGCTAAAAAATTCCAAAACAAATAGCAAAAAAATTCAAAAAAATTAAAAAACTTCATTCCGGCATTACTTTTATCCGAACTGGGCTGAAATAGGCTGAGAAAGAAAAAAAAAAAAAATTACTCCCGAACTCCGTTCCTATTCGACCCTAGCTAGAAAATACAAAAAAAAAAAAATAGCAAAAAAACTCAAAAAATTAAAAAACATCATTCGGGCAATATTCCTATCCAAACCGGGTTGAAATAGGCCGTGAAATAGAGAAAAAAATTTTAGTCCAGAATTCCGTTTCTATCCGACCCTAGCTAGAAAATTCCAAAAAAAAAAAAAAAGCAAAAATAGCAAAAAAAAAAAAAAAAAAAAAAAGTCATTCCGGCAATATTTCTATCCAAACAGAGGTGGGATAGGCTGAGAAAGAGAGAAAAAAAAAAATATTTCCCGAATTCCGTTCCTATCCGACCCAAGCCAGAAAATTCGAAAAAAATTGGCAAAAAAATTCATAAAATTAAAAAACTTCATTCATGCATTATTTCTAACCAAACCAGGTTGAGATAGTTCTAGAAAGAGAAAAAAAAATTTGAGTCTCGAATTCCGTTCCCATCCGACCCTAGCGAGAAAATACAAAAAAAAAAAAAAAAAAAAAAAAGCAAAAAAATTCAAAAATTTAAAAGACATCATTCTGGCCATATTTCTATCCAGACCGAGTTGAAATAGGCAGGGAAAGAGGGATAAAAAATTTAGTCCCGATTTCTGTTCCTATCCGACCCTAGCTAGAAAATTCCAAAACAAATGGCAAAAAAATTTCAAAAATGAAAAAACTTAATTCCGGCATTACTTCTATCTAACCCGGGTTGAGATAGGCTGAGAAAAAGAGAGAAAAATTTTAGTCCTGAATTCCGTTGCTTTCCTATCCGACTCTAGCTAGAAAATTACCAAAAAAAAAAGAAAAAAATTGAAAGAATTAAAAAACATCATTCCGGCAATATTTCAATCAAACCGAGATGAAATAGGCCGTGAAATGGAGAAAAAAATTTTAGTCCCGAATTCCGTTCTTATCCAACCCAAGCTAGAAAATTCCAAAAAAAAAATAGCAAAAAATTCAAAAAATTAAAAAAAATAATTCCGGCAATATTTTCATCCAAACCGAGGTGAGATAGGATGAGAAAGAGGTAAAAAAAATTTTAGTCCGAATTCCGTTCACACCCGACCCTACCTAGAAAATTCCAAAAAAAAATAGCAAAAATTTTAAAAAAATTAAAAAATTTCATGCCGGAAATATTTCTGTCCAAACCGGGTCGAGATAGGCTGAGAAAGAGAAAAAATTTTAGTCCCGTATTCCGTCCCATTCAGACCCCAGCCAGAAAATTCCAAAAAAAATTCAAAAATTAAAAAACTTCATTCCGGCATTATTTCTGTCTAAACCGGGTTGAGATAGGCTAAGAAGAGAGAAAAAAAAAATATTTCCCGAATTCCGTTCCTATCCGACCCTAGCATAGAAAATACAAAAAAAAAATAGCAAAAAAATTCAAAAAACTAAAAAACATCATTCTGGCAATATTTCCATCCAAACCGGGTGGAAATAGGCCGTGAAATAGAGAAAAAATTTTAGTCCCGAATTCCGTTCCTATCCGACCCTAGCTAGAAAATTCCAAAAAAAAAAAAGCAAAAAAAATAAAAACAAGAAAAAAAAAAATCATTTCGGCAATATTTCTATCCAAACAGAGGTGGGATAGGCCGAGAAAGAGAGAAAAAGAAATTTCCCGAATTCCGTTCCTATCCGACCCAAGCTAGAAAATTCGAAAAAATTGGCAAAAAAATTCAAAAAATTAAAAACATTCATTCATGCATTATTTCTAACCAAACCAGGTTGAGATAGTTCTAGAAAAAGAAAAAAAAAAATTTGAGCCTCGAATTCCGTTCCCATCCGACCCTAGCAAGAAAATACAAGAAAAAAAAAAAAAAGCAAAAAAATTCAAAAAATTAAAAGACATCATTCTGGCCATATTTCTATCCAAACCGAGTTGAAATAGGCAGGAAAGAGGGAAAAAAAATTTTAGTCCCGAATTCTGTTCCTATCCGACCCTAGCTAGAAAATTCCAAAACAAATAGCAAAAAAATTCAAAAACTTCATTCCAGCATTACTTTTATCCGAACAGGGTTGAAATAGGCCGAGAAAGAAAAAAAAAAAAAAAAAAAAAATTATAGTCCCGAATCCGTTCCCATCCGACCGTAGCTAGAAAATACAAAAAAAAAAAAAATTAAAAAACATCATTCTGGCCATATTTCTATCCAAACCGAGTTGAAATAGGCAGGGAAAGGGGGAAAAAAATTTTAGTCCCGAATTCTGTCCTATCCGACCCCAGCTAAAAAATTCCAAAACAAATAGCAAAAAATTCAAAAAAATTAAAAAACTTCATTCCGGCATTACTTTTATCCGAACTGGGCTGAAATAGGCTGAGAAAGAAAAAAAAAAAAAATTACTCCCGAACTCCGTTCCTATTCGACCCTAGCTAGAAAATACAAAAAAAAAAAACTGCAAAAAAACTCAAAAAATTAAAAAACATCATTCGGGCAATATTCCTATCCAAACCGGGTTGAAATAGGCCGTGAAATAGAGAAAAAAATTTTAGTCCAGAATTCCGTTTCTATCCGACCCTAGCTAGAAAATTCCAAAAAAAAAAAAAAGCAAAAAAAGCAAAAAAAAAAAAAAAAAAAAAAAAGTCATTCCGGCAATATTTCTATCCAAACAGAGGTGGGATAGGCTGAGAAAGAGAGAAAAAAAAAATATTTCCCGAATTCCGTTCCTATCCGACCCATGCCAGAAAATTCGAAAAAAATTGGCAAAAAAATTCAAAAAATTAAAAAACTTCATTCATCCATTATTTCTAATCAAACCAGGTTGAGATAGTTCTTGAAAGAGAAAAAAAAAAATTTGAGTCTCGAATTCCGTTCCCATCCGACCCTAGCTAGAAAATACAAAAAAAAAAAAAAAAAAAAAAAAAGCAAAAAAATTAAAAGACATCATGCTGGCCATATTTCTATCCAAACCGAGTTGAAATAGGCAGGGAAAGATGGAAAAAAAATTTTAGTCACGAATTCTGTTCCTATCCGACCCTAGCTAGAAAATTCCAAAACAAATAGCAAAAAAATTCAAAAAAATTAAAAAACTTCATTCCAGCTTTACTTTTATCCGAACTGGGTTGGAATAGGCCGAGAAAGTAAAAAAAAATAATTTAGTCCCGAATTCCGTTCCCATCCGACCCTAGCTAGAAAATACAAAAAAAAAAAAAAATAGCAAAAAAAAAAAAAAAATCAATCCGGCAATATTTCTATCCAAACCGGGTTGAAATAGGCCGTGAAATAGAGAAAAAAATTTTAGTTCCGAATTCCGTTCCTATCTGACCCTAGCTAGAAAATTCCAAAAAAAGAAGAAAAAAAAAAAAAAATCACTCCGGCAATATTTCTATCCAAACCGAGGTGAGATAGGCTGAGAAAGAGAGAGAAAAAAAATATTTCCCGAATTCCGTTCCTATCCGACCCTAACTAGAAAATTCGAAAAAAATTGGCAAAAAAATTCAAGAAATTGAAAAACTTCATTCCTGCATTATTTCTTAGCAAACCTAGAAAGAGAAAAAAAAAATTTGAGTCTCGAATTCTGTTCCCATCCGACCCCATCTAGAAAATACAAAAAAAAAAAAAAAAAAAAAAAGCAAAAAATTTCAAAAAATTAAAAGACATCATTCTGGCCATATTTCTATCCAAACCGAGTTGAAATAGGCAGGGAATGGGGGAAAAAAAAAATTTAGTCCCGAATTCTGTTCCTATCCAACCTTAGCTAAAAAATTCCATAACAAATAGCAAAAAAATTCAAACAAATTAAAAAACTTCATTCCAGCATTACTTTTATCCGAACTGGGCTGAAATAGGCTGAGAAAGAAAAAAAAAAAAATTACTCCCGAACTCCGTTCCTATTCGACCCTAGCTAGAAAATACAAAAAAAAAAAATAGCAAAAAAACTCAAAAAATTAAAAAACATCATTCGGGCAATATTCCTATCCAAACCGGGTTGAAATAGGCCGTGAAATAGAGAAAAAATATTTAGTCCCAAACTCCGTTCCTATCCGACCCTAGCTAGAAAATTCCAAAAAAAAAAATCATTCCGGCAATTTTCTATCCAAACCGAGGTGAGATAGGCTGAGAAAGAGAGAAAAAAAAATATATTTCCAGAATTCCGTTCCTATCCAACCCTAGCTAGAAAATTCGAAAAAAATTGGGAAAAAAATTCAAGAAATTGAAAAACTTCATTCCTGCATTATTTCTAACCAAACCAGGTTGAGATAGTTCTAGAAAGAGAAAAAAAAAAAATTTGAGTCTCGAATTCAATTCCCATCCGACCCTAGCTAGAAAATACAAAAAAAAAAAAAAACAAAAAAATTCAAAAAACTAAAAAACATCATTCCGGCAACATTTCTATCCAAACCGGGTTGAAATAGGCCGTGAAATAGAGAAAAAAAATTTAGACCCGAATTCCGTTCTTATCCGACCCTAGCTAGAAAATTCCAAAAAAAAAAAAAGCAAAAAAATAAAAAAAATTCATTCCGGCAATATTTCTATCCAAACCGGGTTGAAATAGGCCGTGAAATAGAGAAAAAAATTTTAGTCCTGAATTCCGTTCCAATCCGACCTTAGCCAGAACTTTCGAAAAAAATTCAAAAAATTAAAAAACTTCATTCCTGCATTATTTCTAATCAAACTAGGTTGAGATAGTTCTAGAAAGAGAAAAAAAATTTGAGTCTCGAATTCCGTTCCCATCCGACCCTAGCTAGAAAATACAAAAAAAAAAAAAAAAAAAAATCAAAAATTTAAAAGACATCATTCTGGCCATATTTCTATCCAAACCGAGTGGAAATAGGCAGGGAAAGAGGGAAAAAAAATTTTAGTCCCGATTTCTGTTCCTATCCGACCCTAGCTAGAAAATTCCAAAACAAATGGCAAAAAAATTCAGAAAATGAAAAAACTTCATTCCGGCATTACTTCTATCTAAACCGGGTTGAGATAGGCTGAGAAAGAGAGAGAAAAATTTTAGTCTTGAATTCCGTTCCGTTCCTATCTGACTCTAGCTAGAAAATTACCAAAAAAAAAAAAGAAAAAAAATTGAAAAAATTAAAAAACATCATTCCGGCAATATTTCTATCCAAACCGGGTTGAAATAGGCCGTGAAATGGAGAAAAAAATTTTAGTCCCGAATTCCGTTCCTATCCAACCCAAGCTAGAAAAATTCCAAAAAAAATAGCAAAAAAATTCAAAAAATTAAAAAAAATCATTCCGGCAATATTTTCGTCCAAACCGAGGTGAGATAGGATGAGAAAGAGGTAAAAAAATTTTAGTCCCGAATTCCGTTCACACCCGACCCTACCTAGAAAATTGCAAAAAAAATAGCATAAAAATTTAAAAAATTAAAAAATTTCATGCCGGAAATATTTCTGTCCAAACCGGGTTAAGATAGGCTGAGAAAGAGAAAAAATATTTTAGTCCCGAATTCCGTCCCATTCTGAACCTAGCCAGAAAATTCCAAAAAAAATTGAAAAAAAAATTGAAAAAACTTAAAAAACTTCATTCATGCATTATTTCTGTCTAAACCGGGTTGAGATAGGCTGAGAAAGAGAGAAAAAAAAAATTTCCCGAATTCCGTTCCTATCCGACCCTAGCTAGAAAATACAAAAAAATAAAATAGCAAAAAATTTCAAAAAATTAAAAAACATTCTGGCAATATTTCTATCCAAACCGGGTTGAAATAGGCCGTGAAATAGAGAAAAAAATTTTAGTCCCGAATTCCATTCCTATCCGACCCTAGCTAGAAAATTCCAAAAAAAAAAAAAGCAAAAAAATTCAAAAAATTAAAAAAAAAATCATTCCGGCAATATTTCTATCAAAATTGAGGTGAGATAGGCTGAGAAAGAGAGAAAAAAAAAAATTTCCCGAATTTCGTTCCTACTCGACCCAAGCTAGAAAATTCGAAAAAAATTGGCAAAAAATTCAAAAAATTAAAAAACTTCATTCATGAATTATTTCTAAGCAAACCAGGTTGAGATAGTTCTAGAAAGAGGAAAAAAAAAAATTTGAGTCTCGAATTCCGTTCCCATCCAGCCCTAGCTAGAAAATACAAAAAAAAAAAAAAATAAATAAAGCAAAAAAATTCAAAAAATTAAAAGACATCATTCTAGCCATATTTCTATCCAAACCGAGTTGAAATAGGCAAGGAAAGAGGGAAAAAAAAATTTTAGTCCCGAATTCTGTTCCTATCCGACCCTAGCTTCGAAAATTCCAAAACAAATAGCAAAAAAATTCAAAAAAATTAAAAAACTACATTCCGGCATTACTTTTATCCGAACTGGGTTGAAATAGGCCGAGAAAGAAAAAAAAAAAAAATTTAGTCCCGAATTCCGTTCCTATCCGACCCTAGCTAGAAAATAGAAAAAAAAAAAATAGCAAAAAAATTCAAAAAATTAAAAAACATCATTCCGGCAATATTTCTATCCAAACCGGGTTGAAATAGGCCGTGAAATAGAGAAAAAAATTTTAGTCCTAAATTCCGTTCCATTCCTATCCGACTCTAACTAGAAAATTCCAAATAAAATAAAATAAAATAAATTGAAAAAATTAAAAATCATCATTCCGGCAATATTACTATCCAAACCGGGTTGAAATTGGCCGTGAAATAGAGAAAAAAATTTTAGCCCCGAATTCTGTTCCTCTCCAACCCAAGCTAGAAAATTCAAAAAAAAAAGCAAAAAATTAAAGAAAATCATTCCGGCAATATTTTTGTCCAAACCGAGGTGAGATAGGACGAGAAAGAGGGAAAAAAATTTTAGTCCCGAATTCCGTTCACATCCGACCCTACCTAGAAAATTCCAAAAAAAATAGCAAAAAAATTCAAAAAACTAAAAAAATTTCATGCCGGAAATATTTCTGTCCAAACCGGGTTGAGATAGGCTGAGAAAGAGGGAAAAAAATTTAAGTCCCGAATTCCGTCCCATTCTGACCCTAGCCAGAAAATTAAAAAAAAATAGAAAAAAAAATTCAAAAAATTAAAAAACTTCATTCCAGCATTATTTCTATCTACACCGGGTTGAGATAGGCCAGGAAAGAGAAAAAAAAAAATCTGTCCCGTATTCCGTTCCTATCAAACCCCCAGCTGGAAAATTCGAAAAAAAATTGGCAAAAAAATACAAAAAACTAAAAAACTTCATTCCAACATTATTTTTATCCAAACTGGATTGAGATAGGCTGAGAAAGGGAGAATAAAATTTTAGCCCCGAATTCTGTTTAGCCCCGAATTCCGTCCTTCTCTGACCCTAGCCAGAAAATTCCAAAAAAAATTCAAAAAAAAATTCAAAAAATTAAAAAACTTTATTCCGGCATTATTTCTGTCTAAACCGGGTTGAGATAGGCTGAGAAAGAGAGAAAAAAAAAATATTTCCCTAATTCCGTTCCTAGCCGACCCTAGCTAGAAAATTCGAAAAAAATTGGCAAAAAAATTCAAAAAATTGAAAAACTTCATTGCTGCATTATTTCTAACCAAACCAGGTTGAGATAGTTCTAGAAAGAGAAAAAAAAAAAAATTTGAGTCTCGAATTCCGTTCCCATCCGACCCTAGCGAGAAAATACAAAAAAAAAAAAAAAAAAAAAAAAAGCAAAAAAATTCAAAAAACTAAAAGACATCATTCTGGCCAGATTTCTATCCAAACTGAGATGAAATAGGGAGGGAAGGAGGGAAAAAAAATTTTAGTCCCGAATTCTGTTCCTATCCGACCCTAGCTAGAAAATTCCAAAACAAATAGCAAAAAAATTCAAAAACTTCATTCCGGCATTACTTTTATCCGAACTGGGTCGAAATAGGCCGAGAAAGAAAAAAAAAAAAATATTTAGTCACGAATTCCGTTCCCATCCGACCCTAGCTAGTAAATACAAAAAAAAAAAAAAAAAAAAAAAAAAAAAACAAAAAAATTCAAAAAATTAAAAAACATCATTCATGCAATATTTCTATCCAAACAGGGAATATCTAAGGGTGTGTAAATTCAACAAGAAATTGGGTCGGTTAAGTTTACGGAATGTCTGGATTTGCAGAGAAATTCAATATCCAGAATTTCGTAAATTCATCCTGAAATTGTGTACATTATATATGTACGGAATGTCTGGATTTGCAGAGAAATTAAATATCCAGAAGTTTTGAAATTCAACGAGAAATTGTGTACAGTAATTGTACGGAATGTTTGGATTTGCAGAGAAATTGAACATCCAGAATTTAACAGGAAATTGGGTAGGTTAAGTTTACGGAATGCCTAGATTTGCGGAGAAATTGAATATCCAGAATTTCGAACATTCAGCCTGAGATCGGGTACATTATATATGTACGGAATGTCTGGATTTGTAGAGAAATTGAATATCTAGAGGTGTGTAAATTCAACTGGAAATTAGGTCGGTTAAGTTTACGGAATGTCTGGATTTGCAGTGAAATTCAATATCCAGAATTTCGTAAATTCATCCTGAAATTGTGTACATTATATATGTACGGAATGTCTGGATTTGCAGAGAAATTAAATATCCAGAAGTTTTGAAATTCAACGAGAAATTGTGTACAGTAATTGTACGGAATGTTTGGATTTGCAGAGAAATTGAACATCCAGAATTTAACAGGAAATTGGGTAGGTTAAGTTTACGGAATGCCTAGATTTGCGGAGAAATTGAATATCCAGAATTTCGAACATTCAGCCTGAAATCGGGTACATTATATATGTACGGAATGTCTGCATTTGTAGAGAAATTGAATATCTAGAGGTGTGTAAATTCAACTGGAAATTAGGTCGGTTAAGTTTACGGAATGTCTGGATTTGCAGTGAAATTCAATATCCAGAATTTTGTAAATTCAGTTTGAAATTGTGTACATTATATATATGTATGGAATGTCTGGATTTGCAGAGAAATTAAATATCTAGAAATTTTTAAATTCAATGGGAAATTGTGTACATTAATTGTACGGAATGTCTGGATTTGTAGAGAAATTGAAAGTCTAGAATTCAACCGGAAATTGGGTAGGTTATGTTTAAGGAATGACTAGATTTGCAGAGAAATTGAATATCCTGAATTTCGAACATTCTTCCTGATATCGGGTACATTATATATGTACAGATTGTCTGGATTTGCAGAGAAGTTGAATATCCAGAATTTCATAAATTTGGCCTGAAATTGTGTACATTATACAGGTACGGAATGTCTGGATTTGCTGAGAAATTAGATATCCAGAACTATGTAAATTCTACAGAAATTGTGTACATTAATTGTACGGAATGTCTAGATTTGCAGAGAAATTGAATATCCAGAGGTGTGTAAATTCAACGGGAAATTGGGAAGGTAAAGTTTTCAGAATGTCTGGATTTGCAGAGAAATTAAATATCCAGAAGTTTTTAAATTTACGGAAAATTATGGACATTAATTGTACGGAATGTCTGGATTTGCAGAGAAATTGAATATCCAGAATTCAACGGGAAATTGGGTAGGTTAAGTTTACGGAATGTCTAGATTGGCGGAGAAATTGAATATCCAGAATTTCGTACATTCAGCCTGAAATCGTGACCATTATATATGTACGGAATTTCTGGATTTGCAGAGTAATTTAATATCTAGAAGCTTGTAAATTCAACGGGAAATTGTGTGCATTAATTGTACGGAATGTCTGGATTTGCAGAGAAGTTGAATACCCCGAGGTGTGTAAATTCAACAGGAAATTGGGTCGGTTAAGTTCACAGAATGTCTGGATTTGCAGAGAAAGTGAATATCCAAAATTTCGTAAATTCAGCCTGAAATTGTGAACATTATATATGTGCAGAATATCTGGATTTGCAAAAAAATTGAATATCAAGGGCTGTGTAAATTCAACAGGAAATTGGGTCGGTTAAGTTTACGGAATGTCTGGATTTCAAGAGAAATTGAATATCTAGAATTTCGTAAATTCAGCCTGAAATTGTGGACATTATATATGTTCGGAGTGTCTGGATTTGATGAGAAATTAAATATCCAGAAGTTTTTAAATTCTACGGGAAATTGTGTACATTAATTGCACGGAATGTCTGGATTTGCAGTGAAATTGAATATCCAGAGGTGTGTAAATTCAACAGGAAATTGGGTAGGTTAAGTTTACAAAATATCTGGATTAGTAGAGAAATTGAATATCCAGAATTTCGTACATACAGCCTGAAATCGTGTCCATTATATATGTACGGAACGTTTGGATTTGTAGAGCAATTTAATATCTAGAAGCTTGTAAATTCAACGGGAAATTGTGTACATTAATTGTACGGAATGTCTGGATTTGCAGTGAAATTGAATATCCAGAGGTGTGTAAATTCAACAGGAAATTGGGTAGGTTAAGTTTACGAAATATCTGGATTAGTAGAGAAATTGACTATCCAGAATTTCGAAAATTCAGCCTGAAGTTGTGTACATTATATATATACGGCATGTCTGGATTTGCAGAGAAATTGAATATCCAGAGGTTTGTAAATTCAACAGGAAATTGGGTAGGTTAGGTTTACGAAATATCTGGATTTGTAGAGAAATTGAATATCTAGAATTTTGTAAATTCAGATTGAAATTGTGTACATTATATATGTACGGAATGTCTGGATTTGCAGAGAAATTAAATATCCAGAAGTTTTTAAATTCAACGGGAAATTGTGTACATTAATTGTACGGAATGTCTGGATTTGTAGAGAAATTGAATGTCCAGAATTCAACCGGAAATTGGGTAGGTTAAGTTTACGGAATGATCAGATTTGCGGAGAAATTGAATATCTAGAATTTCGTACATTCAGCCTGAAATCGAGTACAATATATATGTATGGATTGTCTGGATTTGCAGAGAAATTGAATATCCAGAATTTCGTAAATTTGGCCTGAAATTGTGTACATTATATATGTACGGAAAGTCTGGATTTGCAGAGAAATTGAATATCCAGAATTTCGTAAATTCAGCCTGAAATTGTTTACATTATATATGTACGGAATGTCTGGATTTGCAGAGAAATTAAATATCCAGAAGTTTGAAATTCAACGAGAAATTGTGTACAGTAATTGTACGGAATGTTTGGAATTGCAGAGAAATTGAATATCCAGAATTTAACAGGAAATTGTGTTGGTTAAGTTTACGGAATGCTTAGATTTGAGGAGAAATTGAATATCCAGAATTTTGTACATTCAGCCTGAAATCGGGTACATTATATATGTACGGAATGTCTGGATTTGCAGAGCAATTGAATATCTAGAGGTGTGTAAATTCAACTGGAAATTGGGTCGGTTAAGTTTACGGAATGTCTGGATTTCCATTGAAATTCAATATCCAGAATTTTGTAAATTCAGTTTGAAATTGTGTCCATTATATATGTACAGAATGTCTGGATTTTTAGAGAAATTAAATATCTTGAAATTTTTAAATTCAACGGGTAATTGTGTACATTAATTGTACGGAATGTCTGGATTTGTAGAGAAATTGAAAGTCTGGAATTCAATCGGAAAATGGGTAGGTTAAGTTTAAGGAATGACTAGATTTGCGGAGAAATTGAATATCCAGAATTTCGTACATTCTTCCTGATATCGGGTACATTATATATGTACAGATTGTCTGGATTTGCTGAGAAGTTGAATATCCAGAATTTCGTAAATTTGGCCTGAAATTGTGTACATTATACATGTACGGAATGTTTGAATTTGCAGAGAAATTAGATATCCAGAACTATGTAAATTCAACGGGAATTGTGTACATTAATTGTACGGAATGTCTAGAATTGCGGGGAAATTGAATATTCAGAGATGTGCAAATTCAACGAGAAATTGGGAAGGTAAAGTTTTCGGAATGTCTGGATTTGCAGAGAATTTAAATATCCAGAAGTTTTTAAATTTTATGGAAAATTATGGACATTAATTGTTCGGATTGTCTGGATTTGCAGAGAAATTGAATATCCAGAATTCAACTGGAAATTGGGTATTTTAAGTTTACGGAATGTCTAGATTGGTGGAGAAATTGAATATCCAGAATTTCGTACATTCAGCCTGAAATCGTGTCCATTATATATGTACGGAATGTCTGGATGTTAGAGCAATTTAATATCCAGAAGCTTGTAAATTCAACGGGAAGTTGTGTGCATTAATTGTACGGAATGTCTAGATTTGTAGAGAAGTTGAGTATTCAGAGGTGTGTCAATTCAACAGGAAATTGAGTATGTTAAGTTTGCGGAATATCTGGATTTGTAGAGAAATTGAATATCCCGAATTTCGTAAATTCAGCCTGAAATTGTGTACATTATATATGTACGGAATGTCTGAATTTGCAGAGAAATTGAATATCTAGGGGTGTGTAAATTCAACAGGAAATTATGTCGTTTAAGTTCACAGAATGTCTGGATTTGCAGAGAAAGTGAATATCCAAAATTTGGTAAATTCAGCCTGAAATTGTGAACATTATATATGTGCGGAATGTCTGGATTTGCAAAGGAATTGAATATCTAGGGCTGTGTAAATTCAAAAGGAAATTGGGTCGGTTAAGTTTACGGAATGTCTGGATTTCCAGAGAAATTGAATATCTAGAATTTCGTAGATTCAGCCTGAAATTTTGGACATTATATATGTTCGGAATGTCTGGATTTGTAGAGAAATTAAATATCCAGATGTTTTTAAATTCTAAGGGAAATTGTGTACATTAATTGCACGGAATGTCTGGATTTGAAGAGAAACTGAATATCCAGAATTCAACGGGAAATTGGGTAGGTTAAGTTTACGGAAAGTCTAGATTGGCGGAGAAATTGAATATCCAGAATTTCGTACATTCAGCCTTAAATCGCGTACATTATATACGTACGGAATGTCTGAATTTGCAGAGAAATTGTATATCTAGAGGTGTGTAAATTCAACTAGAAATTGGGTCGGTTAAGTTTACGGAATGTCTGGATTTCCAGAGAAATTCAATATCCAGAATTTTGTAAATTCAGTTTGAAATTATGTACATTATAATTGTACGGAATGTCTGGATTTGCAGAGAAATTAAATATCTAGAAATTTTTAAATTCAACGGGAAATTGTGTACATTAATTGTTCGGAACGTCTGGATTTGTAGAGAAATTGAAAGTCTAGAATGCAACAGGAAATTGGGTAGTTTAAGTTTAAGGAATGACTAGATTTGCGGAGAAATTGAATATCTAGAATTTCGTACATTCTTCTTGATATCGGGTACATTATATATGTACAGATTGTCTGGATTTGCAGAGAAGTTGAATATCCAGAATTTTGTAAATTTGGCCTGAAATTGTGTACATTATACATGTACGGAATGGCTGGATTTCCAGAGAAATTAAATATCCAGAACTATGTAAATTCAACGGAAATTGTGTACATTAATTGTACGGAATGTCTAGATTTGCAGAGAAATTGAATATCCAGAGCTGTGTAAATTAAACAGGAAATTGGGAATGTAAAGTTTTCGGAATGTCTGGATTTGCATCGAAATTAAAAATCCAGAAGTTTTTAAATTTTACGGAAAATTATGGACATTAATTGTACGGAATGTCTGGATTTGCAGAGAAATTGAATATCCAGAATTCAACGCGAAATTGGGTAGGTTAAGATTTCGGAATGTCTAGATTGGCGTGGAAATTGAATATCCAGAATTTTGTACATTCAGCCTGAAATCGTGTCCATTATATATGTACGGAATGTTTGGATTTGCAGAGTAATTTAATACCAAGAAACTTGTAAATTCAACGGGAAATTGTTTGCATTAATTGTACGGAATGTCTGGATTTGCAGAGAAGTTGAATATCCAGAGGTGTGTAAATTCAACAGGAAATTGAGTATGTTAGGTTTGCGGAATATCTGGATCTGTATAGAAATTGAATATCCCAAATTTCGTAAATTCAGCCTGAAATTGTGTACATTATATATGTACGGAATGTCTGAATTTGCAGAGAAGTTGAATATCTAGGGGTGTGGAAATTCAATAGGAAATTATGTCGGTTAAGTTCACAGAATGTCTGGATTTGCAGAGAAAGTGAATATCCAAAATTTCGTAAATTCAGCCTGAAATTGTGAACATTATATATGCGCGGAATGTCTGGATTTGCAAAGGAATTGAATATCTAGGGCTGTGTACATTCAACAGGAAATTGGGTCGGTTAAGTTTACGGAATGTCTGGATTTCCAGAGAAATTGAATATCTAGAATTTCGTAAATTCAGCCTGAAATTGTGGACATTATATATGTTCGGAATGTCTGGATTTGCAAAGAAATTAAATATCCAGATGTTTTTAAATTCTACGGGAAATTGTGTACATTAATTGCACGGAATGTCTGGATTTGCAGAGAAATTGAATATCCAGAATTCAACGGGAAATTGGGTAGGTTAAGTTTACGGAAAGTCTAGATTGGCGGAGAAATTGAATATCCAGAATTTCGTACATACAGCCTGAATTCGTGTCCATTATATATGTACGGAATGTCTGGATTTGTAGAGTAATTTAATATCCAGATGCTTGTAAATTCAACGGGAAATTGTGTACATTAATTGTACGAAATGTCTGGATTTGCAGTGAAATTGAATATCCAAAGGTGTGTAAATTCAACAGGAAATTGGGTAGGTTAAGTTTACGAAATATCTGGATTTGTAGAGAAATTGAATATCCAGAATTTCGAAAATTTTGCCTGAAATTGTGTACATTATATATGTACGGCATGTCTGGATTTGCAGAGAAATTGAATATCCAGAGGTGTGTAAATTCAACAAGAAATTGGGTAGGTTAAGTTTACGAAATATCTGGATTTGTAGAGAAATTGAATATCCAGAATTTTGTAAATTCAGTTTAAAATTGTGTACATTGTATCTGGATTTGCAGAGAAATTAAATATCCAGAATTCAATTGGAAATTGTGTAGGTTAAGTTTCCGGAATGACTAGATTTGCAGAGAAATTGAATATCCATAAGTTCATACATTCTGCCTGAAATCGGGTACAATATATATGTACGGATTGTCTGGATTTGAAGAGAAATTGAATATCCAGAATTTTGTAAATTTGGCCTGAAATCGTGTCCATTATATATGTACGGAACGTCTGGATTTGCAGAGTACTTTAATATCCAGAAGCTTGTAAATTCAACGGGAAATTGTGTACATTAATTGTACGGAATGTCTAGATTTACAGAGAAATTAAATATCATGAGGTGTGTAAATTCAACAGGTAATTGGGTAGGTTAAGTTTACGAAATATCTGGATTTGTAAAGAAATTGAATATCCAGAATTTCGAAAATTCAGCATGAAATTGTGTACATTATATACGTACGGCATGTCTGGATTTGCAGAGAAATTGAATATCCAGAGGTGTGTAAATTCAACAGGAAATTGGGTAGGTTAAGTTTACGAAATATCTGGATTTGTAGAGAAATTGAATATTCAGAATTTTGTAAATTCAGTTTGAAATTGTGTACACTGTATCTGGATTTGCAGAGAAATTAAATATCCAGAATTTAACAGGAAATTGTGTAGGTTAAGTTTACGGAATGATTAGATTTGCAGAGAAATTGAATATCCATAATTTCATACATTCTGCCTGAAATCGGGTACAATATATACGTACGGATTGTCTGGATTTGCAGAGAAATTGAATATCCAGAATTTTGTAAATTTGGCCTGAAATCATGTCCATTATATATGTACGGAACGTCTGGATTTGCAGATTAATTTAATATCCAGAAGCTTGTAAATTCAACGGGAAATTGTGTACATTAATTGTACGGAATGTCTGGATTTGCAGAGAAATTGAATATCTAGGGGTGTGTAAATTCAACAGGAAATTGGGTCAGTTAAGTTTACGGAATGTCTGGATTTGCAGAGAAATTCAATATCCAGAATTTCGTAAATTCAACCTGAAATTGTGTACATTATATATGTACGGAATGTCTGGATTTGCAGAGAAATTAAATATCCAGAAGTTTTGAAATTCAACGAGAAATTGTGTACATTAATTGTACGGAATGTTTGGATTTGCAGAGAAATTGAATAATAGGAAATTGGGTAGGTTAAGTTTACGGAATGACTGGATTTGCGGAGAAATTGAATATCCAGAATTTCGTACATTCAGCCTAAAATCGGGTACATTACATACGTACGGAATGTCTGGATTTGCAGAGAAATTGAATATCTAGAGGTGTGTAAATTCAACTGGAAATTGGGTCGGTTAAGTTTACGAAATGTCTGGATTTGCATAGAAGTTAAATATCTAGAAGTTTTTATATTGAACGGGAAATTGTGTACATTAATTGTACGGAATGTCCGGATTTGTAGAGAAGTTGAATGTCTAGAATTCAACCGGAAATTGGGTAGGTTAAGTTTAAGGAATGACTAGAATTGCGGAGAAATTGAATATCCAGAATTTGTTACATTCTTCCTGATATCGGGTACATTATATACGTACAAATTGTCTGGATTTGCAGAGAAGTTGAATATCCAGAATTTCGTGAATTTGGCCTGAAATTGTGTACATTATACATGTACGGAATGTCTGGATTTGCAGAGAAATTGAATAACTAGGGGTGTGTAAATTCAACAGGAAATTGCGTTGGTTAAGTTTACAGAATGTTTGGATTTGCAGAGAAATTGAATATCTGGAATTTTGTAAATTCAGCTTGAAATTGTGGACATTATACATGTACGGAATGTCTGGATTTGCAAAGAAATTAAATATCCAGAAGTTTTTAAATTCTACGGGAAATTGTGAACATTAATTGCACGGAATGTCTGGATTTGCAGAGAAATTGAATATCTAGAATTCAACAGGAAATTGGGTAGGTTAAGTTTACGGAAAGTCTAGATTGGCAGAGAAATTGAATATCCAGAATTTCGTGGATACAGTTTGAAATCGTGTCCACTATATATGTACGGAATGTCTGGATTTGCAGAGTAATTTAATATCCAGAAGCTTGTAAATTCAACGGGAAATTGTGTACATTAATTATACGGAATGTCTGGATTTGCAGAGAATTTGAATATCCAGAGGTGTGTAAATTCAACAGGAAATTGGGTTGGTTAAGTTTACGGAATATCTGGATTTGCAGAGAAATTGAATATCCAAAATTTTGAAAATTCAGCCTGAAATTGTGTACATTATATATGTACGGAATGTCTGGATTTGCAGAGAAATTGAATATCTAGGGGTGTGTAAATTCAACAGGAAATTGGGTTAGTTAAGTTTACGGAATGTCTGGATTTGCAGAGAAATTCAATATCCAGAATTTCGTAAATTCAACCTGAAATTATGTACATTATATATGTACGGAATGTCTGGATTTGCAAAGAAATTAAATATCCAGAAGTTTTGAAATTCAACGAGAAATTGTGTACATTAATTCTACGGAATGTTTGGATTTGCAGAGAAATTGAATAATAGGAAATTGGGTAGGTTAAGTTTACGGAATGACTGGATTTGCGGAGAAATTGAATATCCATAATTTCGTACATTCAGCCTGAAATCGGGTACATTACATACGTACGGAATGTTTGGATTTGCAGAGAAATTTAATATCTAGAGGTGTGTAAATTCAACTGGAAATTGGGTCGGTTAAGTTTACGAAATGTCTGGATTTGCAGAGAAGTTAAATATCTAGAAGTTTTTATATTCAACGGGAAATTGTGTACATTAATTGTACGGAATGTCCGGATTTGTAGAGAAGTTGAATGTCTAGAATTCAACCGGAAATTGGGTAGGTTAAGTTTAAGGAATGACTAGAATTGCGGAGAAATTGAATATCCAGAATTTTGCACATTCTTCCTGATATCGGGTACATTATATACGTACAAATTGTCTGGGTTTGCAGAGATGTTGAATATCCAGAATTTCGTGAATTTGGCCTGAAATTGTGTACATTATACATGTACGGAATGTCTAGATTTGCAGAGAAATTGAATAACTAGGGGTGTGTAAATTCAACAGGAAATTGCGTTGGTTAAGTTCACAGAATGTTTGGATTTGCAGAGAAATTGAATATCTAGAATTTCGTAAATTCAGCCTGAAATTGTGGACATTATACATGTACGGAATGTCTGGATTTGCAGAGAAATTAAATATCCAGATGTTTTTAAATTCTACGGGAAATTGTGCACATTAATTGCACGGAATGTCTGGATTTGCAGAGAAATTGAATACCTAGAATTCAACGGGAAATTGGGTAGGTTAAGTTTACAGAAAGTCTAGATTGGCAGAGAAATTAGATATCCAGAACTATGTAATTTCAACGGAAATTGTGTACATTCATTGTACGGAATGTCTAGATTTGTAGAGAAATTGAATATCCAGAGGTGTGTAAATTCAACGGGAAATTGGGAAGGTAAAGTTTTCAGAATGTTTGGATTTACAGAGAAATTAAATATCCAGAAGTTTTTAAATTCTACGGAAAATTGTGGACATTAATTGTACGAAATCTCTGGATTTGCAGAGAAATTGATTATCCAGAATTCAACGGGAAATTAGATAGGTTAAGTTTACGGAATGTCTAGATTGGCGGAGAAATTAAATATCCAGAATTTCGTACATTCAGCCTGAAATCGTGTCCATTATATGTGTACGGAATGTCTGGATTTGCAGAGTAATTTAATATCCAGAAGTTTGAAAATTCAAAGGGAAATTGTGTACATTAATTGTACGGAATGTCTGGATTTGCAGAGAAGTTGAATATCCAGAGGTGTGTAAATTCAACAGGAAATTGAGTAGGTTAAGTTTACGGAATATCTGGATTTGTAGAGAAATTGAATATCCCGAATTTCGTAAATTCATCCTAAAATTGTGTACATTATATATGTACGGAATATCTGGATTTGCAGAGAAATTGAATATCTAGGGGTGTGTAAATTCAACAAGAAATTGGGTCGGTTAAGTTTACAGAATGTCTGGATTTGCAGAGAAAGTGTATATCCAAAATTTCGTAAATTCAGCTTGAAATTGTGAACATTATATATGTACGGAATGTATGGATTTGCAAAGAAGTTGAATATCTAGGGCTGTGTAAATTCAACAGGAAATTGGGTCGGTTAAGTTTCCAGAATGTCTGGATTTCCAGAGAAATTGAATATCTAGAATTTCGTAAATTCAGCCTGAAATTGTGGATATTAGATATGTACGGAATGACTGGATTTGCAGAGAAATTAAATATCCAGAAGTTTTTAAATTTTACGGGAAATTGTGTATATTAATTGTACGGAATATTTGGATTTGCAGAAAAATTGAATATCCAGAATTTAACAGGAAATTGGGCAGGTCAAGTTTACGGAATGACTCGATTTGCGGAGAAATTGAATATCCAGAATTTCGCACATTCAGCCTGAAATCGGGTACATTATGTATGTACGGAATGTCTGGATTTGCAGAAAATTGAATATCTAGAGGTGTGTAAATTCAACTGGAAATTTGGTCGGTTAAGTTTACGGAATGTTTGGATTTTCAGAGAAATTCAATATCCAGAATTTTGTAAATTCAGTTTGAAATTTTGTACATTATATATGTACGGAATGTCTGGATTTGTAGAGAAATTAAATATCTTGAAGTTTTTAAATTCAACGGGAAATTGTGTACATTAATTGTACGGAATGTCGGGTTTTGTAGAGAAATGGAATGTCCAAAATTCAACCGGAAATTGGGTAGGTTATGTTTAAGGAATGACTAGATTTGCGGAGAAATTGAATATCCAGAATTTCGTACATTCTTCCTGATATTGGGTACATTATATATGTACAAATTGTCTGGATTTGCAGAGAAGTTGAATATCTAGAATTTCGTAAATTTGGCCTGAAATTGTGTACATTATACATGTACGGAATGTCTGGATTTGCAGAGAAATTTAATATCTGGTGGTGTGTAAATTCAATAGGAAATTGGGTCGGTTAAGTTTACAGAATGTCTAGATTTGCGGAGAAATTCAATATCCAAAATTTTGTAAATTCAGCCTGAAATTGTGTACATTATATATGTACGGAATGTATAGATTTGTAGAGAAATTGAATATCCAGAGGTGTGTAAATTTAACAGGAAATTGGGTCGGTTAAGTTTACAGAATGTCTGGATTTGCAGAGAAATTCAACATCCAGAATTTTGTAAATTCAGTTTGAAATTGTGTACATTATATATGTACGGAATGTCTGGATTTGCAGAGAAATTAAATATCTGAAAGTTTTTAAATTCAACTGGAAATTGTGTACATTAATTGTACGGAATGTCTGGATTTGTAGAGAAATTGAATGTCCAGAATTCAACCGAAAATTGGGTAGATTAGGTTTTAGGAATGACTAGATTTGCAGAGTAGTTGAATATCCATAATATCGTACATTCTTCCTCATACCGGGTACATTATATATGTTCAGATTGTCTGGATTTGGAGAGAAATTAAATATCCAGAATTTTTTAAATTCAACGGGAAATTGTGTACATTAATTGTACGAAATGTCTGGATTTGTAGAGAAATTGAATATCCAGAGGTGTGTAAATTCAACAGGAAATTGGGTCGGTTAAGTTTACAGAATGTCTGGATTGGCAGAGAAATTCAATATTCAGAATTTTGTAAATTCAGTTTGAAATTGTGTACATTATATATGTACGGAATGTCTGGATTTGCAGCAAAATTAAATATCTAGAAGTTTTTAAATTAAACGGAAATTGTGTACATTAATTGTACGGAATGTCTGGATTTGTAGAGAAATTGAATGTCCAGAATTCAACCGAAAATTGGGTAGATTAAGTTTTAGGAATGACAAGATTTGCAGAGAAGTTGAATATCCATAATTTCGAACATTGTTCCTGATATCGGGTACATTATATATGTACAGATTGTCTGGATTTGCAGAGAAATTAAATGTCCAGAAGTTTTTAAATTCAACGGGAAATTGTGTACATTAATTGTACGGAATGTCTGGATTTGTAGAGAAATTGAACGTCCAGAATTCAACTGGAAATTGGGCAGGTTAAGTTTACGGAATGACTAGATTTGGGGAGAAATTGATTATCCAGAATTTCGTACATTCAGCCTAAAATCGGGTACAATATATATGTACGGATTGTCTGGATTTGCAGAGAAATTGAATATCCAGAATTTCGTAAATTTGGCCTGAAATTGTGTATATTATATAGGTACGGAATGTCTGGATTTGCAGAGAAATTGAATATCTAGGGGTGTATAAATTCAACAGGAAATTGGGTCGGTTAGGTTTTCGGAATGTCCGGATTTGCAGAGAAATACAATATCCAAAATTTTGAAAATTCAGCCTGAAATTGTGTACATTATATATATACGGAATGTCTGGATTTGTAGAGAAATTAAATATCGAGAAGTTTTGAAATTCAACGGGAAATTGTGTACATTAATTGTACGGAATGTTTGGATTTGAAGAGAAATTGAATATCCAGAATTTAACGGGAAATTGGGTAAGTTAAGTTTACGGAATGAATAGATTTGCGGAGAAGTGGAATTTCCAGAATTTCGTACATTCAGCCTGAAATCGGGTATATTATATATGTACGGAATGTCTGGATTTGCCGAGAAATTGAATATCTAGAGGTGTGTAAATTGAACTGGAAATTGAGTCTGTTAAGTTTACGGAATGTCTGGATTTGCAGAGAAATTTAATATCCAGATTTTTGTAAATTCAGTTTGAAATTGTGTACATTATATATGTACGGAATGTCTGGATTTGCAGAGAAATTAAATATCTAGAAGTTTTTAAATTCAACGGGAAACTGTGTACATTAATTGTACGAAATGTCTGGATTTGTAGAGAAATTGAATGTCCAGAATTCAACCCGAAATTGGGTAGGTTAAGTTTAAGGAATGACTAGATTTGCAGAGAAGTTGAATATCCATAATTTCGTACATTCTTCCTGATATCGGGTACATTATATACGTACAGATTGTCTGGATTTGCGGAGAAGTTGAATATCCATAATTTTGTAAACTTGGCCTGAAATTGTGTACATTATACATGTACGGAATGTCTGGATTTGCAGAGAAATGAGATATCCAGAACTATGTAAATTCAACGGAAATTGTGTACATTATATATGTACGGAATGCCTGGATTTGCAGAGAAATTGAATATCTAGGGGTGTGTAAATTCAACAGGAAATTGGGTCGGTTAAGTTTACGGAATGTCTGGATTTGTAGAGAAACTCGATATCCAAAATTTCGTAAATTCAGCCTGAAATTGTGTACATTATATATGTACTGAATGTCAGGATTTGCAGAGAAATTGAATATCCAGAGGTGTGTAGATTTAACAGGAAATTGGGTCGGTTAAGTTTACGGAATGTCTGGATTTGCAAAGAAATTGAACATCCAGAATTTTGTAAATTCAATTTGAAATTGTGTACATTATATATGTACAGAATGTCTGGATTTGCAGAGAAAATTAAATATCTAGAAGTTTTTAAATTCAACCGGAAATTGTGTACATTAAATGTACGGAATGTCTAGATTTGTAGAGAAATTGAATGTCCAGAATTCAAACGGAAATTGGGTAGGTTAAGTTTAAGGAATGACTAGATTTGCAGAGAAATTGAATATCCATAATTTCGTACATTCTTCCTGATATCGGGTACATTATATATGTACAGATTGTCTGGATTTGCAGAGAAGTTGAATATCTAGAATTTTGTAAATTTGGCCTGAAATTGTGTACATTATACATGTACGGAATGTCTGGATTTGCAGAGAAATGAGATATCCAGAACTATGTAAATTCAACGGAAATTGTGTACATTAATTGTTGGGAATGTCTAGATTTGCAGAGAAATTGAATATCTAGATGTGTGTAAATTCAATGGGAAATTGGGAAGCTAAAGTTTTCGGAATGTGTGGATTTACAGAGATATTAAATATCCAGAAGTTTTTAAATTCTACGGAAAATTGTGGACATTAATTGTACGGAATATCTGGATTTGCACAGAAATTGAATATCCAGAATTCAACGGGAAATTAGGTAGGTTAAGTTTACGAAATGTCTAGATTGGCGGAGAAATTGAATATCCAGAATTTCGTACATTCAACCTGAAATCGTGTCCATTATATATGTACGGAATGTCTAGATTTGCAGAGTAATTTAATATCCAGAAGTTTGTAAATTCAACGGGAAATTGTGTACAGTAAGTTTATGGAATGTCTGGATTTGCAGAGAAGTTGAATATCCAGAGGTGTGTAAATTCAACAGGAAATTGAGTAGGTTAAGTTTACGGAATATCTGGATTTGTAGAGAAATTGAATATCCCGAATTTCGTAAATTCAGCCTGAAATTGTGTACATTATATATCTACGGAATGTCTGGATTTGCAGAGAAATTGAATATCTAAGGGTGTGTAAATTCAACAGGAAATTGGGTCGGTTAAGTTTACAGAATGTCTGGATTTGCAGAGAAAGTGTATCCAGAGGTGTGTAGATTCAACAGGAAATTGGGTCGGTTAAGTTTACGGAATGTCTGGATTTGCAAAGAAATTCAACATCCAGAATTTTGTAAATTCAGTTTGAAATTGTGTACATTATATATGTACGGAATGCCTGGATTTGCAGAGAAAATTAAATGTCTAGAAGTTTTTAAATTGAACCGGAAATTGTGTACATTAAATGTACGGAATGTCTATATTTGTAGAGAAATTGAATGTCCAGAATTGAAACGGAAATTGGGTAGGTTAAGTTTAAGGAATGACTAGATTTGCAGAGAAATTGAATATCCATAATTTCGTACATTCAGCCTGATATAGGGTACATTATATATGTACAGATTGTCTGGATTTGCAGAGAAGTTGAATATCTAGAATTTTGTAAATTTGCCTGAAATTGTGTACATTATACATGTACGGAATGTCTGGATTTGCAGAGAAATGAGATATCCAGAACTATGTAAATTCAACGGAAATTGTGTACATTAATTGTTGGGAATGTCTAGATTTGCATAGAAATTGAATATCCAGAGGTGTGTAAATTCAATGGGAAATTGGGAAGCTAAAGTTTTCGGAATGTGTGGATTTACAGAGATATTAAATATCCAGAAGTTTTTAAATTCTACGGAAAATTGTGGACATTAATTGTACGGAATATCTGGATTTGCACAGAAATTGAATATCCAGAATTCAACGGGAAATTAGGTAGGTTAAGTTTACGAAATGTCTAGATTGGCGGAGAAATTGAATATCCAGAATTTCGTACATTCAACCTGAAATCGTGTCCATTATATATGTACGGAATGTCTAGATTTGCAGAGTAATTTAATATCCAGAAGTTTGTAAATTCAACGGGAAATTGTGTACATTAAGTTTATGGAATGTCTGGATTTGCAGAGAAGTTGAATATCCAGAGGTGTGTAAATTCAACAGGAAATTGAGTAGGTTAAGTTTACGGAATATCTGGATTTGTAGAGAAATTGTATATCCGGATTTCGTAAATTCAGTCTGAAATTGTGTACATTATATATCTACGGAATGTCTGGATTTGCAGAGAAATTGAGTATCTAAGGGTGTGTAAATTCAACAGGAAATTGGGTCGGTTAAGTTTACAGAATGTCTGGATTTGCAGAGAAAGTGAATATCCAAAATTTCGTAAATTCAGGGTGAAATTGTGAACATTATATATGTGCGGAATGTCTGGATTTGCAAAGAAGTTGAATATCTGGGGCTGTGTAAATTCAACAGGAAATTGGGTCGGTTAATTTTACGGAATGTCTGGATTTCCACAGAAATTGAATATCCAGAATTTCGTAAATTCAGCCTGAAATTGTGGATATTATATTTGTACGGAATGTCTGGATTTGCAGAGAAATTAAATATCCAGAAATTTTTAAATTCTACGGGAAATTGTGTACATTAATTGGACGGAATGTTTGCATTTGCAGAAAAATTGAATATCCATAATTTAATGGGAAATTGGGTAGGTTAAGTTTACGGAATGACTCGATTTGCGGAGAATTTGAATATCCAGAATTTCGTACATTCAGCCTGAAATCGGGTACATTATATATGTACAGATTGTCTGTATTTGCAGTGAAGTTGAATATCCAGAATTTCGTAAATTTGGCCTAAAATTGTGTACATTATACATGAACGGAATGTCTGGATTTGCAAAGTAATTAGATATCCAGAACTATGTAAATTCAATGGAAATTGTGTACATTAATTGTACGGAATGTCTAGATTTGCAGAGATATTGAATATCCAGTGGTGTGTAAATTCAACGGGAAATTAGGAAGGTAAATTTTTCGGAATGTCTGGATTTGCAGAAAAATTAATTATCCAGAAGTTTTTAAATTTTACAAAAAATTGTGGACATTAATTGTACGGAATGTCTGGATTTGCAGAGAAATTGAATATCCAGAATTGAACGGGAAATTGGGTAGGTTAAGTTTACGGAATGTCTAGATTGGCGGAGAAATTGAATATCCAGAATTTTGTACATTCAGCATGAAATCGTGTCCATTATATACGTATGGAATGTCTGGATTTGCAGAGTAATTTAATATCCAGAAGCTTGTAAATTCAACGGGAAATTGTGTACATTAATTTTACGGAATGTCTAGATTGGTAGAGAAGTTGAATATCCAGAGGTGTGTAAATTCAACAGGAAATTGAGTAGGTTAAGTTTACGGAATATCTGGATTTGTAGAGAAATTGAATATCTAGGGGTGTGTAAGTTCAACAGGAAATTGGGTCGGTTAAGTTTACAGAATGTCTGGATTTGCAGAGAAAGTGAACATCCAAAATTTCGTAAATTCAGCCTGAAATTGTGAACATTATATATGTGCGGAATGTCTGGATTTGCAAAGAAGTTGAATATCTAGGGCAGTGTAAATTCAACAGGAAATTGGGTTGGTTAAATTTACGGAATGTCTTGATTTCCAGAGAAATTGAATATCCAGAATTTCGTAAATTCAGCCTGAAATTGTGAACATTATATATGTACGGAATGTCTGGATTTGCAGAGAAATTAAATATCCAGAAGTTTTTAAATTCTACGGGAAATTGTGTACATTAATAGCACGGAATGTCTGGATTTGCAGAGAAATTGAATATCCAGAATTCAACGGGAAATTGGGTAGGTTAACGGAAAGTCTAGATTGGCGGAGAAATTGAATATCCAGAATTTCGTAGATACAGTTTGAAATCATGTCCATTATAGATGTACGGAATGTCTGGATTTGCAGAGTATTTTAATATCTAGAAGGTTGTGAATTCAACGGAAAATTGTGTACATTAATTGTACGGATTGTCTAGATTTGCAGAGAATTTGAATATCCAGAGGTGTGCAAATTCAATAGGAAATTGGGTAGGTTAAGTTTACGAAATATCTGGATTTGTAGAGAAATTGAATATCCAGAATTTCAAAAATTCAGCCTGAAATTGTTTACATTATATATGTACGGAATGTCTGGATATGCAGAGAAATTGAATATCTAGAGGTGTGTAAATTCAACAGGAAATTGGGTCGGTTAAGTTTACGGAATATCTGGATTTGCAGAGAAGTTCAATATCCAGAATTTTGTAAATTCAATTTGAAATTGTGTACATTGTATATGTACGGAATGTCTGGATATGCAGAGAAATTAAATATCCACAAGTTTTAAAATTCAACGGGAAATTTTGTACATTAATTGCACGGACTGTCTGGAATTGTAGAGAAATTGAATGTCCAGAATTCAACCAGAAATTGGGTAGGTTAAGTTTACGGAATGTCTAGATTGCGGGGAAATTGAATATATAGAATTTCGTACATTCAGCCTGAAATCGTGTCCATTAAATATGTACGGAATGTCTGGATTTGCAGAGTAATTTAATATATAGAGGTGTGTAAATTCAACTGGAAACTGGTTTGGTTAAGTTTACGGAATGTCTGGATTTGCAAAGAAATTCAATATCCAGAATTTTGTAAATTCAGTTTGAAATTGTGTACATTATATATGTACGGAATGTCTGGATTTGCAGAGAAATTGAATATTTAGGGGTGTGTAAATTCAATAGGAAATTGGGTCTGTTAAGTTTACAGAATGTCTGGATTTGCAGAGAAAGTGAATATCGAAAATTTCGTAAATTCAGCCTGAAATTGTGAACATCATATACGTCCAGAATGTCTGGATTTGCAAAGAAATTGAATATCTAGTGTTGTGTAAATTAATCAGGAAATTGGGTCGGTTAAGTTTACGGAATGTCTGGATTTCCAAAGAAATTGAATATCCAGAATTTCGTAAATTCAGCCTGAAATTGTGGACATTATATATGTACGGAATGTCTGGATTTGCAGAGAAATTAAATATCCATAAGTTTTTAAATTCTACGGGAAATTGTGTACATTAATTGCACGGAATGTCTGGATTTGCAGAGAAATTGAATATCTAGAATTCAACGGGAAATTGGGTAGGTTAAGTTCACGAAAAGTCTAGATTGGCGGAGAAATTGAATATCCAGAATTTCGTACATACAGCTCGAAATCGTGTCCATTATATTTGTACGGAATGTCTGTATTTGCAGAGTAATTTAATATCCAGAAGCTTGTAAATTCAACGGGAAATTTTGTACATTAATTGTACGGAATGTCTGGATTTGCAGAGAAGTAGAATATCCAGAGGTGTGTAAATTCAACAGGAAATTAGGTAGGTTAAGTTTAAGGAATATCTTGATTTGTAGAGAAATTAAATCACCAGAATTTCAAAAATTCAGCTTGAAATTGTGTACATTATATATGTACGGAATGTTTGGATTTGCAGAGAAATTGAATATCTATGGGTGTGTAAATTCAACAGGAAATTGGGTCGGTTAAGTTTACGGAATGTCTGGATTTGCATAGAAATTCAATATCCTGAATTTCGTAAATTCAGCCTGAAATTGGGTACATTATATATGTACGGAATGTCTGGATTTGCAGAGAAATTAAATATCCAGAAGTTTTGAAATTCAACGGGAAATTCTGTACATTAATTGTACGGAATGTTTAGATTTGCAGAGAAATTGAATATCCAGAATTTAATGGGATATTGGGTAGGTTAAGTTTACGGAATGACTAGATTTACGAAGAAATTGAATATCAAGAATGTCGTACAATCAGCCTGAAATCGGGTACATTATATATGTATGGAATGCCTGGATTTGCGGAGAAATTGAATATATAGAGGCGCGTAAATTCAACTGGAAATTGGGTCGGTTAAGTTTACGGAATGTCTGGATTTGCAGAGAAATTCAATATCTAGAATTTTGTAAATTCAGTTTGAAATTGTGTACATTGTATATGTACGGAATGTCTGGATTTGCATAGAAATTAAATATCCAGAAGTTTTTAAATTCAACGGAAAATTGTGTACATTAATTGTACGGAATGTCTAGATTTGTAGAGAAATTGAATGCCCAAAATTCAACTGGAAATTGGGTAGGTTAAGTTTACGGAATGACCAGATTTGCGGAGAAATTGAATATCCATAATTTCGTAAATTCAGCCTGATATCGGGTACATTATATATGTACAGATTGCATGGATTTGCAGAGAAATTGAATATCCAGAATTTCGCAAATTTGGCCTGAAGTTGTGTACATTATACATGAACGGAATGTCTGGATTTACAGAGAAATTAGATATCCAGAATTATGTAAACTCAACGGAAATTGTGTACATTAATTGTACGGAATGTCTAGATTTGCAGAGAAATTGAATATCCAGAGCTGTGTAAATTCAGCGGGAAATTGGGAAAGTAAAGTTTTCGGAATGTCTGGATTTGAAGAGAATTTATATATCCAGAAGTTTTAAAGTTCAACGGAAAATTGTGGACACTAATTGTATGGAATGTCTGGATTTACAGAGAAATTGAATATCCAGAACTCAACGGGAAATTGTGTAGGTTAAGTTTACGGATTGTCTAGATTGGCGGAGAAATTGAATATCCAGAATTTCGTACATTCAGCCTGAAATCGTGTCCATTATATATGTATGGAATGTCTGGATTTATAGAGTAATTTAATATCCTGAAGCCTGTAAATTCAACGGGAAATTGTGTACATTAATTGTACAGAATGTCTGGATTTGCAGAGAAGTTGAATATCCAGAGGTGTGTAAATTCAACAGGAAATTGAGTAGGTTAAGTTTACGGAATATCTGGATTTGTAGAGAAATTGAATATCCCGAATTTCGTAAATTCAGCCTGAAACTCTGAACATTATATATGTACGGAATGTCTGGATTTGCAGAGAAATTGAATATCTAGGAGTGTGTAAATTCAACAGGAAATTGGGTCGGTTAAGTTTACAGAATGTCTGGATTTGTAAAGAAAGTCAATATCCAAAATTTCTTAAATTCAACCTGAAATTGTGAACAATATATATGTGCGGAATGTCTGGATTTGCAAAGAAGTTGAATATCTAGGGCTGTGTACATTCAACAGGAAATTAGGTCGGTTAAGTTTACGGAATGTCTGGATTTGCAGAGAAATTCAATATCCAGAATTTCGTAAATTCAGCCTGAAATTGTGTACATTATATATGTACGGAATGTCTGGATTTGCAGAGAAATTAAATACCCAGAAGTTTTGAAATTCAACGGGAAATTGTGTACATTAATTGTACGGAATGTTTGGATTTGCAGAGAAATTGAATATCCAGAATTTAATGGGAAATTACGTTGGTTAAGTTTACGGAATGAATGGATTTGTGGAGAAATTGAATATCCAGAATTTCGTACATTCAGCCTGAAATCGGGTACAATATATATGTACGGAATGTCAGAATTTGCAGAGAAATTGAATATCTAGAGGTGTGTAAATTCAACTGGAAATTGGGTCGATTAAGTTTACGGATTGTCTAGATTTGCAGAGAAATTCAATATCCAGAATTTTGTAAATGCAGTTTGAAATTGTGTACATTATATATGTACGGAATCTCTGGATTTGTAGAGAAATTAAATATCCAGAAGTTTTTAAATTCGACGGGAAATTGTGTACATTAATTGTACGGAATGTCAGGATTTGTAAAGAAATTGAATGTCCAGAATTCAACCGGAAATTGGGTAGGTTAAGTTTACGGAATGACTAGATTTGCGGAGAAAGTGAATATCCAGAGTTTCGTACATTCAGCCCGAAATTGGGTACATTATATATGTACGGATTGTCTAGATTTGCAGAGAAATTGAATATCCAGAATTTCGTAAATTTGGCCTGAAATTGTGTACATTATACATGTACGGAATGTATGGATTTGCAGAGAAATTAGATATCCAGAACTATGTAAATTGAACGGAAATTGTGTACATTAATTGTACGAAATGACTAGATTTGCGGAGAAATTGATTATCCAGAATTTCGTACATTCAGCCTGAAATCGGGTACATTATATATGTACGAAATGTCTGAATTTGCAGAGAAATTGAATATATAGAGGTTTGTAAATTCAACTGGAAACAGGGTCGGTTAAGTTTGCGGAATGTCTGGATTTGTAAAGAAATTCAATATCCAGAATTTTGTAAATTCAGTTTGAAATTGTGTACATTATATATGTACGGAACGTCTGGATTAGCAGCGAAATTAAATATCCAAAAGTTTTTCAATTCAACGGGAAATTGTGTACATTAATTGAACGGAATGTCTGGATTTGTAGAGAAATTGAATGTCCAGAATTCAACCAGAAATTGGGTAGGTTAAGTTTACGGAATGACTAGATTTGCGGAGAAATTGAATATACAGAATTTCGTGCATTCAGCCTGATATCGGGTACATTATATATGTGCAGATTGCATGGATTTGCAGAGAAATTGAATACCCAGAATTTCGTAAATTTGGCCTGAAGTTGTGTACATTATACATGTACGGAATGTCTGGATTTACAGAGAAATTAGATATCCAGAACTATGTAAATTCAACGGAAATTGTGTACATAAATTGTACTGAATGTATAGATTTGCAGAGAAATTGAATATCCAGAGGTGTGTAAATTCAACGGGAAATTCGGAAGGTAAAGTTTTCGGAGTGTCTGGATTTGCAGAGAATTTAAATATCCAGAAGTTTTTAAATTCTACGGAAAATTGTGGACATTAATTGTACGGAATGTCTGGATTTGCAGAGAAATTGAATATCCAGAATTCAACGGGAAATTCTGTAAGTTAAGTTTACGGAATGTCTAGATTGGCGGAGAAATTGAATATCCAGAATTTCGTACATTCAGCCTGAAATCGTGTCCATTATATATGTATGGAATGTCTGGATTTATAGAGTAATTTAATATCCTGAAGCTTGTAAATTCAAAGGGAAATTGTGTACATTAATTGTACGAAATGTCTGGATTTGCAGAGAAGTTGAATATCCAGAGTTGTGTAAATTCAACAGGAAATTGAGTTGGTTAATTTTACGGATTATCTGGATTTGTTGGGAAATTGCATATCCCGAATTTCGTAAATTCAGCCTGAAATTGTGTACATTATACATGAACGGAATGTCTAGATTTGCAGAGAAATTAGATATCCAGAACTATGTAAATTCAACGGAAATTGTGTACATTAATTGTACGGAATGTCTAGATTTGCATAGAAATTGAATATCCAGAGGTGTGTAAATTCAACGGGAAATTGGGAAGGTAAATTTTTCGGAATGTCTGGATTTGCAGAGAAATTTAATATCCAGAAGTTTTTAAATTTTACGAAAAATTGTGGACATTAATTGTTTGGAATGTCTGGATTTGCAGAGAAATTGAATATCCAGAATTCAACGGGAAATTGGGTAGGTTAAGTTTACGGAATGTCTAGATTGGCGGAGAAATTGAATATCCAGAATTTCGTACATTCAGCCTGAAATCGTGTCCATTATATATGTACGGAATGTCTGGATTTGCAAAGTAATTTAACATCCAGAAGCTTGTAAATTCAACGGGAAATTGTGTACATTAATTGTACGGAATGTCTGGATTTGCTAAGATGTTGAATATCCAGAGGTGTGCAAATTCAACAGGAAATTGAGTAGGTTAAGTTTACGGAATATCTGGATTTGAAGAGAAATTGAATATCCCGAATTTCGTAAATTCAGCCTGAAATTGTGTACATTATATATGTACGGAATGTCTGGATTTGCAGAGAAATTGAATATCTAGGGGTGTGTAAGTTCAACAGGAAATTGGGTCGGTTAAGTTTACAGAATGTCTGGATTTGAAGAGAAAGTGAATATCGAAAATTTCGTAAATTCAGCCTGAAATTGTGAACATTATATATGTGCGGAATGTCTGGATTTGCAAAGAAGTTGAATATCTAGGGCCGTGTAAATTCAACAGGAAATTGGGTCGGTTAAGTTTACAGAATGTCTGGATTTCCATAGAAATTGAATATCCAGAATTTCGTAAATTCAGCCTGAAATTGTGGACATTATATATGTACGGAATGTTTGGATTTGCAGAGAAATGAAATATCCAGAAGTTTTTAAATTCTACGGGAAATTGTGTACATTAATTGCACGGAATGTCTGGATTTGCACAGAAATTGGATATCCAGAATTCAACGGGAAATTGGATTGGTTAAGTTAACGGAAAATCTAGATTGGCGTAGAAATTGAATATCCAGAATTTCGTAGATACATTTTGAAATCGTGTCCATTATAGATGTACAGAATGGCTGGATTAGCAGAGTATTTTAATATCCAGAAGCTTGTGAATTCAACGGGAAATTGTGTACATTAATTGTACGGAATGTCTAGATTTGCAGAGAAATTGAAAATCTAGAGCTGTGTAAATTCAACAGGAAATTGGGTCGGTTAGGTTTACGGAATATCTGGATTTGCAGAGAAGTTCAATATCCAGAATTTTGTAAATTCAGTTTGAAATTGTGTACATTATATATGTACGGAATGTCTGGATATGCAGAGTAATTGAATATCCAGAGGTGTGTAAATTCAATAGGAAATTGGGTAGGTTAAGTTTACGAAATATCTGGATTTGTTGAGAAATTGAATATCCAGAATTTTGTGAATTCAGTTTGAAATTGCGTACATTATATATGTACGGAATGTCTGGATTCGCTGAGAAATTAAATATCCAGAAGTTTTTAAATTCAACGGGAAATTGTGTACATTAATTGTACAGAATGTTTAGATTTGAAGAGAAATTGAATATCCAGAGATGTGTAAATTCAACAGGAAATTGGGTATGTTAAGTTTACGGAATGTCCGGATTTGCAGAGAAATTGAATATCCAGAATTTCGTAAATTCGACCTAACATTGTGTAAATTATATATGTACGGAATGTCTAGATTTGCAGAGAAATTGAATATCTAGGAGTGTGTAAATTCAACAGGAAATTGGGTTTGTAAAGTTTACGGAATGTCTGGATTTGCAGAGAATTTGAATATCCAGAATTTCGTAAATTCTGCCTGAAATTGCGTACATTATATGTAAGGAATGTTTGGATTTACAGAGAAATTAAATATCCAGAAGTTTTTGAATTCAACGGGAAACTACGTACATTAATTGTACGGAATGTCTAGATTTGCAGAGAAATTGAATATCCAAAGATGTGTAAATTCAACAGGAAATTGGGTATGTTAAGTTTACGGAATGTCTGGATTTGTAGAGAAATTGAATATCCAGAATTTCGTAAATTCAACCTAACATTGTGTAAATTATATATGTATGGAATGTCTAGATTTGTAGAGAAATTAAATATCTAGGGGTGTGTAAATTCAACAGGAAATTGGGTTTGTTAAATTTACGGAATGTCTGGATTTGCAGAGAAATCGAATATCCAAAATTTCGTAAATTCATCCTGAAATTGTGTACACTATATATGTACCGAATGTCTGGATTTGCGGAAAAAATTGAATATCAAGAATTATGTAAATTCAACGGCAAATTGTGTACATTAATTGTACGGAATGTCTGGATTTGCGAAGAAATTGAATATCCAGAATTCAACAGGAAATTGGGTAGGTTAAGTTTACGGAATGTCTAGATTTGCAGAGAAAGTGAATATCCAAAATTTCGTAAATTCAGCCTGAAATTGAGAACATCATATATCTGCAGAATGTCTGGATTTGCAAAGAAATTCAATATCTAGTGTTGTGTAAATTCCTCAGGAAATTGGGTAGGTTAAGTTTACGGAATGTCTGGATTTCCAAAAAAATTGAATATCCAGAATTTCGTAAATTTAGCCTGAAATTGTGGACGTTCTATGTGTACGGAATGTCTGGTTTTGCAGAGAAATTAAATATCCAGAAGTTTTTAAATTCTACGGGAAATTGTGTACAATAATTGCACGGAATGTTTGGATTTGCCGAGAAATTGAATATCCAGAATTCAACGGGAAATTGGATAGGTTAAGTTTACTGAAAGTCGAGATTGCCGGAGAAATTGAATATCCAGAATTTTGTACAAACAGCCCGAAATAGTGTCCATTATATATGTACGGAATGTCTGGATTTGCAGAGAAGTTGAATATCCAGAGGTGTGTAAATTCAACAGGAAATTGGGTAGGTTAAGTTTACGGAATATCTGGATTTGTAGAGAAATTAAATAACCAGAATATCGAAAATTCAGCTTGGAATTGTGTACATTATATATGTACGGAATGTTTGGATTTGTAGAGAAATTGAATATCTAGGGGTGTGTAAATTAAACAGGAAATTGGGTCGGTTAAGTTAACGGAATGTCTGGATTTGCAGAGAAATTCAATATCCAGAATTTCGTAAATTCAGCCTGAAATTAGGTACATTATATATGTACGGAATGTCTGGATTTGCAGAAAAATTAAATATCCAGAAGTTTTGAAATTCAACGGGAAATTGTGTCCATTAATTGTACGGAATGTTTAGATTTGCAGAGAAATCGAATATCCAGAATTTAACGGGAAATTTGGTAGGTTCAGTTTACGGAATGACTAGATTTGCGAAGAAATTGAATATCCAGAATGTCGTACAATCAGCCTGAAATCGGGTACATTATATATGTACGGAATGCCTGGATTTGCAGAGAAATTTAATAGCCAGAATTCAACGGGAAATAGGGTAGGTTAAGTTTACGGAATGTCTAGATTGGCGGAGAAATTGAATATCCAGAATTTCATCCAGCCTGAAATCGTGTCCATTAAATATGTACGGAATGTCTGGATTTGCAGAGTAATTTAACATCCAGAAGCTTGTAAATTCAACGGGAAATTGTGTACATTAATTGTACGGAATGTCTGGATTTGCTGAGAAGTTGAATATCCAGAGGTGTGTAAATTCAACAGGAAATTGAGTAGGTTAAGTTTACAGAATATCTAGATTTGTAGAGAAATTGAATATCCCGAATTTCGTAAATTCAGCCTGAAATTGTGTACATTATATTTGTTCGGAATGTCTGGATTTGCAGAGAAATTGAATATCTAGGGGTGTGTAAGTTCAACAGGAAATTGGGTCGGTTAAGATTACGGAATGTCTGGATTTGCAAAGAAGTTGAATATCTAGGGCTGTGTAAATTCAATAGGAAATTGGGTTGGTTAAGTTTACGGAATGTCTGGATTTCCAGAGAAATTGAATATCCAGAATTTCGTAAATTCAGCCTGAAATTGTGGACATTATATATGTACAGAGTGTCTGGATTTGCAGAGAAATTAAATAACCAGAAGTTTTTAAATTCTATGGGAAATTGTGTACATTAATTGCACGGAATGTCTGGATTTACAGAGAAATTGAATATCCAGAATTCAACGGGAAATTAGGTAGGTTAAGTTAATGGAATGTCTAGATTGGCGGAGAAATTGAATATCCAGAATTTCGTAGATACAGTATGAAATCGTGTCCATTATAGATGTACGGAATGTCTGGATTTGCAGAGTATTTTAATATCCAGATGCTTGTGAATTCAACGGGAAATTGTGTACATTAATTGTACGGAATGTCTAGATTTGCAGAGAAATTGAATATCTGGAGGTGTGTAAATTCAACAAGAAATTGGGTCGGTTAAGTTTACGGAATATCTGGATTTGTAGAGAAGTTCAATATCCAGAATTTTGTAAATTCAGTTTGAAATTGTGTACATTATATATGTACGGAATGTCTGGATATGCAGAGTAATTGAATATCCAGAGGTGTGTAAATTCAACAGGAAATTGGGTAGGTTAAGTTTATGAAATATCTGGATTTGTAGAGAAATTGAATATCCAGAATTTCGAAAATTAAGCCTGAAATTGTGTACATTATATATGTACGGAATGTCTGGATTTGCAGAGAAATTGAATAGCCAGAGGTGTGTAAATTCAACAGGAAATTGGGTAGGTTAAGTTTACGAAATATCTGGATTTAGAGAGAAATTGAATATCCAGAATTTTGTGAATTCAGTTTGAAATTGTGTACATTATATATGTACGGAATGTCTGGATTCGCTGAGAAATTAAATATCCAGATGTTTTTAAATTCAACGGGAAATTGTGTACATTAATTGTACAGAATGTTTAGATTTGAAGAGAAATTGAATATCCAGAGATGTGTAAATTCAATAGGAAATTGGGTATGTTAAGTTTACGGAATGTCTGGATTTGCAGAGAAATTGAATGTCCAGAATTTCGTAAATTCAACCTAACATTGTGTAAATTATATATGTACGGAATGTCTAGATTTGCAGAGAAATTGAATATCTAGGGGTGTGTAAATTTAACAGGAAATTGGGTTGGTGAAGTTTACGGAATGTTTGGATTTGCAGAGAATTTGATTATCTAGAATTTCGTAAATTCAGCCTGAAATTGCGTACATTATATGTAAGGAATGTCTGGATTTACAGAGAAATTAAATATCCAGAGGTTTTTGAATTCAACGGGAAACTAGGTACATTAATTGTACGGAATGTCTAGATTTGCAGAGAAATTGAATATCCAAAGATGTGTAAATTCAACAGGAAATTGGGTATGTTAAGTTTACGGAATGTCTGGATTTGCAGAGAAATTGAATATCCAGAATTTCGTAAATTCAACCTAACATTGTGTAAATTATATATGTACGGAATGTGTAGATTTGCAGAGAAATTGAATATCTTGGGGTGTGTAAATTCAACAAGAAATTGGGTTTGTTAAGTTTACGGAATGTCTGGATTTGCAGAGAAATCGAATATCTAGAATTTCATAAATTCATCCTGAAATTGTGTACGCTATATATGTACGGAATGTCTCGATTTGCAGAAAAAATTGAATATCAAGAATTATGTAAATTCAACGGCAAATTGTGTACATTAATTGTACGGAATGTCTGGATTTGCGGAGAAATTGAATATCCAGAATTCAACAGGAAATTAGGTAGGTTAAGTTTACGGAATGTCTAGATTTGCAGAGAAAGTGAATATCCAAAATTTCGTAAATTCAGCCTGAAATTGTGAACATTATATATGTGCAGAATGTTTGGATTTGCAAAGAAATTGAATATCTAGTGTTGTGTAAATTCCTCAGGAAATTGGGTCGGTTAAGTTTACGGAATGTCTGGATTTCCAAAGATATTGAATATCCAGAATTTCGTAAATTCAGCCTGAAATTGTGGACATTATATATGTACGGAATGTCTGGATTTGCAGAGAAATTAAATATCCAGAAGTTTTTAAATTCTACGGGAAATTGTGTACATTAATTGCTCGGAATGTTTGGATTTGCAGAGAAATTGAAAATCCAGAATTGAACGGGAAATTGGATAGGTTAAGTTTACTGAAAGTCTTGATTGCCGGAGAAATTGAATATCCAGAATTTCGTACATACAGCCCGAAATAGTGTCCATTATATATGTACGGAATGTCTGGATTTGCAGAGAAGTTGAATATCCAGAGGTGTGTAAATTCAACAGGAAATTGGGTAGGTTAAGTTTACGGAATATCTGGATTTGTAGAGAAATTAAATAACCAGAATATCGAAAATTCAGCTTGAAATTGTGTACATTATATATGTACGGAATGTTTGGATTTGTAGAGAAATTGAATATCTAGGGGTGTGTAAATTAAACAGGAAATTGGGTCGGTTAAGTTAACGGAATGTCTGGATTTGCAGAGAAATTCAATATCCAGAATTTCGTAAATTCAGCCTGAAATTAGGTACATTATATATGTACGGAATGTCTGGATTTGCAGAAAAATTAAATATCCAGAAGTTTTGAAATTCAACGGGAAATTGTGTCCATTAATTGTACGGAATGTTTAGATTTGCAGAGAAATCGAATATCCAGAATTTAACGGGAAATTTGGTAGGTTCAGTTTACGGAATGACTAGATTTGCGAAGAAATTGAATATCCAGAATGTCGTACAATCAGCCTGAAATCGGGTACATTATATATGTACGGAATGACTGGATTTGCAGAGAAATTTAATAGCCAGAATTCAACGGGAAATAGGGTAGGTTAAGTTTACGGAATGTCTAGATTGGCGGAGAAATTGAATATCTAGAATTTCATCCAGCCTGAAATCGTGTCCATTAAATATGTACGGAATGTCTGGATTTGCAGAGTAATTTAACATCCAGAAGCTTGTAAATTCAACGGGAAATTGTGTACATTAACTGTACGGAATGTCTGGATTTGCTGAGAAGTTGAATATCCAGAGGTGTGTAAATTCAACAGGAAATTGAGTAGGTTAAGTTTACGGAATATCTAGATTTGTAGAGAAATTGAATATCCCGAATTTCGTAAATTCAGGCTGAAATTGTGTACATTATATTTGTTCGGAATGTCTGGATTTGCAGAGAAATTGAATATCTAGGGGTGTGTAAGTTCAACAGGAAATTGGGTCGGTTAAGTTTACGGAATGTCTGGATTTGCAAAGAAGTTGAATATCTAGGGCTGTGTAAATTCAATAGGAAATTGGGTTGGTTAAGTTTACGGAATGTCTGGATTTCCAGAGAAATTGAATATCCAGAATTTCGTAAATTCAGCCTGAAATTGTGGACATTATATATGTACAGAGTGTCTGGATTTGCAGAGAAATTAAATAACCAGAAGTTTTTAAATTCTATGGGAAATTGTGTACATTAATTGCACGGAATGTCTGGATTTACAGAGAAATTGAATATCCAGAATTCAACGGGAAATTAGGTAGGTTAAGTTAATGGAATGTCTAGATTGGCGGAGAAATTGAATATCCAGAATTTCGTAGATACAGTATGAAATCGTGTCCATTATAGATGTACGGAATGTCTGGATTTGCAGAGTATTTTAATATCCAGATGCTTGTGAATTCAACGGGAAATTGTGTACATTAATTGTACGGAATGTCTAGATTTGCAGAGAAATTGAATATCTGGAGGTGTGTAAATTCAACAAGAAATTGGGTCGGTTAAGTTTACGGAATATCTGGATTTGTAGAGAAGTTCAATATCCAGAATTTTGTAAATTCAGTTTGAAATTGTGTACATTATATATGTACGGAATGTCTGGATATGCAGAGTAATTGAATATCCAGAGGTGTGTAAATTCAACAGGAAATTGGGTAGGTTAAGTTTATGAAATATCTGGATTTGTAGAGAAATTGAATATCCAGAATTTCGAAAATTAAGCCTGAAATTGTGTACATTATATATGTACGGAATGTCTGGATTTGCAGAGAAATTGAATAGCCAGAGGTGTGTAAATTCAACAGGAAATTGGGTAGGTTAAGTTTACGAAATATCTGGATTTAGAGAGAAATTGAATATCCAGAATTTTGTGAATTCAGTTTGAAATTGTGTACATTATATATGTACGGAATGTCTGGATTCGCTGAGAAATTAAATATCCAGATGTTTTTAAATTCAACGGGAAATTGTGTACATTAATTGTACAGAATGTTTAGATTTGAAGAGAAATTGAATATCCAGAGATGTGTAAATTCAATAGGAAATTGGGTATGTTAAGTTTACGGAATGTCTGGATTTGCAGAGAAATTGAATATCCAGAATTTCGTAAATTCAACCTAACATTGTGTAAATTGTATATGTACGGAATGTCTAGATTTGCAGAGAAATTGAATATCTAGGGGTGTGTAAATTTAACAGGAAATTGGGTTGGTGAAGTTTACGGAATGTTTGGATTTGCAGAGAATTTGAATATCTAGAATTTCGTAAATTCAGCCTGAAATTGCGTACATTATATGTAAGGAATGTCTGGATTTACAGAGAAATTAAATATCCAGAGGTTTTTGAATTCAACGGGAAACTGGGTACATTAATTGTACGGAATGTCTAGATTTGCAGAGAAATTGAATATCCAAAGATGTGTAAATTCAACAGGAAATTGGGTATGTTAAGTTTACGGAATGTCTGGATTTGCAGAGAAATTGAATATCCAGAATTTCGTAAATTCAACCTAACATTGTGTAAATTATATATGTACGGAATGTGTAGATTTGCAGAGAAATTGAATATCTTGGGGTGTGTAAATTCAACAAGAAATTGGGTTTGTTAAGTTTACGGAATGTCTGGATTTGCAGAGAAATCGAATATCCAGAATTTCATAAATTCATCCTGAAATTGTGTACGCTATATATGTACGGAATGTCTCGATTTGCAGAAAAAATTGAATATCAAGAATTATGTAAATTCAACGGCAAATTGTGTACATTAATTGTACGGAATGTCTGGATTTGCGGAGAAATTGAATATCCAGAATTCAACAGGAAATTAGGTAGGTTAAGTTTACGGAATGTCTAGATTTGCAGAGAAAGTGAATATCCAAAATTTCGTAAATTCAGCCTGAAATTGTGAACATTATATATGTGCAGAATGTTTGGATTTGCAAAGAAATTGAATATCTAGTGTTGTGTAAATTCCTCAGGAAATTGGGTCGGTTAAGTTTACGGAATGTCTGGATTTTCAAAGATATTGAATATCCAGAATTTCGTAAATTCAGCCTGAAATTGTGGACATTATATATGTACGGAATGTCTGGATTTGCAGAGAAATTAAATATCCAGAAGTTTTTAAATTCTACGGGAAATTGTGTACATTAATTGCTCGGAATGTTTGGATTTGCAGAGAAATTGAAAATCCAGAATTGAACGGGAAATTGGATAGGTTAAGTTTACTGAAAGTCTTGATTGCCGGAGAAATTGAATATCCAGAATTTCGTACATACAGCCCGAAATAGTGTCCATTATATATGTACGGAATGTCTGGATTTGCAGAGAAGTTGAATATCCAGAGGTGTGTAAATTCAACAGGAAATTGGGTAGGTTAAGTTTACGGAATATCTGGATTTGTAGAGAAATTAAATAACCAGAATATCGAAAATTCAGCTTGAAATTGTGTACATTATATATGTACGGAATGTTTGGATTTGTAGAGAAATTGAATATCTAGGGGTGTGTAAATTAAACAGGAAATTGGGTCGGTTAAGTTAACGGAATGTCTGGATTTGCAGAGAAATTCAATATCCAGAATTTCGTAAATTCAGCCTGAAATTAGGTACATTATATATGTACGGAATGTCTGGATTTGCAGAAAAATTAAATATCCAGAAGTTTTGAAATTCAACGGGAAATTGTGTCCATTAATTGTACGGAATGTTTAGATTTGCAGAGAAATCGAATATCCAGAATTTAACGGGAAATTTGGTAGGTTCAGTTTACGGAATGACTAGATTTGCGAAGAAATTGAATATCCAGAATGTCGTACAATCAGCCTGAAATCGGGTACATTATATATGTACGGAATGCCTGGATTTGCAGAGAAATTTAATAGCCAGAATTCAACGGGAAATAGGGTAGGTTAAGTTTACGGAATGTCTAGATTGGCGGAGAAATTGAATATCCAGAATTTCATCCAGCCTGAAATCGTGTCCATTAAATATGTACGGAATGTCTGGATTTGCAGAGTAATTTAACATCCAGAAGCTTGTAAATTCAACGGGAAATTGTGTACATTAACTGTACGGAATGTCTGGATTTGCTGAGAAGTTGAATATCCAGAGGTGTGTAAATTCAACAGGAAATTGAGTAGGTTAAGTTTACGGAATATCTAGATTTGTAGAGAAATTGAATATCCCGAATTTCGTAAATTCAGGCTGAAATTGTGTACATTATATTTGTTCGGAATGTCTGGATTTGCAGAGAAATTGAATATCTAGGGGTGTGTAAGTTCAACAGGAAATTGGGTCGGTTAAGTTTACGGAATGTCTGGATTTGCAAAGAAGTTGAATATCTAGGGCTGTGTAAATTCAATAGGAAATTGGGTTGGTTAAGTTTACGGAATGTCTGGATTTCCAGAGAAATTGAATATCCAGAATTTCGTAAATTCAGCCTGAAATTGTGGACATTATATATGTACAGAGTGTCTGGATTTGCAGAGAAATTAAATATCCAGAAGTTTTTAAATTCTATGGGAAATTGTGTACATTAATTGCACGGAATGTCTGGATTTACAGAGAAATTGAATATCCAGAATTCAACGGGAAATTAGGTAGGTTAAGTTAATGGAATGTCTAGATTGGCGGAGAAATTGAATATCCAGAATTTCGTAGATACAGTATGAAATCGTGTCCATTATAGATGTACGGAATGTCTGGATTTGCAGAGTATTTTAATATCCAGATGCTTGTGAATTCAACGGGAAATTGTGTACATTAATTGTACGGAATGTCTAGATTTGCAGAGAAATTGAATATCTGGAGGTGTGTAAATTCAACAAGAAATTGGGTCGGTTAAGTTTACTGAATATCTGGATTTGCAGAGAAGTTCAATATCCAGAATTTTGTAAATTCAGTTTCAAATTGTGTACATTATATATGTACGGAATGTCTGGATATGCAGAGTAATTGAATATCCAGAGGTGTGTAAATTCAACAGGAAATTGGGTAGGTTAAGTTTATGAAATATCTGGATTTGTAGAGAAATTGAATATCCAGAATTTCGAAAATTAAGCCTGAAATTGTGTACATTATATATGTACGGAATGTCTGGATTTGCAGAGAAATTGAATAGCCAGAGGTGTGTAAATTCAACAGGAAATTGGGTAGGTTAAGTTTACGAAATATCTGGATTTAGAGAGAAATTGAATATCCAGAATTTTGTGAATTCAGTTTGAAATTGTGTACATTATATATGTACGGAATGTCTGGATTCGCTGAGAAATTAAATATCCAGATGTTTTTAAATTCAACGGGAAATTGTGTACATTAATTGTACAGAATGTTTAGATTTGAAGAGAAATTGAATATCCAGAGATGTGTAAATTCAATAGGAAATTGGGTATGTTAAGTTTACGGAATGTCTGGATTTGCAGAGAAATTGAATATCCAGAATTTCGTAAATTCAACCTAACATTGTGTAAATTGTATATGTACGGAATGTCTAGATTTGCAGAGAAATTGAATATCTAGGGGTGTGTAAATTTAACAGGAAATTGGGTTGGTGAAGTTTACGGAATGTTTGGATTTGCAGAGAATTTGAATATCTAGAATTTCGTAAATTCAGCCTGAAATTGCGTACATTATATGTAAGGAATGTCTGGATTTACAGAGAAATTAAATATCCAGAGGTTTTTGAATTCAACGGGAAACTGGGTACATTAATTGTACGGAATGTCTAGATTTGCAGAGAAATTGAATATCCAAAGATGTGTAAATTCAACAGGAAATTGGGTATGTTAAGTTTACGGAATGTCTGGATTTGCAGAGAAATTGAATATCCAGAATTTCGTAAATTCAACCTAACATTGTGTAAATTATATATGTACGGAATGTGTAGATTTGCAGAGAAATTGAATATCTTGGGGTGTGTAAATTCAACAAGAAATTGGGTTTGTTAAGTTTACGGAATGTCTGGATTTGCAGAGAAATCGAATATCCAGAATTTCATAAATTCATCCTGAAATTGTGTACGCTATATATGTACGGAATGTCTCGATTTGCAGAAAAAATTGAATATCAAGAATTATGTAAATTCAACGGCAAATTGTGTACATTAATTGTACGGAATGTCTGGATTTGCGGAGAAATTGAATATCCAGAATTCAACAGGAAATTAGGTAGGTTAAGTTTACGGAATGTCTAGATTTGCAGAGAAAGTGAATATCCAAAATTTCGTAAATTCAGCCTGAAATTGTGAACATTATATATGTGCAGAATGTTTGGATTTGCAAAGAAATTGAATATCTAGTGTTGTGTAAATTCCTCAGGAAATTGGGTCGGTTAAGTTTACGGAATGTCTGGATTTTCAAAGATATTGAATATCCAGAATTTCGTAAATTCAGCCTGAAATTGTGGACATTATATATGTACGGAATGTCTGGATTTGCAGAGAAATTAAATATCCAGAAGTTTTTAAATTCTACGGGAAATTGTGTACATTAATTGCTCGGAATGTTTGGATTTGCAGAGAAATTGAAAATCCAGAATTGAACGGGAAATTGGATAGGTTAAGTTTACTGAAAGTCTTGATTGCCGGAGAAATTGAATATCCAGAATTTCGTACATACAGCCCGAAATAGTGTCCATTATATATGTACGGAATGTCTGGATTTGCAGAGAAGTTGAATATCCAGAGGTGTGTAAATTCAACAGGAAATTGGGTAGGTTAAGTTTACGGAATATCTGGATTTGTAGAGAAATTAAATAACCAGAATATCGAAAATTCAGCTTGAAATTGTGTACATTATATATGTACGGAATGTTTGGATTTGTAGAGAAATTGAATATCTAGGGGTGTGTAAATTAAACAGGAAATTGGGTCGGTTAAGTTAACGGAATGTCTGGATTTGCAGAGAAATTCAATATCCAGAATTTCGTAAATTCAGCCTGAAATTAGGTACATTATATATGTACGGAATGTCTGGATTTGCAGAAAAATTAAATATCCAGAAGTTTTGAAATTCAACGGGAAATTGTGTCCATTAATTGTACGGAATGTTTAGATTTGCAGAGAAATCAAATATCCAGAATTTAACGGGAAATTTGGTAGGTTCAGTTTACGGAATGACTAGATTTGCGAAGAAATTGAATATCCAGAATGTCGTACAATCAGCCTGAAATCGGGTACATTATATATGTACGGAATGCCTGGATTTGCAGAGAAATTTAATAGCCAGAATTCAACGGGAAATAGGGTAGGTTAAGTTTACGGAATGTCTAGATTGGCGGAGAAATTGAATATCCAGAATTTCATCCAGCCTGAAATCGTGTCCATTAAATATGTACGGAATGTCTGGATTTGCAGAGTAATTTAACATCCAGAAGCTTGTAAATTCAACGGGAAATTGTGTACATTAACTGTACGGAATGTCTGGATTTGCTGAGAAGTTGAATATCCAGAGGTGTGTAAATTCAACAGGAAATTGAGTAGGTTAAGTTTACGGAATATCTAGATTTGTAGAGAAATTGAATATCCCGAATTTCGTAAATTCAGGCTGAAATTGTGTACATTATATTTGTTCGGAATGTCTGGATTTGCAGAGAAATTGAATATCTAGGGGTGTGTAAGTTCAACAGGAAATTGGGTCGGTTAAGTTTACGGAATGTCTGGATTTGCAAAGAAGTTGAATATCTAGGGCTGTGTAAATTCAATAGGAAATTGGGTTGGTTAAGTTTACGGAATGTCTGGATTTCCAGAGAAATTGAATATCCAGAATTTCGTAAATTCAGCCTGAAATTGTGGACATTATATATGTACAGAGTGTCTGGATTTGCAGAGAAATTAAATATCCAGAAGTTTTTAAATTCTATGGGAAATTGTGTACATTAATTGCACGGAATGTCTGGATTTACAGAGAAATTGAATATCCAGAATTCAACGGGAAATTAGGTAGGTTAAGTTAATGGAATGTCTAGATTGGCGGAGAAATTGAATATCCAGAATTTCGTAGATACAGTATGAAATCGTGTCCATTATAGATGTACGGAATGTCTGGATTTGCAGAGTATTTTAATATCCAGATGCTTGTGAATTCAACGGGAAATTGTGTACATTAATTGTACGGAATGTCTAGATTTGCAGAGAAATTGAATATCTGGAGGTGTGTAAATTCAACAAGAAATTGGGTCGGTTAAGTTTACTGAATATCTGGATTTGCAGAGAAGTTCAATATCCAGAATTTTGTAAATTCAGTTTGAAATTGTGTACATTATATATGTACGGAATGTCTGGATATGCAGAGTAATTGAATATCCAGAGGTGTGTAAATTCAACAGGAAATTGGGTAGGTTAAGTTTATGAAATATCTGGATTTGTAGAGAAATTGAATATCCAGAATTTCGAAAATTAAGCCTGAAATTGTGTACATTATATATGTACGGAATGTCTGGATTTGCAGAGAAATTGAATAGCCAGAGGTGTGTAAATTCAACAGGAAATTGGGTAGGTTAAGTTTACGAAATATCTGGATTTAGAGAGAAATTGAATATCCAGAATTTTGTGAATTCAGTTTGAAATTGTGTACATTATATATGTACGGAATGTCTGGATTCGCTGAGAAATTAAATATCCAGATGTTTTTAAATTCAACGGGAAATTGTGTACATTAATTGTACAGAATGTTTAGATTTGAAGAGAAATTGAATATCCAGAGATGTGTAAATTCAATAGGAAATTGGGTATGTTAAGTTTACGGAATGTCTGGATTTGCAGAGAAATTGAATATCCAGAATTTCGTAAATTCAACCTAACATTGTGTAAATTGTATATGTACGGAATGTCTAGATTTGCAGAGAAATTGAATATCTAGGGGTGTGTAAATTTAACAGGAAATTGGGTTGGTGAAGTTTACGGAATGTTTGGATTTGCAGAGAATTTGAATATCTAGAATTTCGTAAATTCAGCCTGAAATTGCGTACATTATATGTAAGGAATGTCTGGATTTACAGAGAAATTAAATATCCAGAGGTTTTTGAATTCAACGGGAAACTGGGTACATTAATTGTACGGAATGTCTAGATTTGCAGAGAAATTGAATATCCAAAGATGTGTAAATTCAACAGGAAATTGGGTATGTTAAGTTTACGGAATGTCTGGATTTGCAGAGAAATTGAATATCCAGAATTTCGTAAATTCAACCTAACATTGTGTAAATTATATATGTACGGAATGTGTAGATTTGCAGAGAAATTGAATATCTTGGGGTGTGTAAATTCAACAAGAAATTGGGTTTGTTAAGTTTACGGAATGTCTGGATTTGCAGAGAAATCGAATATCCAGAATTTCATAAATTCATCCTGAAATTGTGTACGCTATATATGTACGGAATGTCTCGATTTGCAGAAAAAATTGAATATCAAGAATTATGTAAATTCAACGGCAAATTGTGTACATTAATTGTACGGAATGTCTGGATTTGCGGAGAAATTGAATATCCAGAATTCAACAGGAAATTAGGTAGGTTAAGTTTACGGAATGTCTAGATTTGCAGAGAAAGTGAATATCCAAAATTTCGTAAATTCAGCCTGAAATTGTGAACATTATATATGTGCAGAATGTTTGGATTTGCAAAGAAATTGAATATCTAGTGTTGTGTAAATTCCTCAGGAAATTGGGTCGGTTAAGTTTACGGAATGTCTGGATTTTCAAAGATATTGAATATCCAGAATTTCGTAAATTCAGCCTGAAATTGTGGACATTATATATGTACGGAATGTCTGGATTTGCAGAGAAATTAAATATCCAGAAGTTTTTAAATTCTACGGGAAATTGTGTACATTAATTGCTCGGAATGTTTGGATTTGCAGAGAAATTGAAAATCCAGAATTGAACGGGAAATTGGATAGGTTAAGTTTACTGAAAGTCTTGATTGCCGGAGAAATTGAATATCCAGAATTTCGTACATACAGCCCGAAATAGTGTCCATTATATATGTACGGAATGTCTGGATTTGCAGAGAAGTTGAATATCCAGAGGTGTGTAAATTCAACAGGAAATTGGGTAGGTTAAGTTTACGGAATATCTGGATTTGTAGAGAAATTAAATAACCAGAATATCGAAAATTCAGCTTGAAATTGTGTACATTATATATGTACGGAATGTTTGGATTTGTAGAGAAATTGAATATCTAGGGGTGTGTAAATTAAACAGGAAATTGGGTCGGTTAAGTTAACGGAATGTCTGGATTTGCAGAGAAATTCAATATCCAGAATTTCGTAAATTCAGCCTGAAATTAGGTACATTATATATGTACGGAATGTCTGGATTTGCAGAAAAATTAAATATCCAGAAGTTTTGAAATTCAACGGGAAATTGTGTCCATTAATTGTACGGAATGTTTAGATTTGCAGAGAAATCGAATATCCAGAATTTAACGGGAAATTTGGTAGGTTCAGTTTACGGAATGACTAGATTTGCGAAGAAATTGAATATCCAGAATGTCGTACAATCAGCCTGAAATCGGGTACATTATATATGTACGGAATGCCTGGATTTGCAGAGAAATTTAATAGCCAGAATTCAACGGGAAATAGGGTAGGTTAAGTTTACGGAATGTCTAGATTGGCGGAGAAATTGAATATCCAGAATTTCATCCAGCCTGAAATCGTGTCCATTAAATATGTACGGAATGTCTGGATTTGCAGAGTAATTTAACATCCAGAAGCTTGTAAATTCAACGGGAAATTGTGTACATTAATTGTACGGAATGTCTGGATTTGCTGAGAAGTTGAATATCGAGAGGTGTGTAAATTCAACAGGAAATTGAGTAGGTTAAGTTTACGGAATATCTAGATTTGTAGAGAAATTGAATATCCCGAATTTCGTAAATTCAGGCTGAAATTGTGTACATTATATTTGTTCGGAATGTCTGGATTTGCAGAGAAATTGAATATCTAGGGGTGTGTAAGTTCAACAGGAAATTGGGTCGGTTAAGTTTACGGAATGTCTGGATTTGCAAAGAAGTTGAATATCTAGGGCTGTGTAAATTCAATAGGAAATTGGGTTGGCTAAGTTTACGGAATGTCTGGATTTCCAGAGAAATTGAATATCCAGAATTTCGTAAATTCAGCCTGAAATTGTGGACATTATATATGTACAGAGTGTCTGGATTTGCAGAGAAATTAAATATCCAGAAGTTTTTAAATTCTATGGGAAATTGTGTACATTAATTGCACGGAATGTCTGGATTTACAGAGAAATTGAATATCCAGAATTCAACGGGAAATTAGGTAGGTTAAGTTAATGGAATGTCTAGATTGGCGGAGAAATTGAATATCCAGAATTTCGTAGATACAGTATGAAATCGTGTCCATTATAGATGTACGGAATGTCTGGATTTGCAGAGTATTTTAATATCCAGATGCTTGTGAATTCAACGGGAAATTGTGTACATTAATTGTACGAAATGTCTAGATTTGCAGAGAAATTGAATATCTGGAGGTGTGTAAATTCAACAAGAAATTGGGTCGGTTAAGTTTACGGAATATCTGGATTTGCAGAGAAGTTCAATATCCAGAATTTTGTAAATTCAGTTTGAAATTGTGTACATTATATATGTACGGAATGTCTGGATATGCAGAGTAATTGAATATCCAGAGGTGTGTAAATTCAACAGGAAATTGGGTAGGTTAAGTTTATGAAATATCTGGATTTGTAGAGAAATTGAATATCCAGAATTTCGAAAATTAAGCCTGAAATTGTGTACATTATATATGTACGGAATGTCTGGATTTGCAGAGAAATTGAATAGCCAGAGGTGTGTAAATTCAACAGGAAATTGGGTAGGTTAAGTTTACGAAATATCTGGATTTAGAGAGAAATTGAATATCCAGAATTTTGTGAATTCAGTTTGAAATTGTGTACATTATATATGTACGAAATGTCTGGATTCGCTGAGAAATTAAATATCCAGATGTTTTTAAATTCAACGGGAAATTGTGTACATTAATTGTACAGAATGTTTAGATTTGAAGAGAAATTGAATATCCAGAGATGTGTAAATTCAATAGGAAATTGGGTATGTTAAGTTTACGGAATGTCTGGATTTGCAGAGAAATTGAATATCCAGAATTTCGTAAATTCAACCTAACATTGTGTAAATTATATATGTTCGGAATGTCTAGATTTGCAGAGAAATTGAATATCTAGGGGTGTGTAAATTTAACAGGAAATTGGGTTGGTGAAGTTTACGGAATGTTTGGATTTGCAGAGAATTTGAATATCTAGAATTTCGTAAATTCAGCCTGAAATTGCGTACATTATATGTAAGGAATGTCTGGATTTACAGAGAAATTAAATATCCAGAGGTTTTTGAATTCAACGGGAAACTGGGTACATTAATTGTACGGAATGTCTAGATTTGCAGAGAAATTGAATATCCAAAGATGTGTAAATTCAACAGGAAATTGGGTATGTTAAGTTTACGGAATGTCTGGATTTGCAGAGAAATTGAATATCCAGAATTTCGTAAATTCAACCTAACATTGTGTAAATTATATATGTACGGAATGTGTAGATTTGCAGAGAAATTGAATATCTAGGGGTGTGTAAATTCAACAAGAAATTGGGTTTGTTAAGTTTACGGAATGTCTGGATTTGCAGAGAAATCGAATATCCAGAATTTCATAAATTCATCCTGAAATTGTGTACGCTATATATGTACGGAATGTCTCGATTTGCAGAAAAAATTGAATATCAAGAATTATGTAAATTCAACGGCAAATTGTGTACATTAATTGTACGGAATGTCTGGATTTGCGGAGAAATTGAATATCCAGAATTCAACAGGAAATTAGGTAGGTTAAGTTTACGGAATGTCTAGATTTGCAGAGAAAGTGAATATCCAAAATTTCGTAAATTCAGCCTGAAATTGTGAACATTATATATGTGCAGAATGTTTGGATTTGCAAAGAAATTGAATATCTAGTGTTGTGTAAATTCCTCAGGAAATTGGGTCGGTTAAGTTTACGGAATGTCTGGATTTCCAAAGATATTGAATATCCAGAATTTCGTAAATTCAGCCTGAAATTGTGGACATTATATATGTACGGAATGTCTGGATTTGCAGAGAAATTAAATATCCAGAAGTTTTTAAATTCTACGCGAAATTGTGTACATTAATTGCTCGGAATGTTTGGATTTGCAGAGAAATTGAAAATCCAGAATTGAACGGGAAATTGGATAGGTTAAGTTTACTGAAAGTCTTGATTGCCGGAGAAATTGAATATCCAGAATTTCGTATATACAGCCCGAAATCGTGTCCATTATATATGTACGGAATGTCTGGATTTGCAGAGTAATTTAATATCCAGAAGCTTGTAAATTCAACAGGAAATTGTGTACATTAATTGTACGGAATGTCTGGATTTGCAGAGAAGTTGAATATCCAGAGGTGTGTAAATTCAACAGGAAATTGGGTAGGTTAAGTTTACGGAATATCTGGATTTGTAGAGAAATTAAATAACCAGAATTTTGAAAATTCAGCTTGAAATTGTGTACATCATATATGTACGGAATGTTTGGGTTTGCAGAGAAATTGAATATCTAGGGGTGTGTAAATTTAACAGGAAATTGGGTCGGTTAAGTTTACGGAATGTCTGGATTTACAGAGAAATTCAATATCCAGAATTTCGTAAATTCATCCTGAAATTGGGTACATTATTTTTGTACGGAATGTCTGGATTTGCTGAAAAATTAAATATCCAGAAGTTTTGAAATTCAACGGGAAATTGTGTACATTAATTGTACGGAATGTTTAGATTTGCAGAGAAATTGAATATCCAGAATTTAACGGGAAATTTGGTAGGTTCAGTTTACGGAATGACTAGATTTGCGAAGAAATTGAATATCCAGAATGTCGTATAATCAGCTTGAAATCGAGTACATTATATATGTACGGAATGCCTGGATTTGCAGAGAAATTGAATATATAGAGGTGTGTAAATTCAACTGGAAATTGGGTCGGTTAAGTTTACGGAATGTCTGGATTTGCAGAGAAATTCAATATCCTGAATTTTGTAAATTCAGTTTGAAATTGTGTACATTCTATATGTACGGAATGTCTGGATTTGCAGTGAAATTAAATATCCAAAAGTTTTTAAATTCACCAGGGGATTGTGTACATTAACTGTACGGAATGTCTGGATTTGTTGAGCAATTGAATGTCCAGAATTCAACCGGAAATTGGGTAGGTTAAGTTTACGGAATGACTAGATTTGCGGAGAAATTGAATATCCAGAATTTCGTACATTCAGCCTGATATCGAGTACATTATATATGTACAGATTGTATGGATTTGCAGAGAAATTGAATATTCAGAATTTCGTAAATTTGGCTTGAAGTTGTGTACATTATACATGTACAGAATGTCTGGATTTGCAGAGAAATTAGATATCCAGAACTACATAAATTCAACGGAAATTGTGTACATTAATTGTACGAAATGTCTTGACTTGTAGAGAAATTGAATATCTAGAGCTGTGTAAATTCAACGGGAAATTGGGAAGTAAAAGATTTCGGAATGTCTGGATTTGAAGAGAATTTAGATATCCAGAAGTTTTTAAATTCAACGGAAAATTTTGGACATTAATTGTAAGGAATGTCTGGATTTGCAGAGAAATTGAATATCCAGTACTCAACGGGAAATTGTGTAGGCTAAGTTTACGGAATGTCTAGATTAGCGGAGAAATTGAATATCCAGAAGTTCGTACATTCAGCCTGAAATCGTGTCGATTATATATGTATAGAATGTCTGGATTTATAGAGTAATTTAATATCCTGAAGCTTGTAAATTCAATGGGAAATTGTGAACATCAATTGTAAGGAATGTCTGGATTTGCAGAGAAATTGAATATCCAGAGGTGTGTAAATTCAACAGGAAATTGAGTAGGTTAAGTTTACGGAATATCTGGATTTGTAGAGAAATTGAATATTCCGAATTTCGTAAATACAGCCTGAAATTGTGAACATTATATATATGCGGAATGTCTGGATTTGCAAAGAAGTTGAATATCTAGGGCTGTGTAAATTCAACAGGAAATTGGGTCGGTTAAGTTTACGGAATGTCTGGATTTGCAGAGAAATTCAATATCCAGAATTTCGTAAATTCAGCCTGAAATTGTGAACATTATATATGTACGGAATGTTTGGATTTACAGAGAAATTAAATACCCAGAAGTTTTGAAATTCAACGGGAAATTATGCGCATTAATTGTACGGAATGTCTGGATTTGCATAGAAATTGAATATCCAGAATTTAACGGGAAATTACGTTGGTTAAGTTTACGGAATGAATGGATTTGCGGTGAAATTCAATATCCAGAATTTCGTACATTCAGCCTGAAATCGGGTACAATATATATGTACGGAATGTCTGGATTTGCAGAGAAAATGAATATCTGGAGGTGTGTAAATTCAACTGGAAATTGGGTCGATTAAGTTTACGGAATGTCTGGATTTGCAGAGAAATTCAATATCCAGAATTTTGTAAATGCAGTTTTAAATTGTGTACAATATATATGTACGGAATCTCTGGATTTACAGAGAAATTAAATATCCAGAAGTTTTTAAATTCAACGGGAAATTGTGTACATTAATTGTACGGAATGTCTGGATTTGTAGAGAAATTGAATGTCCAGAATTCAACCGGAAATTTGGTAGGTTAAGTTTACGGAATGACTAGATTTGCGGAGAAATTGAATATCCTGAATTTCGTACATTCAGCCGGAAATCGGGTACATTATATATGTACGGATTGTCTAGATTTGCAGAGAAATTGAATATCCAGAATTTCGTAAATTTGGCCTGAAATTGTGTACATTATACATGTACAGAATGTATGGATTTGCAGAGAAATTAGATATCCAGAACTATGTAAATTCATTGGAAATTGTGTACATTAATTGTACGGAATGAATAGATTTGCGGAGAAATTGAATATCCAGAATGTCGTACATTCAGCCTGAAATCAGGTACATTATATATGTACGGAATATCTGGATTTGTAGAGAAATTAAATAACCAGAATTTTGAAAATTCTGCTTGAAATTGTGTACAATATATATGTACGGAATGTTTGGATTTGTAGAGAAATTGAATATCTAGGGGTGCGTAAATTTAACAGGAAATTGGGTCGGTTAAGTTTACGGAATGTCTGGATTTGCAGAGAAATTAAATATCCAAAATTTCGTAAATTCAGCTTGAAATTGGGTACATTATATATGTAAGGAATGTCTAGATTTGCAGAAAAATTAAATATCCGGAAGTTTTGAAATTCAACGGGAAATTGTGTACATTAATTGTACGGAATGTTTAGATTTGCAGAGAAATTGAATATCCAGAATTTAACGGGAAATTTGGTAGGTTCAGTTTACGGAATGACTAGATTTGCGAAGAAATTGAATATCCAGAATGTCGTACAATTAGCCTGAAATCGGGTACATTATATATGTACGGAATGCCTGGATTTGCAGAGAAATTGAATATACAGAGGTGTGTCAATTCAACTGGAATTTGGATCGGTTAAGTTTACGGAATGTCTGGATTTGCAGAGAAATTCAATATCCTGAATTTTGTAAATTCAGTTTGAAATTGTGTACATTATATATGTACGAAATGTCTAGATTTGCAGAGAAATTAAATATCCAGAAGTTTTTAAATTCAACGGGAAATTGTGTACATTAATTGTACGGAATGTCTGGATTTGTAGAGAAATTGAATGTCCAGAATTCAACCAGAAATTGGGTAGGTTAAGTTTACGGAATGACTAGATTTGCGGAGAAATTGAATATCCAGAATTTCGTACATTCAACCTGATATCGGGTACATTATATATGTACAGATTGCATGCATTTGCAGTGAAATTGAATATCTAGAATTTCGTAAATTTGGCCTGAAGTTGTGTACATTATACATGTACATAATGTCTGGATTTGCAGAGAAATTAGATATCTAGAACTATGTAAATTCAACGGAAATTGTGTACATTAATTGTACGGAATGTCTTGATTTGTAGAGAAATTGAATATCTAGAGGTGTGTAAATTCTACGGGAAATTGGGAAGGTAAAGTTTTCAGAATGTCTGGATTTGAAGAGAATTTATATATCCAGAAGTTTTTAAATTCAACGGAAAATTGTGGACATTAATTGTATGGAATGTCTGGATTTGCAGAGAAATTGAATATCCAGAACTCAACGGGAAATTGTGTAGGTTATGTTTACGGAATGTCTAGATTAGCGGAGAAATTGAATATCCAGAAGTTCGTACATTCAGCCTGAAATCGTGTCCATTATATATGTATGGAATGTCTGGATTTATAGAGTAATTTAATATCCTGAAGCATGTAAATTCAACGGGAAATTGTGTACATTAATTGTACGAAATGTCTGGATTTGCAGAGAAGTTGAATATCCAGAGGTGTGTAAATTCAACAGGAAATTGAGTAGGTTAAGTTTACGGAATATCTGGACTCGTAGAGAAATTGAATATCCCGAATTTCGTAAATTCAGCCTGAAATTGTGTACATTATATATGTACGGAATGTCTGGATTTGCATAGAAATTGAATATCTAGGGGTGTGAAAATTCAACAGGAAATTGGGTCGGTTAAGTTTACAGAATGTCTGGATTTGTAAAGAAAGTCAATATCCAAAATTTCGTGAATTGACCCTGAAATTGTGAACATTATATATATGCGGAATGCCTGGATTTGCAAAGAAGTTGAATATCTAGGGCTGTGTAAATTCAACAAGAAATTGGGTCGGTTAAGTTTACGGAATGTCTGGATTTGCAGAGAAATTTAATATCCAGAATTTCGTAAATTCAGCTTGAAATTGTGTATATTATATATGTACGGAATGTCTGGATTTGCAGAGAAATTAAATACCCAGAAGTTTTGAAATTCATCGGGAAATTTTGTACATTAATTGTACGGAATGTTTGGATTTGCAGAGAAATTGAATATCCAGAATTTAACGGGAAATTACGTTTATTAAGTTTACGGAATGAATGGATTTGCAGAGAAATTCAATATCCAGAATTTCGTACATTTAGCCTGAAATCGGGTACATTATATATGTACGGAATGTCTGGATTTGCAGAGAAATTGAATATCTAGAGGTGTGTAAATTCAACTGGAAATTGGGTCGATTATGTTTATGGAATGTCTGGATTTGCAGAGAAATTCAATATCCAGAATTTTGTAAATGCAGTTTTAAATTCTGAACAATATATATGTACGAAATCTTTGGATTTGCAGAGAAATTAAATATCGAGAAGTTTTTAAATTCAACGGGAAATTGTGTACATTAATTGTACGGAGTGTCTGGATTTGTAGAGAAATTGAATGTCCAGAATTCAACCGGAAATTGGGTAGGTTAAGTTTATGGAATGACTAGATTTGCGGAGAAATTGAATATCCAGAATTTCGTACATTCAGCCTGAAATCGGGTACATTATATATGTACGGATTGTCTAGATTTGCAGAAATTTTTGAATATCCAGAATTTCATAAATTTTGCCTGAAATTGTGTACATTATACATGTACAGAATGTATGGATTTGCAGAGAAATTAGATATCCAGAACTATGTAAATTAAATGGAAATTGTGTACGTTAATTGTACGGAATGACTAGATTTGCAGAGAAATTGAATATCCAGAATGTCGTACATTTAGCCTGAAATCGGGTACATTATATATGTACGGAATGTTTGAATTTGCAGAGAACTTAAATATCCAACAGTTTTTAAATTCTATGGAAAATTGTGCACATTAATTGTACGGAATGTCTGGATTTGCAGAGAAATTGAATATCCAGAATTCAACGGGAAATTGTGTAGTTTAAGTTTACGGAATGTCTAGATTGGCGGAGAAATTGAATATCCAGAATTTCGTACATTCAGCTTGAAATCGTGTCCATTATATATGTATGGAATGTCATGATTTATAGAGTAATTTAATATCCTGAAGCTTGTAAATTGAAAGGGAAATTCTGTACATTAATTGTACGGAATGTCTGGATTTGCAGAGATGTTGAATATCCAGAGGTGTGTAAATTCAACAGGAAATTGAGTTGGTTAATTTTACGGAATATCTGGATTTGAAGAAAAATTCAATATCCTGAATGTCGTAAATTCAGCCTGAAATTGTGCACATTATATATGTACGGAATGTCTGGATTTGCAGAGAAATTGAATATCTAGGGGTGTGTAAATTCAACAAGAAATTGGGTCGGTTAAGTTTACAGAATGTCTGGATTTGCAAAGAAAGTCAATATCCAAAATTTCGTAAATTCAGCCTGAAATTGTGAACATTATACATGTGCGGAATGTTTGGATTTGCAAAGAAGTTGAATATCTAGGGCTGTGTAAATTCAACAGGAAATTGGGTCGGTTAAGTTTACGGAATGTCTGGATTTCCAGAGAAATTGAATATCCAGAATTTCGTAAATTCAGCATGAAATTGTGGAAATTATATATGTACAAAATGTCTGGATTTGCAGAGAAATTAAATATCCAGAAGTTTTTATATTCTACGGGAAATTGTGTACATTAATTGCACGGAATGTCTGGATTTGCAAAAAAATTGAATATCCAGAATTCAACGGGAAATTGGGTAGGTTAAGTTTACGAAATATCTGGATTTGTAGAGAAATTGAATATCCAGAATTTCAAAAATTCTGCCTGAAATTGTGTACATTATATATGTACGGAATGTCTGGATTTGCAGAGAAATTGAATATCTAGAGGTGTGTAAATTCAACAGGAAATAGGGTAGGTTTAGTTTACGAAATATCTGGATTTGTAGAGAAAATGAATATCCAGAATTTTGTTAATTCAGTTTGAAATTTTGTACATTATATATGTACGGAATGTCTGGATTTGCAGAGAAATTAAATATCTAGAAGTTTTTAAATTCAACGGGAAATTGTGTACATTAATTGTACGGAATTTCTAGATTTGTAGGGAAATTGAATGACCAGAATTCAACTGGAAATTGGGTAGGTTAAGTTTACAGAATGATTGGATTTGCGGAGAAATTGAATATCAGGAATTTTGTACATTCAGCCTGAAATCGGGTACATTATATATGTACGGATTGGTTGGATTTGTAGAGAAATTGAATATCCAGAATTTCATAAATTTGGCCTGAACTTGTGTACATTATATGTGTACGGAATGTCTGGATTTGCAGAGAAATAAAAAATCCAGAAGTTTTTAAATTCAACGGGAATTTGTGTACATTAATTGTACGGAATGTCTGGATTTGTAGAGCAATTGAAAGTCCAGAATTCAACCGGAAATTGGGTAGGTTGAGTTTACGGAATGACTAGATTTGCGGAGAAATTGAATATCCAGAATTTCGTACATTCAGCCTGAAATCGGGTACATTATATATGTACGGATTGTCTGTATTTGCTGAGAAATTGAATATCCAGAATTTCGTAAATTTGGCCTGAAATTGGGTACATTATACATGTACGGATTGTCTGGATTTGCAGAGAAGCTAGATATCCAGACCTATGTAAATTCAACGAAAATTGTGTACATTAATTGTACGGAATGTCTAGATTTGCAGAGAAATTGAATATCCAGAGGTGTGTAAATTCAACGGGAAATTGGGAAGGTAAAGTTTTCGGAATGTCTGGATTTGCAGAGAAATTAAATATCCAGAAGTTTTTAAATTCTACGGAAAATTATGGACATTAATTGTACGGAATGTCTGGATTTGCAGAGAAATTGAATATCCAGAATTCAACGGGAAATTGGGCAGGTTGAGTTTACGGAATGTCTAGATTGGCGGAGAAATTGAATATCTAGAATTTCGTACATTCAGCCTGAAATCGTGTCCATTATATATGTACGGAATGTCTGGATTTGCGGAGTAATTTAATATCCAGAAGCTTGTAAATTCAATGGGAAATTATGTGCATTAATTGTGCGGAATGTCTGGATTTGCAGAGAAATTGAATATCTAGGGGTGTGTAAATTCAAGAAGAAATTGGGTCGGTTAAGTTTACAGAATGTCTGGATTTGTAGAAAAATTCAATATCCAGAATTTCGTAAATTCAGCCTGAAATTGTGTACATTATATACGTACGGAATGTCTGGATTTGCAGAGAAATTAAATATCCACAAGTTTTTAAATTCAACGAGAAATTGTGTACATTAATTGTACGCAACGTCTGGATTTGCAGAGAAATTGAATATGCCGAATTTAACGTGAAATTGGGTAGGTTATGTTTATGGAATGACTAGATTTGCGGAGAAATTGAATATCCAGAATTTTGTACATTCAGCCTGAAAATCGGGTACATTATATATGTACAGAAAGTCTGGATTTGTAGAGAAATTGAATATCCAGATGTGTTTAAATTCTACAGGAAATTGGGTAGGTTTAGTCTACGAAATATCTGGATTTGAAGAGAAATTGAATATCCCGAATTTCATAAATTCAGCCTGAAATTGTGTATATTATATATGTACGGAATGTCTGAATTTGTAGAGAAATTGAATATCTAGGGATGTGTAAATTCAACAGGAAATTGGGTCGGTTAAGTTCACCGAATGTCTGGATTTGCAGAAGAATTCAATATCCCGAATTTCGTAAATTCAGCCTGAAATTGTGTACATTATATATGTACGGATTGCCTAGATTTGCAGAGAAACTAAATATCCAGAAGTTTTTAAATTCAACGGGAAATTGTGTACATTAATTGTAAGGAATGTCTAGATTTGCAGAGAAATTAAATATGCAGAATTTAACGGGAAATTGGGAAGGTTAAGTTTACGGAATGACTAGATTTGCGGAGAAAATGAATATCCCGAATTTCGTACATTTAGCCTGAAATCGGGTCCATTATACATGTACAGAATGTCAGGATTTGCAGTGAAATTGAATATTTAGAAGTGTGTAAATTCAACGGGAAATTGGGTCGGTCAAGTTTACGGAATGTCTGGATTTGCAGAGAAATTGAATATCCAAAATTTTGTAATTTCAGCTTGAAATTGTGTACATTATATATGGACGAAATGTCTGGATTTGCAGAGAAATTAAATATCTAGAAGTTTTTAAATTCAACGTGAAATTGTGTACATTAATTATGCGGAATGTCTGGATTTGTAGAGAAATTGAATATTCAGAATTCAACGGGAAATTGGGTAGGTGAAGTTTACGGAATGACTAGATTTGCGGTGAAATTGAATATCCAGAATTTCATACATTCACCCTGAAATCGGGTACATTATATATGTACGGAATGTCTGTATTTGCAGAGAAATTGAATATCCAGAATTTCGTAAATTCAGCCTCACATTGTGTAAATTATATATGTACGGAATGTCTAGATTTGCAGAGAAATTGAATATCTTGGGGTGTGTAAATTCAACAGGAAATTGGGTTGGTTAAGTTCACGGAATGTCTGGATTTGCAGAGAATTTGAATATCATGAATTTCGTAAATTCAGTCTGAAATTGTGTACATTATATATATACGGAATGTCTGGATTTGCAGATAAATTAAATATCCAGAAGTTTTTGAATTCAACGGGGAACTGCGTGCATTAATTGTAAAGAAATTACAATTAATGTACGGAATGTCTAGATTTGCAGAGAAATTGAATATCTAGAGGTGTGTAAATTCAACAGAAAATTGGGTTGGTTAAATTTACGGAATGTCTTGATTTGCAAAGAAATCAAATATCCAGAATTTCGTAAAATCATCCTGAAATTGTGTACACTATATATGTACGGAATGTCTGGATTTGCAGAAAAAATTGAATATCAAGAATTATGTAAATTCAATGGCAAATTGTGTACATTAATTGTACGGAATGTCTGGATTTGCAGAGAAATTGAATATCCAGAATTCAACAGGAAATTGGGTCGGATAAGTTTACGGAATGTCTGGATTTGCAGAGAAAGTGAATATCCAAAATTTCATAAATTTAGCCCGAAATTGTGGACATTATATATGTACAGAATGTCTGGATTTGCAGAGAAATTAAATATCCAGAAGTTTTTAAATTCTACGGGAAGTTATGTACATTAATTGCACAGAATGTCTGGATTTGCAGAGAAATTGAATATTCAGAATTCAACGAGAAATTGTTTAGGTTAGGTTTACGGAAAGTCTAGATTTGCGGAGAAATTGAATATCCAGAATTTCGTACATACAGCCCGAAATCGTGTCCATGATATATGTACGGAATATCTGGATTTGCAGGGTAATTTAAAATCCAGAAGCTTGTAAATTCAACGGGAAATTATGTACATTAATTGAACGCAACGTCTGGATTTGCAGAGAAATTGAATATGCAGAATTTAACAGGAAAGTGGGTAGGTTAAGTTTACGGATTGACTAGATTTGCGGTGAAATTGAATATCCAGAATTTCGTACATTCACCCTGAAATCGGGTACATTATATATGTACAGAATGTCTGGATTTGTAGAGAAATTGTATATCTAGGGGTGTGTAAATTCAACATGAAATTGGGTCGGTTAAGTTTACGGAATGTCTGAATTTGCAGAGAAATTCAATATCCAGAATTTCGTAAATTCAGCCTGAAATTGGGTACATTATATATGTGCGGAATGTCTGGATTCGCAGAGAAATAAATATCCAGAAGTTTTGATATTCAACGGGAAATTGTGTACATTAATTGTACGGAATGTTTTGATTTGCAGAGAAATTGAATATCCAGAATTTAACGGGAAATTGGGTAGGTTAAGTTTACGGAATGACTAGTTTTGCGGAGAAATTGAATATCCAGAATTTCAAACATTCAGCCAGAAATCGGGTACATTATATATGTACGGAATGTCTGGATTTGCAGAGAAATTCAATATCCAGAATTTTGTAAATTCAGTTTGAAATTGTGTACATTATATATGTATGGAATGTCTGGATTTGCAGAGAAATTAAATATCCCGAAGTTTTTAAATTCAACGGGAAATTGTGTACATCAATTGTACGGAATGTCTGGATTTGTAGAGAAATTGAATGTCCAGAATTCAATCGGAAATTGGGTAGGTTAAGTTTACGGAATGTCTAGATTTGCGGATAAAATGAATATCCAGAATTTCGTACATTCAGCCTGATATCGGGTACAATATATATGTACAGATTGTCTGGATTTGCAGGGAAATTGAATATCCAGAATTTCGTAAATTTGGCCTGAAGTTGTGTACATTATACATGTACGGAATGTATGGATTTGCAGAGGAATTAGATATCCAGAACTATGTAAATTCAACGGAAATTGTGTACATTAATTGTACGGAATTTCTAGATTTGCAGAGAAATTGAATATCCAGAGGTGTGTAAATTCAACGGGAAATTGGGAAGGTAAAGTTTTTAAATATCCAGAATTCAACGGGAACATCAGTAGGTTAAGTTTATTGAATGAATAGATTTGCGGAGAAATTGAATATCCAGAATTTCATACATTCAGCCTGAAATCGGGTACATTATATATGTACGGAATGTCTGGATTTGCAGAGAAATTGAATATCCAGAATTTCGAAAATTTAGCATGAAATTGTGTACATTATACATGAACGGAATGTCTGGATTTGCAGAGAAATTAGATATCCAGAACTATGTAAATTCAACAAAAATTGTGTACATTAATTGTACGAAATGTTTGGATTTGTAGAGAAATTGAATATGTAGATGTGTGCAAATTCAACGGGACATTGGGTAGGTTAAGTTTACGGAATGTCTGGATTTGTAGAAAAATTGAATATCCAGAATTTCGTAAATTCAGTCTAAAATTGTGTACATTATATATGTACGGAATGTCTAGATTTGAAGAGAAATTGAAGATCTAGGGGTGTGTAAATTCAATAGGAAATTGGGTTGGTTAAGTTTACGGAATGTCTGGATTTGCTTTGAATTTGCATATCCAGAATTTCGTAAATTCAGCCTGAAATTGTGTACATTATATATGTACGGAATGTCTGGATTTGCAAAGAAATTAAATATCCAGAAGTTTTCAAATTCAACGGGAAATTGTGTACAGTAATTATATGGAATGTCTGGATTTGCAGAGAAATTGGATATCCAGAAGTGTGCAAATTCAACGGAAAGTTGGGTAGGTTAATTTTACGGATTGTCTGGATTTGCAGAGAAATCGAATATCCAGAATTTTGTAAATTTAGCCGGAAATTGTGTACACTATATATGTACGGAATGTCTGTATTTGCAGAAAAAATTGAATATCAAGAGGTATGTAAATTCAACGGCAAATTGTGTACATTAATTGTGCGGAATGTCTGGATTTGCAGAGAAATTGAATATCCAGAATTTAACAGGAAATTGGGAAGGCTAAGCTTACGGAATGTCTGGATTTGCAGAGAAAGTTAATATCCAGAATTTCATAAATTCAGCCTGAAATTGTGAACATTATATATGTACGGAATGTCTGGATTTGCAAAAAAACTAAATATCTAGGTTTGTGTAAATTCAACAGGAAATTTGGTCGGTTAAGTTTACGGAATATCTGTATTTCCAGAGAAATTGAATATCCAGAATTTCGTAAATTCAGCCTGAAATTGTAGACATTATATATGTACGGAATGTCTGGATTTGCTGAGAAATTAAATATCCAGAATTTCGTAAATTCATCCTAACATTGTGTGAATTATATATGTACGGAATGTCTAGATTTGCAGAGAAATTGAATATCTAGGGGTGTGTAAATTCAACAGGAATTGGGTTGGTTAAGCTTACAGAATGTCTGTATTTGCAGAGAATTTGAATATCTAGAATTTCGTAAACTCAACCTTAAAATGCGTACATTATATATGTACGGAATGTCTGAATTTATAGAGAAATTAAATATCCAGAAGTTTTTGAATTCAACGGGAAACTGTGTACATTAATTGTACGGAATGTCTATATTTGCTGAGAAATTGAATATCTAGGGGTGTGTAAATTCAACAGGAAAATAGGTTGGTTAAGTTTACGGAATGTCTGGATTTGCAGTGAAATCGAATATCCAGAATTTCGTAAATTCATCCTGAAATTGTGCACACTATATACGTATGGAATGTCTGGATTTGTAGAAAAAATTGAATATCAAGAATTATGTAAATTCAACGGCGAATTGTGTATATTAATTGTACGGAATGTCTGGATTTGCAGAGAAATTGAATATCCAGAATTCAACAGGAAATTGGATAGGTTAAGTTTACGGAATGTCTGGATTTGCAGAGAAAGTGAATATCCAAAATTTCGTAAATTCAGCCCGAAATTGTGAACATTATATATGTGCAGAATGTCTGGATTTGCAAAGAAATTGAATATCTTGGGCTGCGGAAATTCAACAGGAAATTGGATCGGTTAAGTTTACGGAATGTCTGGATTTCCAGAGAAATTGAATATCCAGAATTTCATAAATTCAGCTAGAAATTGTGGACATTATATATGTGCGGAATGTCTGGATTTGCTGGGAAATTGAATATCCGGAAGTTTTTAAATTCTACGGGAAATTGTGGACATTAATTTCACGGAACGTCTGGACTTGCAGAGAAATTGAATATCCTGAATTCAACGGGAAATTGGGTAGGTTAAGTTTATGGAAAGTCTACATTGGCGGAGAAATTGAATATCCAGAATTTCGTATATACAGCCCGGAATCGTGTCCATTATATATGTACGGAATGTCTGGATTTGCAGAGTAATTTAATATCCAGAGGCTTGTAAATTCAACGGGAAATTATGTACATTAATTGTACAGAATGTTTGGATTTGCAGAGAAATGGATTATCCAGAGGTGTGTGAATTCAACAGAAAATTGGGTAGGTTAAGTTTACGGAATATCTGGATTTGTAGAGAAATTGAATATACTGAATTTCGTAAATTCAGCCTGAAATTGTGTACATTTTATATGTACGGAATGGCTGGATTTGCAGAGAAATTGAATATCTAGTGGTGTGTAAATTCAACTGGAAATTGGGTCGGTTAAGTTTACAGTATATCTGGATTTGCCGAGAAAGTGAAAAACCAAAATTTCAAAAATTCAGCCTGAAATTGTGAACATTATATATGTGCGGAATGTCTGGATTTGCAAAGAAATTGAATATCTAGGGCTGTGTAAATTCAACAGGAAATTGGGTCCGTTAAGTTTACGGAATGTCTGGATTTCCAGAGAAATTGAATATCTAGAATTTCGTAAATTCAGCCTGAAATTGTGGACATTATATATGTTCGAAATGTCTGGATTTGCAGAGAAATTAAATATTCAGAAGTTTGTAAATTCTACGGCAAAATTGTGTACATTAATTGCACGGAATGTCTGGATTTGCATAGAAATTGAATATCTAGAATTCAACGGGAAATTGAGTAGGTTAAGTTTACGAAAGTCTAGATTGGCGGAGAAATTGAATATCCAGAATTTCGTACATACAGCCTGAACTCGTGTCCGTTATATATGTACGGAATGTCTGGATTTGCAGAGTAATTTAATATCAAGAAGCATATAAATTCAACAGGAAATTGTGTTCATTAATTGTACGGAATGTCTGGATTTGCAGAGAAATTGAATATCCAGAGGTGTGTAAATTCATCAGGAAATTGGTTAAGTTAAGTTTTCGAAATATCTGGATTTGTAGAGAAATTGAATATCCAGAATTTCGAAAATTCAGCCTGAAATTGTGTACATTATATATGTACGGAATGTCTGGTTTTGCAGAGAAATTTAATATCCAGAGGTGTGTAAATTCAACAGGAAATTGGGTAGGTTAAGTTTACGGAATATTTGGATTTGTAGAGAAATTGAATATCCAGAATTTTGCAAATTCAGTTTGAAATTGTGTACATTATATATGTACGGAATGTCTGGATTTGCAGAGAAATTAAATATCCAGAAGTTTTTAAATTCAACGGGAAATTGTGTACATTAATTGTACGGAATGTTTGGATTTGTAGAGAAATTGAATGTGCAAAATTCAACAGGAAATTGGGTAGGATATGTTTACGGAATGACTAGATTTGCGGAGAAATTGAATATCCAGAATTTCGTACATTCAGCCTGAAATAGGGTACATTATATATGTACGGATTGTCTGGATTTGCAGAGAAATTGAATATCCAGAATTTCTTAAATTTCGCCTGAAATTGTGTACATTTTATACATGTACGGTATGTCTGGATTTGCAGAGAAATTAGATATCCAGAACTATATAAATTCAACGGAAATTGTGTACATTAATTGTACTGAATGTCTACATTTGCAGAGAAATTGAATATCCAGAGGTGTGTAAATTCAACGGGAAATTGGGAAGGTAAAGTTTTCGGAATGTCTGGATTTGCAGAGAAATTAAATATCTAGTAGTTTTTAAATTCTACGGAAAATTGTATACATTAATTGTACGGAATGTCTGGATTTGCAGAGAAATTAAATATCCAGAATTCAACGGGAAATTGGGTTGGTTAAGTTGACGGAATGTCTAGATTGGCGGAGAAATTGAATATCCAGAATTTCGTACATGCAGCCTAAAATCGTGTCCATTATATATGTTCGGAATGTCTGGATTTGCAGAGTAATTTAATATCCAGAAGCTTGTAAATTCAACGGGAAATTGAGAACATTAATTGAACGGAATGTCTGGATTTGTAGAGAAATTGAATATCCAGAGGTGTGTAGATTCAACAGGAAATTGGGTAGGCTAAATTTGCGGAATATCTGGATTTGTAGAGAAATTGAATATCCCGAATTTCTTAAATTCAGCTTGAAATTGTGTACATTATATATGTACGGAATGTCTGGATTTGCAGAGAAATTGAATATCTAGGGGTGTGTAAATTCAACAAGATATTGGGTCGGTTAAGTTTACAGAATGTCTGGATTTACGGAGAAATTCAATATCCAGAATTTCGTAAATTCAGCTTGAAATTGTGTACATTATACATGTACGGAATGTCTGGATTTGCAGAGAAATTGAATATCTAGGGGTGTGTAAATTCAACAGGAAATTGGGTCGGTTAAGTTTACAGAATGTCTGGATTTGCAGAGAAAGTGAATAACCAAAATCTCATAAATTCAGCCAGAAATTGTGAACATTATATATGTGCGGAATGTCTGGATTTCCAAAGAAATTGAATATCTTGGGCTGAGTAAATTCAACAGGAAATTGGGTTGGTTAAGTTTACGGAATGTCTGGATTTCCAGAGAAATTGAATATCTAGAATTTCGTAAATTCAGCCTGAAATTGTGGACATTGTATATGTTCGAAATGTCTGGATTTGCAGAGAAATTAAATATCCAAAAGTTTTTAAATTCTACGGGAAATTGTGTACATTAATTGCACGGAATGTCTACATTTGCAGAGAAATTGAATATCCAGAATTCAACGGGAAATTGGGTAGGTTAAGTTCACGGAAAGTCTAGATTGGCGGAGAAATTGAATATCCAGAATTTCGTACATACAGCCTGAACTCGTGGATTATATTTGTACGGAATGTCTGGATTTGTAGAGAAATTGAATATCCAGAGGTGTGTAAATTCATCAAGAAATTGGTTAGGTTAAGTTTGCGAAATATCTGGATTTGTAGAGAAATTGAATATCCAGAATTTCGAAAATTTAGCCTGAAATTGTGTACATTATATATGTACGGAATGTCTGGATTTGCAGAGAAATTGAATATCCAGAGGTGTGTAAATTCAACAGGAAATTGGTAGGTTAAGTTTACGAAATATCTGGATTTGTAGAGAAATTGAATATCCAGAATTTTGTAAATTCAGTTTGAAATTGTGTACATTATATATGTACGGAATGTCTGGATTTGCAAAGAAACTAGATATCCAGAACTATGTAAATTCAACGGAAATTGTGTAAATAAATTGTACGGAATGTCTAGATTTGCAGAGAAATTGAATATCCAGAGGTGTGTAAATTCAACGGGAAATTGGTTAGGTTAAGTTTTCTAAATATCTGGATTTGTAGAGAAATTGAATATCCAGAATTTCGAAAATTCAGCCTGAAATAGTGTACATTATATATGTACGGAATGTCTGGATTTGCAGAGAAATTGAATATCCAGAAGTTTTTAAATTCTTCGGGAAATTGTGTACATTAATTGTACGTAATGTCTGGATTTGTAGAGAAATTGAATATCCAGAGGTGTGTAAATACATCAGGAAATTGGTTAGGTTAAGTTTTCTAAATATCTGGATTTGTAGAGAAATTGAATATCCAGAATTTCGAAAATTCAGCCTGAAATAGTGTACATTATATATGTACGGAATGTCTGGATTTGCAGAGAAATTGAATATCCAGAAGTTTTTAAATTCTTCGGGAAATTGTGTACATTAATTGCACGGAATCTCTGGATTTGTAGAGAAATTGAAAATCCAGAATTCAACGGGAAATTGGGTAGGTTAATTTTGCGGAAAGTCTAGATTGGCGGAGAAATTGAATACCCAGAATTTCGTACATACAGCCTGAACTCGTGTCTGTTATATATGTACGGAATGTCTGGATTTCCAGAGAAATTAAATATCCAGAAGTTTTTAAATTCAACTGGAAATTGTGTACATTAATTGTACGGAATGTTTGGATTTGTAGATAAATTGAATGTCCAGAATTCAACTGGGAATTGGGCGGGTTAAGTTTACGGAATGACTAGATTTGCGGAGAAATTGAATATTCTGAATTTCGTACATTCAGCCTGAAATCGGGTACATTATATATGTACGGATTGTCTGGATTGGAAGAGAAATTGAATATCCAGAATTTCGTCAATTTGGCCTGAAATTGTGTACATTATACATGTACGGAATGTCTGGATTTGAAGAGGAATTAGATATCCAGAACTATGTAAATTCAACGGAAATAGTGTACATTAATTGTACGAAATGTTTGGATTTGCAGAGAAATTGAATATGTAGAGGTGTGCAAATTCAACGGAACATTGGGTAGGTTAAGTTTACGGAATGTCTGGATTTGTAGAAAAATTGAATATCCAGAATTTCGTAAATTCAGCCTAAAATTGTGTACATTATATATGTACGGAATGTCTAGATTTGAAGAGAAATTGAATATCTAGGGGCGTGTAAATTCAACTGGAAATTGGGTTGGTTAAGTTTACGGAGTGTCTGGATTTGTAGAGAATTTGCATATCCAGAATTTCGAAAATTCAGCTTGGAATAGTGTACATTATATATGTACGGAATATCTGGATTTGCAGAGAAATTGAATATCCAGAAGTTTTTAAATTCAACTGGAAATTGTGTACATTAATTGTACGGAATGTTTGGATTTGTAGATAAATTGAATGTCCAGAATTCAACTGTGAATTGGGCAGGTTAAGTTTACGGAATGACTAGATTTGCGGAGAAATTGAATATCCAGAATTTCGTACATTCAGCCTGATATCGGGTACATTATATATGTACAGATTGTCTGGATTTGCAGAGAAATTGAATATCCAGAAATTCATACATACAGCCTGAACTCGTGTCCGTTATATATGTCCGGAATGTTTGGATTTGCAGAGTAATTTAATATCCAGAAGCATGTAAATTCAACGTGAAATTGTGTACATTAATTGTACGTAATGTCTGGATTTGTAGAGAAATTGAATATCCAGAGATGTGTAAATTCATCAGGAAATTGGTTAGGTTAAGTTTTCAAAATATCTGGATTTGTAGAGAAATTGAATATCCAGAATTTCGAAAATTCAGCCTGAAATAGTGTACATTATATATGTACGGAATGTCTGGATTTGCAGAGAAATTGAATATCCAGAAGTTTTTAAATTCAACTGGAAATTGTGTACATTAATTGTACGGAATGTTTGGATTTGTAGATAAATTCAATGTCCAGAATTCAACGGGAAATTGGGTAGGTTAAGTTTACGGAAAGTCTAGATTGGCGGAGAAATTGAATACCCAGAATTTCGTACATACAGCCTGAACTCGTGTCCGTTATATATGTACGGAATGTCTGGATTTCCGGGGAAATTAAATATCCAGAAGTTTTTAAATTCAACTGGAAATTGTGTACATTAATTGTACGGAATGTTTGGATTTGTAGACAAATTGAATGTCCAGAATTCAACTGGGAATTGGGCAGGTTAAGTTTACGGAATGACTAGATTTGCGGTGAAATTGAATATCCTGAATCTCGTACATTCAGCCTGAAATCGGGTACATTATATATGTACGGATTGTCTGTATTGGCAGAGAAATTGAATATCCAGAATTTCATAAATTCAGCCTGAAATTGTGAACATTATATATGTACGAAATGTCTGGATTTGCAAAGAAACTAAATATCTAGGTTTGTGTAAATTCAACAGGAAATTTGGTCGTTTAAGTTTACGGAATGTCTGTATTTCCTGAGAAATTGAATATCCAGAATTTCGTAAATTCAGCCTGAAATTGTGGACATTATATATGTACAGAATGTCTGGATTTGCAGAGAAATTAAATATCCAGAATTTCGTAAATTCATCCTAACATTGTGTAAATTATATATGTACGGAATGTCTAGATTTGCAGAGAAATTGAATATCTAGGGGTGTGTAAATTCAACAGGAAATTGGGTTGGTTAAGTTTACGGAATGTCCGTATTTGCAGAGAATTTGAATATCTAGAATTTCTTAAATTCAGCCTCAAAATGCGTACATTATATATGTGCGCAATGTCTGAATTTACAGAGAAATTAAATATCCAAAAGTTTTTAAATTCAACGGGAAACTGTGTACATTAATTGTACGGAATGTCTAGATTTGCTGAGAAATTGAATATCTAGGGGTGTGTAAATTGAACAGGAAAATGGGCTGGTTAACTTTACGGAATGTCTGCATTTGCAGGGAAATCGAATATCCAGAATTTCATAAATTCATCCTGAAATTGTGCACACAATATACATACGGAATGTTTGGATTTGCAGAAAAAATTGAATATCAAGAATTATGTAAATTCAACGGCAAATTGTGTACATTAATTGTACGGAATATCTGGATTTGCAGAGAAATTGAATATCCAGCATTGAACAGGAAATTGGGTAGGTTAAATTTACGGAATGTCTGGATTTGCAGAGAAAGTGAATATCCAAATTTTCGTAAATTCAACCTGAAATTGTGAACATTATATATGTGCAGAATGTCTGGATTTGCAAAGAAATTGAATATCTAGGGCTGTGTAAATTCAACAGGGAATTGGGTCGGTTACGTTTACGGAATGTCTGGATTTCCAGAGAAATTGAATATCCTGGATTTCGTAAATTCAGCCTGAAATTGTGGAAATTATATATGTACGGAATGTCTGGATTTACAGTGAAATTAAATATCCAGAAGTTTTTAAATTCTACGGGAAATTGTGTACATTAATTTTACGGAATTTCTGGATTTGCAGAGAAATTGAATACCCTGAATTCAACGGGAAATTGGGTCGGTTAAGTTTACGGAAAGTCTAGATTGGCGGAGAAATTGAATATCCAGAATTTCGTACATACAGCCCGAAATCGTGTCCATTATATATGTACGGAATGTCTGGATTTGCAGAGTAATTTAATATCCAGATGCTTGTAAATTCAACGGGAAATTATGTACATTAATTGTACGGAATGTTTGGATTTGCAGAGAAATGGAATATCCAGAAGTGTGTGAATTCAACAGGAAATTGGGTAGGTTAAGTTTACGGAATATCTGGATTTGTAGAGAAATTGAATAACTAGAATTTTGAAAATTCAGCTTGAAATTGTGTACATTATATACGTACCGAATGTCTGGATTTCCAAAGAAATTGTATATCTAGGGGTGTGTAAATTCAACAGGAAATTGGGTCAGTTAAGTTTACGGAATGTCTGGATTTGCAGAGAAATTCAATATCCAGAATTTCGTAAATTCTGCCTGAAATTGAGTACATTCTATATGTACGGAATGTCTGGATTCGCAGAGAAATTAAATATCCAGAAGTTTTTGAAATTAAACGGGAAATTGTGTACATTAATTGTACGGAATGTTTAGATTTGGAGAGAAATTGAATATCCAGAATTTACTGGGAAATTGGGTAGGTTAAGTTTACGGAATGACAAGATTTGCGAAGAAATTGAATATCCAGAATTTCGTACATTCAGCCTGAAATCGGGTACATTATATATGTACGGAATGTCTAGATTTGCAGAGAAATTGAATATACGGTGGTTTGTAAATTCAATTGGAAATTCGGTCGGTTAAGTTTACGAAATGTCTGGATTTGCAGAGAAATTCAATATCCAGAATTTTGTTAATTCAGTTTGAAATTGTGTACATTATATATGTACGGAATGTCTGGATTTGCAGAGAAAATAAATATTCAGAAGTTTTTAAATTTAACGGGAAATTGTGTACATTAATTGTACGGAATGTCTGGATATGTAGTGAAATTGAATGTCCCGAATTCAACTGGAAATTGGGTAGGTTAAGTTTACGGAATGATTAGATTTGCGGAGAAATTGAATATCCAGAATTTCGTACATTCAGCCTGATATCGGGTACATTATATATGTACAGATTGTCTGGATTTGCAGAGAAATTGAATATCCAGAATTTCATACATACAGCCTGAACTCGTGTCCGTTATATATGTCCGGAATGTCTGGATTTGCAGAGTAATTTAATATCCAGAAGCATGTAAATTCAACGGGAAATTGTGTACATTAATTGTACGTAATGTCTGGATTTGTAGAGAAATTGAATATCCAGAGATGTGTAAATTCATCAGGAAATTGGTTAGTTTAAGTTTTCGAAATATCTGGATTTGTAGAGAAATTGAATATCCAGAATTTCGAAAATACAGCCCGAAATAGTGTACATTATATATGTATGGAATGTCTGGATTTGCAGAGAAATTGAATATCCAGAAGTTTTTAAATTCAACTGGAAATTGTGTACATTAATTGTACGGAATGTTTGGATTTGTAGATAAATTGAATGTCCAGAATTCAACGGGAAATTGGGTAGGTTAAGTTTATGGAAAGTCTAGATTGGCGGAGAAATTGAATACCCAGAATTTCGTACATACAGCCTGAACTCGTGTCCCTTATATATGTACGGAATGTTTGGATTTCCGGAGAAATTAAATATCCAGAAGTTTTTAAATTCAACTGGAAATTGTGTACAAGAATTGTACGGAATGTTTGGATTTGTTGATAAATTGAATGTCCAGAATTCAACTGGGAATTGGGCAGGTTAAGTTTACGGAATGACTAGATTTGCGGAGAAATTGAATATCCTGAATCTCGTACATTCAGTCTGAAATCGGGTACATTATATATGTACGGATTGTCTGTATTGGCAGAGAAATTGAATATCCAGAATTTCGCAAATTTGGCCTGAAATTGTGTACATTATACATGTACGGAATGTCTGGATTTGCAGAGGAATTAGATATCCAGAACTTTGTAAATTCAACGGAAATCGTGTAAATTAATTGTGCGGAATGTCTAGATTTGCAGAGAAATTAAATATCCAGAGGTGTGCAAATTCAACGGGAAATTGGGAAGGTAAAGTTTTTAATTATCCAGAATTCAACGGGAACTTCAGTAGGTTAAGTTTATGGAATGACTAGATTTGTGGAGAAATTGAATATCCCGAATTTCATACATTCAGCCTAAAATCCGGTGCATTATATATGTACGAAATGTCTGGATTTGCGGAGAAATTGAATATCCAGAATTTCAAAAATTTTGCCTAAAATTGTGTACATTATACATGTATGGAATGTCTGGATTTGCAGAGAAATTGGATATCCAGAACTATGTAAATTCAACGGAAATTGTGTACATTAATTGTACGAAATGTTTGGATTTGCAGTGAAATTGAATATTTAGAGGTGTGCAAATTCAACGGGACATTGGGTAGGTTAAGTTTACGGAATGTCTGGATTTGCAGAAAAATTGAATATCCAGAATTTCGTAAATTCAGCCTAAAATTGTGTACATTATATATGTACGGAATGTCTAGATGTGAAGAGAAATTGAATATCTAGGGGTGTGTAAATTCAACAGGAAATTGGGTTGGTTAAGTTTACGGAATGTCTGGATTTGTAGAGAATTTGCATATCCAAAATTTCGTAAATTCTGCCTGAAATTGTGTACATTATATATGTACGGAATGTCTGGATTTGCAGAGAAATTAAATATCCACAAGTTTTCAAATTCAACGGGAAATTGTGTACAGTAATTGTACGGAATGTCTAGATTTGCAGAGAAATTTGAATATTCAGAGGTGTGCAAATTCAACGGAAAATTGGGTACGTTAATTTTACGGATTGTCTGGATTTGCAGAGAAATCGAATATCCAGAATTTTGTAAATACAGCCGGAAATTGCGTACACTATATATGTACGGAATGTCTGGATTTGCAGAAAAAATTGAATATCATGAATTATGTAAATTCAACGGCAAATTGTTTACATTAATTGCGCGGAATGTCTGGATTTGCAGAGAAATTGAATATCCAGAATTCCACAGGAAATTGGGAAGGTTAAGCTTACAGAATGTCTGGATTTGCAGAGAAAGTGAATATCCAGAATTTCATAAATTCAGCCTGAAATTGTGAACATTATATATGTACGGAATGTCTGGATTTGCAAAGAAACTAAATATCTAGGTTTGTCTAAATTCAACAGGAAATTTGGTTGTTTAAGTTTACGGAATGTCTGTATTTCCTGAGAAATTGAATATCCAGAATTTCGTAAATTCAGCCTGAAATTGTGGACATTATATATGTACAGAATGTCTGGATTTGTAGAGAAATTAAATATCCAGAATTTCGTAAATTCATCCTAACATTGTGTATATTATATATGTACGGAATGTCTGGATTTGCAGAGAAATTGAATATCTAGGGGTGTGTAAATTCAACAGGAAATTGGGTTGGTTAAGTTTACGGAATGTCCGTATTTGCAGAGAATTTGAATATCTAGAATTTCGTAAATTCAGCCTTAAAATGCGTACATTATATATGTGCGCAATGTTTGAATTTACAGAGAAATTAAATATCCAAAAGTTTTTAAATTCAACGGGAAACTGTGTACATTAATTGTACGGAATGTCTAGATTTGCTGAGAAATTGAATATCTAGGGGTGTGTAAATTGAACAGGAAAATGGGCTGGTTAACTTTACGGAATGTCTGCATTTGCAAAGAAATCGAATATCCAGAATTTCATAAATTCATCCTGAAATTGTGCACACAATAGACATACGGAATGTTTGGATTTGCAGAAAAAATTGAATATCAGGAATTATGTAAATTCAACGGCAAATTGTGTACATTAATTGTACGGAATGTCTGGATTTGCAGAGAAATTGAATATCCAGCATTGAACAGGAAATTGGGTAGGTTAAGTTTACGGAATGTCTGGATTTGCAGAGAAAGTGAATATCCAAAATTTCGTAAATTCAGCCTGAAATTGTGAACATTATATATGTGCAGAATGTCTGGATTTGCAAAGAAATTGAATATCTAGGGCTGTGTAAATTCAACAGGAAATTGGGTCAGTTAAGTTTACGGAATGTCTGGATTTGCAGAGAAATTCAATATCCAGAATTTCGTAAATTCTGCCTGAAATTGAGTACATTCTATATGTACGGAATGTCTGGATTCGCAGAGAAATTAAATATCCAGAAGTTTTTGAAATTAAACGGGAAATTGTGTACATTAATTGTACGGAATGTTTAGATTTGGAGAGAAATTGAATATCCAGAATTTACTGGGAAATTGGGTAGGTTAAGTTTACGGAATGACAAGATTTGCGAAGAAATTGAATATCCAGAATTTCGTACATTCAGCCTGAAATCGGGTACATTATATATGTACGGAATGTCTAGATTTGCAGAGAAATTGAATATACGGTGGTTTGTAAATTCAATTGGAAATTCGGTCGGTTAAGTTTACGAAATGTCTGGATTTGCAGAGAAATTCAATATCCAGAATTTTGTTAATTCAGTTTGAAATTGTGTACATTATATATGTACGGAATGTCTGGATTTGCAGAGAAAATAAATATTCAGAAGTTTTTAAATTTAACGGGAAATTGTGTACATTAATTGTACGGAATGTCTGGATATGTAGTGAAATTGAATGTCCCGAATTCAACTGGAAATTGGGTAGGTTAAGTTTACGGAATGATTAGATTTGCGGAGAAATTGAATATCCAGAATTTCGTACATTCAGCCTGATATCGGGTACATTATATATGTACAGATTGTCTGGATTTGCAGAGAAATTGAATATCCAGAATTTCATACATACAGCCTGAACTCGTGTCCGTTATATATGTCCGGAATGTCTGGATTTGCAGAGTAATTTAATATCCAGAAGCATGTAAATTCAACGGGAAATTGTGTACATTAATTGTACGTAATGTCTGGATTTGTAGAGAAATTGAATATCCAGAGATGTGTAAATTCATCAGGAAATTGGTTAGTTTAAGTTTTCGAAATATCTGGATTTGTAGAGAAATTGAATATCCAGAATTTCGAAAATACAGCCCGAAATAGTGTACATTATATATGTATGGAATGTCTGGATTTGCAGAGAAATTGAATATCCAGAAGTTTTTAAATTCAACTGGAAATTGTGTACATTAATTGTACGGAATGTTTGGATTTGTAGATAAATTGAATGTCCAGAATTCAACGGGAAATTGGGTAGGTTAAGTTTATGGAAAGTCTAGATTGGCGGAGAAATTGAATACCCAGAATTTCGTACATACAGCCTGAACTCGTGTCCCTTATATATGTACGGAATGTTTGGATTTCCGGAGAAATTAAATATCCAGAAGTTTTTAAATTCAACTGGAAATTGTGTACAAGAATTGTACGGAATGTTTGGATTTGTTGATAAATTGAATGTCCAGAATTCAACTGGGAATTGGGCAGGTTAAGTTTACGGAATGACTAGATTTGCGGAGAAATTGAATATCCTGAATCTCGTACATTCAGTCTGAAATCGGGTACATTATATATGTACGGATTGTCTGTATTGGCAGAGAAATTGAATATCCAGAATTTCGCAAATTTGGCCTGAAATTGTGTACATTATACATGTACGGAATGTCTGGATTTGCAGAGGAATTAGATATCCAGAACTTTGTAAATTCAACGGAAATCGTGTAAATTAATTGTGCGGAATGTCTAGATTTGCAGAGAAATTAAATATCCAGAGGTGTGCAAATTCAACGGGAAATTGGGAAGGTAAAGTTTTTAATTATCCAGAATTCAACGGGAACTTCAGTAGGTTAAGTTTATGGAATGACTAGATTTGTGGAGAAATTGAATATCCCGAATTTCATACATTCAGCCTAAAATCCGGTGCATTATATATGTACGAAATGTCTGGATTTGCGGAGAAATTGAATATCCAGAATTTCAAAAATTTTGCCTAAAATTGTGTACATTATACATGTATGGAATGTCTGGATTTGCAGAGAAATTGGATATCCAGAACTATGTAAATTCAACGGAAATTGTGTACATTAATTGTACGAAATGTTTGGATTTGCAGTGAAATTGAATATTTAGAGGTGTGCAAATTCAACGGGACATTGGGTAGGTTAAGTTTACGGAATGTCTGGATTTGCAGAAAAATTGAATATCCAGAATTTCGTAAATTCAGCCTAAAATTGTGTACATTATATATGTACGGAATGTCTAGATGTGAAGAGAAATTGAATATCTAGGGGTGTGTAAATTCAACAGGAAATTGGGTTGGTTAAGTTTACGGAATGTCTGGATTTGTAGAGAATTTGCATATCCAAAATTTCGTAAATTCTGCCTGAAATTGTGTACATTATATATGTACGGAATGTCTGGATTTGCAGAGAAATTAAATATCCACAAGTTTTCAAATTCAACGGGAAATTGTGTACAGTAATTGTACGGAATGTCTAGATTTGCAGAGAAATTTGAATATTCAGAGGTGTGCAAATTCAACGGAAAATTGGGTACGTTAATTTTACGGATTGTCTGGATTTGCAGAGAAATCGAATATCCAGAATTTTGTAAATACAGCCGGAAATTGCGTACACTATATATGTACGGAATGTCTGGATTTGCAGAAAAAATTGAATATCATGAATTATGTAAATTCAACGGCAAATTGTTTACATTAATTGCGCGGAATGTCTGGATTTGCAGAGAAATTGAATATCCAGAATTCCACAGGAAATTGGGAAGGTTAAGCTTACAGAATGTCTGGATTTGCAGAGAAAGTGAATATCCAGAATTTCATAAATTCAGCCTGAAATTGTGAACATTATATATGTACGGAATGTCTGGATTTGCAAAGAAACTAAATATCTAGGTTTGTCTAAATTCAACAGGAAATTTGGTTGTTTAAGTTTACGGAATGTCTGTATTTCCTGAGAAATTGAATATCCAGAATTTCGTAAATTCAGCCTGAAATTGTGGACATTATATATGTACAGAATGTCTGGATTTGTAGAGAAATTAAATATCCAGAATTTCGTAAATTCATCCTAACATTGTGTATATTATATATGTACGGAATGTCTGGATTTGCAGAGAAATTGAATATCTAGGGGTGTGTAATTTCAACAGGAAATTGGGTTGGTTAAGTTTACGGAATGTCCGTATTTGCAGAGAATTTGAATATCTAGAATTTCGTAAATTCAGCCTTAAAATGCGTACATTATATATGTGCGCAATGTTTGAATTTACAGAGAAATTAAATATCCAAAAGTTTTTAAATTCAACGGGAAACTGTGTACATTAATTGTACGGAATGTCTAGATTTGCTGAGAAATTGAATATCTAGGGGTGTGTAAATTGAACAGGAAAATGGGCTGGTTAACTTTACGGAATGTCTGCATTTGCAAAGAAATCGAATATCCAGAATTTCATAAATTCATCCTGAAATTGTGCACACAATAGACATACGGAATGTTTGGATTTGCAGAAAAAATTGAATATCAGGAATTATGTAAATTCAACGGCAAATTGTGTACATTAATTGTACGGAATGTCTGGATTTGCAGAGAAATTGAATATCCAGCATTGAACAGGAAATTGGGTAGGTTAAGTTTACGGAATGTCTGGATTTGCAGAGAAAGTGAATATCCAAAATTTCGTAAATTCAGCCTGAAATTGTGAACATTATATATGTGCAGAATGTCTGGATTTGCAAAGAAATTGAATATCTAGGGCTGTGTAAATTCAACAGGAAATTGGGTCGGTTAAGTTTACGGAATGTCTGGATTTCCAGAGAAATTGAATATCCCGAATTTCGTAAATTCAGCCTGAAATTGTGGACATTATATATGTACGGAATGTCTGGATTTACAGAGAAATTAAATATCCAGAAGTTTTTAAATTCTACGGGAAATTGTGTACATTAATTTCACGGAATTTCTGGATTTGCAGAGAAATTGAATATCCTGAATTCAACGGGAAATTGGGTCGGTTATGTTTACGGAATGTCTAGATTAGCGGAGAAATTGAATATCCAGAATTTCGTACATACAGCCCGAAAGCGTGTCCATTATATATGTACGGAATGTCTGGATTTGCAGAGTAATTTAATATCCAGAAGCTTGTAAATTCAACGGGAAATTATGTACATTAATTGTACGGAATGATTGGATTTGCAGAGAAATGGAATATCCAGAAGTGTGTGAATTCAACAGGAAATTGGGTAGGTTAAGTTTACGGAATATCTGGATTTGTAGAGAAATTGAATAACTAGAATTTTGAAAATTCAGCTTGAAATTGTGTACATTATATACGTACCGAACGTCTGGATTTCCAGAGAAATTATATATCTAGGGGTGTGTAAATTCAACAGGAAATTGGGTTAGTTAAATTTACGGAAAGTCTGGATTTGCAGAGAAATTCAATATCCAGAATTTCGTAAATTCAACCTGAAATTGAGTACATTCTATATGTACTGAATGTCTGGATTCGCAGAGAAATTAAATATCCAGAAGTTTTTGAAATTAAACGGGAAATTGTGTACATTAATTGGACGGAATGTTTAGATTTGCAGAGAAATTGAATATCCAGAATTTACTGGGAAATTGGGTAGGTTAAGTTTACGGAATGACATGATTTGCGGAGAAATTGAATATCCAGAGTTTCGTACATTCAGCCTGAAATCGGGTACATTATATATGTACGGAATGTCTAGATTTGCAGAGAAATTGAATATACAGAGGTTTGTAAATTCAATTGGAAATTCGGTCGGTTAAGTTTTCAGAATGTCCGGATTTGCAGAGAAATTCAATATCCAGAATTTTGTTAATTCAGTTTGAAATTGTGTACATTATATATGTACGGAATGCCTGGATTTATAGAGAAATTAAATATCCAGAAGTTTCTAAATTCAACGGGAAATTGTGTACATTAATTGTACGGAATGTCTGGATATGTAGTGAAATTGAATGTCCCGAATTCAATTGGAAATTGGGTAGGTTAAGTTTACGGAATGATTAGATTTGCGGAGAAATTGAATATCCAGAATTTCGTACATTCAGCCTGATATCGGGTACATTATATATGTACAGATTGTCTGGATTTGCAGAGAAATTGAATATCCAGAATTTCATACATACAGCCTGAACTCGTGTCCGTTATATATGTCCGGAATGTCTGGATTTGCAGAGTAATTTAATATCCAGAAGCATGTAAATTCAACGGGAAATTGTGTACATTAATTGTACGTAATGTCTGGATTTGTAGAGAAATTGAATATCCAGAGATGTGTAAATTCATCAGGAAATTGGTTAGGTTAAGTTTTCGAAATATCTGGATTTGTAGAGAAATTGAATATCCAGAATTTCGAAAATTCAGCCCGAAATAGTGTACATTATATATGTACGGAATGTCTGGATTTGCAGAGAAATTGAATATCCAGAAGTTTTTAAATTCAACTGGAAATTGTGTACATTAATTGTACGGAATGTTTGGATTTGTAGATAAATTCAATGCCCAGAATTCAACGGGAAATTGGGTAGGTTAAGTTTACGGAAAGTCTAGATTGGCGGAGAAATTGAATACCCAGAATTTCGTACATACAGCCTGAACTCGTGTCCGTTATATATGTACGGAATGTCTGGATTTCCGGAGAAATTAAATATCCAGAATTTTTTAAATTCAACTGGAAATTGTGTACATTAATTGTACGGAATGTTTGGATTTGTAGATAAATTGAATGTCCAGAATTCAACTGGGAATTGGGCAGGTTAAGTTTACAGAATGACTAGATTTGTGGAGAAATTGAATATCCTGAATCTCGTACATTCAGCCTGAAATCGGGTACATTATATATGTACGGATTGTCTGTATTGGCAGAGAAATTGAATATCCAGAATTTCGCAAATTTGGCCTGAAATTGTGTACATTATACATGTACGGAATGTCTGGATTTGCAGAGGAATTAGATATCCAGAACTATGTAATTTCAACGGAAATCGTGTAAATTAATTGTACGGAATGTCTAGATTTGCAGAGAAATTAAATATCCAGAGGTGTGTAAATTCAACGGGAAATTGGGAAGATAAAGTTTTTAATTATCCAGAATTCAACGGGAACTTCAGTAGGTTAACTTTATGGAATGACTAGATTTGCGGAGAAATTGAATATCCAGAATTTCATACATTCAGTCTAAAATCCGGTGCATTATATATGTACGAAATGTCTGGATTTGCAGAGAAATTGAATATCCAGAATTTCAAAAATTTTGCCTAAAATTGTGTACATTATACATGTACGGAATGTCTGGATTTGCAGAGAAATTGGATATCCAGAACTATGTATATTCAACGGAAATTGTGTACATTAATTGTACGAAATGTTTGGATTTGCAGTGAAATTGAATATTTAGAGGTGTGCAAATTCAACGGGACATTGGGTAGGTTAAGTTTACGGAATGTCTGGATTTGTAGAAAAATTGAATATCCAGAATTTCGTAAATTCAGCCTAAAATTGTGTACATTATATATGTACGGAATGTCTAGATGTGAAGAGAAATTGAATATCTAGGGGTGTGTAAATTCAACAGGAAATTGGGTTGGTTAAGTTTACGGAATGTCTGGATTTGTAGAGAATTTGCATATCCAGAATTTCGTAAATTCTGCCTGAAATTGTGTACATTATATATGTACGGAATGTCTGGATTTGCAGAGAAATTAAATATCCACAAGTTTTCAAATTCAACGGGAAATAGTGTACAGTAATTGTACGGAATGTCTAGATTTGCAGAGAAATTTGAATATTCAGAGGTGTGCAAATTCAACGGAAAATTGGGTACGTTAATTTTACGGATTGTCTGGATTTGCAGAGAAATCGAATATCCAGAATTTTGTAAATACAGCCGGAAATTGCGTACACTATATATGTACGGAATGTCTGGATTTGCAGAAAAAATTGAATATCATGAATTATGTAAATTCAATGGCAAATTGTTTACATTAATTGCGCGGAATGTCTGGATTTGCAGAGAAATTGAATATCCAGAATTCAACAGGAAATTGGGAAGGTTAAGCTTACAGAATGTCTGGATTTGCAGAGAAAGTGAATATCCAGAATTTCATAAATTCAGCCTGAAATTGTGAACATTATATATGTACGGAATTTCTGGATTTGCAAAGAAACTAAATATCTAGGTTTTTGTAAATTCAACAGGAAATTTGGTCGTTTAAGTTTACGAAATGTCTGTATTTCCTGAGAAATTGAATATCCAGAATTTCGTAAATTCAGCCTGAAATTCTGGACATTAGATATGTACAGAATGTCTGGATTTGCAGAGAAATTAAATATCCAGAATTTCGTAAATTCATCCTAACATTGTGTAAATTATATATGTACGGAATGTCTAGATTTGCAGAGAAATTGAATATCTAGGGGTGTGTAAATTCAACAGGAAATTGGGTTGGTTAAGTTTACGGAATGTCCGTATTTGCAGAGAATTTGAATATCTAGAATTTCGTAAATTCAGCCTTAAAATGCGTACATTATATATGTGCGCAATGTCTGAATTTACAGAGAAATTAAATATCCAAAAGTTTTTAAATTCAACGGGAAACTGTGTACATTAATTGTACGGAATGTCTAGATTTGCTGAGAAATTGAATATCTAGGGGTGTGTAAATTGAACTGGAAAATGGGCTGGTTAACTTTACGGAATGTCTGCATTTGCAGAGAAATCGAATATCCAGAATTTCATAAATTCATCCTGAAATTGTGCACACAATAGACATATGGAATGTTTGGATTTGCAGAAAAAATTGAATATCAAGAATTATGTAAATTCAACGGCAAATTGTGTACATTAATTGTACGGAATGTCTGGATTTGCAGAGAAATTGAATATCCAGCATTGAACAGGAAATTGGGTCGGTTAAGTTTACGGAATGTCTGGATTTGCAGAGAAAGTGAATATCCAAAATTTCGTAAATTCAGCCTGAAATTGTGAACATTATATATGTGCAGAATGTCTGGATTTGCAAAGAAATTGAATATCTAGGGCTGTGTAAATTCAACAGGAAATTGGGTCGGTTAAGTTAACGGAATGTCTGGATTTCCAGAGAAATTGAATATCCCGAATTTCGTAAATTCAGCCTGAAATTTTGGACATTATATATGTACGGAATGTCTGGATTTACAGAGAAATTAAATATCCAGAAGTTTTTAAATTCTACGGGAAATTGTGTACATTAATTTCACGGAATTTCTGGATTTGCAGAGAAATTGAATATCCTGAATTCAACGGGAAATTGGGTCGGTTATATTTACGGAATGTCTAGATTGACGGAGAAATTGAATATCCAGAATTTCGTACATACAGCCCGAAATCGAGTCCATTATATATGTACGGAATGTCTGGATTTGCAGAGTAATTTAATATCCAGAAGCTTGTAAATTCAACGGGAAATTATGTACATTAATTGTACGGAATGATTGGATTTACAGAGAAATGGAATATCCAGAAGTGTGTGAATTCAACAGGAAATTGGGTAGGTTAAGTTTACGGAATATCTGGATTTGTAGAGAAATTGAATAACTAGAATTTTGAAAATTCAGCTTGAAATTGTGTACATTATATACGTACCGAATGTCTGGATTTCCAGAGAAATTATATATCTAGGGGTGTGTAAATTCAACAGGAAATTGGGTCAGTTAAATTTATGGAATGTCTGGATTTGCAGAGAAATTCAATATCCAGAATTTCGTAAATTCAGCCTGAAATTGAGTACATTCTATATGTACGGAATGTCTGGATTCGCAGAGAAATTAAATATCCAGAAGTTTTTGAAATTAAACGGGAAATTGTGTACATTAATTGTACGGAATGTTTAGATTTGCAGAGAAATTGAATATCCAGAATTTACTGGGAAATTGGGTAGGTTAAGTTTACGGAATGACAAGATTTGCGGAGAAATTGAATATACAGAGTTTCGTACATTCAGCCTGAAATCGGGTACATTATATATGTACGGAATGTCTAGATTTGCAGAGAAATTGAATATACAGAGGTTTGTAAATTCAATTGGAAATTCGGTCGGTTAAGTTTACGGAATGTCTGGATTCGCAGAGAAATTCAATATCCAGAATTTTGTTGATTCAGTTTGAAATTGTGTACATTATATATGTACGGAATGTCTGGATTTACAGAGAAATTAAATATCCAGAAGTTTTTAAATTCAACGGGAAATTGTGTACATTAGTTGTACGGAATGTCTGGATATGTAGTGAAATTGAATGTCCCGAATTCAATTGGAAATTGGGTAGGTTAAGTTTACAGAATGATTAGATTTGCGGAAAAATTGAATATCCAGAATTTCGTACATTCAGCCTGATATCGGGTACATTATATATGTACAGATTGTCTGGATTTGCAGAGAAATTGAATATCCAGAATTTCATACATACAGCCTGAACTCGTGTCCGTTATATATGTCCGGAATGTCTGGATTTGCAGAGTAATTTAATATCCAGAAGCATGTAAATTCAACGGGAAATTGTGTACATTAATTGTACGTAATGTCTGGATTTGTAGAGAAATTGAATATCCAGAGATGTGTAAATTCATCAGGAAATTGGTTAGGTTAAGTTTTCGAAATATCTGGATTTGTAGAGAAATTGAATATCCAGAATTTCGAAAATTCAGCCCGAAATAGTGTACATTATATATGTACGGAATGTCTGGATTTGCAGAGAAATTGAATATCCAGAAGTTTTTAAATTCAACTGGAAATTGTGTACATTAATTGTACGGAATGTTTGGATTTGTAGATAAATTGAATGTCCAGAATTCAACGGGAAATTGGGTAGGTTAAGTTTACGGAAAGTCTAGATTGGCGGAGAAATTGAATACCCAGAATTTCGTACATACAGCCTGAACTTGTGTCCGTTATATATGTACGGAATGTCTGGATTTCCGGAGAAATTAAATATCCAGAAGTTTTTAAATTCAACTGGAAATTGTGTACATTAATTGTATGGAATGTTTGGATTTGTAGATAAATTGAATGTCCAGAATTCAACTGGGAATTGGGCAGGTTAAGTTTACGGAATGACTAGATTTGCGGAGAAATTGAATATCCTGAATCTCGTACATTCGGCCTGAAATCGGGTACATTATATATGTACGGATTGTCTGTATTGGCAGAGAAATTGAATATCCAGAATTTCGCAAATTTGGCCTGAAATTGTGTACATTATACATGTACGGAATGTCTGGATTTGCAGTGGAATTAGATATCCAGAACTATGTAAATTCAACGGAAATCGTGTACATTAATTGTACGGAATGTCTAGATTTGCAGAGAAATTGAATATTTAGAGGTGTGTAAATTCAACGGGACATTGGGCAGGTTAAGTTTACGGAATGTCTGGATTTGTAGAAAAATTGAATATCCAGAATTTCGTAAATTCAGCCTAAAATTGTGTACATTATATATGTACGGAATGTCTAGATGTGAAGAGAAATTGAATATCTAGGGGTGTGTAAATTCAACAGGAAATTGGGTTGGTTAAGTTTACGGAATGTCTGGATTTGTAGAGAATTTGCATATCCAGAATTTCGTAAATTCTGCCTGAAATTGTGTACATTATATATGTACGGAATGTCTGGATTTGCAGAGAAATTAAATATCCACAAGTTTTCAAATTCAACGGGAAAGTGTGTACAGTAATTGTACGGAATGTCTAGATTTGCAGAGAAATTTGAATATTCAGAGGTGTGCAAATTCAACGGAAAATTGGGTACGTTAATTTTACGGATTGTCTGGATTTGCAGAGAAATCGAATATCCAGAATTTTGTAAATACAGCCGGAAATTGCGTACACTATATATGTACGGAATGTCTGGATTTGCAGAAAAAATTGAATATCATGAATTATGTAAATTCAACGGCAAATTGTTTACATTAATTGCGCGGAATGTCTGGATTTGCAGAGAAATTGAATATCCAGAATTCAACAGGAAATTGGGAAGGTTAAGCTTACAGAATGTCTGGATTTGCAGAGAAAGTGAATATCCAGAATTTCATAAATTCAGCCTGAAATTGTGAACATTATATATGTACGGAATGTCTGGATTTGCAAAGAAACTAAATATCTAGGTTTGTGTAAATTCAACAGGAAATTTGGTCGTTTAAGTTTACGGAATGTCTGTATTTCCTTAGAAATTGAATATCCAGAATTTCGTAAATTCAGCCTGAAATTGTGGACATTATATATGTACAGAATGTCTGGATTTGCAGAGAAATTAAATATCCAGAATTTCGTAAATTCATCGTAACATTGTGTAAATTATATATGTACGGAATGTCTAGATTTCCAGAGAAATTGAATATCTAGGGGTGTGTAAATTCAACAGGAAATTGGGTTGGTTAAGTTTACGGAATGTCCGTATTTGCAGAGAATTTGAATATCTAGAATTTCGTAAATTCAGCCTTAAAATGCGTACATTATATATGTGCGCAATGTCTGAATTTACAGAGAAATTAAATATCCAAAAGTTTTTAAATTCAACGGGAAACTGTGTACATTAATTGTACGGAATGTCTAGATTTGCTGAGAAATTGAATATCTAGGGGTGTGTAAATTGAACAGGAAAATGGGCTGGTTAACTTTACGGAATGTCTGCATTTGCAGAGAAATCGAATATCCAGAATTTCATAAATTCCTCCTGAAATTGTGCACACAATAGACATACGGAATGTTTGGATTTGCAGAAAAAATTGAATATCAAGAATTATGTAAATTCAACGGCAAATTGTGTACATTAATTGTACGGAATGTCTGGATTTGCAGAGAAAGTGAATATCCAAAATTTCGTAAATTCAGCCTGAAATTGTGGACATTATATATGTGCAGAATGTCTGGATTTGCAAAGAAATTGAATATCTAGGGCTGTGTAAATTCAACAAGAAATTGGGTCGGTTAAGTTTACGGAATGTCTGGATTTCCAGAGAAATTGAATATCCCGAATTTCGTAAATTCAGCCTGAAATTGTGGACATTATATATGTACGGAATGTCTGGATTTACAGAGAAATTAAATATCCAGAGGTTTTTAAATTCTACGGGAAATTGTGTACATTAATTTTACGGAATTTCTGGATTTGCAGAGAAATTGAATATCCTGAATTCAACGGGAAATTGGGTCGGTTATGTTTACGGAATGTCTAGATTGGCGGAGAAATTGAATATCCAGAATTTCGTACATACAGCCCGAAATCGTGTCCATTATATATGTACGGAATGTCAGGATTTGCAGAGTAATTTAATATCCAGAAGCTTGTAAATTCAACGGGAAATTATGTACATTAATTGTACGGAATGATTGGATTTGCAGAGAAATGGAATATCCAGAAGTGTGTGAATTCAACAGGAAATTGGGTAGGTTAAGTTTACGGAATATCTGGATTTGTAGAGAAATTGAATAACTAGAATTTTGAAAATTCAGCTTGAAATTGTGTACATTATATACGTTCCGAACGTCTGGATTTCCAGAGAAATTATATATCTAGGGGTGTGTAAATTCAACAGGAAATTGGGTCAGTTAAATTTACGGAAAGTCTGGATTTGCAGAGAAATTCAATATCCAGAATTTCGTAAATTCAGCCTGAAATTGAGTACATTCTATATGTACGGAATGTCTGGATTCACAGAGAAATTAAATATCCAGAAGTTTTTAAAATTAAACGGTAAATTGTGTACATTAATTGGACGGAATGTTTAGATTTGCAGAGAAATTGAATATCCAGAATTTACTGGGAAATTGGGTAGGTTAAGTTTACGGAATGACATGATTTGCGGAGAAATTGAATATCCAGAGTTTCGTACATTCAGCCTGAAATCGGGTACATTATATATGTACGGAATGTCTAGATTTGCAGAGAAATTGAATATACAGAGGTTTGTAAATTCAATTGGAAATTCGGTCGGTTAAGTTTACGGAATGTCCGGATTTGCAGAGAAATTCAATATCCAGAATTTTGTTAATTCAGTTTGAAATTGTGTACATTATATATGTACGGAATGCCTGGATTTATAGAGAAATTAAATATCCAGAAGTTTCTAAATTCAACGGGAAATTGTGTACATTAATTGTACGGAATGTCTGGATATATAGTGAAATTGAATGTCCCGAATTCAATTGGAAATTGGGTAGGTTAAGTTTACGGAATGATTAGATTTGCGGAGAAATTGAATATCCAGAATTTCGTACATTCAGCCTGATATCGGGTACATTATATATGTACAGATTGTCTGGATTTGCAGAGAAATTGAATATCTAGAATTTCATACATACAGCCTGAACTCGTGTCCGTTATATATGTCCGGAATGTCTGGATTTGCAGAGTAATTTAATATCCAGAAGCATGTAAATTCAACGGGAAATTGTGTACATTAATTGTACGTAATGTCTGGATTTGTAGAGAAATTGAATATCCAGAGATGTGTAAATTCATCAGGAAATTGGTTAGGTTAAGTTTTCGAAATATCTGGATTTGTAGAGAAATTGAATATCCAGAATTTCGAAAATTCAGCCCGAAATAGTGTACATTATATATGTACGGAATGTCTGGATTTGCAGAGAAATTGAATATCCAGAAGTTTTTAAATTCAACTGGAAATTGTGTACATTAATTGTACGGAATGTTTGGATTTGTAGATAAATTCAATGCCCAGAATTCAACGGAAAATTGGGTAGGTTCAGTTTACGGAAAGTCTAGATTGGCGGAGAAATTGAATACCCAGAATTTCGTACATACAGCCTGAACTCGTGTCCGTTATATATGTACGGAATGTCTGGATTTCCGGAGAAATTAAATATCCTGAATTTTTTAAATTCAACTGGAAATTGTGTACATTAATTGTACGGAATGTTTGGATTTGTAGATAAATTGAATGTCCAGAATTCAACTGGGAATTGGGCAGGTTAAGTTTACAGAATGACTAGATTTGCGGAGAAATTGAATATCCTGAATCTCGTACATTCAGCCTGAAAATCGGGTACATTATATATGTACGGATTGTCTGTATTGGCAGAGAAATTGAATATCCAGAATTTCGCAAATTTGGCCTGAAATTGTGTACATTATACATGTACGGAATGTCTGGATTTGCAGAGGAATTAGATATCCAGAACTATGTAAATTCAACGGAAATCGTGTAAATTAATTGTACGGAATGTCTAGATTTGCAGAGAAATTAAATATCCAGAGGTGTGTAAATTCAACGGGAAATTGGGAAGGTAAAGTTTTTAATTATCCAGAATTCAACGGGAACTTCAGTAGGTTAAGTTTATGGAATGACTAGATTTGCGGAGAAATTGAATATCCAGAATTTCATACATTCAGTCTAAAATCCGGTGCATTATATATGTACGAAATGTCTGGATTTGCAGAGAAATTGAATATCCAGAATTTCAAAAATTTTGCCTAAAATTGTGTACATTATACATGTACGGAATGTCTGGATTTGCAGAGAAATTGGATATCCAGAACTATGTATATTCAACGGAAATTGTGTACATTAATTGTACGAAATGTTTGGATTTGCAGTGAAATTGAATATTTAGAGGTGTGCAAATTCAACGGGACATTGGGTAGGTTAAGTTTACGGAATGTCTGGATTTGTAGAAAAATTGAATATCCAGAATTTCGTAAATTCAGCCTAAAATTGTGTACATTATATATGTACGGAATGTCTAGATGTGAAGAGAAATTGAATATCTAGGGGTGTGTAAATTCAACAGGAAATTGGGTTGGTTAAGTTTACGGAATGTCTGGATTTGTTGAGAATTTGCATATCCAGAATTTCGTAAATTCTGCCTGAAATTGTGTACATTATATATGTACGGAATGTCTGGATTTGCAGAGAAATTAAATATCCACAAGTTTTCAAATTCAACGGGAAATTGTGTACAGTAATTGTACGGAATGTCTAGATTTGCAGAGAAATTTGAATATTCAGAGGTGTGCAAATTCAACGGAAAATTGGGTACGTTAATTTTACGGATTGTCTGGATTTGCAGAGAAATCGAATATCCAGAATTTTGTAAATACAGCCGGAAATTGCGTACACTATATATGTACGGAATGTCTGGATTTGCAGAAAAAATTGAATATCATGAATTATGTAAATTCAACGGCAAATTGTTTACATTAATTGCGCGGAATGTCTGGATTTGCAGAGAAATTGAATATCCAGAATTCAACAGGAAATTGGGAAGGTTAAGCTTACAGAATGTCTGGATTTGCAGAGAAATTGAATATCCAGAATTTCGTAAATTCAGCCTGAAATTCTGGACATTAGATATGTACAGAATGTCTGGATTTGCAGCGAAATTAAATATCCAGAATTTCGTAAATTCATCCTAACATTGTGTAAATTATATATGTACGGAATGTCTAGATTTGCAGAGAAATTGAATATCTAGGGGTGTGTAAATTCAACAGGAAATTGGGTTGGTTAAGTTTACGGAATGTCCGTATTTGCAGAGAATTTGAATATCTAGAATTTCGTAAATTCAGCCTTAAAATGCGTACATTATATATGTGCGCAATGTCTGAATTTACAGAGAAATTAAATATCCAAAAGTTTTTAAATTCAACGGGAAACTGTGTACATTAATTGTACGGAATGTCTAGATTTGCTGAGAAATTGAATATCTAGGGGTGTGTAAATTGAACAGGAAAATGGGCTGGTTAACTTTACGGAATGTCTGCATTTGCAGAGAAATCGAATATCCAGAATTTCATAAATTCATCCTGAAATTGTGCACACAATAGACATACGGAATGTTTGGATTTGCAGAAAAAATTGAATATCAAGAATTATGTAAATTCAACGGCAAATTGTGTACATTAATTGTACGGAATGTCTGGATTTGCAGAGAAATTGAATATCCAGCATTGAACAGGAAATTGGGTCGGTTAAGTTTACGGAATGTCTGGATTTGCAGAGAAAGTGAATATCCAAAATTTCGTAAATTCAGCCTGAAATTGTGAACATTATATATGTGCAGAATGTCTGGATTTGCAAAGAAATTGAATATCTAGGGCTGTGTAAATTCAACAGGAAATTGGGTCGGTTAAGTTAACGGAATGTCTGGATTTCCAGAGAAATTGAATATCCCGAATTTCGTAAATTCAGCCTGAAATTTTGGACATTATATATGTACGGAATGTCTGGATTTACAGAGAAATTAAATATCCAGAAGTTTTTAAATTCTACGGGAAATTGTGTACATTAATTTCACGGAATTTCTGGATTTGCAGAGAAATTGAATATCCTGAATTTCGTACATACAGCCATAAATCGTGTCCATTATATATGTACGGAATGTCTGGATTTGCAGAGTAATTTAATATCCAGAAGCTTGTAAATTCAACGGGAAATTATGTAAATTAATTGTACGGAATGATTGGATTTACAGAGAAATGGAATATCCAGAAGTGTGTGAATTCAACAGGAAATTGGGTAGGTTAAGTTTACGGAATATCTGGTTTTGTAGAGAAATTGAATAACTAGAATTTTGAAAATTCAGCTTGAAATTGTGTACATTATATACGTACCGAATGTCTGGATTTCCAGAGAAATTATATATCTAGGGGTGTGTAAATTCAACAGGAAATTGGGTCAGTTAAATTTACGGAATGTCTGGATTTGCAGAGAAATTCAATATCCAGAATTTCGTAAATTCAGCCTGAAATTGAGTACATTCTATATGTACGGAATGTCTGGATTCGCAGAGAAATTAAATATCCAGAAGTTTTTGAAATTAAACGGGAAATTGTGTACATTAATTATACGGAATGTTTAGATTTGCAGAGAAATTGAATATCCAGAATTTACTGGGAAATTGGGTAGGTTAAGTTTACGGAATGACAAGATTTGCGGAGAAATTGAATATACAGAGTTTCGTACATTCAGCCTGAAATCGGGTACATTATATATGTACGGAATGTCTAGATTTGCAGAGAAATTGAATATACAGTGGTTTGTAAATTCAATTGGAAATTCGGTCGGTTAAGTTTACGGAATGTCTGGATTTTCAGAGAAATTCAATATCCAGAATTTTGATGATTCAGTTTGAAATTGTGTACATTATATATGTACGAAATGTCTGGATTTACAGAGAAATTAAATATCCAGAAGTTTTTAAATTCAACGGGAAATTGTGTACATTAGTTGTACGGAATGTCTGGATATGTAGTGAAATTAAATGTCCCGAATTCAATTGGAAATTGGGTAGGTTAAGTTTACAGAATGATTAGATTTGCGGAAAAATTGAATATCCAGAATTTCGTACATTCAGCCTGATATCGGGTACATTATATATGTACAGATTGTCTGGATTTGCAGAGAAATTGAATATCCAGAATTTCATACATACAGCCTGAACTCGTGTCCGTTATATATGTCCGGAATGTCTGGATTCGCAGAGTAATTTAATATCCAGAAGCATGTAAATTCAACGGGAAATTGTGTACATTAATTGTACGTAATGTCTGGATTTGTAGAGAAATTGAATATCCAGAGATGTGTAAATTCATCAGGAAATTGGTTCGGTTAAGTTTTCGAAATATCTGGATTTGTAGAGAAATTGAATATCCAGAATTTCGAAAATTCAGCCCGAAATAGTGTACATTATATATGTACGGAATGTCTGGATTTGCAGAGAAATTGAATATCCAGAAGTTTTTAAATTCAACTGGAAATTGTGTACATTAATTGTACGGAATGTTTGGATTTGTAGATAAATTGAATGTCCAGAATTCAACGGGAAATTGGGTAGGTTAAGTTTACGGAAAGTCTAGATTGGCGGAGAAATTGAATACCCAGAATTTCGTACATACAGCCTGAACTCGTGTCCGTTATATATGTACGGAATGTCTGGATTTCCGGAGAAATTAAATATCCAGAAGTTTTTAAATTCAACTGGAAATTGTGTACATTAATTGTACGGAATGTTTGGATTTGTAGATAAATTGAATGTCCAGAATTCAACTGGGAATTGGGCAGGTTAAGTTTACGGAATGACTAGATTTGCGGAGAAATTGAATTTCCTGAATCTCGTACATTCGGCCTGAAATCGGGTACATTATATATGTACGGATTGTCTGTATTGGCCGAGAAATTGAATATCCAGAATTTCGCAAATTTGGCCTGAAATTGTGTACATTATACATGTACGGAATGTCTGGATTTGCAGAGGAATTAGATATCCAGAACTATGTAAATTCAACGGAAATCGTGTACATTAATTGTACGGAATGTCTAGATTTGCAGAGAAATTGAATATTTAGAGGTGTGTAAATTCAACGGGACATTGGGTAGGTTAAGTTTACGGAATGTCTGGATTTGTAGAAAAATTGAATATCCAGAATTTCGTAAATTCAGCCTAAAATTGTGTACATTATATATGTACGGAATGTCTAGATGTGAAGAGAAATTGAATATCTAGGGGTGTGTAAATTCAACAGGAAATTGGGTTGGTTAAGTTTACGGAATGTCTGGATTTGTAGAGAATTTGCATATCCAGAATTTCGTAAATTCTGCCTGAAATTGTGTACATTATATATGTACGGAATGTCTGGATTTGCAGAGAAATTAAATATCCACAAGTTTTCAAATTCAACGGGAAATTATGTACTGTAATTGTACGGAATGTCTAGATTTGCAGAGAAATTTGAATATTCAGAGGTGTGCAAATTCAACGGAAAATTGGGTACGTTAATTTTACGGATTGTCTGGATTTGCAGAGAAATCGAATATCCAGAATTTTGTAAATACAGCCGGAAATTGCGTACATTATATATGTACGGAATGTCTGGATTTGCAGAAAAAATTGAATATCATGAATTATGTAAATTCAACGGCAAATTGTTTACATTAATTGCGCGGAATGTCTGGATTTGCAGAGAAATTGAATATCCAGAATTCAACAGGAAATTGGGAAGGTTAAGCTTACAGAATGTCTGGATTTGGAGAGAAAGTGAATATCCAGAATTTCATAAATTCAGCCTGAAATTGTGAACATTATATATGTACGGAATGTCTGGATTTGCAAAGAAACAAAATATCTAGGTTTGTGTAAATTCAACAGGAAATTTGATCGTTTAAGTTTACGGAATGTCTGTATTTCCTGAGAAATTGAATATCCAGAATTTCGTAAATTCGGCCTGAAATTGTGGACATTATATATGTACAGAATGTCTGGATTTGCAGAGAAATTAAATATCCAGAATTTCGTAAATTCATCCTAACATTGTGTAAATTATATATGTACGGAATGTCTAGATTTGCAGAGAAATTGAATATCTAGGGGTGTGTAAATTCAACAGGAAATTGGGTTGGTTAAGTTTACGGAATGTCCGTATTTGCAGAGAATTTGAATATCTAGAATTTCGTAAATTCAGCCTTAAAATGCGTACATTATATATGTACAGATTGTCTGGATTTGCAGAGAAATTGAATATCCAGAATTTCATACATTCAGCCCGAAATAGTGTACATTATATATGTACGGAATGTCTGGATTTGCAGAGAAATTGAATATCCAGAAGTTTTTAAATTCAACTGGAAATTGTGTACATTAATTGTATCGAATGTTTGGATTTGTAGATAAATTGAATGTCCAGAATTCAACGGGAAATTGGGTAGGTTAAGTTTACGGAAAGTCTAGATTGGCGGAGAAATTGAATACCCAGAATTTCGTACATACAGCCTGAACTCGTGTCCGTTATATATGTACGGAATGTCTGGATTTCCGGAGAAATTAAATATCCAGAAGTTTTTAAATTCAACTGGAAATTGTGTACATTAATTGTACGGAATGTTTGGATTTGTAGATAAATTGAATGTCCAGAATTCAACTGGGAATTGGGCAGGTTAAGTTTACGGAATGACTAGATTTGCGGAGAAATTGAATATCCTGAATCTCGTACATTCAGCCTGAAATCGGGTACATTATGTATGTACGGATTGTCTGTATTGGCAGAGAAATTGAATATCCAGAATTTCGCAAATTTGGCCTGAAATTGTGTACATTATACGTGTACGGAATGTCTGGATTTGCAGAGGAATTAGATATCCAGAACTACGTAAATTCAACGGAAATCGTGTAAATTAATTGTACGGAATGTCTAGATTTGCGGAGAAATTAAATATCCAGAGGTGTGTAAATTCAACGGGAAATTGGGAAGGTAAAGTTTTTAATTATCCAGAATTCAACGGGAACTTCAGTAGGTTAAGTTTATGGAATGACTAGATTTGCGGAGAAATTGAATATCCAGAATTTCATACATTCAGCCTAAAATCCGGTGCATTATATATGTACGAAATGTCTGGATTTGCAGAGAAATTGGATATCCAGAACTATGTAAATTCAACGGAAATTGTGTACATTAATTGTACGAAATGTTTGGATTTGCAGTGAAATTGAATATTTAGAGGTGTGCAAATTCAACGGGACATTGGGTAGGTTAAGTTTACGGAATGTCTGGATTTGTAGAAAAACTGAATATCCAGAATTTCGTAAATTCAGCCTAAAATTGTGTACATTATATATGTACGGAATGTCTAGATGTGAAGAGAAATTGAATATCTAGGGGTGTGTAAATTCAACAGGAAATTGGGTTGGTTAAGTTTACGGAATGTTTGGATTTGTAGAGAATTTGCATATCCAGAATTTCGTAAATTTTGCCTGAAATTGTGTACATTATATATGTACGGAATGTCTGGATTTGCAGAGAAATTAAATATCCACAAGTTTTCAAATTCAACGGGAAATTGTGTACAGTAATTGTACGGAATGTCTAGATTTGCAGAGAAATTTGAATATTCAGAGGTGTGCAAATTCAACGGAAAATTGGGTACGTTAATTTTACGGATTGTCTGGATTTGCAGAGAAATCGAATATCCAGAATTTTGTAAATACAGCCGGAAATTGTGTACACTATATATGTACGGAACGTCTGGATTTGCAGAAAAAATTGAATATCATGAATTATGTAAATTCAACGGCAAATTGTTTACATTAATTGTGCGGAATGTCTGGATTTGCAAAGAAATTGAATATCCAGAATTCAACAGGAAATTGGGAAGGTTAAGCTTACAGAATGTCTGGATTTGCAGAGAAAGTGAATATCCCGAATTTCATAAATTCAGCCTGAAATTGTGAACATTATATATGTACGGAATGTCTAGATGTGAAGAGAAATTGAATATCTAGGGGTGTGTAAATTCAACAGGAAATTGGGTTGGTTAAGTTTACGGAATGTCTGGATTTGTAGAGAATTTGCATATCCAGAATTTCGTAAATTCTGCCTGAAATTGTGTACATTATATATGTACGGAATGTCTGGATTTGCAGAAAAAATTGAATATCATGAATTATGTAAATTCAACGGCAAATTGTTTACATTAATTGTGCGGAATGTCTGGATTTGCAGAGAAATTGAATATCCAGAATTCAACAGGAAATTGGGAAGGTTAAGCTTACAGAATGTCTGGATTTGCAGAGAAATTGAATATGCAGAATTTCGTAAATTCAGCCTGAAATTGTGGACATTATATATGTACAGAATGTCTGGATTTGCAGAGAAATTAAATATCCAGAATTTCGTAAATTCATCCTAACATTGTGTAAATTATATATGTACGGAATGTCTAGATTTGCAGAGAAATTGAATATCTAGGGGTGTGTAAATTCAACAGGAAATTGGGTTGGTTAAGTTTACGAAATGTCCGTATTTGCAGAGAATTTGAATATCTAGAATTTCGTAAATTCAGCCTTAAAATGCGTACATTATATATGTGCGCAATGTCTGAATTTACAGAGAAATAAAATATCCAAAAGTTTTTAAATTCAACGGGAAACTGTGTACATTAATTGTACGGAATGTCTAGATTTGCTGAGAAATTGAATATCTAGGGCTGTGTAAATTGAACAGGAAAATGGGCTGGTTAACTTTACGGAATGTCTGCATTTGCAGAGAAATCGAATATCCAGAATTTCATAAATTCATCCTGAAATTGTTCACACAATAGACATACGGAATGTTTGGATTTGCAGAAAAAATTGAATATCAAGAATTATGTAAATTCAACGGCAAATTGTGTACATTAATTGTACGGAATGTCTGGATTTGCAGAGAAATTGAATATCCAGCATTGAACAGGAAATTGGGTAGGTTAAGTTTACGGAATGTCTGGATTTGCAGAGAAAGTGAATATCCAAAATTTCGTAAATTCAGCCTGAAATTGTGAACATTATATATGTGCAGAATGTCTAGATTTGCAAAGAAATTGAATATCTAGGGCTGTGTAAATTCAACAGGAAATTGGGTCGGTTAAGTTTACGGAATGTCTGGATTTCCAGAGAAATTGAATATCCCGAATTTCGTAAATTCAGCATGAAATTGTGGACATTATATATGTACGGAATGTCTGGATTTACAGAGAAATTAAATATCCAGAAGTTTTTAAATTCTACGGGAAATTGTGTACATTAATTTCACGGAATTTCTGGATTTGCAGAGAAATTGAATATCCTGAATTCATCGGGAAATTGGGTCGGTTATGTTTACGGAATGTCTAGATTGAAGGAGAAATTGAATATCCAGAATTTCGTACATACAGCCCGAAATCGTGTCCATTATATATGTACGGAATGTCTGGATTTGCAGAGTAATTTAATATCCAGAAGCTTGTAAATTCAACGGGAAATTATGTACATTAATTGTACGGAATGTTTGGATTTGCAGAGAAATAGAATATCCAGAAGTGTGTGAATTCAACAGGAAATTGGGTAGGTTAAGTTTACGGAATATCTGGATTTGTAGAGAAATTGAATATCCTGAATTTCGTAAATTCAGCCTGAAATTGTGTACATTATATGTACGGAATGTCTGGATTTGCAGAGAAATTGAATATCTAGGGGTGTGTAAATTCGATAGGAAATTGGGTCGGTAAAGTTTACAGAATGTCTAGATTTGCAGAGAAAGTGAATAACCAAAATTTCATAAATTCAGCCTGAAATTGTGAACATTATATATGTGCAGAATGGTTGGATTTGCAAAGAAATTGAATAACTAGGGCTATGTAAATTCAACAGGAAACTGGTTCGGTTAAGTTTACGGAATGTCTGGATTTCCAGAGAAATTGAATATCTAGAATTTCGTATATTAAGCCTGAAATTGTGGACATTATATATGTTCGGAATGTCTGGATTTGCAGAGAAATTAAATATCCAGAATTTTTTAAATTCTACGGGAAATTGTGTACATTAATTGCACGGAATGTCTGGATTTGCAGAGAAATTGAATGTCCAGAATTCAACAGGAAAATGGGTAGGTTAAGTTTACGAAAAGTCTAGATTGGTGGAGAAATTGAATATCCAGAATTTCGTACATACAGCCTGAACTCGTGTCCGTTATATATGTACGGAATGTCTGGATTTGCAGAGTAATTTAATATCCAGAATTTCATACATACAGCCTGAACTCGTGTCCGTTATATATGTCCGGAATGTCTGGATTTGCAGAGTAATTTAATATCCAGAAGCATGTAAATTCAACGGGAAATTGTGTACATTAATTGTACGTAATGTCTGGATTTGTAGAGAAATTGAATATCCAGAGGTGTGTAAATTCATCAGGAAATTGGTTAGGTTAAGTTTTCGAAATATCTGGATTTGTAGAGAAATTGAATATCCAGAATTTCGAAAATTCAGCCTGAAATAGTGTACATTATATATGTACGGAATGTCTGGATTTGCAGAGAAATTGAATATCCAGAAGTTTTTAAATTCTACGGGAAATTGTGTACATTAATTGCACGGAATCTCTGGATTTGTAGAGAAATTGAAAATCCAGAATTCATAGGGAAATTGGGTAGGTTAAGTTTGCGGAAAGTCTAGATTGGCGGAGAAATTGAATACCCAGAATTTCGTACATACAGCCTGAACTCGTGTCCGTTATATATGTATGGAATGTCTGGATTTCCAGAGAAATTAAATATCCAGAAGTTTTTAAATTCAACTGGAAATTGTGTACATTAATTGTACGGAATGTTTGGATTTGTAGATAAAATGAATGTCCAGAATTCAACTGGGAATTGGGCAGGTTAAGTTTACGGAATGACTAGATTTGCGGAGAAATTGAAAATTCTGAATTTCGTACATTCAGCCTGAAATCGGGTACATTATATATGTACGGATTGTCTGGATTGGCAGAGAAATTGAATATCCAGAATTTCGTCAATTTGGCCTGAAATTTTGTACATTATACATGTACGGAATGTCTGGATTTGCAGAGGAATTAGATATCCAGAACTATGTAAATTCAACGGAAATTGTGTACATTAATTGTACGAAATGTTTGGATTTGCAGAGAAATTGAATATGTTGAGGTGTGCAAATTCAACGGAAAATTGGGTAGGTTAAGTTTACGGAATGTCTGGATTTGTAGAAAAATTGAATATCCAGAATTTCGTAAATTCAGCCTAAAATTGTGTCCATTATATATGTACGGAATGTCTAGATTTGAAGAGAAATTGAATATCTAGGGGTGTGTAAGTTCAACTGGAAATTGGGTTGGTTAAGTTTACGGAATGTCTGGATTTGTAGAGAATTTGCATATCCAGAATTTCGTAAATTCTGCCTGAAATTGTGTACATTATATATGTACGGAATGTCTGGATTTGCAGAGAAATTAAATATCCACAAGTTTTCGAATTCAACGGGAAATTGTGTACAGTAATTGTATAGAATGTCTGGATTTGCAGAGAAATTGAATATCCAGAATTCAACAGGAAATTGGGAAGATTAAGCTTACAGAATGTCTGGATTTGCAGAGAAAGTGAATATCCAAAATTTCATAAATTCAGCCTGAAATTGTGAACATTATATATGTACGGAATGTCTGGATTTGCAATGAAACTAATTATCTAGGTTTGTGTAAATTCAACAGGAAATTTTGTCTGTTAAGTTTACAGAATGTCTGTATTTCCTAAGAAATTGAATATCCAGAATTTCATAAATTCAGTCTGAAATTGTGGACATTATATATGTACGGAATGTCTAGATTTGCAGAGAAATTAAATATCCAGAAGTTTTTAAATTCTACAGGAAATTGTGTACATTAATTGCACTGAATGTCTGGATTTGCAGAGAAAATGAATATCCAGAATTCAACGGGAAATTAGGTAGGTTAAGTTTACGGAAAGTCTAGATTGGCGGAGAAATTGAATATCCAGAATTTCGTACATACAGCACGAAATTGTGTCCATTATATATGTACGGAATCTCTGGATTTGCAAAGTAATTTAATATCCAGAAGCTTGTAAATTTAACGGGAAATTGTGTACATTAATTGCACGGAATGTCTGGATTTACAGAGAAATTGAATATCCAGAGGTGTGTAAATTCAACAGGAAATTGGGTAGGTTAAGTTTACGGAATATCTGGATTTGTAGAGAAATTGAATAACTAGAATTTCAAAAATTCAGCTTGAAATTGTGTACATTATATACATACCGAATGTCTGGATTTGCAGAGAAATTATATATCTAGGGGTGTGTAAATTCAACAGGAAATTGGGTCAGTTAAGTTTACGGAATGTCTGGATTTGCAGAGAAATTCAATATCCAGAATTTCGTAAATTCAGCCTGAAATTGAGTACATTCTATATGTACGGAATGTCTGGATTCGCAGAGAAATTAAATATCCAGAAGTTTTTGAAATTAAACGGGAAATTGTGTACATTAATTGTACGGAATGTTTAGATTTGCAGAGAAATTGAATATCCAGAATTTACTGGGAAATTGGGTAGGTTAAGTTTACGGAATGACAAGATTTGCGGAGAAATTGAATATCCAGAATTTCGTACATTCAGCCTGAAATCGGGTACATTATATATGTACGAAATGTCTGGATTTGCAGAGAAATTGAATATATAGAGGTTTGTAAATTGAATTGGAAATTCGGTTGGTTAAGTTTACGGAATGTCTGGATTTGCAGAGAAATTCAATATCCAGAATTTTGATAATTCAGTTTGAAATTGTGTACATTATATATGTACGGAATGTCTGGATTTGCAGAGAAATTAAATATCCAGAAGTTTTTAAAGTCAACGGGAAATTGTGTACATTAATTGTACGGAAAGTTTGGATATGTAGTGAAATTGAATATCCCGAATTCAACTGGAAATTGGGTAGGTTAAGTTTACGGAATGATTAGATTTGCGGAGAAATTGAATATCCAGAATTTCATACATTCAGCCTGATATCGGGTACATTATATATGTACAGATTGTCTGGATTTGCATAGAAATTGAATATCCAGAATTTCGTAAATTTGGCCTGAAGTTGTGTACATTATACATGTACGGAAAGTCCGGATTTGCAGAGAAATTAAATATCCAGAATTTCGTAAAGTCATCCTAACATTGTGTAAATTATATATGTACGGAATGTCTAGATTTGCAGAGAAATTGAATATCTAGGGGTGTGTAAATTCAACAGGAAATTGGGTTGGTTAAGTGTACGGAATGGCTGGATTTGCAGAGAATTTAAATATCTAGAATTTTGTAAATTCAGCCTGAAAATGCGTACATTATATATTTACGGAATGTCGGAATTTACAGAGAAATTAAATATCCAGAAGTTTTTGAATTCAACGGGAAACTGTGTACATTAATTGTATGGAATGTCTAGATTTGCTGAGAAATTGAATATCTAAGGCTGTGTAAATTCAACAGGAAATTGGGTAGGTTAAGTTTACGAAATGTCTGGAGTTGCAAAGAAATTGAATATCCAAAATTTCGTAAATTCAGACTGAAATTGTGAACATTATATATGTGCAGAATATCTGGATTTGCAAAGAAATTGAATATTTAGGGCTGTGTAAATTCTAAAGGAAATTGGGTCGGTTAAGTTTACGGAATGTCTGGATTTCTAGAGAAATTGAATATCCAGAATTTCGTAAATTCAGCCTGAAATTGTGGACATTATATATTTACGGAATGTCTGGATTTCCAGAGAAATTAAATATCCAGTAGTTTTTTAATTCTACGGGAAATTGTGTACATTAATTGTACGGAATGTTTGGATTTGTAGATAAATTGAATGTCCAGAATTCAACTGGAAATTGGGTAGGTTTAGTTTACGGAATGACTAGAGTTGCGGAGAAATTGAATATCCAGAATTTCGTACATTCAGCCTGAAATCGAGTACATTATATATGTACGGATTGTCTGGATTTGCAAAGAAATTGAATATCCAGAATTTCGTAAATTTGGCCTGAAATTGTGTACATTATACATGTACGGTATGTCTGGATTTACTGAGAAATTAGATATCTAGAACTATGTAAATTCAACGGAAATTGTGTACATTAATTGTACTGAATGTCTAGATTTGTAGAGAAATTGAATATCCAGAGGTGTGTAAATTCAACGGGAAATTAAACATCCAGAAGTTTTTAAATTCTACAGAAAATTGTGTACATTAATTGTACGGAATGTCTGGATTTGCAAAGAAATTGAATATCCAGAATTCAATGGGAAATTGGGTAGGTTAAGTTGACGGAATGTCTAGATTGGCGGAGAAATTGAATATCCATAATTTCGTACATTCAGCCTGAAATCGTGTCCATTATATATGTACGAAAAGTCTGGATTTGTAGAGTAATTTAATATCCAGAAGCTTGTAAATTCAACGGGAAATTGTGTACATTAATTGTACGGAATGTCTGGATTTGCAGAGAAATTTAATATCTAGAGGAGTGTAAATTTAACAGGAAATTGGGTAGGCTAAGTTTACGGAATATCTGGATTTGTAGAGAAATTGAATATCCCGAATTTCTTAAATTCAGCCTGAAATTGTGTACATTATATATGTACGGAATGTCTGGATTTGCAGAGAAATTGAATATCTAGGGGTGTGTAAATTCAACAAGAAATTGGGTCGGTTAAGTTTACAGAATGTCTGGATTTGCAGAGAAAGTCAATATCCAGAATTTCGTAAATTCAGCCGGAAATTTTCTACATTATATATGTACGAAATGTATGGATTTGCAGAGAAATTAAATATCCACAAGTTTTTAAGATCATCGGGAAATTGTGTACATTAATTGTACTCAATCTCTGGATTTGCTGAGAAGTTGAATATGCAAAATTTAACGGGAAATTGGGTAGGTTAAGTTTACGAAATCACTAGATTTGCGGAAATTGAATATCCAGAATTTCGTACATTCAGCCTGAAATCGGGTACATTATATACATACAGAATGTCTGGATTTACAGAGAAATTGAATATCCAGATGTGTGTAAATTCTACAGGAAATTGGGTAGGTTAAGTTTACCAGAATATCTGGATTTGTAGAGAAATTGAATATCCCGAATTTCGTAAATTCAACATGAAATTGTGTATAATATATATGTACGGAATGTCTGAATTTGCAGAGAAATTGAATATCTAGGGGTGTGTAAATTCAACAGGAAATTGGGTTGGTTAAGTTTATGGAATGTTTGGATTTGCAGAGAAATCGAATTTCCAGAATTTCGTAAAATCATTCTGAAATTGTGTACACTATATATGTACAGAATGTCTGGATTTGCAGAAAAAATTGAATATCAAGAATTATGTAAATTCAACGACAAATTGTGTACATTAATTGTACGGAATGTCTAGATTTGCAGAGAAATTGAATATCCAGAATTCAACAGGAAATTGGGTCGGATAAGTTTACGGAATCTCTGGAATTGCAGAGAAAGTGGATATCCAAAATTTCGTAAATTCAGCCTGAAATTGTGGACATTATATATGTACGGAATGTCTGGATTTGTAGAGAAATTAAATATCCAGAACTTTTTAAATTCTACAGGAAATTGTGTACATTAATTGCACGGAATGTCTGGATTTGCAGAGAAAATGAATATCCAGAATTCAACGGGAAATTGGGTAGGTTAAGTTCACAGAAAGTCTAGATTGGCGAAGAAATTGAATATCCAGAATTTCGTACATGCAGCACGAAATCGTGTCCATTATATATGTACGGAATCTCTGGATTTGCAAAGTAATTTAATATCAAGAAGCTTGTAAATTCAACGGGAAATTGTGTACATTAATTGCACGGAATGCCTGGATTTACAGAGAAATTGAATATCCAGAGGTGTGAAAATTCAACAGGAAATTGGGCAGGTTAAGTTTACGGAATATCTGGATTTGTAGAGAAATTGAATAACCAGAATTTCGAAAATTCAGCTTGAAATTGTGTACATTATATATGTACGGAATGTCTGGATTTGCAGAGAAATTATATATCTAGGGTTGTGTAAATTCAACAGGAAATTGGGTCAGTTAAGTTTACGGAATGTCTGGATTTGCAGAGAAATTCAATATCCAGAATTTCGTAAATTCAGCCTAAAATGGAGTACATTCTATATGTACGGAATGTTTGGATTCGCAGAGAAATTAAATATCTAGAAGTTTTTGAAATTAAACGGGAAATTGTGTACATTAATTGTACGGAATGTTTAGATTTGCAGAGAAATTGAATATCCAGAATTTACTGGGAAATTGGGTAGGTTAAGTTTACGGAAAGACAAGATTTGAGGAGAAATTGAATATCCAGCATTTCGTACATTCAGCCCGAAATCGGGTACATTATATATGTACGGAATGTCTGGATTTGCAGAGAAATTGAATATATAGAGGTTTGTAAATTTAATTGGAAATTCGGTCGGTTAAGTTTACGGAATGTCTGGATTTGCAGAGAAATTCAATATCCAGAATTTTGTTAATTCAGTTTGAAATTGTGTACATTATATATGTACGGAATGTCTGGATTTGCAGAGAAATTAAATATCCAGAAGTTTTTAAATTCGACGGGAAATTGTGTACATTAATTGTACGAAATGTCTGGATTTGTAGAGAAATTGAATGTCCCGAATTCAACCGGAAATTGGGTAGGTTAAGTTTATGGAATGACTAGATTTGCGGAGAAATTGAATATCCAGAATTTCGTACATTCAGCCTGATATCAGGTACATTATATATGTACAGATTGTCTGGATTTGCAGAGAAATTGAATATCCAGAATTTCGTAAATTTGGTCTGAAGTTGTGTACATTATACATGTACGGAATGTCTGGACTTGCAGAGAAATTAAATATCCAGAATTTCGTAAAGTCATCCTAACTTTGTGTAAATTATATATGTACGGAATGTCTAGATTTGCAGAAAAATTGAATATCTAGGGGTGTGTAAATTCAACAGGAAATTGGGTTGGTTAAGTGTACGGAATGGCTGAATTTGCAGAGAATTTGAATATCTAGAATTTCGTAAATTCAGCCTGAAAATGCGTACATTATATATTTACGGAATGTCTGAATTTACAGAGAAATTAAATATCCAGAGGTTTTTGAATTCAAAGGGAAACTATGTACATTAATTGTATGGAATGTCTAGATTTGCTGAGAAATTGAATATCTAAGGGTGTGTAAATTTAACAGGAAAATGGGTTGGTTAAGTTTATGGAATGTCTGGATTTGCAGAGAAATCGAATATCCAGAATTTCATAAATTCATCCTGAAATTGTGCAGACTATATACGTACGGAATGTCTGGATTTGCAGAAAAAATTGAATATCAAGAATTTTGTAAATTCAACGGCAAATTGTGTAAATTAATTGTACGAAATGTCTGTATTTGCAGAGAAATTGAATATCCAGAATTCAACTGGAAATTGAGTAGGTTAAGTTTACGAAATGTCTGGATTTGCAAAGAAATTGAATATATAAAATTTCGTAAATTCAGACTAAAATTGTGAACATTATATATGCGCAGAATGTCTGGATTTGCGAAGAAATTGAATATTTAGGGCTGTGTATATTCGACAGGAAATTGGGTCGGTTAAGTTTACGGAATGTCTGGATTTCCAGAGAAATTGAATATCCAGAATTTCGTAAATTCAGCCTGAAATTGTGGACCTTATATATTTACGGAATGTCTGGATTTGCAGAGAAATTAAATATCCAGAAGTTTTTAAATTCTACGGGAAATTGTGTACATTAATTGCACGGAAAGTCTGGATTTGCAGAGAAATTGAATATCCAGAATTCAACGGGAAATTGGTTAGGTTAAGTTTACGGAAAGTCTAGATTGGCCTAGAAATTGAATATCCAAAATTTCGTACATTCAGCCTGAAATCGCGTACATTATATATGTACGGATTGTCTGGATTTGCAGAGAAATTGAATATCCAGAATTTCGTAAATTTGGCCTGAAATTGTGTACATTATACATGTACGGTATGTCTGGATTTGCAGAGAATTTGGATATCTAGAACTATATAAATTCAACGGAAATTGTGTACATTAATTGTACTGAATGTCTAGATTTGTAGAGAAATTGAATATCCAGAGGTGTGTAAATTCAACGGGAAATTGGGAGGGTAAAGTTTTCGGAATGTCTGGATTTGCAGAGAAATTAAACATCCAGAAGTTTTTAAATTCTATAGAAAATTGTGTACATTAATTGTACGGAATGTCTGGATTTGTAGAGAAATTGAATATCCAGAATTCAACGGGAAATTGGGTAGGTTAAGTTGACGGAATGTCTAGATTGGCGGAGAAATTGAATATCCAGAATTTCGTACATTCAGCCTTAAATCGTGTCCATTATATATGTACGAAAAGTCTGGATTTGCAGAGTAATTTAATATCCAGAAGCTTGTAAATTCAACGGGAAATTGTGTACATTATTTGTACGGAATGTCTGGATTTGCAGAGAAATTTAATATCCAGAGGTGTGTAAATTCAACAGGAAATTGGGTAGGCTAAGGTTACGGAATATCTGGATTTGTAGGGAAATTGAATATCCCGAATTTCGTAAATTCAGCCAGAAATTGTGTACATTATATATGTACGGAATGTCTGGATTTGTAGAGAAATTGAATATCAGGGGGTTTGTAAATTCAACAAGAAATTGGGTCGGTTAAGTTTACAGAACGTCTGGATTTGCAGAGAAATTCAATATCCAGAATTTCGTAAGTTCAGCCTGAAATTTTGTACACTATATATGTACGAAATGTCTGGATTTGCAGAGAAATTAAATATCCACAAGTTTTTAAAATCATCGGGAAATTGTGTACATTAATTGTACTCAATGTCTGGATTTGCAGCGAAGTTGAATATGCAGAATTTAACGGGAAATTGGGTAGGTTAAGTTTACGAAATCACTAGATTTGCGGAAATTGAATATCCAGTATTTCTTACATTCAGCCTGAAATCGGGTACATTATATACGTACAGAATGTCTGGATTTGCAGAGAAATTGAATACCCAGATGTGTGTAAATTCTACAAGAAATTGGGTAGGTTAAGTTTACGGAATATCTGGATTTGTAGAGAAATTGAAGATCCCGAATTTCGTAAATTCAACCTGAAATTGTGTATAATATATATGTACGGAATGTCTGAATTTGCAGAGAAATTGAATATCTAGGGGTGTGAAATTCAACAAGAAATTGGGTGGGTTAAGTTTACAGAATGTCTGGATTTGCAGAGAAATTCAATATCCAGAATTTCGTAAATTCAGCCTGAAATTTTGTACACTATATATGTACGAAATGTCTGGATTTGCAGAGAAATTAAATATCCACAAGTTTTTAAAATCATCGGGAAATTGTGTACATTAATTGTACTCAATGTCTGGATTTGCAGCGATGTTGAATATGCAGAATTTAACGGGAAATTGGGTAGGTTAAGTTTACGAAATCACTAGATTTGCGGAAATTGAATATCCAGAATTTCGTACATTCAGCCTGAAATCGGGTACATTATATACGTACAGAATGTCTGGATTTGCAGAGAAATTGAATATCCAGATGTGTGTAAATTCTACAGGAAATTGGGTAGGTTAAGTTTACGGAATATCTGGATTTGTAGAGAACTTGAATATCCCGAATTTCGTAAATTCAACCTGAAATTGTGTATAATATATATGTACGGAATGTCTGAATTTGCAGAGAAATTGAATATCTTGGGGTGTGTAAATTCAACAGGAAATTGGGTTGGTTAAGTTTATGGAATGTCTGGATTTGCAGAGAAATCGAATATCTAGAATTTCGTAAAATCATCCTGAAATTGTGTACACTATATATGTACGGCATGTCTAGATTTGCAGAAAAAATTGAATATCAAGAATTATGTAAATTCAACGACAAATTGTGTACAATAATTGTACGGAATGTCTGGATTTGCAAAGAAATTGAATATCCAGAATGCAACAGGAAATTGGGTCGGATAAGTTTACGGAATGTATGGATTTGCAGAGAAAGTGAATATCCAAAATTTCGTAAATTCAGCCTGAAATTGTGGACATTATATATGTACGGAATATCTGGATTTGCAGAGAAATTAAATATCCAGAAGTTTTTAAATTCTACAGGAAATTGTGTACATTAATTGCACGGAATGTCTGGATTTGTAGAGAAAATGAATATCCAGAATTCAACAAGAAATTGGGTAGGTTAAGTTTACGGAAAGTCTAGATTGGCGGAGAAATTGAATATCCAGAATTTCGTACATACAGCACGAAATCGTGTCCATTATATATGTACGGAATCTTTGGATTTGCGGAGTAATTTAATATCCAGAAGCTTGTAAATTCAACGGGAAATTGTGTACATTAATTGCACGGAATGTCTGGATTTACAGAGAAATTGAATATCCAGAGGTGTGTAAATTCAACAGGAAATTGGGTAGGTTAAGTTTACGGAATATCTGGATTTGTAGAGAAATTGAATAACCAGAATTTCGAAAATTCTGCTTGAAATTGTGTACATTATATATGTACTGAATGTCTGGATTTGCAGAGAAATTATATATCTAGGGGTGTGTAAATTCAACAGGAAATTGGGTCAGTTAAGTTTATGGAATGTCTGGATTTGCAGAGAAATTCAATATCCAGAATTTCGTAAATTCAGCCTGAAATTGAGTACATTCTATATGTACGGAATGTCTGGATTCGCAGAGAAATTAAATATCCAGAAGTTTTTGAAATTAAACGGGAAATTGTGTACATTAATTGTACAGAATGTTTAGATTTGCAGAGAAATTGAATATCCAGAATTTACTGGGAAATTGGGTAGGTTAAGTTTACGGAATGACAAGATTTGCGGAGAAATTGAATATCCAGAATTTCGTACATTCAGCCTGAAATCGGGTACATTATATATGTACGGAATGTCTGGATTTGCAGAGAAATTGAATATATAGAGGTTTGTAAATTCAATTGGAAATTCGGTCGGTTAAGTTTACGAAATGTCTGGATTTGCAGAGAAATTCAATATCCAGAATTTTGTTAATTCAGTTTGAAATTGTGTACATTATATATGTACGGAATGTCTGGATTTGCAGAGAAATTAAATATCCAGAAGTTTTTAAATTCAACGAGAAATTGTGTACATTAATTGTACGGAATGTCTAGATTTGTAGAGAAATTGAATGTCTCGAATTCAACCGGAAATTGGGTAGGTTAAGTTTAGGGAATGACTAGATTTGCGGAGAAATTGATTATCCAGAATTTCGAACATTCAGCCTGATATCGGGTACATTATATATGTACAGATTGTCTGGATTTGCAGAGAAATTGAATATCCAGAATTTCGTAAATTTGGCCTGAAGTTGTGTACATTATACATGTACGGAATGTCTGGATTTGCTGAAAAATTAAATATCCAGAATTTCGTAAAGTCATCCTAACATTGTGTAAATTATATATGTACGGAATGTCTAGATTTGCAGAGAAATTGAATATCTAGGGGTGTGTAAATTCAACAGGAAATTGGGTTGGTTAAGTGTACGGAATGGCTGGATTTGCAGAGAATTTGAATATCTAGAATTTCGTAAATTCAGCCTGAAAATGCATACATTGTATATTTACAGAATGTCTGAATTTACAGCGAAATTAAATATCCAGAAGTTTTTGAATTCATCGGGAAACTGTGTACATTAATTGTATGGAATGTCTAGATTTGCTGTGAAATTGAATATCTAAGGGTGCGTAAATTCAACAGGAAAATGGGTTGGTTAAGTTTACGGAATGTCTGGATTTGCAGAGAAATCGAATATCCAGAATTTCGTAAATTCATCCTGAAATGTGCAGACTATATACGTACGGAATGTCTCGATTTGCAGAAAAAATTAAATATCAAGAATTTGGTAAATTCAACGGCAAATTGTGTAAATTAATTGTACGAAATGTCTGTATTTGCAGAGAAATTGAATATCCAGAATTCAACAGGAAATTGGGTAGGTTAAGTTTACAAAATGTCTGGATTTGCAAAGAAATTGAATATCCAAAATTTCGTAAATTCAGACTGAAATTGTGAACATTATATATGTGCAGAATGTCTGGATTTGCAAAGAAATTGAATATTTTGGGCTGTGTAAATTCGACAGGAAATTGGGTCGGTTAAGTTTACGGAATGTCTGGATTTCCAGAGAAATTGAATATCCAGAATTTCGTAAATTCAGCCTGAAATTGTATATGTTCGAAATGTCTGGATTTGCAGAGAAATTAAACATCCAGAAGTTTTTAAATTTTACAGAAAATTGTGTACATTAATTGCACGGAATGTCTGGATTTGCAGAGAAAATGAATATCCAGAATTCAACAGGAAATTGGGTAGGTTAAGTTTACGGAAAGTCTAGATTGGCGGAGAAATTGAATATCCAGAATTTCGTACATACAGCACGAAATCGTGTCCATTATATATGTACGGAATCTCTGGATTTGCAGAGTAATTTAATATCCAGAAGCTTGTAAATTCAACGGAAAATTGTGTACATTAATTGCACGAAATGTCTGGATTTACAGAGAAATTGAATATCCAGGGCTGTGTAAATTCGACAGGAAATTGGGTCGGTTAAGTTTACGGAATGTCTGGATTTCCAGAGAAACTGAATACCCAGAATTTCGTAAGTTCAGCCTGAAATTGTGGACATTATCTATTTACGGAATGTCTGGATTTGCAGAGAAATTAAATATCCAGAAGTTTTTAAATTCTACGGGAAATTGTGTACATTAATTGCACGGAAAGTCTGGATTTGCAGAGAAATTGAGTATCCAGAATTCAACGGTAAATTGGTTTGGTTAAGTTTACGGAAAGTCTAGATTGGCCTAGAAATTGAATATCCAAAATTTCGTACATACAGCCCGAAATCGTGTCCATTATATATGTACGGAATGTCTGGATTTGCAGAGTAATTTCATATCCAAAAGCTTGTAAATTCAACGGGAAATTATGTACATTAATTGTACGGAATGTTTGGATTTGAACAGAAATGGAATATCCAGAGGTGTGTGAATTAAACAGGAAATTGGGTAGGTTAAGTTTACGGAATATCTGGATTTGTAGAGAAATTGAATATCCTGAATTTTGTAAATACAGCCTGAAATTTTGTACATTTTATATTTACGGAATGTCTGGATTTGAGGAGAAATTTAATATCTAGGGGTGTGTAAATTCAACAGGAAATTGGGTCGGTTAAGGTTACGGAATATCTGGATTTCCAGAGAAATTGAATATCTAGAATTTCGTAAATTCAGCCTAAAATTGTGGACATTATATATGTTCGGAATGTCTGGATTTGCAGTGAAATTAAATATCCAGAAGTTTTTAAATTCTACGGGAAATTGTGTACATCAATTGCACGGAATGTCTGGATTTGCAGAGAAATTGAATATCCAGAATTCAACGGGAAATTGGGTAGGTTAAGTTTATGGAAAGTCCAGATTGGCGGAGAAATTGAATATCCAGAATTTCGTACATACAACCCGAAATCGTGTCCGTTATATATGTACGAAATGTCTTGATTTGCAGAGTAATTTAATATCCAGAAGCTTCTAAATTCAACGAGAAATTGTGTACATTAATTGTACGGAATGTCTGGATTTACAGAGAAAGTGAATATCCAGAGGTGTGTAAATTCAACAGGAAATTGGGTTGGCTAAGTTTACGAAATATCTGGATTTGTAGAGAAATTGAATATCCAGAATTTTGTAAATTCAGTTTGAAATTGTGCACATTATATACGTACGGAATGTCTGGATTCGCAGAGAAATTAAATATCCAGAACTTTTTAAATTCAACGGGAAATTGTGTACATTAATTGTACGGAATGTTTGGCTTTGTAGAGAAATTGAATGTCTAGAATTTTGTAAATTCAGTTTGAAATTGTGCACATTATATACGTACGGAATGTCTGGATTCGCAGAGAAATTAAATATCCAGAAGTTTTTAAATTCAACGAGAAATTGTGTACATTAATTGTACGGAATGTCTGGATTTACAGAGAAAGTGAATATCCAGAGGTGTGTAAATTCAACAGGAAATTGGGTTGGCTAAGTTTACGAAATATCTGGATTTGTAGAGAAATTGAATATCCCGAATTTCGTAAATTCAGCCTGAAATTGTGTACATTATATATGTACGGAATGTCTGGATTTGCAGAGGAATTGAATATCTAGGGGTATGTAAATTCAACAGGAAATTGTGTAGGTTAAGTTTACGAAATATCTGGATTTGTAGAGAAATTGAATATCCAGAATTTTGTAAATTCAGTTTGAAATTGTGCACATTATATACGTACGGAATGTCTGGATTCGCAGAGAAATTAAATATCCAGAAGTTTTTAAATTCAACGGGAAATTGTGTACATTAATTGTACGGAATGTTTGGATTTGTAGAGAAATTGAATGTCCAGAATTCAACTGGAAATTGGGTAGGTTAAGTTTACGGAATAACTAGATTTGCGGAGAAATTGAATATCCAGAATTTCGTAAATTTGGCCTGAAATTGTGCACACGTACGGAATGTCTAGATTTGCAGGGAAATTAAACGTCCAGAAGTTTTTAAATTCTACGGAAAATTGTGTACATTAATTGTACGGAATGTCTGGATTTGCAGAGAAATTGAATATCCAGAATTCAACGGGAAATTGGGTAGGTTAAGTTGACGGAATGTCTAGATTGGCGGAGAAATTGAATATCCAGAATTTCGTACATTCAGCCTGAAATCATGTCCATTATATATGTACGGAAAGTCTAGATTTGCAGAGTAATTTAATATCCAGAAGCTTGTAAATTCAATGGGAAATTGTGTACATTAATTGCACGGAATGTCTGGATTTGCAGAGAAATTGAATATCCAGAGGTGTGTAAATTCAACAGGAAATTGGGTTGGCTAAGTTTACGGAATATCTGGATTTGTAGAGAAATTGAATATCCCGAATTTCATAAATTCAGCCTGAAATTGTGTACATTATATATGTACGGAATGTCTGGATTTGCTGAGGAATTGAATATCTAGGGGTGTGTAAATTCAACAAGAAATTGGGTCGGTTAAGTTTACAGAATGTCTGGATTTGCAGAGAAATTCAATATCCAGAATTTTGTAAATTCAGCCTGAAATTTTGTACATTATATATGTACGGAATGTCTAGATTTGCAGAGAAATTAAATATCCACAAGTTTTTAAATTCAACGGGAAACTGTGTACATTAATTGTACGCAATGTCTGGATTTGCAAAGAAATTAAATATGCAGAATTTAACGGGAAATTGGGTAGGTTAAGTTTACTGAATGACTAGATTTGCGGAGAAATTAAATATCCAGAATTTCGTACATTTAGCCTGAAATCGGGTACATTACAGAGAAATTGAATATCCAGATGTGTGTAAATTCTACAGGAAATTGGGTAGGTTAAGTTTACGGAATATCTGGATTTGTAGAGAAATTGCCTTTACCGAATTTCGTAATTTCAGCCTGAAATTGTGTACATTATATATGTACGGAATGTCTGACTTTGCAGAGAAATTGAATATCTAGGGGTGTGTAAATTTAACAGGAAATTGGGTCGGTTAAGTTTACCGAATGTCTGGATTTGCAGAGAAATTCAATATCCAGAATTTTGTAAACTCAGCCTGAAATTGTGTACATTATATATGTACGGAACGCCTGGATTTGAAGAGAAATTAAATATCCAGAAGTTTTTAAATTCAACGGGAAATTGTGTACATTAATTGTAAGGAATATCTGGATTTGTAGAGAAATTGAATATCCAGAACTTAACGGGAAATTGGGTAGGTTAAGTTTACGGAATTACTAGATTTGCGGAGAAATTGAATATCCAGAATTTCGTACATTCAGCCTGAAATCGGGTACATTATACATGCACAGAATGTATAGAAATTGAATATAGAAATTGAATGCATAGAAATTGAATATCTAGAGGTGTGTAAATTCAACTGGAAATTGGGTTGGTTAAGTTTACGGAATGTCTGGATTTGCAGAGAAATTGAATAACTAGAATTTTGTAAATTCAGCTTGAAATTGTGTACATTATATATGGACGGAATGTCTGGATTTGCAGAGAAATTAATTATCCAGAAGTTTTTATATTCAACGGGAAATTGTGTACATTAATTGTACAGAATGTCTGGATTTGTAGTGAAATTGAATATCCAGAATTCAACGGGAAATTGGGTAGGTTAAGTTTACGGAATAACTAGATTTGCGGTGAAATTGAATATCTAGAATTTCGTACATTCAGCCTGAAATCGGGTACATTATATATGTACGAAATGTCTGAATTTGCAGAGAAATTTAATATCCAGAATTTCGTAAATTCTGACTAACATTGTGTAAATTATATATGTACGGAATGTCTAGATTTGTAGAGAAATTGAATATCTAGGGTTGTGTAAATTCAACAGGAAATTGGGTTGGTTAAGTTTACGGAATGTCTGGATTTGCAGAGAATTTGAATATCCAGAATTTCGTAAATTCCGCCTGAAATTGTGTACATTATATATGTACGGAATGTCTGGATTTGCAGAGAAATTAAATATCCAGAATTTTTTGAATTCAGCGGGAAACTGTGTACATTAATTGTACGGAATGTCTAAATTTGTAGAGAAATTGAATATCTAGGGGTGTGTAAATTCAACAGGAAATTGGGTTGGTTAAGTTTACGGAATGTCTGGATTTGCAGAGAAATCGAATATCCAGAATTTCGTAAAATCATCCTGAAATTGTGTACACTATATATGTACGGAATGTCTGGATTTGCAAAAAAAATTCAATATCAGGAATTATCTAAATTCAACGGCAAATTGTGTACATTAAATGTACGGAATGTCTGGATTTGCAGAGAAAGTGAATATCCAAAATTTTCGTAAATTCAACCTGAAATTGTGGACATTATATATGTACGGAATGTCTGGATTTGCAGAGAAATTAAATATCCAGAAGTTTTTAAAGTCTACGGGAAATTGTGTACATTAATTGCACGGAATGTCTGGATTTGCAGAGAAAATGAATATCCAGAAT